>JAWWEV010000054.1:1973038-1984255 GCA_035583235.1 Hafferia zeledoni
TGTTTGTGCCCCAGGGGGCTGGGTTACACTGCTGGGCTTGGGGGTTAAACCCAATTTCTCTTTGTGCCATTGCATTTCTTGTAATATTGTTATTAAATTGTAACTCTGCCTTAGAATCTCTTTTGTGTTGGGTTCATTTCTCCTGCCTGTTTACTCTTAAACCAGCACACCTGGGAGGAGAAGAGAAGAAAGTAAGCTGTGAAAACACTCCCCAGAAAGGGTCTGGCTGGAAAACTTGTGGTTGGGTCTAGGAACACATTTCACAGAATCACAGAATCTCCTGAGCTGGAAGGGATCCCTAAGGATCATCGAGGCCAACTCATTTGACCCTCCCCGCTTCAGGAGAAGGGTCTTGGTGTGGGGATGAGGTTGGGAATCATTGATTCTGGGCTCTGCAGTCAGCAGAGTGTCACTGTCAGAGGAACACACCCCCAAACACGGGATGGAGCATCTTTCTATGTCAAGAACATACATTGCTGTGGTTTTCAGGCAGCATGGAAAAAGAAGAACACGTTGCATTCTCTGAGGAGGTGCTGGAGGTGTCTTCCTGCACTGTCTGCTTCGTGGGAAAAGCCATGGCTGCAAACAACTCCTCTGCCTGCCACAGAGCTCAGCCAGCAGTTTAGGAGTCACAGGCTCAAGCCAAGAGCCACTGGCTTTTTCTGACATTTGCTGTCTGCCTTGGATTCAGTAATTAGATCCCCTGTTTTTAAATGTCACCTCTCACGAGGCGATGCCATTGTATTTAGCTCTGTGCCCTTCTCCTGGTTCCAAAACACTCCTCAGAATGACTATAAATAGCCCAATAACAGGAGCCAAAGAGGTGGTTTCAGTGCAGGGGAGAGCAAGTTAATGCATCTCAGCATGGCTGGGAAATGAGGGGAGAGCTTCAAAACCACTGTCTGCTGCAGGGGACTCAACTGTCCCTCACACAGCAGGGCCGGGGGGAGGAGGCTGATGAGGGCACAGGAGGCACTGACACCTCCTCTGAGGTCCAGGCAGATCTGTGAAGCAGGAGGGTGGCTCAGCCACACACCAGCACGGTGGTGCTGCTCAATGCTCGTGTCCTTGGCCCAGACCTTCAGCCTCTCCTGGCCCAGCTTGCTCAGTGAAATGGGGCAATACTGATCCCCTCTGCCAACCCTCCATTGGATTCAGCTCTTGGCTTCCAGCTCCAGTCTGGAACTAGTGGAGCTTCATCCTGGGTAGTTGCTTGGTCTCCATCGGCACTGACTGGGACACCAACCCAGTTCCTCTTGTCCTACCACAGGTACCACTTTCTAAACTGGGGGGAGACAAATCCTGCACATCAGAGGCTGTTTCTAACCCCTCAAAATTCACACTCCCCAAGTTATTTGGACCTCAGGGTGCTGCCAGCTGCCAGCATTTCCCTGGGCCCCAATGCCCTTGGGTCACCTGGCTTGTCACAAAGGTCACCATGCAGATGTGATGAGCCTGTGCTCCAGCTGCAGGTCACTTCCAAGAGCCTCCTGGACCACCAGTGACCTGCAGGCCAGCTGGGGAACCAAGGACACGAACAGACATGGACACCACTTGGTGAAAGAGGAGAAAAAGTCATGCAGAAAGATATCCCATCCCATGTTCAGGTTGTGTGTAGCCCTGGCAGTGAAGCTCTGAGAACTCTGAGGAGCCCAGAACCACTGATTTGAATTTTTGTGCTTGCAGGAAGGTGTCAGCAATGGGACATGGTCTTTCAGCAGGCAGAGGTGCAGCATTTAAAGCTGGGGAAGGGCATTTATCACTTTTTCTCAACTCCATGAGAGGTGCTGGGACAAGCAGCTGGTTTGGCAAAGTCAGGTGCCCACCAATTCCCAGCACTGATGGTCTCAGCCCCTCTGTCTCAAGTTGGAGTTGCATGGGGCTCCTACCTTTGCACAGGGATTTGAGGTATGAACCACAGAATAAAAGAGTTTCCAGGGGTCCTTATTCTCTGGTCCCTCAGGAAGAGCTTCAGGATGCTACTGGGTTGTTTGGATTCACCCCCTCAGAGAGACAAAATAACTTCTGTCAGCTCAACAGCGGCATGTACCAACCTGAGGATGGCTCAGCAACAAGTCAGGATGTACTGAAGATCCATCCTTGCTGTGCTTTGTTGTTCTTTCTTTGAAGGGAGGTAAAGATGAATGGTAAAACCTGGGCTCAGAGATGTTTCAAGGGTACATGTTGTTTACATGCACCATGGCCAGGAAAGAACAGCTTCTCTTTTATCAACAGAGAATCTTTTATCAGCCAGAATCCCTCCCACATTGTTAGACATCTGAGCCTGTCAGGATGAGGAAGGATAAGGGACTGACACCACCTTTCCCAGTGACAACTGCCCTGGCTCTGCTTGATGCTGCTCCCCAGGGAGGATGAAACCCCAGCAAGAGCCTGGGAGAGTCCCTGGGTGGGACAGACCATTTACAGCCACCTCCATCTCAGGCTGTGGTCATGCAGTAATTAGCTGTAACATCCTTTTAACACTAATTAGCAACAACATCCTTGCTCAGGTCATTCAGATTCTCCAGCAGTCGGTCCCAGAGCAGATCCCAGGTAAAGGAAATGGCTTTATCTATTAAGCCGCTCCTGTTGTTATTAATCATGTAACAACTCTATCCAAGAACTTTATGGCTGTCACTGCATCCCACAGCAACAGCTGGGCTGGAATGCAGAGCTCTCTTTCCATGGCACAGCCCAGGCTCTGGAAAAGAAGGATCTTTGCCCAGCAGCACAGCAGGAGACACGACACTGCTGGACAAACAAGGGCTCGTGGTGCCAACAGGCAGAAAGCCAGTGGGGTACAGACATCCCACAAATCTTAACCACTGCTCCTCACAGGCAGCTAAGAAGTGTCTTTTGCTTGGCCAGATTCCCAAATCTCTGAAGGCTTAAGGAATTTTGCTCTGATTTTTTGCCTGTATTGAAACAATGCAGCAGTCTCAGGTTGGTGGCCTGTTGTGGGGTGATGAGCTAATGGGTTGAGGGAGATGCCTCAGCCCCTGGAGAGATGCTCCAAGCAGAGGAAAAAAGGCTTTCAAACTGATAAGATTAACAAAAGATGGAGTGTTAAGACATAACAGGGCCTTCTTTTGCAATATCTTCAAGGGCCCACCCCCCCTCAGGCATCTGCATCCCCCCCAAATAGGTTGACTATCGGTCACACAAACACCTGGAGAAGAAAGAAAAAAAAGATATAAAAGAAGTGTAGTTTAACTGCAACTTGGAGAGAAAAACTTTCCACCTCTGGGAGGGCAACCTGAGAGCCACCCTGTCTCCCCCATTCCATCAACATTGCAGGAGGAAGGCACGGAATTCTTACTTTATTTTCTTATACCTTATTAGTTGTAATTTGTTATAGCTCACTGGGTGTATGGGTGTTAATGGGATGTGGCTTTATTTTTCCTGTTGCTTTTCTTTTGGGTTACTGAGTGTGTTTACTGGTGGTGTTGAACTGTTGTGTTTCTGTTTAGCAATCCTCTGTTAGTTAAGTTTGCCATGTGAGTGGTGACACTGCTGGGGTGGCCCTTGAAGTGTGTGTTGTGCCGGTGTCTTTGGGGGTATTTTGTACAATCCTGCAGCTCAATGTTATCACTGACTGAGTAACCCATATAGTTATTGTCACATATTTGTATTAATAAATGTTATTTTGGGAGCTGTCATGAGAAAGGTTCTTTTCTCTTGTTGGTATTAAGTGTGGTCCTCACAGGGGAGTCAGTTACTCTGAGGACACTTATTGCTAATAATTTTCTCCCTGGCTGAAGTGTGGCTTCATATCAGAGGTCAGAACCCCTTCCATCCTGTGTGCTGTCAGTTAAAAGAGAGACAGTGTTGGGTACATAAGGATTTGATTGTCTGTAAGGTCTTACAGCTAATAACTTTTAATTAATACAGTTAAGACTAGAAATCTCTGTATTTCTGTCTCCCTCCTCCCTTTCACGTGACACCTGTACAACAAGGGGTGCAGCTCCCAGGTTGTAGAGGAGGCTGGAAAAAGGCTGGAAAAAGGCTTTGAAATCTTCCTCACTGCCTGGAGTTGAATCTGTTCCTGTTTTGGAGCAGAAAATCTTCCAACAATTAAGAAGCAATTAGGTCACCCCCCACCAGGAGCACCTGAGTGGAGGCCACAGCAGGAGCAGCACTGCTGTTACCAGTCTGAGCACATAAAACATGCTGGTCTGAGGGCATAAACATGTCAATGAAGCATTTTTGCTGCTGGTTTCCTTTAATGCCTTCACTGGGTGAAAAATCATGAATATCTTTAACTTCACCTCCACACAGAGAAACAGAAGAGCAGTGAGAATTAACTGTGGGTGTTTAGTGTCCACATCAGCTTTCCTGGAAGTGCCTGATCTCCTGGAAGTGCCAGATAATGGAGAGAATGAATTGTGAACTGTATCAGTGGCTAGATCTCAACAATTAAGTACTTTGAGATCCTTAAAAAAAGAGGAGCATCTAATAGGAGCATTAATTACTGACAGTGTGAGTCTTCTCTTTGTTTTGCAGAATGAAAAAACCCCTCTATCCAGTGAGGTTATAGAGAGGGATGTTTATTCCAGGCCTGGGTGCAGGGGGGAAGTTCCTCCAAAGACCTACACACCTGGTCAAGTTAACAACTGGTTTATATGCAAGTAAGTTATTTATTTTTCCTTCATGCATAAACATTATTTTCTTAGAGAAGGCAGGGTTCTTATAATGAGTTTCAAGACCTGATTTCCATTTTCTCCACCCCATGTCACTCCTTCTTGTGCCTGTGCTTTTCCTCCTGGGAATTCAGGTCGGGGGTCCCTGATGGTCTTTGGGGATGAAGTCAGGTGTCTTCCTCCTGTGAACTTTTTACCTTTTGCTCAAAACTGCTTCAAACTGGACTTGTTGGCAACTGTAGCTGCTTTAATTGGACTTATCTTGTTCTTTTGACAGGTTTTCTGATTTATCTTCCTTTCATGGGGTATCTGGGCTGTTTTAATTGGTCCAAGAGGCTCTGGGGCCTCTTGGTGTGGTACCTTCAAGGACACCTTGTGAGTTTTGCTGCAAGTTATACAGTGAATTTTATACTACCAAGCAAATTCTGTGATAGGTATATCAATTAATAAAAGCATAAGTAAAATAAGAAAACAAGCATCATCCTAAGTCCTAAGTAAATAAGCATAAACAAAATAAGCATAAACAAAATAAGCATAAGTAGAATAAGTAGAATAAGCATAAGCCCTAAGTAAAATAAGCACAGGTCCCCCTGTCCCCTCCCTCCAATCACCTTCACCCTTGTGCTGCAGAGCAAACCTCCCCAATCCTCCACATCTCTCCCCAGGGCTACTTTTTTCCTTGTTTATAAATGTTCAGCAACACAGAGCACAGCCCAGGGATCAGTACAGAGCCAGCAAGGGCTTGGCAGGTCAGCTCTGCTACAGCCACGTGCAGCCCTTAGACCTGGGTCAGGCAACAAACCCCTGTCTCCCCCAGGGCACTGGGATGTGGAGGAGCTGCATAATTCCCTAATGTGACATGAAACCACCAAATCTACCTTCTCCCCCCCGAGCTCCTGTGGCTAATAAGGAGTGAGGAGGCAAAAGCAGAGGTATTAATGCAGCAGCCTGACACAAATGCTGCTGACAGCGACAGAACAGGAGAAATGGCCAAGAGAGCAGAAGAATAACCCAGACAGGAGATGATAATAAAAGCCTGAGAGCATTCCCACAGCTCTGTGTGGTGGGTTTGGCACTGGCTCCTTCCCCCCTGGGCTCTGGGGGACAAACTGGGACCTCAGGAGCATTTTGGTGGACAAAGCAGGGAGGGGTATCTGTGGCCCTGTGGCCACCAGCAGGGTGACATGTAAAGCACAGCATGGAATGGGGATAGTGGGATAGCAGGGGCTGGAATTAGATGGTTTTTAAAGCCCCTTGCAACCCAAACCATTCTGTGGTTCTTTGGTACCAGACAGGACAGCACCACCACAGATCTTTGCCCAGAACTCAGTGCAAACAAGAGTGGCTGCAGATCCAGAACGTCAGTGAAACTTTGGTGGCTTTTCTGTGTCTTTAGACACCATTTCTCCAGCTTTCCATGGTGACAGAGGCTCTGGAAGCCACCTGAGGTGGTGTCTCTTCAGCATTTCCTGGGCTGTAAGCACAGCACATCTAAAGGAAGAGCAGATTCTAATACAACTTTTTTGGGCAGAGGTTTTGAGAGCTCAGCTACGTAAATACCCCAACACCAAGGTCCTTAACAGGATTGATGCTCAGAGCAGCTCCCAATTAACCTTTTCCCTTGGTTATACCAGCAGGCTCCAGGACACAACAGGAGCTCCATGTACAGACCAGGGAGAACCAGACCCCACAGCACTTTAACCTGTCAGAGCAAATTTATAATTCAATACCAGGATTAATAGCATATATCACATTTAAAGTCCCTATTATATGTGGCCAGGCAGATTAGCAGATGAATATAAAATTAGTGCCATAGCAGCAGGCACAAATTATTCAGAGGCTGTTCTTCCCTGCAACAAGCAGCAGATCCACTCTTGCTTTTGGGTGGAAATATGGAACGTCCATAAATCTGTACTCAGCCCACACCCTGCACAAAGCAAGTAAGTCCTACAGGGCTGAATGGGAATGAGGAATATCTAGAGAGCTTTGTGTTGTCCAGGCACTGCAGAGAGCCCTGAGAAACCCAGACCTGCCAACAGCACATCCCAGGAAGGCAATGCCCACATTTCACCCAGAAGGATGGGAAGCAGCAAGGAGAGCCTGTGCCTTTTCTGGGCTCATCACAACCAGTGTCCAGATGATGAGTTTGGTGATGGGGATCCTCAGGGTGTCAAGAGCGGCCTCAGCCCCAGGTCTGGGTGCTGTACAGGCCCATATAAACAATGCACAGTATAGTGCTTTTATTTTCCTCAGCTTACTCTGACAAGAAAGGAAACCTTCCAGATATTACATATGACATTTGAATAGGTCCAATTCCTGCCACCAGGGTGGCAGGGACAGGGACCAGCCCTCTGCACCTTGTTCCCAGGCAGCAGCAGCTGGAAGGCTCAGGCACAGCTGCAGCATCCATCCATCTGTGAGTGCACTGCAGGGGGGAGCTGTAAGATTGCTCAGCAGACCTGGCACTGTACATGTGACAGGCTTGTAAACCTCTCTCCTCGCCCCAGCAAACCTTTATTCTTGTTCCAGTCACTAGAGAGGATAAAGGAGGTTTGGCTAAGGCAGAACAGAGAGCAGCAAACAGCAGACACTGCATCAGGAACACGCTGCTGGAATGGAACAGACACTGTGTGTGTCTGCCTAACGATGCCTTTGGATAATCAGGGAGAGACTAAAGGAAACCAGGGAAGCTTAAAGGGATCTTTGTTCTCCAGACCTGCCTCACATCTGGCAGTGGGCAAAGGAGGAGCTGCCAGAGGCTTGATAGGCTTTCCTGCTCCCCATCACTCCCAGGGTTCATTTATCCCTGTGATGAGGAGTTTAATTGGTCACCATAAGGAAAAATACTTATGTAGGATTGGGCTGCACACCTGAGATTGTTGGGAGATGCGTTTGCAAAGGCACCCCAAGGGGTGTAATCAAAGACTCCCAACTTCAGCCACATAATCACTTCTGAAACTCGTAAAAGTAAATGACAGTTCATAGAGAAAGAAGAGAAATAAAAGAGCCACTGAGAAAATATCTGTGTCTGAGTGAACCTGAGGAGGATGTAATTGGCACTGACAGGACAGAAGGGATTGTCACTGGCTTTTAAAAGAGAGTGAAATGGGGCCACTTTGTGTGTGAGACCAAATCCTCCTATTCATCCTCAGAGCAAAGTAGGTTAAATATCACACAGATTAGTTCCCTGACTTGGAGTAATGACCATGAGAATCTTCACCTCTGCTGTACATAAAACCTCATGTAGACTGACAGCAGCATCAGACTGTGCCTCCAGAAGGTGTTGTGTTTGCAGGTGGGTGAGACCAAAGCCTGCTCCTGGTGGGAGGCAGGGAGGGAAAGGCTGTGTGAAACAGCCCAGCAGCATTTCTGATGAGCAGCTGTCCCCAGGCTGGAACACAAACAGCACAGGCCAGCAGCTCATCTGTCACTGCAGAGCTACAAGGCATCACAACAACGTGGAAAGAGAAAGAATTTATTATAATTTCTTTTAAGTTCTTTTACCATCAGGCTCCTTGCTTCCACTCTGGAGAAAAGCAGGTGAATGTGGGAGCTGGGCAGGTTCTGGTGGTTCCAGGGACACTAAACCAGAGGTTCAAAGGAAAGAAGCTGCTGGTAGAACTAAAGAATTTCATCCTTCTTTCCTTGTGCCCATCCATGTTTCTCTGCTGCTTGAGTGAAACCCAGGAGTGGCTGTGCTCACTGTTAAGAGAAATCTCATCTGCACCTTGAAATCTCATCTGCACATCTCCCCTTGTCAAGGGTTTCACCACTTTCATTCCTCTATGGCTTCCAGTGGTTCCCACACACGTATTTGGTCCCCACAGATCTTCACCAAATGCTGCCTTTGAGTGCTTGTGGCAGGAATTCAGCATTTGGGCTGCACAGCTGTCCAGACCTGCCTCCAATGCAGAACTGAACATGGGCCAGGCACAGATTTCATAGTTTTTAATTCTTTTTTATTTTATCAACACAATCTGTGTGATTTCATCCATGTCAGATGGTCCTGTGAGAGAGAACTTGGTCCCTGCTAGCTTAGTCTGTGCAGAGATGAGATAAAGCAGCATGTAATCCTGGGGCCTCACAGCCCTGCCCTGGTGCAGGTGGGACACTGAGGTCATCTCCTCTCACCTCCACACCACAGACACCCCACCTGAACTGGGCTGTGCCCACAACAAACACTGCCAGCCATTACTGCTCAGTGGATGTGATGGAGAATCCTTCACTCATCGTTTTAACAGGGATGTTCTTTGTTAAATGAACCCACAGAGCTTATTAATAGTCTGAATAGGTTTATTCTGTGCTTTTAGCTTTAGATCTTACTGTACCTCTGCTATTAAATTTCTCTGCCTTGTTTTGGGATCAGTCATCTTTAGCCTTGGCTCAGTTTATCTGATTGAATATGGGGAGTTATTCACCTACCTGACTTTATCTCATTATCTAATCCCTCCTCTGGTGCATCTCCAAATGTCTCCTCAAATTTTGGAGAATCCTTCTTCAATTGTGGCTGTTCCTGAACACTGGACATTGCTGTGGACCTTCCCACTGAGTGCTGATTTCCCTCATGTCTTCCATGTCTTGCTGCTTCCCAGCACAGTTGTGTGTCCACCACAGCCTTTGCTGCAGTGGGAATGACTTCCCTCCCATCCCAATTACAGTTCACACTGCTGGGTTATGCCCAGTTTCCCAAAAAAGTCAGGCTGCTTTCCATCAGCAATAACCTCTCCAGCATCTCCCCAGGGCTTCCTGCCACCTGAACCTTTCATGGAACCACAGAATATCCTGAGCTGGAAGGGACCTACAGGGATCATCCAGTCCAGCTCCTGGCCCTGCACAGACACCCCAACAATCCCACCCTGTCCCTCAGAGCGTTGTCCAAACCCTCCTGGAGCTCTGTCAGCCTTGGGGCTGTGCCCACTGCCCTGGGGAGCCTGGTCAGTGCCCACCACCCTCTTGGGGAAGAACCTTTCTGTGAGATCCAACCTAACCCTCCCTGGCACAGCTTCATACCATTAATATCTTATATCTATATATTAACTTAGATCTCCTGATTTAAAGATGAGCCACAGCTTGGCTTAAAGCCCTTTCACTGTCCCAGACAGTGACTGGGGATTTATTGTCTGTGGAGAACGATATGGAAAACAAAGAGACTTCAGGTATTGAGGAGTCAAAGTCCTATTTCAGTGGTGACATGAAAATTCAGGCATGCCAAGGGCCAGATCCCCAAAGGCGTTTGGGGGTTTAGAGATGCAGAGGGACTCAGTCAGAAGTGCAGCAGTCAAGGAAAAGGATGGTTTTTAATCCAGGTGCAAGAGGTCTGGAAAGGCAGAGATCCAGGTCAGAGATCTCAGGCTGTGATCTGAGACCTGAGGAGAGGCAGTTCAAAGGAGTCCAAAGTGACTTAGAAAATGACTTTCACCCCCACAAAGTGACTTAGGAAATGACCTTCACCCCCACAGCAGCAAATCCCACTGGCCTCCAAAGTATTTCCACCTCTACCCAGAGTGAAGTAGAGTCCAGATGTTTGAAAACTTCTGATCCAGCCCACTTGAAAGACTCATATTACAGCAAGAAGGGCAAAACAACTGTAATGATCCCACTCTCCAAAGAAATCAGTTATGCTTACAGAGAAAGTGAAAATGGAATTGGGCATTATGAAAAATCCTCTGTGCAGCTGCAACTACAACCCAGATAATTCACTTAGGCTAAATATATGACTGTAATTGAAAAATCCAAATAAGGTATGCATATGCATTGATCCATATGATTTAAATCAAGCCATAAAACATCAACATTATCCAGCAAAAGCTGCTGGAGAAACGGCAGCCAAGCAGAATATGAAATTCCAGGGAGACCATTGCACTGGCTGCGAGAAGGACTTAATTGATTTTGACAAAGAAACCTATTTGCTGTTTAATTGATTCCTACTCTAAATTCACAGCACTTTCAGACCTAGCAGAGAGAGGCAGCAGAATAGTGATTACCCAGAGCAAATTACAGCTGGTCAGGTCCAGGATACTTCAGGTCCTGGTAATTCTCTCTTTACCAAATTACTGCTGTGGATTTTCAGAGAAACACTAAAGTGTGCTCGTATAAGGACACCAATCACTCAGAGTTACAGGATGATTGAAAGGGCTATTCAGGCCCCCAGGAGGACCTCAGGGAAGCAGTAAACATCCTCACTTTATGCCAAAAGTATCTATGCTCTTCTGCATCTCCTTTAGGTTATGGGAGCTGCGTTTGCTGGGAAGGAGGGGTCACAAACTCTGCCAGGGCTGTAAAACCCACTTAGAACCCTTCTCAGCATTGATAGATGTCTGTGCCACACTTCTCCAGGAGCTGCCACCACCAGACTAGTGTCTACAGAGCCATTGTACTGTCTACTCTTTTATATGGGTCTGAATCCTGGGTCATCTACTGCCACCACCTGCGGCTCCTCGAACGCTTCCATCAGTGCTGCCTCCGTTCAATCCTAAACATCCTCTGGTCTGATTCCATGCCCAATGTGTCTGTTCCTGAACAGGCAGGGGTCACCAGGATGGAGGCCAATGTGTCTGTTCCTGAACAGGCAGGGGTC
>JAWWEV010000054.1:2038945-2049985 GCA_035583235.1 Hafferia zeledoni
AAACCCAATTTCTCTTTGTGCCATTGCATTTCTTGTAATATTGTTATTAAATTGTAACTCTGCCTTAGAATCTCTTTAGTCTTGGGTTCATTTCTCCTGCCTGTTTACCTTTAAACCAGCACACTGTAGTTTCACACAACTAAGCTACAGTCACCCAAGCAAAGCTGAGCTGGCTTTAAGTGGATGTAACTCATGTAGAAATAGCCCAAACCACACACAAACCCACAGCCACTTCTCAAACATGACACAGAACCCACAACAGCAGCCACAGGTGAAAATTAATCGAGATATTTAATACAGTGCAATCCATAGTAGTTTCTTAATTAAAATAATTGTGTGCATGTTTCTGAATGGGTTATCAATTATCACAAAAAAGCAATAAACATTGTAGTGCTATGTAGAAAAATGTACAACTGAACTTGAGATCTTCCCTACTTCCAAGAGAGCGTTTTATCGATTGCAAATCATTATCACCAATTAAAATGGGAACAGTGACTATGTTGTTGTGGTGACAAACACAAGGCTGGCCACACATCAGTCAAGGGATATAAATATAACTGGCAAAAACTAAAAACCTAAAGCATTTTTGCACCTAAAACACAATAAGAAGCCGACGGTGGCTCACGACTTGTCCTGGGGTTTAAATGCCTTACAAGACTTCTAGACACACTTAAACTGACTTAAAATTACAGAGTGTTTTTTTTCAGCTTATTTCAATTCAATATGGCCCAAACTGAGAATGAAGATCCAGCAGTGGCAGCAGCACAGTCCAAAAGCTGAATGTTTGATTTTGCAAACACCTTTGCACAGAAATTCAACCGTATCGACTGCAGGCATTTCCCTGCTCCCCCTTCTTTCCTTTGTGCAGACCATGCTATGCAGAAAACAGCAATGCAGTTCCCACTGCTCTGGGTTAAAATTAAAGATAAAGACATTTTGCTTATACTTTCTCCTCAACACAACACATTTGTACCCAGAATAGGTAATCAAAGTCTTTTTTTTTTCCCAGCCAGTTACTGCTGTGGTTACATAGTTCCTGCCCAAGCTTCCAGCTCTTTCATGTCATCATCCTCTTCTTCCTCTTTCTTCTTGGCTGCAAAACAGGAGAAGAAAACAAGTGAGTGGGAATCCTGACAGAACCCAGTGGCCTCCCTGCCACTGACCAACCAGTAAGTGAAGCACCAAATGTCAGCAGAAGACAAAAAAATGCACAAAATCATCTTGAATTGAAATAAAAGGTGAGAGAGCTAAACTGCCTGATATTTTCACTTCTAGTGGAAAAAGACAACAGCTCAAGAATGCAAATGTACATGAAGGTTGCACTGTGGTGTTTTTCCATAATCTCCAAGCAGGAGCCCCTCTCAGTGGGATGCAGTTTCTCACAGAAATTCACTGGATGTCTCCACTATTGCAGTCACTTCTTCATAAAAAATAAATCCCTTATTCCACCATTAAGTCCCAAAACTGTGTTTTGGTCAGGCAGGTAGAGAATTTGGAGAGCTGAGGATCCCTGGGAACATCCTATTCCCCTCCTCTTTCCACTCCCACTGGCAGTCTCAGTGTTACCTTCTCATCATTTCTGCTCCTTCCAGAGGAGCAAATGCTGCTTTTCATCATCATGTGACAAGCCCAGTTTCCATTAACTCAGCAAAAACGGTTTTAACCCCAAAATAGCTGCAATAACTTTGGAAAATACCAATAAAATATGTCATTTCCTCAGAGAGTGGTTTTGTTTCAAGGGAAGAAAAGAAGAGTCAAATAATTCATACTCCAACTGGTTTGTGTCACTCCAAAGGAAACATTTACACAAGGAGAACTGAGTCAGCTCTAAGCCAAGCTCAAGACCTCTCATTTGTACAAATTTGGAATTTGTTTTTCTATATTAAGCTCTTCCAGCCTCCATGAAACAAAAACCAGCTTTTGCCTGAATTTCTCCTGATGGCAGCAGCAAAAAGTTCCTCACTCAGAATGGTTTAAGTCAAAACCCAGACAGCTCCTGGGAGCTGGAAAAGCAGGAAAGCTCATGTTCACTTTCCAAACAGAGTCATCTCTACCTCAAAAGACACATTACTTATTCCTAAAACAAGTACACATGAACCTGCATTGTTAGGGAAAGAATTCCCTTTGGAAGTTCGACCCATGGGAATCACAAACCAACTTTTAATCCCAGTGTTTATTAAGTCAACTTTAAGCAAAAAACAATTCAGGTTAAAAAAAGAAATCCCCACAAAATCCCCACCTACCACCACCCCAGAATCCCAATTCTTCCCCAAGTGCCAGTCTTGGAGGCAGTTTTATTGAAGCAAAAAGCAGCATGTCATTTAAACACATTAATGGAATTCTAAATTCTAAATTCCATCCAAAAGCAGCTTAGCATAAATCCTATAAACCACTGAGCTTTATGCTCATAATTTTTACTATAAAAACATTCACTATTCTTATTATTTTAGGAAGCTTCTCTAAGTTTCATGCTGTGTAGTTACTTAAATAAGTGCACAATTACAATTGTGTGCAGTCACTGCCACCTCATGTAATGCCAACAGTGAATCTGGGTTCAAGGCAGGAGGTTTTAAGACTATTTAGAGCACAAACCTCCTTAAATCAGCCAGGAAATATAGAAGGTAATGCACAGATTTATTTAATCTATTTCTCCTGCTGTTGGATCTGAATCCAGACAAAGTTTCTGATTTAGGGTATTTTGGTACAACTCAGTGCCTTCTCATCAACCCTGCTCAGCAATTCTGCCTGGCAAAACACAACTAGGAAAACACAGAATCAGTGATGCCACAAGAAAAGAACTGTAACACACAAGCAGCAATGGCACATAAAGCAGAACGTTGGTTTGGCAGTGCCTGCTGCTTCCCACATCCATCCAAAAGGGAGCAGGATAATTATAGATACACTGACCAATTGGGATTATTTTTATCCACGAGATTTTTGGACTTTTTTCCTAAGTAAGGACATGAAATAGAGCTGAAAATTCTACAGTTTGTCCCTCATACATTCAGGCAGACTCAGCAAAACAGGCTTGCCAAGCTTCATATCCCACTAATGCTGCCAGAGGTGTCCCAGCTCAGCTGCATTCCATGAGGCATCACTTCTAGTTCATACCAGAAATCAGGTCAGATGTAACAGCAGCTTTGAACTGTCTGTGTAAATACAAACATTTCATGCCTGTTCTCCATGTAGAATCCTCACACCAGCCAAAATTCTCTGGATATACGTGCTGCAGGACTGGGATGACCCTCAAACTACACAGGAGGCAAGAGCCTCCCCTAAAGAGGGGACTTCATGGGAAGATCCTCGACAAGAAGGGATCAAATTAAACACCAGAGCAGCAGCAAGGAGGTGGGATTTCATGGGGGAATCCAAACCAGCCTGGCACTAATGGCTGGACTGGATGATCTTGGAGGTCTTTTCCAACCTTAACCATCCTGTGATTCTGATTTCAGGTGTTTGTTTCTTCTCCACTCCCTTTTACAGCCTGGGTGTGTTTGTCAAGATCACTTCCTTGTTGGGCAACACCTGGAAGAAGGTTTCCTTTTCCCACACCTCCACTCTTCCCTGAGCATCATCCAGGCTGAAGATAAGCAGTGTTAGAACAGACAGGAACTGCTCCTCTAACAGGGAGTAATTTTCTTGGGACAGGAGGGTTCTCCCCACAGACAAATGGCACTAGATGTGACTTGTGATTCAGGAGGCAAATTCAAACAAAAATGCCTGTGTTGCCTGCAGTCAGATCTCCCAAATCCAAGATAAAAAAGCACACTTTTAACAATCCAAGATGCTTCAGGTAAAGGTCCATCCATACCTGGCTTGGAGGGTATTGATATTGAGGGCACATTTGGTAGTGGTACTGTCTCGGGACCACTGATTTCCAGCAAGTTTTTGTCTAGTTCTTCTTGTTCTAGTTCCTCTAGCTCTGCCATGAGTTCATCCTGGGTTGTTAAAGGAAAAAAAAAAAGAAAAAGGAAGGAACTTTAAGTCATATTTACCAACAAGTAGATTTAGCTGATCATATTATTACAGAAAAAAAGTTTAAATGTACAGGATTGGGGTAAATTGAGGAAATGAGGAGTCTGATTCTTATCAACTTCTGTACATGATGTCTTGGAGGGTGAGGAGGGTGGCGAAAGGGAAGGGAAGGAGCAGTCTAAGTCCAAACATCCTCAGGTGAGGCCATGCAGACCATTCTCAGCCTCAGGTCTCAGTCACACCCAGGGCATGCACTGGTGGGAACAGCCACAACATCCAGGAGAGATTCCACCCCCCAGGACTACCCCCAGACACACAATGTGCACATCTGCAAAGGAAGAGCTCATGAGTCACAACTCCTGCAGGGATCTGAAAGCCACTGAGAGGTGGTGCTTGGGGACATGGGTTAGTGATGGGCCTGGCAGTGGCTGGACTTAATGATGTTAAGGCTTCCCAACCCAAAGGACTCTGTGACTCACTGACATGAACAAATTCAGCAAATTCAAAGCATACCTCATCAAATTCCTCCCCAAATCCTACTGGCTTTGAGATGGCTGTTGAAATCTCATCTGCCAGCTCCTGCTGTTCTGCAATGTCCTGCATTAATTCATCTACTTTATCAATATCCCTGTAAAAGAAAAGAAAGAATTCAGTATCATCAGTCACATTCCCAATCAACACTTCAGACTATTCTTGGGTTCTGGAGAAATGCCACACCATGGAGACATTCACAAGGCCCTTTCCCAAAATACACTTTGCATGCAGGTCTGAATTTTATCCCCCTGGTCTGAACACAATTATACATGTTTATTTTGCTCTTCCCTACCAGCTTAGCCCACAGCAGTTACACAGAGACACCAACAAAGAGGTTTTGTTCTGCACTACTGGTATTAATAAGAATTTGCTCTTCCCTGATTCAGCATTATTACATCCTGTGGAGGAAGCACAACATTCCCATAATGCAGTTTACCTTTAATTATTGCTACATACACCAAGTCCACTCCACACAAAGGAGTTTTAAGTCTCCCCTTGAGGCTTAAAATTCTTGCTGCTACCAGGTGGATCTATAACTGGTGCAGGCTCCCATTTGCTTTGGACTACACTGGTTCTACCCTGCTTTTGGACAGAGTCCAGAATGATGGTGGTAAACTGAGGAAGTATCATATTTGCATGTTTTGTTCAATATGAAAACGTATCTAGTATTTTAGTTTAAGTTAGAACCTTTTAAAAGTAGCTTTTGCTACTCCAGCTCTACTTTTACGAAACACTTGGCATTCAGCAGATCAAAGTGAAGGTGCCCCAGAACTTACATGTTGTCATGAGCAGCTTTCATAGCTTTAGCAGCAAAGCCCATGTTCTTAAGCACTTCAGTGTTGGTGTTGGCATTCTCCAGGGCTTCCCTCTGAAACTCAATGGTTGACAACGTGCCATCGATCTGTGCCAGCTGCTTCTCGTACCTCTTCTTGCGCTTCAGGGCCTGCAGGGCAGCTGCACAACAGAAGGGCAGGATTGGTGAGATTTATGCCCAAAACAACCATTCAGCTTTTGCACCAAGTGCCACTCAGTGCACAGAAGTATTTAGAACATTCCATGGTTGGCCACTCTTCTTTCTAGATAAACTAAGCTGCCCAACTCTTGTGTTTGCCTCCTTCACAAGGCTGTTCAAAGGCGGCCAGAGGCCTCCTGCCCATGGCCTGTCACATGCAAGATGTGAGCCAAGAACTCACTCAAAGACTGAGCCCAGTCACTCAGAGCACACCACAGACAGAGACCAGGCCACAGCAGACAGAAGGCTTCAATACCCAAGCTCAACCACTCAAAAACATCCCTGTTCACCATCACCCCCAGCACAGCAAAGCAGAGTTGTTGGTGTGGCTCCTCTCAGATGAGGTTCTGGTGCTGCTGCAGCTGAACTCTTGGGCAGCTGCTGGGAGAAGCAGCTCATTCAAATACAACGACAAATGTTCCCTCAGCTTTTCTACTTAGTGCTGTGAAATACACATTACAGAGGCATTTACATTTATGCATGTTTCATATTCCTCCTCCCAGAAAGGCACTGTGCACACAACCATCTGAACTGAGAGGTGTGGGGAGAGAGGAGCCATCACCAAAGGTGCTGTGAGCAACTGGCTGCTTCTAAGCACTTCCAATTCGTGGGCTCCTGCAAGAGGAGCCCACCCATGACAGCACCAACAGAGCTCCCCACCCACGGGGAGCAGCCCATGAGGGAGGACTGGTCCAACCTGCTGCACAGCACAGCCAGGCTTCTCCAGCTCCCTCACCCCCACCCTCCCAGCCAGGTGTGCACCCAGCTTTTCCCACAACACCTGCACAGACAACAGGTGCCTGCCCATTCCTGAAGCACCAACAGTGAACACAAACTACATCCACAGGTACTTGTAGGTGTACAGGAGGTGGTAGATGCCCCATGTCTGGAGGTGTTCAAGGCCAGGCTGGAGAGGGCTTGGAGCAACCTGGTCCAGTGGGAGGTGATCCTGTCCATGGCAGGGGGTTGGAAGTGGATGAGCTTTAAGGTGCTCTCCAACCCAAACCACTGTATAATAACATTGTCTATGTGGCTACAAGCTTTGGCAGGAGCTGCAGGATGGGCAAGACCTCCCAGGCCCTGAGCACTGATGGCTGAGGAGCAAACACCACGTGTCACATGGAGTCAGGGACAAGTACACCTTCCCTGCATGGCATTTCTACTTTCCCTCCTGCTATGAACAGACTTGTCCTCTCCATGACACTCTTGGTCACATAATACCCTACACACTTTGAAAACTCAGTTTGGCTGCTCTAACAGCCTTACTGTGTTTCTGAGCTCAGCTGCACAAACACTTCATTTCTCCAGTGCTCTGATCTCCCTGAATCTCACAGCAAAAAGCAGGTAACATGATAAGGATCAGGTCTGCTAAAATTTAATCCTGGACCTCCCAAAAATTCAGTCACATGCACCAGGAATGGTGGCAAATAAAAGCTTTAAACATGTTATTTCAATCCTCAGCAGAATTTTTGGAGGGGAGCAGAAAACAAGGAGGAGGAAATGCTGAGAGCAGAGAGCTTCCCTTATCTCCTCTACCAGAGGGCAGATAACTTGGGGACGTGATGAGTATGTTCCTGCAACACACACAAATGAGCTGCTCTCCTAAAAGCTGATCAAGCCGAGGCACCCCATGTGTATTGTCAGATGCCATCATTACCCTCAAGGTAATGCCCTGCTGTCCAGCAGCACCACAGACACCCTCAGCTCCACAACTGGCAATAAATAAAAATTCCAACTACACTAATGTATCAGAGAATAAAAAAAGCACTTTTTAAAGGGAAGGCCCAGCTAAGAATGCCAAGCACACAAAGTAACCCAGCCTCATTTAGCAGAAGGGATCAAACCCACAAAAGCACAGGTCACCTCGACTTTTCCAACAGAAACCAAGGATCCAAAACAAGCCCCTGCACTGACTTTCACTCCAGTGAGCAGCGAATCTCCTCAGTCTGGGGACAGTCCAACATCCACTTGTTTGACAGCAGTGGCAACAGTGGGTTTTCAAAGGACAATGTTTGCTCTGCAGAATGAGGCACAACACAAACATCTGAAACATTCCAGCTTTATGCCAGATCACGAAGTGATGAGCAACACATTACTGGCATATTTAGGCTGGTTAATGTGCACTAATGGTTTAATTGAGGATATATAAAGTTTTCTTATTCTGACAGATAAAGCTGTTAATAGCTGTGTATATATAGTGACAGATGCTGGGAAAGTTTCAGACAGCAACAAGAGGATTTTGTGCATTGTGGAGAATTATTGGCACAACCAGAGATTTTACAGCCATTTTACAACCCCAAGTAAAATACTACAATTTATGTGGCACTACATAAATACTGCACTACTCCCCACTACAGCTTTCTCTGAGAGCAACTACAGTTTGTCTATATTTGTCTCATGTACTTTATAAAACAAGCTGCTCAGACACTGCAAGAATTATTGTGACAGAGCCTGTGATGAGGAGCTCTTACTGTGGGTAACTCCATCCACCCACGCCACTTGTGCACCAGAACTGCACCACCCTTCAACTTAACATGGATCTGTGGTGTTTTCTGGGGACACTTCCCACCCCTTCACACCAAGGAAGAGAGAGCAGTTTCCAGAATTTGAAGTAAGCATGAAACAGAGACAGTGGGCTACAAACATGTCCCCTTGGCAGGAATTATTTTGGCAGGAATTGAGTGAATGTTTGAAGACAAAGTGTAACACGGCCTATCTCTGCCCTATCACATGGGGCAGCCATGGAAGAGGCTCCTCCTCAGGCTCCCACCCCTAATTATGCCTTTACTGCTTCCAAGACGGTAATTACATAGGCAAGGCAAGGTAATTTATACCCAGCTTTAATTGCTGTGGAACTGCTTCAGCAGGACCTGTGACCAGTTTGAAGCTTTTATTCTCTGGCCAGCCAGAGTTCACTCACAACCTACAATGTGGAGGGAGATCACGAGCACATTTTTCTAGAAACAGCTGATCTAAGCTTTCCAAGAGTGTGACAAATTCCTTATCTTGGAGGCAAAAGCCATGCCAGACTTGGAGATTGCTGGGCCAGGCTCTCACAGCAGCTTCTGCAAAGAGCCTGATACCCAGAGGCTCCAAACAGGGACTGGTGCCTGCTCTCACCATGCTGTGGGTGGGGATTTCCTATGGAAACACCTGCCCTTACACAGAATAAAGCTCAGGAATATCCCATCTATGAGCTCCACATTGATTAATTACCCAAGCTGGTAATCCCGGGGTGCTGTGGGTGGTGAGCCCAGGGCACCCTCCCCATGGCACAGAGCTGGAGGAAACTGCTCCACACCAAACCCTCTGCAGCTCCAGGCATGGGATGAGCCATGAGGGACTCCAGGAACAGGCCCAGAACAGGGACAGGCAAGTCCCTGAGTGGCACTTGTGGTCCCACGAGGAGCCAGAACACCTCCAGCTTCTCCTCCTTTGCCTTTGGTGAGGGATAACTTACTCTGGAATACCTTTTACACACCAGTTCACATCACTGGCTGGTTTAACATTTAATGCAAACCCAAAGACAGCAACAATAACTGAAGTTTTCACAAGAAGCTGCCACTAAACAGTGTTTCAGACAACCCTTACAACCCACACCTCAACCTCAACAGGCACAGTGTGTGTTTCACTTGCAAGTCCAACACGCAGCAGGAATTTCAAGCACTTAAAAGATCCTCTAAAAAACAAACAGCAGGTAACAAAGCTGTGTGTTTTTTTTGAATTTTAGTAAAGTTTTCAGAGAATAAGTAAAAAAATGTGGACCAGGGAAAATCAGGGGTTTATATATATTATTATTACAGTTTAAATAAATGTAATACATTTAAAACTACCTGGCCATCCATCAGGAGACAGAGAACAGGCTCATAATGAAAGATCTTCTCCATATGACACTTTGATGTGTTAATTGTCTTTATTATCAGCTACGACAGGGACATTGGAGCCAATTTTTATTCAGAAAGATATCACCACAAAGCTCTGATGAATTAAAATTTATACCAATGGTTTTTGACATCTTTTTCATTGGCAAAGTAATATAAAATGTCTCAGTGCTAATAAGCATCAGACTGGTCTCTGCAGTTCCTTTTTACACAGAAATTCAAACAAACAGCAGCTTCCAGAGAGGAGGGAAAGTCCAGTAATAAAACAGAAGCTGAGCCCAGGCAGATCCGGATTTATTGCTTCAACTCCCTGAATGTAAAAACATGCCCAAATCTACATTCACAGAATCCTTTTCAAACTTTCTAATACATATAAAGTTATTCCTTCCATTGCTTTTTGTTTTGGTTTGGGGTTTTTGGGGGACTGGTTTGTCCTTGGTTCTTGTTTTTTTTTTTTTTATTTCCAGTCTTCAACTGAACTGCAAAGCACTATTTTAATTTACTATTTCTTTGAATTTATGTAATAATTCCCCCTAGAAATTCCAGAAGAAGTTTCACACTAGGCAGGACCCAACCCTCAGGAACTCATGTTACAGTTTTCAGTCCCCACTCCTGACTAATTAACACTCAAAAATGAAAAAAGCAGAGTCATCCAGCCAGACCCTCCTCCTCTGTCAGCAGATCAGTCTGAAAAGCATCACTGCTCACCCAGATAATTCCACCTTGTCCTCAAGAAATGCTATCAGTAAGAATTCAATGTATTTTAAATTATTTCAACCTGTGCATAAGCAAATTATCATTATTAAATGAGCTCTTGTCAGTCTTATGATTTCCCTTGCAATATTTACAGCAGTTTATTAGTCAAATGAGACAAATGCCCACTGTGATAAGAAGTTGGCAGGATAATAAAAATACAATTTTACTACATGGTAGTGCATTCAGAGAGGAAAAATTGACTCTGAATGTCAGTGATTTTGTTAAAAGTCAACAGCCGTCCTGCAAATAAATACTGCTGACACATCTGTGGGACAGGCAGAGTTGTCAATGGGATATTTGTGTTTAATTAATATTTTTAATTATTACTAGAAGAAAAGTATAGATCAGTAGATGAAATAAGGAAGAACTCAAGGTTTCTTTCTCTACATACTTGCAACTCCAAGTTTTGCTCCCAAAAACCTTGAGAGGAGCAGGAGGACCAGTCAGGAACAACTGGGAATACAATTCAGGAGTTTCACTGGATCCAAACATACCCCTGTACCAAGGCCAAGTGTTGGTGATCCCAGAGAATCTGTCCCAGCTGGAGGCTCACAGTGACTCCTGGCTCTGCAAAATCCTCCTAAAATCACACTGACACCTAAAACACAGAGGTTTCTCCTCCACAGGAAGACACAATAGCTCTGATTATTCCAATTGAGGGGGAAAATAACTGTATTTCACATCTAATTCTTACATTCTTAGAATCACAGAATGGATTGGGTTGGAAAAGACTTCCCAGATCATCAAGTCCAACCCTTGGGCCAACTCCAGTCCCTTTACCAGATCATGGCACTCAGTGCCACCTCCAATCTGCGTTTAAAAACCTCCAGGGATGGGGAATCCACCCCCTCTCTGGGCAGCCCATTCCAATGCCTGAGCACT
>JAWWEV010000054.1:2065033-2087053 GCA_035583235.1 Hafferia zeledoni
CATCGTGCCCCCTTGTCCTATTGCTGAGTGCCTGGGAGAAGAGACCAACCCCCACCTGGCCAGAACTTCCCCTCAGGGAGTTCCAGACAGTGCTGAGGTCACCTCTGAGCCTCCTCTTCTCCAGGCTCCCACACAAGGACCTGCTGTCTGCAAGCACCACGGACCTCTGTCCTGCTCTGGTGCTCCCAGGGCATGGCTTTGGCTCTGGAACTTCCAGAAAATGCCAAGATGCTTTTGATGGTGGGGTTTTAAAGAAAACAGTTGTGCCCAGGATGCAGGATAGAACCAGTCCTGTGGAAAGGTGCTGGGAGAAAATCAGTGCCCTGAGCAGCTCCAACCCACCTCGGGCCAGGCTGCAGCTGAGCCGTGGGCAGTGAAACAGAAACGGGGAAATTCTGGGCAGAATTCTTCCCTGCAGGAAATAGCAGAGGTTGCAGACACTCAGCTCATGCCAGGTTTGGAGGAGCTGAAGCAGAGGGACAGAGAGGAAGATCACTCCAAGGTTTACTCTCAGAGGGCAATCATTACACCCAAGATAAAACTTGTTTTGGTTCAATACCACCCCACTTTCAAACACGTACCAAGCAGCCAGGGTGGCATCTTTGAGCTCCCAGGTCCCACAGCCATGTTAAGGAAACTTCCCAGTCTTTTATTCCTCAAGAGTCACATCCTGGCAGTTTTGTGGCTCTGCTCCCACTCCCTGAATTACCCTCGTGTAGCCAGTGCAGAGCAGGTTCCAGCATCCCACTGAGCCTGGCTGGCCCTGCACTGAGCTGGGGCAAAGCAGGATTTGGGAAGGGAAGGCCAGGCCTCCAGGCAGTGCCTTGAGCTGAGGGAGCTGCACCACACCATCCTCACCCCAAAATAAACCCGACTGCAGAGACCACATAATGACATGTACAGTGTGGTACAGAGGGACAGGGAATAGGAAAAGTATATTTAGCAAACTATTTCCTGATACTGTTCCACTCCTGGGAGGGCTGAGGGCTTAAAACAAACACTGCAAGTAAATAAACTCTGCCCTTCAAAGCAGACAGGAGGTTTCACAGCACAGACACAGCAAAGCAGGAAGGGCCACCTCGATGTCCCCAGCCCAGCCAGCTCTGCCCAAGCAGGATGTTCTGACCAGTTTGGTACTGGGGTCTCATGACCTCTCTGCAGCCTCCTTCCTTTGATCACCCATTTCTTTCTATCAAGTTAGAAGTTAGAATTGAGGAAATCATGGAATGGTTTAGGTTGGAAAGGACCCCAAAAATCATCCAGTCCCACCCCTGCCATGGGCAGGGACACCTCCCACCAGCCCAGGCTGCTCCAAGCCCTGTCCAACCTGGCCTTGGACACTCCCAGGGATGGGGCAGCCACAGCTTCTCTGCCCAACCTGTGCCAGGGCCTGACCACCCTCCCAGGGAAGAATTCCTTCCCAATATCCCACCTAACCCTGCCCTCCTTCCATTTAAGGCTGCTCCCCCTTATCCTGTCACTCCAAGACCTTGTGAGAAGTCCAAGTTTCTTGTAAGCTCCTTTAGGTACTGGCAGTTGCCACATTCCAGCATGTCCCTGTCACCTCTGGTCCCATCCCTGTGCACCTTTGGAACCCGGCTCCACCTCCTCCACCCCCTCCCGTGAGGCAGCAGCAAGACCTCTCCTTAACCTCCTGTAAACCCTCAACAACCCCTGAGCTCCATTTCCTCTCGCCCACCAACAGCTGGAGGTGCAGAAACATCACAAAGAAGTGAAAATAGAAAAAAAATGAGTTAGGAAAGTGAGGGAGCAAAGTGAAGCAGTGGCAGATGGGAACTGTGTGACAGTGTCCCAGGAGTGACAGCACAGTTTGGGAGCAGAGGAACAACAGAGATAACACGATGGGCACAGCCCTCTGCAAACTGCTGTTTTTAAGATTTTAAGATTTAAGCAAGAAGGCAAGAAAAGAACCCTGAGGTCAGGCAGGGGCTGGAGCTCAGGCAGGCTGCAGGATCAGGCCAGTCAGGCCAGTAACACTGGGCTGACTGCTCCAGTGGCCAACACTCACCAATTCCCAGAAGGCAAGGCTGGGATTCCACAGCCAGGATTTCAGTACCCAGGACTGGCTGAACCCACACTCTGCTCTGCACTACTTGTGGATAAACAGGCTGGAAATACAGCACTCTGTGGATAAACAGGCTGGAACTACAGCACTCTGCATCCACAGACAGCTTAGCACCTCATTAAACAGATTTACCAGGGAAAGCTCAGCTCAGCTGGCCTACACAGGGACAAAGCATGGGGGAGCAGAGCATGGGGACCTGGAGGCAGCAGCAGTGGGAGGTGTGGGTCAAGTTACCTTCCCCAACAGCCAGTGCATCCTGTGGCGGTGTAAAAATGGAGGCTGAGGGCAGTACAGGAAGAAAGGAGTCTGGCAGGGCAGTGCAGAAGGGAGCAGCACACACACCTGGGCTTCAGACCTGCCTCTGCAGCTCCTTTACCAACAGTGCACAATGGTAATTTCCAGTTCCTGGGTTTGGTGTTCCCATGGTGGCTTTGGGACTCCTACTTGGGAAATCAGAGCAGAATCCAAATGGACAAAAGAATTGTCCCAGTCACACAGGATTTTCTGCTGCCTAACCACACCAAGTCCCCAATGGAACTACTGACAGCTGCCCCACAGAACTGAGCTAAGGGAATGTGGAGGCTGGGAAGCAGCTGACACAGCTTCTTTGCAGCACCTGGCTCAGAGCTGATGCTGGAACACCAACTCCTGGATGCATCAAAGGTTTTCTGTGTGACCCTGGGCAGGCCAACTCACCCAGGCCTTAGTCCCACCCCACTGCACACGGGGGTCAGATTTAACTGTTCACAGGGATTGACTCCCTGATGTGTAAGGCACTCAGAGATCTTTGGATATGGGGAAAACCAATGAAAAAAACACTGTGGAGAGAACAGCAACCAGAGAGAAGAGCCAACACACACACAGGTGCTCCCACACACTGACTCCACATGGCACGTGAGGTCCAGGGTGTTTATAACACATGTACAGACACGGTGATCTTTCTACTGAGAGAGACAGAGATAAGATACCAGACACAAGTCTATCAGGGTCTTTCTGAACAGTGTTCCCAAAGGATCTCAGGATGAACTCGCTTCCACTAGGAAGGATCAATTGTTTGCTCTCAGAAGGGCCACCCAAATACTGGGCAATACAGCTTTTAGGCCAGAAAAACCACAGATGGGACAGGCTGTGATTTGCAAAGCCACTTGATTTCAGCAGCTCTGTTTGTTCCAAGTTTGCATGCTCCTTCTTCTTACCCTGATTCAGGGATCTTTGTCTTTCTTGCCCTAAGCTGCCTCATGATGCAGAAGGACAAGAAAATAATGGAGCCACTCTCTTCAGTGCCTTGTAGATATTGGTGGCTTCCAAGCAGTCCTCTGCTCAAGGATGGGAAGAACCAGTGGAGATGAAAGCCATTCTCTCCCATGTCCATCGACCTCCCCACATGAGCTTTGGTCTTCTTCACTGGGATAAATTTGAGCACCAAGTCTGACAGCCCCCCAGCCACACAGTGGCTCTGGGCACAGTCACTCCGTGGTCTGGATGTACACAGGGACAGCCAGCATGGTGCAGGGCCCATCTGAGCCTGCCTGCAGCTCTGCCAGGGCCAGGTTGGATGCCATGCTGTTGGGCTGCCCAGCAACAAGGTCTGAGTCAGCAGCTCCTGACCCACCAACCACGATGGACAGGACAGCGTCCGACTCCTGGAAGGGCTCTTTGTCAGGGCCGCCCTCGGGGGGGCTCTCCCCCGCAGCACCACAGTCCTTCAGCTCGGCCAGCCCGGGCAGGGCCAGGCCCCCCTTGCGTCCCCGCGCCACCCGCTTCTTCTGGGGCTTCCTGAGCTGCAGGTCCTTGTCCTTGGGCGAGCCCAGCCGGCACTTGTGGTCCTTCATGTACTTGTGGCGCGTGAAGCCCTTGCTGCAGGTGGGGCAGCGGTACTTGTAGTTGCCGGTGTGCGAGCGCTGGTGCTCCACCATGTGGGCGCGGCGGCTGAAGGACTTGTTACAGTACTGGCACTTGTGGATCTTCATCCCTGCTCAGGAGACAGAGCCTGGTTAGAGACCCAGCCATCCCACCACGGCAGAGTGTGACAGCTTCACCTCCTCTCCAAGCACATGTTCTCTGACCAAAGGGAGGAGAAGTGCCAGGCAAAACTGCAGTCAGAAAAAGAGTGGGTGGCTACAGCTTAAATGTCTGTGCTTAACTATTGTTTCTGCCCTTTGTAGAATCAGAATATTCTCAGCTGGAAGGGACGCACAAGGATCATCAGTTCAGCTCCTGGCCCTGCACAGACACTCCAACAATCCCATGTCCCTGAGAGCATTGTCCAAATACCTCTTGTCAGCCTTGGGGCCGTGCCCACTGCCCTGGGGAGCCTGTTCAGTGACCAACCACCCTATGGGGGAAGAACCTTTTCCTGAGATCCAACCTAAACCTCCCCTGGCACAGCTCCAGCTGTTCCCTTGGGTCCTGTCACTGGTGACACAGAACAGAGACCAGTGCCTGCCCCTCTGCCACTGCTTGGGAGGAAGCTCCTTACTGCAAATAAATATTCTTGCCCCAAATAAGAGGAATAAAATATCAGAAAAATATGTAATTGTGATTAAAATGGAAAACAATCTTAAAGTATTACTTTTTTCAAGTGTATTTGGTAGGTAAAGAAATTTTCACCTCTTTTCCTTCCAAAATATGGGAATGTGCAGTCTGAAACAATCCATAACTGCACTGTCAGCACATTCCATCTGATCCCACTCTGCAGGGCTTTGGGCAAAAAGAAAGACTTCCAGTTTTACCCCAAGAGACAAAAGTCTGAATGTTCCCTAGGGCACAGAAATAAATTATTTGTCTTTATTAGGAGGAGAAGCATAATTTTTGGAACACTGAGAGAAGGAAATCAAATCCCAAATCCTTTGGTATGTGAGATGGGATTGGGGAGGAGTGGACAGAGCACTCTGGATATTGATTTGATAGCAAACACACCGAGCAATCAGCTCTTCTTCTGTTTCACCAGCTGGCCCTGCTTACAAATTATATTGTCTCAGAAAACAGCCCCAAACTTACATATAGTCCTAAATACAAGCTCACTCAAACAGGCAGGAACACAGAGAGAGAAATCCAAAGCTAGTAAATTCTTTTTCTTTCTCAGGCTTACTCCTTCCATCATGCTCCTGCAGCACCACAGCAAATCCCAGTCACTGCATTCCCAACCACTTACCTGAATGGGACAGAATATGAGCCTTCAGCTTGTCAGGCCTGTTGAACTCTTTATTGCAGCCTGTGTGGCTTCTGTAACAACAACAAATGCTGGTGAGCAGCATGAATCAGCTGAGGATTGATGTATAAACAGATGCTGGACCACAGAGAGATCCATGACCCTTCTCCTCAGCAGCACCCAGGTGGGTTCCTTGGTGCAGCCCCAGCAGGAGCTCCACTATTTCAGCCTTTCTGGGGAGGGACGAGGAATAAACAGGGACACGTGGCTTTCCCTCCATTCCACATGGTCTATTTCTCACTATAAATGCTCCTAAAAGCAGGAGGTTCAAGATCCCAGCTGGAGACAGAAGTACTTTGGAAGGAGCTACAAGGTGGTTGGAGCAGGGAGAAGCCAGTCAGACTTGGCTATCTCAGAAGGCCCATGGCTGTGCCATGGATTTGGGGATGTACCTTCCAAACCTGGGTTTTTCTGGCTCGTACATTAGGTTCTATGCCAAGTAATTTTGGAGAAATGGAGTCAGGAAGAGCCCATTATTCAGGCACCCCTGTGCTCTGTGGTCAGATAATGCTCCTTCTCTTCCCTGGTGCTCCCCAGGTGCTCCCTGAAGCTTCCCATGAAGGCAGAAGCTATTTTACAAGGCTGATGAACTGGGGTGAAATTATGTGATCCCACAGGACATCAGTGACAGAACTCCTGAGTTCCCAATTCAAAAGCACAGAGCATTCCCACCTCCCCAGCCAATATGCAGCAGATTGGTAGGTACCACAGTGTACCCTGGGATACCTGCAGGAGACATTCCTTCCATCCCACACCCTATCCCTATATATTCAGACATCCCACCATCTGCAGACACACTACGTACGAGAAGGGACATTTGTATTTCTTGAAGGGCTCGTGGATCAGCATGTGCCGCTTGAGCTTGTCCTTGCGATTGAAGGCAGCGTCGCACACCGAGCACTTGAAGGGCTTCTCACCTGGGGGAAGAGAGGAGAGACACCAGGAGTCAGGAGAGCCGAGTCACACAGGGCTGCTCTAGCCACGGACAGGATCCACCATGGTGCCTGTGCCACACCATAAACTTCCCCAAACCTCCCTGTCTGATGGATAAATAGATGGGTACAACCCATGCTGCACGTTGCTCCTGCTCTCCAGGGCCAAATTCCTTAGTTCTGCAACCACAGGAAGTGAGGAAGCCACCCATGTGTCCCACTTCTAACCAGGGCAGGACTGGTCATGAGGCTGAACCAAAACCACACATGTCCTGAACCAATGTTACACAGAATCAACTAGGTTGGAAAAGACCTCTGAAATCATCAAGTCCAACCTTTGACTCAACACCAGCTTATCTACTAGACCATGGAACTAAGTGCCACATCCAGGTTCTTCTTAGACACCTCCAGGGATGGCGAATCCACCAACATCCTGGGCAGCCCATTCCAATGTCTAAACACTCTCTCTGCAGAGAATTTCTTCCTAATGTGTAACCTAAACCTTCCCTGGCACAGCTTAAGACTGTGCCCTCTTGTCCTGCTGCTGGTTGCCTGGGAGAAGAGCCCAACCCCTGCCTGGCTACAGCCACTTCTCAAGGAGTTGCAGTGACAAAGTCTCCCCTGAGCCTCCTCCTCTCCAGGATGAACATCCCCAGCTCCCTCAGCCGCTCCTCACAGGACTTGTGCTCCAGTCCTTTCACCAATCTCATTGCCCTTCTTTGGACATGCTCAAGCACCTCAATGTCCTTCCTAAACTGAGGGGCCCAGAACTGGACACAGCACTCAAGGTGTGGCCTACCCAGTGCTATGAATGACTCAGAGTCAACTCCATTATTCCTGTTATCAGGAAAGCAGGCAGGAGCAGAGGGCGGCAGCACTGCGGCCCAGAGGGAGCCGTACCCGAGTGGATGTGGGCGTGCAGCTTGAGGTAGTGCTCCCGACGGAAGAACTTCTTGCAGATCTGGCACTTGAACTTGCTGCCCCCTCCGTGCGTGGGGATGTGGCGCCGCAGGTACCTCTCGCAGGGGAACACCTGGGGACACACAGAAACACGGCTGAGCCAGCAGCACGCTCGGGTCAGCACCAGCTGGCACAGGCAAGGCAGGGGGAGCCTGTGTAGAAAACATAAGAATTAAAGAATGGCTTGGGGTAGAAGGGACCTTCCAGTTCCAACCCCCTGCCACAAGCAGGGACATCTTCCACTAGTCCAGGTTGCTCCAAGCCCAGTCCAACCTGGTCTTGGATACTTCCAGGGATGGGGCAGCCACAGCTTGTCTGGGCAACATGAGCAAGAAGCTCATAGTCACTGTTTGCTTAGGAAGGATGCACTGAGAAAACCTTTAGGATTGTACAAGGAAATTACAGGAAGAGCTTTAAAAACAATTAATAAATAATATCCCAAACCAACCAAACAATAAAGCCACCACCAAACTTTCTTATAACTAAGAAATACATAAGTTGGAACCTTGCTGTTAATTGTGTAACACCACAGTGCTGAGGACCAGCATCCCAGATGGATGCCCAGTCTCCCACCCAAGCAAGTAGTAGGATGAGCTGGGTAAGGACCTCCAGTAATTACACACTTAACTTCACCTTCTTCTTCCTCAAAATCTGTTACCAAAGGCTCCCATTCATCATCTTTATACAGCCAGGAAAAATGGCTCCTTTGGCTAATGGGGATACTGAAAATGGGCAGCTGAGTGAACTCCTGATGAACATGCTGCAAGCACACCTGAGGGAGCACAGCAAAACTCAGAGTGCTGGCACCCAGACTGGGCTCTCACGTCTCCAGAAAACAACAATATTAGTAAGAATACAAGCAGAAGTAAAAAATCCTGCTGCAGATAATGGGCTCTCAAATCCCTCTGCTGCATTCTGCCAGTCCCACTCAGGCTCAGAAGGGCACCTGTCACCTGACTGAGGAAGTGGAGAGAAGGCAGGTAAGAAAGATGGGTTACTAACCATGGCAGGAGTGTGTTTTCCCTTCCTGAGCTACCTCAGTACAGAGTGGTCACCCCTTTGAGATTGTCCCTGCCCCCACTGCAGGATTTTCATTTCCTTTGCTATAAACAGAGGAGCAAGGGTCCAAATTTTAGTCTGGATTTCAAAAGAACAATTTATCAGAATTCAAACCCCATCAAGTTCTGCTCCTCAAACCCCCTCAGGGGCTGTGCTGATGAGAGTATTTCCAGCAAAAACCTACCCAAGCATCGTTCCACTCCCAGTCCCATCACTCAGACAGGTTCCTCTTTGCCAACAACACTTATCCAAGAGAGGAATGAGGGAGAACTCAGAGACTTGTGTAGCATCAGGAGATAAGGATAGTAATGGAGGTGTAGAAGCTCCCACAGGACCTGGAGCTTTCCATGCCCAACCCTTCCAGCCAGAGGTAGCCCAGAATGGTGGGTCAAAGATTTCCCCAAACCAGCCTTGCTCCTCCTGGTACACTTGCTTTTAAGAACTAAGGACAGCAGCCTAGTGTGGAGTCCTGTGCTGCTGTGGGAATGAGGGAGCTGCTCTGGCAAATCCTGCTCAGTGAATGGGACCTGAGACAAATCAACACTGCAGGGAGGAACACGCTCACTGTGAGGGCAGAGAGCTGGAAGCCAGGGGTACAATTACCTCTGTCCCTCTGGAAAGCAGCTTGTGGGCACCTGCCAGTCCACACTGAGGTAGAAAGGGAGAGGAAAAGGAGCCGAGGGTTCCTGACCCCTCAGAGCCCTTGCCAAGCACCCAGGCCTGGCTGAGGGAGGGATCACCCACCCACCTTCTGGCAGTGAGGGCAGGGGAAGTTGTGTGTTGCTGTCTGCAGATGGTGCTCCAGGGCTTCCGGGGTGGAGTATTTATTGACACACTTCACACACCTGGATGGGGAGAGAAAGGCCAGAGCCTGTGAGCAAAGCTCCTCAGCAAACCCTGCAGCACAGACACACCTGCCCAGCCCAGCCCAGCCCCCTTCCACAGTGATCTCTGACAGGGTTGGTTTGGTACAGAAAATAATCTCTCAGGTGCTCTGGAACCTCAGCAACCCACAGGCCAGCTCACACTCACACTTAGCAACCTTCAGAGGGAAAAATGCTGGAAAAATGGGTGGAGAAGCCTTTAAACTCCAATGCTCTACCACACAGACTGCCACGGGAGCACCCAGACCTGAGCACATATTCCACATTGTTTCCTCATGGAAACAAGCACTAAATACTGACTTCAACTTACTTAAAACACCTCCTTCCATCTGCATTGTTTCCATCTTTATTGCTCCAGTGAAGGAGCTGAGTGAGGGTAAAGGATGACAGGGCTGCCATATCTTGGCAGTATTTCAGCTGGAGAGCTCTGCCAAAGCTGATTCATAAAGGGCACTGGGGAGAAGCACCATCAGCAATGAGAACAGAGGCACTCACAACATGTACCTGCTGTGAAACCCTTTCTCCTTAGGTCAGACTCCTCAGACATAAGCAGGGCTCTGAGCTCAAGGATCCCCACTAGCAAGCCATAGGATGAAGTCCATAGTGTAAGCATAACTAGAAACCATGGATTATGCAAGAAGTAGCAGGTATTTATTCCATGAAGCTCCGATGTGACTTCAGTATGTTCTGGGCTTCCTAGTCTTCCTGAACATCTCTACAGGCATTTCAAAAGTTCCAGGGAGTTTTTTGTAGGACTTCTCACCCTTTCTCTCTATGCTAGTAGAAAGGCTTTCCAAGGAACAGAACCTTCTGTACCAAAGGGATAGGAGATTTTTTCTGGGCACAGCTTCTACAGCCCTCATTCCCTTTGCTGCAGCTGTAGAAGAATCACAGAAAACAGGCTGGGAAGGGACTTTCCTGGATCTCTGACCCAGCCCAGTGCAGGTTCAACCATTCCCATCTCAAGATAAGAGGACCTGCAGTGACAGGATCTTCTCACAAACAATAAAGATTCCCTGCACTCCAATGCTTGGTTGTAGCAGCCTGGTGAAGGGACCCCCCATTTGCCACCTGGGTGCTCCCAAGCACCAAAGCCCCCTGTTCCCTCTAAGGTTCCCACCAAACACACTCTGCACCCACTCACTCCTACAAGCCTTGTGAGCACCGATTGCTACTGTACTTGTACACGGCCGCGTCCTTCTTGGGGCTGTGCTGGGGCAGCAGGCTGTGCGAGTACTGGTGCACACCCAGCTCGTACAGGGAGGGGAAGTCCTTGCTGCAGAGGTGGCAGCGGTAACTCAGCTCCTCCTGGTGGCTCTTGATGTGCTCAAGGAAGGACTCCAGCTTCTGGAAGGTCTGAGCACAGGTCTTCACCACACACTTGTACACCTGGGAGAAGGGAGAGTGACTGGAAACACAACTGTCAGGGCACTCCCCTGAGAAAGCAATGTGGGACAAAGGGATGTTGATGTGAGGGCCTGGAACTACTGGAAAGGGTGGGACCACAACACCTCAGTGGTGACTGTCCCACAATCCCAGGGCTGCCACCTACACTGAAAACTTTGGACTTCATAAAATCATCGAATCATTAAAGCTGGAAAAGACCTCCATAACCATCAAGTCCATCCTTTGACTGATCACCACCTTGTCAACTAAACCACAGCACTAAGGGTCACATCCAGTTGTTTTTTGAACACTTTCAGAGGTGGAGACTCTACCACTTGGTACCTGAACAGCCTGTTCCAATGCCTGACAGCCCTTTCTATGAAGAAATTCTTCCTAATGTCCAACATGAACCTCCCTTGGGCTATTCTAAACCACCTGGCACAGCTTGAGGCCATTTCCTCTCCTGCTGTCCCTTGTTCCCTGGAGCAGAGCCTGACCCCACCCTGGCTCCACCCTCCTGTGAGGAAGTTGCAGAGTGAGAAGGTCCCTCCTGAGCCTCCTTTTTTCCAGCCTAAGGCCCCCCAGCTGTTCCTCATATGACTGACTCTGTAGATCCTTCCCCAGCATAGCTGCCCTTTTCTGGATATGTTCTAGCCCCTCTATGTCTTTCTTGAAGTGAGGGGCCCAGAACTGGACATATTTTGCTTCTGTTCCAGCCACCCAAACCTGCTCAGCAAGGTTGACTTCTTGTTCAGCAAGGTGAAGGGAGAGGAGCTTTTCAAAGCTGTCCAGACCTCACAGCTACAAGCCTGAGGGCTGAGCTGCATGGGAAGCACTGGCAGCTTTACAGAGCAAGAGGCTCAGGACAGACCCTGGTGCACTATATGAAACCCATCCCAATCTTGCCACCCACACAGGGTGCCTACCTGCTCATTCTTGTGCTGTGTCATGTGTGATTTGAGCTGGAAATAGGTGTTGAACTTGCTGGGGCAGAACTGGCACTGGTAAGAGCTGTCAATCAAGACAACCTGCTTGGCTTCCAGCTTGCCTGCCTCACTCTCCTCCAAGGGGCTCAGCTCTTGGGGTGGTGGCACAGGGTTCCTTGAGGGCTGAGACAAACCTGGAGAAAGGGAGAGGGACAGTCACACCCTGCCATGACACAGCTCTGAAGGCTGCTCTGCAAGCACCACACTGCTGAGACTCACCAGGCTGGGCTCAGCCTCCCTTTCAACACAGATTCTTTAGATCTCACCAACAGGGTGGGTTTAAATTTGTCAAGAGATACGTAAGGGCTCTGACCACCCAGTCTTCCTCTCCTTAACCCATTCTCTTTTTCCATGGATATAACTGTGCTTTGTGGAGCAAAGAACAGGCCTCCCCCAGTGAACCAAGAGCCAGATTTATTCCTGTCTCTGGCAGGAGACAGGAGGTTCAGATCCAGCCTGCTCAGTCCATGATGTCAGCAGACAGCAGTTCCAGGGGGGCCTTGTCCTAGACGTGACATTGTCACTGTGTTTCCTTTCCTACCAGGACTAGGGTCACCAGCAGAGAGGGCATCCAGACACCAGCAAAGAGCTCTTCTCTGCCTCAAGTACTTTCAGGTGGCCACTGTGGCCAGATCCAGCCCAGGCATGACATGCACGTTTCAAACAAACAAGAGTACTGGGCTACCTTAAACCACTGGCTTGTCTGGCCCCTCACCAGAGCTGTCAGGTGTGACTCATGCACTGCCAAAGCTGCGCCTGGCAGGGAGTGACAAGGGGAAGACACCTTGTCCTATCTGCATGCACATACTGGCACAGAACTTGGAGTCAGACTCCATCAGCACTTGAATCCAACCATGGCTCAGGGTACAAATAGATGCACCTGCCAGATGGAGCTGAGCAAATGAAACTCGCTTAGTGTGAGCTCCTAAACCCCACCCAGAACAGCAAACGGCTCCTACAGTTCCCACCTCCCCTCCCTCCCCGTGTGGAAGTGCAGGGATGTGCAGCCTCCTCACATCACTGCCCCATGCACATGCCACCCCTAGACAGCAAACCTGTGTTCTCCTCGTCCTCTGGCTGGTTGGGATTCAAGGCCATGACCTGCACCGTGATGGAGTTGCGGGAGATGGTGCACCCAAGCCCTGGAGGCCACACTTTATGGGTCTGCATGTGCTTCTTCACGTTGGACTTCTGGGCAAAGGCTCGGCCACACACAATGCACTGGAAGGGCTTCTCACCTGTGTGACTGAAAGCAGAAGGCACCAAATGAGCAGCTGGTGGAGACAGGAGGCAGCTCCCAGGCAGGGCCCTTGGTGGGGTGGCCATTGAAGGACTGTGCTGGGCACTTGGCTTGGCACATCAGACCTGGACCAGCCAAACAAGGGCTTTGAGACCTGATTCACCAGAGCATGTGGATTGTGAGAGGCCTGGCAAAACAAGGCTGGTGCACAGACAAAGTATTTGTGGTCTGGGAACGACAAGGGAACAAAGGAAGATGTGGGAAAGGAAAGAGCTCTCCAGCAACATCAGGGCATTCACTGTCAGGGTCTCTGCAGAGATCTTGGGGACCCCATCACTCTCAGGGGTACAAGCCCTTTCTTCCCTGCCACACCTCCTTCCCCTGCACACGCCTCTTCCAGCTTGCAGTCCCCTAACCCTCCTGAAGTTGCTCTCCCTGTCCAGGGCAGAAAGGTCTTTCGACCCTGCCCTTCTGCTTCAGGAGAAAGAGTGGACTGGACTCCAACACAGAGTACATCACATGAAGAGTCCAGGCTGGGGAGGGGTGCAAGCCCCCCACTTGTTCCCTTGCATCTGTTCTGAGTCCAGCAGGCTCTGCTGGGGGAAACTGAAGATTTCAGCTGTCTCCTGCCAGAGAAAGCTCTCTTACAAGAGCTCCCTCTATAGACACTGAGCTTGGCTTAGTTTGCTAACACCAGGAAACAGCAAACAGGAAGGCTACAGCTTGCTAGGGAGGGAGAGGAAAGGGAAAGACAGAGGCAAGCAGTGGTGATGCTGCTGCTCCAGTGATTGGTGACAACAGGTTTGGCTGTCAAAGTCTCATCAGTGAGGAAATCAAGCCTCCAGTCCCACCACATAATCAGCATGAAGATCACATCCATGATGCAGCCTTCACTCCAGTCACTGGGGAGGTGTCCTGGGGTGAGAGGGAGGAATTCCCTCCCATTACAGCACAGGGTCTGGGACATGACAAACTGCACTGCACAGACTCCCTCAGCAGGACTGTGCCCACCTCCACCCAAACCACTGTGTCCAGGTCAGTGGCACCATTACCTCCTGATGTGCTGCCGCAGGTCGAAGTTCTTGGTGAAGGCCTTGTCACAGTAAGTGCATTTCAGCTTGGGGGACTTGGGTTTACCTGAAAACAAGAGCACACACAAGAATGAGGCCACACAGCACAGCCCTGTCCCCACTGTGTCACAGGGCTCTCACCCTGAGACATGACTATTCAGGACCAAGAAAGGGCTTGTGAAAAGAGAAGATCTGCCTGGCCAGACTGGGCAGAGGTTATGGGCACAAACATACATTTAACATAACTTGAGCCAACTCCAGTAGTACTGAGGAGTGTAGTCTGGTGGGGCAGAGCATCCCACTCAGGCATTACCACTCCCTTTCCAGGCACCCTTCCAGCTGGGCTACAAAGCACCTTTTTAAAGGCATGTTGGGCATGGGGAAAAGACATGAGATTACTGAGAGGAAGAGCCCCAGCTCCATCTCTGCTGTGAACTCACCAGGTCAGCCATCAGCCAGAGCACGTGCATATTCCCCACTTCCAGGTCAGTCAGTCACATCTTCTACCTACTCTGACAGGGTCTAAACCAATGGGTAAGAGCAGAACCGTGGGCTGCCCTAGGAAATTCTGGACTGACAACTGCAGCATGCATGACCATTCACACCTCAGCAAATAAGGTTAAATCCCAGGATCTGTAGGGTTGTAACTCCAGAGGCACAGCCCTGGCAACAAAGGCCATGTGCCTTTCCTTCACCTCGTGCCTGGGACCTCCCATGTCACCCAGCTAGATGTGCTTCCATCACACCAGCAACAGCTAGGCCAGCCTTGGCTCTGAGACTCCTCCATCCTGTAACAGGGCATGCTCCTGTCCTGCCTCACCTGGGGACAGGTGTGTTTTCTTCATTGAAATACATGGCAGGGATGGGCCCGCTGAGCCCTTGGAAACAGAGTGTCCAGAGCCAGGCCACATCCAGCCCACCAGCCTTGCAGCTGGACAGTCTTCTTAGGGTAAAGCAGACCAAGCTCTAACACCTTCCTTTGCAGTTGTCCCCCTTTCAGGTGTGACCCAGTAAGCATAGCATGTAGCTGCAGAGACTTGGCACAGGTTTGCCCATGCCACAGCACAGTGACAGTCCTTCCACATGCACACAGAGGTGACAGACAAGAAGCACATTCACACTTCGAGCTGCTTTTGGCAGTTTCATGCAGGGCATGGTGTTCCTCCTTCAGAGCTGCACAGCCAGTGCCACCCCTCGGGGCCTGGAGAGCCCGTGGCCAGCAGCCCTCTCTGGGACAAGCAGAGTGAGCCCAGGACAGGTGCTCTAAGGACACTCACCTTCCTGCAGCCCACTCTCGTTTTTGCAGCGGCGAGTTTTGGCAGCAGCAGGAGAGTCAAAACCAACCACGGGGCCTCCTCCTGCACTGGTCAGGGGGGTGGGAGCACTGCTGCTCTTGGACTTGAACCCCTGCTTCCCAGGGCTGTACACAGGGGGAGAGGGGTACACTGGACTTTCCACACACTGGCTTGGTACCTGCAAGAGGGAAATTGATCAGTGGAACAGGTTTGCTACACAGAATGATGCCATCCCTAACCTCCATCTCCAGCAACACCAGGCTACTAGTCTGCTTAAATCTTCTGCCCTCTGCCAAACTGGATCAGATTTCTAGTTCACCAAGTCCAACAATGTGTCTCTAAAGGTAACACCTTGCACAGTGTTCCTGCTGAGTATCAAAAACCATCTAGCAGTTATTGCAGCAGGAATGGTACAGCAAAATAACACTTTGAATGAGCTCTCTAGTCTCTCATCTATGTCTTATACCGGAAGAGTTTCTTATCCCTCTGGAGCAGGTTACCAGAAGGATTATAGCTGACCCAGTGGCAATAATCCAGACCCTGCTACCTGTCCTGGCAGGACTGAAGAAGGAAAGGAAGGCACAAGGAAAATCCAGGTGGCAAAGCACAACTGTTTATGTCAGCACCAAGGTTAGAAAGAGACGCTTAGAGACAGAGGGATCAGTCTGGGGCGATATGGTTCGAGGGTGTTTCTGCTGCCCACCCTGATACATGAACAGAGAGTGCTACATATCCAACATGCCCATTCATTTCTGACCACTGGCACTTCCAGATCAGATACCAGCTACAAAGATAAGGATGACAGACCTCAGTCACACCCAGTAGTTTCTGTTGTGAACAGCAGTGCAAATGGGGAGACTGCAAATAGTTGACCCACCAGTAAATCCACTCTGCCTGTGCCTCTCTTTAGGAAAAGCCACCTTGTCAAGCTCATTATGCTTTAGACTGATTTTTTCTCTCCTGCAGTGTGCAGTTCTGTATCTCTTTCGAAGGTGAGGTCCCTCCTCTCGGCTCCTCCCCACTCCCAACACCTGCATATATTCTTCAACCACAACAAACACTCAGGTCTCCCAAGCCTGTGCTGGCCAAGTCTCTGTCTCTCTTAGCTTTCTCTCTTGTTCTCAGAATCCCCACCATCTTGCTGACATCTCTCAGTTTGGGACCTTCTCCCACAGGAAATAACCATTGTCAAATAACCTAACACACTGTAGTTCCACGTTCCTGAAGGCCAGGTTGGACAGAGCTTGGAGCAAGGTGGCTTGAAGTGGAAGGTGTCCCTGCTCATGGCAAGGGGTGGAATGAGATGAGATTTAAGGTCCCTTCCAACCCAACCCACTGTATGATTCCACAATTTCTAGCCCTGGTGACTCCTGAGCAGCCTTTCTTGCCAGAAGAGGCCTATGAGGCCCTTATCCCAAGTAAGGGGGCAGCGTGAAGGACGGTCCGAAGAGCTCAGGCACAGCAGGCAGCAGAAGGCTGATCAGAAGGCTTACAAGACTTTGTTCAAGATAGTTTCACAGACAGTTCATAGTAGTAGTAGTAGTAGTACATAGTAGTTCTAGCAGTAGTAGTAGTTCCTAGTAGATGAAGTAGTAGATAGTTCTAGATCTGTATTTACTCAGTAACATCCACACCTTTTATATCCTCTCACATCCAACATGTCATGACATTATTGGCTGGCCCATTCACCTCACATACACCGAAGCATCTCATAGGTCACAAGACACCACACACACTCCAGGTAGCTCTCTTCTCTTTAAGGGAGATCTCTAAACTGCTTTCCTTAAGGGCTATACTGACAGTCACCCCTACACCTGGGGACAGCCTTACCTCCATGGGCGGGTAGGGCTGCATGCCCAGCGTCTGGATCTCCACGGTGCTGGCTGGTGCCATGGGAGGGGGTGCACTGTACACCTCGACCATGCCGGTGCCGGGGCCGGGCTGTCCCGGAGCGCCCAGGCTGGGCGGGGCAGGCGGTGGGGGCTGAGGGGGCGGCGGCGGCGGGGGCGGCGGCGGCGGGGGCGGCTGGGACAGGTAGCCAGCCCCGGAGTGCATACTCATGCTGCTCTGCAACCACACAGGGAGAGACACAGCACGCTGAAAATGCAGCACTCAGGAGCTGCAGGGGCTGCACCCTCACACACATCCCCAGTGCCAATTCAAAACGGCACCTGCAGGAACAGCGGCAATGTCTTGAGACAACACAGCGTGTCCAACTCCAGTTGGACCAGGCTGTGCCGGAGGCTTGGCATGACCTGCAGGTACACTTTGTCCCCTCCAAAATACAAGTGCTAAAGCCCCAGTGCTTTTATTGCTCTGTTTTTTAAGCTTTTAATCCTTCTGGTTGCAAGAAACATTTTCAGAGCCGTGGAGACTTTATGCAGCCTGGGGAGAGCCCAACCAACCATCCCAGGACAAGGGGAATCCCTGGAGCAAACTGACAAGGGCTCTGGAAGCCAATCATTATACAGGGGCTCAACAAAAAGCTGGAGAGACCGTGTTACAAAGATCTGATCAACCAGCAACAAAGTTTGCCAATGACACCAAACTGGGGGGTGTGGTTGACACACTGGAGGGAAGGGATGGGGCACCCAGAGGGATCTGGAGAGGATTGAGAGGTGTGTCTCTGTGAACCTCATAAAGTTCAACAAGACCAAGTGCAAAGTGCTGCACCTGGGTCAGGGCAATCCCAAGCACAAGTCCAGGCTGGGGGAGAATAGGTTGAGAGGGGAAGGACGTGAGGTGTTGGTGTATGAGAAGCCCAGCACAACCTGGCTATGTGCACTTGTAGCCCTGAAAGCCAAGCATGACCCGGGCTGCACCCCCAGCAATCTGGGCAGCACCTCTGGAAGTGTTCAAGGCCAGGCTGAATGGGGTTTGGAGCTACCTGGTCGAGTGTAAGGTGCCCCTGTGCCCATGGCAGGGGTTTGGAAGTGGATGAGCTTTAACCAAGACTCCCTGGGCTCACACGTGCCCCTTACCTGCACCGGGGGCTGCACCGCTGGCATGGGCTGGTCCAAGGATGTGAAAGCAGACATGGCTGACATCAGCACCTCATCGCTGACCAAGATGTTCCCCTGCACCAGGGTCTGAATCAAAGGTGATGGGGGAACAGTGATGTACGTAGAGATTGGCTGAAAGGACAAAAGGATGCGTTGTTGGCCAGCAACAGGATAAAATGATAACCAAAAAACAATGATACTGCTTTTTACTGAACCTCAGGGTCTCTGCTTTCACAGCCTCTGGTCAGCAGTGAGCCACAGTAATTATCTGCAGCTTCCTGCTGAGGCCATGGGAGTTTCTAGCCATAACAACAGGGCAGCTTCAGAAATGCTCTTCAGAAAGGAGGCAAAAAATATCACAGCAACTCGTGAAAGTGGCCACTGGCTACAATTCAAATCAAGGGTTATTAAACAAGATCTGCAGGACAAACTGGTCACAGACAAGTTCAGGCCTCTCATCGTGCTTGCCCCAGCTAGGGAAGGTGAACTGAGGGAGGCTGCTCTGGCTGAAGATGGTGAACATCAGGCTCAGCTCGTCAGATGGGACTTGGATTATAGGAGGGGAGGGTGGCTGTCACATTTTTTGGGTGAAAACAACCCGTCTTTGCAGCTCTGGGAAAAAGCACCATCCTCTGGGACTAAGTTAGCTTGAAAAAAGCAGTTGGTTTGAAAGCATTTTGGAAACAACCACACTTGCAGGTACAGTACATGTCATGCACCAGGGATTCACTCTGAAGAATTCTCTATGGAAGGAGAGTAACTCCAGAGAGGATATTCCCTCAGTGCTCATCACACCACACTATGTGGGCTGATTTGCAGGAACATGAGAGGAGGGATGCAGGGATGAAGCTGCCAAACACTGCCCTCTTCTGCTGCCCACGAGCCAGACCACAGCCCAGGGGACAGCAGGAACCATGGCCATCTGAGTACTGTCCAGTGTGACACTGGGGCTCTCCAGTACAGCCAAGTCTGGCTGCAGCACAGACAGGAGCTGAAATCCCTCCTGTCCTGAGAAAGGGCTATCAGATACTCATGCTGGGGGACACCACTGCAGAGGACCTCACTTCAACCATGAGGTGAAAAGCCAACAGGACCACAGCTGAGTTTCCCAGAAAAGAGGCCAGTCATGAGGCACCGCTGGATCTAAAATCCTCTCCCCAGTGTCCCTCCCTCCCAAAATCCCATCAAGGGAGCAGCAGAGCCTCTGCCTGCACTCGGTACCTGCCGGCCGGCGCTCGGAGCCGGCTGCACCGAGGTGATGGACGGGGTGTACCCGCTGTTGGTGGCCAGAGACACCGTGGAGAGGGAAGGGGCACTGCCCTGGCACTGCTCTCTCTTGTGGGTCATGAAGGCAGGCAGAGAGTTGAACTGCTTCTTACACTTCCCACAGAGGAACACGTCTTCGTCATCTGCAATGAAGAGAACCAGATCACTGCTCCAGGCCTTCTCCTGCGCTCCCCAACAGTCACAGGGTAGGAAAACTGGCACCTTTTGGATCTCAGCACCTCAAGGGCATCATCATTGGCAGAGATCAGGTGCAAGGGCCAGGCTGTCCCTCCTCCTCCAACCCAAGTGCTCCCTAAAGACAACTGATGTGATTGAGCCCATGGACAAAACCCACTGTCTCCCTGGGACACACTGAATCCCACTGTCTGTCTGCTCATCCCACAGACAGGATCAACCAACCCAGCCTTGCTCCTGAAGCACTTTCTACTTTTAGTCAAAGCAGCTTCTTCCAAAGCACCAGCATTGTGCTGGCTGAGGCAGGTTTTATTACACAAGTTGCACAAAGGAAAAGAAGTAACTTGGATCAGGCACAGAGCCACTGTCAGCTTGTGTCCTAAAGCCACCCCTCCCTCAGACTGATGGGTTCTGGCACCTCTGCTTAATGTTAGAAGCAGAAAGAAGACAACCCAGTTACACACCCCAGCTAAAATCTGCAGCATTAGCAAACCACACACTATTGGCACTCAATCCAATTGGACTCAAGGCTGTTCCTCCTGTCTGATTCACAGCCTGAAGCAGAACGTTTTTGGGGACACAGACTATAACTCCTCTGGGGGATAACCCTGCAAGTCCCAGTCAAACAATGTGAGTGTCCATGTGCACATAAATGACCAGTTCCCATATTCAGGCACATGAATGAGATACTCAAAGACTGGAGTATCCCCAAAAGATAAGGAATGGCTCATTAAATAAAAAATGTGAACAGTAAAAAGTAGTGGCGGGGACAGTGGCTTCTCCTTCCCTTTGTGCCTTTATTGGAAGCACATGGTCACGTCTGTTGTCGTGACCATCTCCAAAAGCATCTCTGCTCTCCTGGGCACTTGCCCCTTCCTCCTGCTCTGCCAGGTCCTGCTGAGGGGCCTCACAACCTGTAGCAGCACTTTACACACACAGCTGTTCCGAGATGTGCAGCACTCCCACCCCTCTCCTCTTCCCCAGTGCCACCAGGACTCACCCATGGGCTGGATGGCAGTGGAGGAGTTGACATTTTGAGCCGATGGATCCGTCACACCTCCCTGACCATCCAGTAAGGACTGCACAGCCAGCACTGTCTGATTATCCATTCCTGAAAGGAGACACAAGCATGGATGGTAAACTGAACACAGCCAAACATGGAGTGCTTGGGCACTGGGAGCTTGTTCCCAAGTCATGGATGGAAGCAACTCTCCAGCTGCTGCTTTCTCCCCCTGCAGAGCCACCCTCACCCTTTACTCCACAGCATCAACTATCACACCACAGCAACGCTCCCACCTGTCTCCATAACTCCTTTGGTACATGAAGAAAAGGGAAGAAGGGCAAGGAAAGCCAAAAGAAGGCTTGGATTCAGGCACTTGCTGCAGAGAGGAAGGATGGTTACAACACTGGTTATGACAAGAGCTAAGAAGTTGGTATGGGGATGTCACAGAGCAGCAGCCTGGGTGGATCTGTCTGGGGACACCGTGTGATTCAGCACAGACAAAATCCTCGTGTGCAGCAACTCTCTCAGCAGCACTGCTAGAAATGCCTCCCTGTTTTCAGGGCCAGCATCCTCAGACTTGATCAGACTCAGGGCACACACTCCCAGTCAGACCTACTGTCAGAATTGGATTACTTACTTTGGCACAAACATATGTCACTACAGCTAAAACATTATTAAAATATTCCAGACAAATACAGGAGACAGGGACTGCTCATCTAGGGAGACAACCTGGCCAGCAGCATGTGACCCATGGATTAAGCCTGACACATTCTTTCTAATGTGTAAAGACACACAGGACAATCTGATTTGGGGATTCTTAAGCTCCACTCCTGCCTACCATTCCTTCATGACAAGGAACCCATGAATACAAGAAATGGCCTTGCAGGGTTGTATGTGATTCCTTATGGATTAAGGGAGAGAAGAAAGGTGAGGGGGGTTCTTCAGTTGCTTTTTATTTTTCTTCAAGTTCTTTCCTTCCAACTGTGAAGTTCTGAACTCAGAATTATGTGAGCCAATAAAAGCAGCTCTGCTGGCCTGATCATTCCCAAGCAGAGGTGCAGACCATTCCTGAGGCGAGGACTGTTCCTGAGAAGAGCCAACAGCACCAGGAAGGACAGTGAAACACCACAGGAGATCATGGCACAAGGGCCAGCTGGAGAACCCACCACTCCAAGTTCCTCTGGTAATTCTAAAATTTAACCTGGACAACTGGCATGTTACCTTCTTGATAGGGAGTACCCAGATAATCTACAGCCTTTTAAAGAGACCCTAAAAACTCATTTAGCATCTCCAGTGTGAAGCAAGTAACACTGAGACTCTGTGAAGACCTTGTCCATCATTTCACTGAGAAAAGGTTGCAAACACTGCTCATAGAATCACAGAATGGATTGGGTTGGAAAAGACCTCCGAGATCATCAAGTCCAACCCTTGGGCCAACTCCAGTC
>JAWWEV010000054.1:2102983-2116058 GCA_035583235.1 Hafferia zeledoni
GGAGCCGGAGCTGGAGCGGAGCGGCCCCGCGCCCGCCATGGGCCGCGCCTCTGCCCGCGCCCTGCCCGCCGCGCCGCCCGCCGCCCCGGCCGCACCGGCTGCCCTGTGAGCCATGGCGGCGGCGGGCGGCGCGGCGGGGCTGGCGGCGCTGCTGGGCAGCGCCTCCCCGCACCTCCTAATCGTCTCCGCCGCCGCCTCCGCCGAGGAGCCCGCGGGCGGCGGCCACCCCGATCCCGACCTCCTGCTGTTCGCCACGCCGCAGCCCTCCCGCCCCGGCGCCGCGCCCAGACGGCCCGCGCTGGGCCGCCCGCCGGTAACCCCCGCGAGTGGGGTGGGGAGGGGGCGGTGGGCGGGCGGGGACTGGGGGGCCGGGCTCTGTGCCAGGCCGTGCAGTATTGGGCCGCGTCGAGCCGCCTGTGTACCCATCGGGCCGTAGAGCCGACCGTGCTGTATAGTCGGGCTGTACACCGAGCTGGGCTATATACTGGGCCGAGCTGTATATCAGGCCGTGCAGTACCGAGCCGGGCTGTACCGAACCGGGCTGAATAATGGGCCGTGCCGTCCTGCCCCCTGCTCGGCCCCGTGCTGTGCCATATGCCGTGCTGTGCTCCGTGCCCTGCTCTGTGCCAGGCCGTGCCATGCTGTACAGCCGGGCCGTGCCACGCAGCACCTGCCGGGCCGGCCCTGCCCCGCTGCCGCTCCGGAAGGCGCAGGCCCGGGCGCTGGGCCGTGCTTTGCCTCCCCCGCCGCGGCCTGTGCCGGCTTTGGGGCACTCCCTGCGGCGTGGCAGGGACAGCCCCCCCATCCTCGCTGGCGTGCCTGGCAGCCGGGGAGCTGCTCCTGTCAACCCCTTCGTGCCGGGGTCTGGGGCCTCTGTGACCCTGGGGGGTCCCGTTCCATCCCCAGCAGGGCTGTGGTGGTCGCTGTCCCTCTGATGGCCCCATCCCTTGCAGGTGAAGAGGAAGCTGAACTTAGAGACGGATCACCAGTACATAGCGGAGAGCCTGCCGGTGGTGCGGGGCAAGGCCAGGAACCCCTCTAAAGGTACTGCTTCCTCTCCCCCGACCCCACCTTGACAGCCCAACCCACAGCAGGGGTTGTGCAGCCCCACTCTGCTCCCACAGGCAGCTTGTCCCTGTTCCTTTGTGTTGGTTTGGAGGGGCCATTCCTGGGGCTGACCCGTTCCTGTTCACTGTCCGCACCTGCTGCTGCGCCCTGGGCTGGTGGTGTGGTTGTCCTGCCCAGCTGCTGGGAACCAAACCTGCTCCATCCCTCCCTGTGGGGTGGGTGCAGTGTCCCAGGTGGATCCTCTGCCCCCTGAACCCTCCCTGGCACAGCTGAGGTTGTGGTTAGGATGGAGCACAGATGTGAGACCCTTGCCAGGTCCTGCAGCATCCTGCCCATGGAGCATTTGGGGAGCTCACCCCATTGCCCTGAGAAAGCATATGGGGTTTGGGGTGTCAGTCCTAGTCCCTGGTAGATGAGCCACCTGCAAACATGGAGGGAGTTTTGGGACCTCTCAATTCCAGTTCTGGGTTTGCCTTGTGGCTTAAATCATGTTTGTCCTCCGTGGCTGGCAGGGGCAAAGTCTCCTGGAGAGAAGTCCCGCTATGAAACCTCCCTCAACCTCACCACCAAGCGCTTCCTGGAGCTCCTGAGCCAGTCACCCGATGGTGTGGTGGATCTCAACTGGGCAGCCGAGGTCCTGAAGGTGCAGAAGAGGCGCATCTACGACATCACCAATGTCCTGGAGGGCATCCAGCTCATCACCAAGAAATCCAAGAACCACATCCAGTGGCTGTATGTCCCTTGGCTGGGCTCATGGGGCTGTGCCTGGCTGTTCCCTGGGGTGGGAGAGCTGTCTGGGCCGGGCTCAGGGTGGAACAGGGTGTACTGGGGTGGAGAAGTTCAGAGCACGGTCACCAGAGCATCTGCTCCCAGGTCAAGTGGTGGCTCCCTGGGGGTTAGGGCTGTGCTCAGTGGCTCCTGAGCAGTGTTGTTATTCCTGCTTGGCCTGCAAGTTCCCCTCAGACTCCCCAAGTCATCCCAGGGATTGGCAGGGGGGCTTCATCCACACTCAGGGTGGACTCCAGGGCTGTGCCCTCTTGGGAAATCCTTGCAAGGCCGATTCCCTGGGTATGGGGTGGGGTGTAGCCTGGCCTGGATGGGACTGCACAGGGCCAGAGGGAGCTGTGGGGTTTGGCTGCTGATGGACGTGGTGCTCCCCAGGGGCAGCCAGGCCAGCGTGGGAGCGCCCGGCCGGCACCGGCTGCTGGACAAGGAGCTGCGGGAGCTGCAGGCGGCCGAGCGGCAGCTGGATGAGCTCATCCAGATGTGCACGGTGCAGCTGCGCCTGCTCACCGAGGACCCTGCCAACCAGCAATATCCTTTGGCTGTGGGATGGGGCTGCCTGGGTGGGGGGATGTGGTTGAGCCCCGGGGTGAGCCTGGCCTGCTGCAGGCCCTGCAGGAAAGGATCTCTGTGTCTGCTCCTTGACCTGCCCCACCGCGGCCTATGTGACCTGCCAGGACCTGCGCAGCATCGTGGACCCCTCCGAGCAAATGGTGATGGTTATCAAAGCCCCCCCAGAGACCCAGCTGCAGGTCTCAGATCCAGCAGAGGTGAGTTGGCGTCACCCTCTGCTCCCTCCCAACCCCTCAGCACAGCCCAGTGCTCCCTGGGCATCCCTGCACCTCCCTGTCTCACTCCTCTCCCTTTTCCCAGGCTTTCCAGGTCTCTGTGCGAAGCACTCAGGGCCCCATCGATGTCTTCCTCTGCCCCGAGGACAGCTCAGGGGTCTGCAGCCCCGTCAAAAGCCCCTTCAAAGCCCCCACAGAGGACTCTTCTCCCAGATGTTCACAGCCCAGAGCTTCCCCACTCCTGCATCCTGCCCTGGATGTGAACATGTCACTGCTTCCTGGAGAGCAAGGTGGGGCTGGGCACAGGAGGGAGCTGGCGACAGGGATGTTGGTGTGATGTCACAGTGGCTCTGGCTGTGTTTGTAGCTGTCAGCACCAGCAAACAGCTGGGATGATGCTCAGGCACCAAGCAAGGCAGGGGGGTTGGGAAGGCAGGTTCTCCATAGCCAAAAAAAATGCTTTTTTGGGGTTTATTTGGCAAGTTTTGTGAGATTTACAGCTGTTTCCCATCCCCACAGAAGCACTGCTGCCAGGGACGAGCACGCTGCCCAGCAGGGGCCCAACGGAGGAGGTGAACCTGTCACCTCTGGGCTCCATGGACATCCTCCTGGAGCAGAGCAGGGAGGACTTGGCGGGATTCTTGGCGGATGAATTCATCAACCTGTCGCCGCCGCAGGCGCAGGACTATCACTTTGGGCTGGAGGAGGGCGAGGGCATCAGTGAGCTCTTCGACTGCAACTTTGAGGACTTGACCCCCTTGGACTTCTGAAGCTCTGCCCAGGTGCTCAGGGGAGCTGCCAGGCGAGGGGGCAGCCCTGGCAGGGCAGGCAGGGCAGGTGACCCCTCCGGCCGCAGCACCCGCCGCTCCTCTCCCGTCCCCTTTTGCAATATTTTCTTCTTATCCTTCCAGCCCCCTCAGCCCAGCAGGGGCTGGTGGAATCCCCAGCTCCAGCCCCACGAAGGGGGTGCCAGGGTGGGGTTCCCATCTCGAGGGACCCTCCCCACAGGGCCCTGGTCATGGGGGATCTGCCCAGGGCAGAGCCACTGCCCCCCCAGGAGCCGCATTCCAGAGCTTTAAGCAGTCCTGTGTATAGATTTGATTAATTTATTGTTGTCCCCTGGGGACAGTGTTTAATTTCCACGGGGGATTTGGGCGTGGCTGTACAGCAGAGTGAGGGTACTGAGAGGGTTTGTTGTGCTGGGAGGGGGTGGTGGAGATGTGGGGTTGCTGGGTCAGGGCTGTCCCCCCCGTGTGGGGAGCTGCCTGTAGCCTGGCTGAGCATGGGGTATTTATTTATTATTTATGGCATGTGGGAGCTCTCCCTGGACGTAGAGCGGGCAAGAGGGAGCAGGAGGACAGTGCTGGTGCTGGTGGGACACAGAAGGTCCCATCAGGGCCTTGCCAGCACATCCTGGCTTTGCTCATGTCCAGAATGGGGCTGGCAAGGCCACAGCTGTGGCAGTGGCTGCAGGAGGGGGGATGGGGGCTGGTGGCCCCAGGACCATGTGCATGTCTCCTTTGGGGACACAGAGGTGTCCCAGGGAATGCATCTCTGCTGGTGAGGACCCAACGCTATCTCCAGGCTTTTCTTCCCCTCCCTGTGCAGCCATTCAGCCTTTTGGCTCTGTCTCCCCATCCCCAGGCCATTGGGACTGGGAGGGGAGAAGAGGAGGGGTCCTGTGGTCCCCCTGGGCCGGGCTGGAGATGCACTTTCACTTTTACTGCCATTTAACAAGTTTGTGTTCCTCTGAGCTTCATGTTTAATAAAGGTTTCTACTGACTCTGCTCCTTGGCTGTGCTCAAATGTCTGGGGTGTCAGGGCTGGTGGGGTCCCCAACTGATAAACCAGGTGGTTTGGGGTGATTCTATGTTGTTTTTTCCATTTCAAACTTGAAATGCATGACCAGGTATGTCCATGCCTGGGGCTGCAGGAGGTGCTTTGGTCCTCGGGTTTCCCGCCCTCGACCTCCAACTCCACAAACTCCCATGTGTCGGGTGGGAGCTGGGGCTGATCCTGCCCCTGCTGCTCCTCCAAAGAGGTTGTGCTGCAGGGGGATGTGGTGAAGGGTCTGGATGGGGACTGCTTATCCTTCTGGCAGCCCCATCCTCCAGCAGCCCCTGTCCCCACCTGGCTGCTCTCCTGCTCCCCCTCCCTGCCTTCTCCCTGGTTTTAGGGCAACATTTGCCTGGAGGGGCCCCCTGCCTGTAGCACCTGCACCTGGAAGAGTTTGGCAGTGTGGGGCCAGTGTGAAACCAGTCTGTGCATCCACCACACCACCAGGCTCCCAGTGACTCCCCAGCTTCTCCCATTCGCCCCAGCACTTCTTGGTGCTGCCTGAAGGCAACTGCTGACACCACTTCCTGGCCCCAAAGTTCGAACTCCGTGTCCTTGCTCACTGGGGACACACTGGCTGCCATTGGCAGCCCTGACCCTGAGTGCCCCAATCCTCTCTGCACCACACTTACCCCCAGGAAGGGATGCTTGGAGTTCCCAGAGAGCCCCTGGCAGCCTGGAGCAGACTCAGGAGCACCATGGCCATTGCCTGATGTTTGCACACTGGTTCCCCTCCTGCCCGGCCTCCTGCCTGGTTTTCCTTTAAACAGCCTGATAAATATTTCACCCTGACCACATTGTGTAAGCTCACCCTGCTCCTGTGCCAGCAGGTAATGGGAGCTCAGGCTCTCTCAGCTGCTGGTGGGTGCTGGGCAGCACAGAGAGCCCCTCACCACTGCCTGGCCTCCTGCCTGCATCCTTGTGCCTCTATCTCCACACCTGAGCACAGCCCCTGGCTCACTGTGCTGCCACTGGAATGCCAGACACGTGTGGGTTGTGGTGTGCCAGTGTAGGTGCCACGGCTCAGCTCTGTGCAGACTCCCCTTTCCCAGCCCTCCAGGGCTCAGCAGTGGGGCCAGTCACAGCCCTGGCATCCCCAAACCAGTGCCAGGAGGGACAGAGCTTGTCTGGAGTGGACCCTGTGCCTGAGCAGGAAGAGCTGTGTTGGCTGTCACACTGTCACCACATCAAGTGAGGATTTTGCAGACAAACTGGGAGAGCATTCCCACTGTCCTGATCAATGAGGCTCCTGTCCCTCAGAGCCAGGGCAGGAGGATGGGGTGCCAGGTGGGTGGGCATGGACTCTGGCCCCTGCCTGCTGTTAGAAGGTAGATGTTTGTCACCTGAGGTGGCAGGTGCTGAAGGGATTATGATTCACTCTGGGGTGCCCAGCTCAGCCATATGCCAACACTTCTTCATCCATCACTCCTTCTCTTCCCTGTTTAGTTCCATTGTGGAGGAGGGTAATGGTGGTCTGAAATGCTGCCCAAAAGGAGAGACCTGGCACAGGGAATGGCTTTCATGGGATCCAGCAGGCTCAGGGAGAGAGGAGAGAGGACTCACGCCAACATCTGAGCTCCACAGGGCTGTTCCTGTGGCCTTTCAAACCCCCGTAGCAGCACAGCTTTTCCCTTTTCCCCTGAGCAAAGGCAAACCTCTGATGACATTCCCCATTGCAATCCCTTCATAGGGATGCTGTGCTCTCGGGACTCCTGGTCCCCATGGGAGCAGCCCCCAGCAGGGACAAGACTGCAGCCCATCTCTGGGAGATGCATTGGCAGCTCCACGTGAGCCACAGCACCGTAAAAATAACCGCTCTGCCTCCCGGGGATGATTCATGATGCAGCTGAAGGGCTTCCCTCCTGCTATTTCGGATCACTGGAGAAGGAGCTGATGATAGCTGGTTTGGAAAAGCACATGGCAGCTTTGGGAAGCAGCCCCAGGCACTGCCTGGTTTTATTTATCCTCTCCACAGATGCTTTTCTTTGTCAGGCAAAGCCAACACAGTCCAGGAGATGAGAACCCTGCGCACATCCTGTATGCTCCATGGGGCTCTCGGCTCCTGTTGGCTCCCATCTCCCATTCCCAGGCAGAGTAACCTCACAGGGATGGTGTCCATCCAGCCCTGGGGTGCCCAGTGCTGCCCAGCTCCATTGGCACCAGCAAACGCTGTGCAGGATGTGGCCATGGTGCTGATCCCAGGCAGGACCTCCTGTGGGGTCTCCCATCTCTGTGCTGTGGGGTTTGGACTTGGGGGAGTCAGGAGAGCCCCACAGGGGGATGAGCTCTGGGACAGGCAGGCAGTAGCTGGGGGGCAGCAGTAGGTGCCCCCATAAGGGGTTTATACCTTTAACCCAACCCTCCTTGGAGGGTCCAGGCAGTCTTTGGGATCTCTCTAGGAAGGGATGTACTGCTCCTGCCAGGGCTGCTACTGCCTGGCCCACCTGTGCATCCCACCCCAAACTTCAGTATTTCCACTTTGGAACATCTCCCATGTTTCTTCCATGAGGAAGGAACTCGGGGAGGTGAAACACAAGCATTGTTTATTTCCAAAATGCTGGTAAGTGGGTGCTTCCAGTAATTCCAGTTTGTTGTGGCCCTGGGAAGCAGAGCAGAGCCCTGGTGTCCCCATGTCACCCTTCCCTGCCATAGCTTTTGGGATGCTCTGGAAGCACCTGTGGAAGGAGCTGGGGGCACCCCCTGCCTTCTGCCACTGGCAGTTTTGCCCTGGGCTTCCATTCCCTCACTACCCAGTGCTCCTTCCCACAGAGGAATTCATGCTAACCCTGAGGTGTCCCAATGGGGACAGAGCATGGATTTTAACAAATGGGAGTGGGGGAAGGCCCCTCCCAGGCTTTCCTTTGATCCACAGCAAGGCCCTGTACGAGCCTTCCTGCACTACTTGGTGAGTCGATCCCTGTCCTTCTTGCATTCCCTGCTTTTTTCCTGCTTCCATTTCAGTTGGATTTGATGACCACACTCAACAGCTCCAGTGCCTGGACCTCCTCCTGCCTCCCTGAGCCAGGGACAGCCTTGTGCTGTGTGTGTGGTGAGCACACATGCCCCCAGAGTCCTTGGATACCCCCGTCAGGTCCCAGGTGTGCTTTTTCTACCTCTGTTCCCTTGCACACACCAGGAACAGCTGGGAGATGGTAAAAATAGCTGTGGTGCATCCTGCAACTGCTCCAGGCTCAGCTGGGAGCCCGTTATCCCTGAGGGAGGAGCAGATGAACAAACTCCATGTGCTTCAGCTCAGTCACGTTGGGATAGGGAAGCATCTTGGATTTGAGACCTGAGTTAAGCAGAGCTGAGCTCAGCAAATGGGATGTCATTGAGAGCTCCATGTGAAAGCAGAGGTGGTGATCATGAAGGCAAAGCTTGCCTGGGATTCTGCATCCAAAAAAAAACTGGTTCATGTCCCTTTCTCTGTAAATAACACCCTGGAATACTCTGAGAGAGAGAGAGGGAGCAGCCCACCACCCCAAGGAATCACCACACCATGTGTACCTTGTGAGGGTCTGCCCAGTCATGGCTCTATCTGGTTTATTTATCTAATATCTGTTTCTTGTTTGGGAAAGCTCCTGGGACATGGACATGGATGTCTGTCATTCCTCTCTGCATGCACAGGCCTGTTGGGTGTTGGTCAGGGATGGAAGCAGCTCCTGCTTCCTTGTGCACCTCCTCCTCAGCAGTCAGTGTGCCACACTGGAGGGAAGCAGCACGGAGCAAAGGCTGCCTGGCACTGTGGGCAGGGAGAAAGGTCATTTGGAACCACCTTGGGTGGCAGGGGACCACCCCAGAGCCACCAGGAACACCCCAGGGCCACTATGACTCCAGTGGGACCACCCATGGGGCCAACCCAGGGCCACTTGGGGAAACCAGGACTGTCCCAGGGCTAATGGTGGCCACACTGGGACAACCTGTAGTCAAACTGGGACTAGCTGGGGCAACCAGGGCTGTCCTGAGGCCAACAGTGACCACACTTAGACCACTAGTGGCCAACCTGTGACCAAATGGGGCCATGCTGGGACAAACTGAGATATGCTAGGGACAACCATGACCACACTATGGCTACCCATGATCAAACTGGGGCAGCCCCAGGGCCAACTGGGACAACCGTGGCTACCTCAAGGCCAATAATAACCAAACTGGGACCAACCAGGGCCAAAACAGGATAAACTGGGGCACCCAGGGCTACTGTGGGGCCAATGATGACAACAGTGAGACCACCAGTGGCCACTCTGGGACCAGTTGGGTCTATGCTGGGTCAACCAGGGCTATCCTGTGGCCAACAGTGACCACACTGGGACCACCAGCAGCTACACACTGTGGGATCCACAGCAGCAACCAGGGCTGCTGTGGGGCCAACAGTGAGCACCCTGGGAGAACCCGTGGCCACACTGGGTCCAGCTGGGACACTCGGCGACGGTCACACAACCATGGGTGGGACCACAGCGGGCTATACTGGAGGCACAACTGGATCCAACTGGGAACCCCGCGTCAGTCCCGCAGCGATGGGGACCAGGACCCATCCGCAGTGGTGGGCCTTGATGCCAATCACGGGTCGAGACCAATCGGATCGCGGTGGGGGCGGGCCCGCAGCGCAGCCAAAGTTGCCTGACGGCGGAGCCGCTCGGCTGAGTCGGGATCTGCGGGGCGCGACCTACCCACCGCATCCATCCCTACGGCCCCGCATCTATCCCTACGGCACCGCACCGCATCCATCCCTACGGCACCGCGTCCATCCCTACGGCACCGCACCATATCCATCCTTACGGCACCGCACCGCATCCATCCCTACGGCACCGCGTCCATCCCTACAGCACCGCACCGCTCCCTCGGCAGCGTACCGTGCCCTACGGTACCGCTTCGCACCGCCCCGCATCCATCCCTTCGGTACCGCACCGCGCCCTAAGGTACCGCGCCGAACACATCCCTACGGTACCGCATCGCACCGCACCGCTCCCTACGGCAGCGCACCGTGCCCTACGGTGCCACTTAGCAGCGCATCGCACCGCATCCATCCCTACAGTGCTGCATCGCGTCCTCCGGTACCGCACCGGTGCCCTCCGGTAGCGTCCCGGTGCCCTCCGGTACCGCCCCGCGCCGCGCCCCCGCAGCCCGCAGCACCCGCAGCGCCCGCGCCCGGCGGGGCCATGATGTCGTGTGCCGAGCTGCTGGCCGTGTGCCTGCTCTCCGCCGAGCGCGGCCCCGCGCCCCGCCGCCAGCCGCTCCCCATCTTCCACGACGTGAGTACCGCGGGCGGGCCCGCCGAGCCTCCCCCCTCGGCCGTGCGTGTCAGGGTGATGCTCTGCCCGCCCTTCCCCGCAGGAACCGGCCCGAGGGATGCGCCGGGGGCTCCGCTGCTGCCGTGCCAGCCTGGAGCTGTGCGTCGAGGTGTGGGGTCGTGGTGGCTTCGGTGGTGGTGTGGTGTCCTGCTGCTGAGTGAGGGGCCTCAGGGTGGCTGGAAACAGCCCACGCCGCATCCGGAGCTGGCTGTCGTGACTCCCGGAGCGGGAGCTGCGTGTGTGTGCCAGGAGGGTTCGGTGTAGCTGTTGGCAGCCGTGGGAGCCAACAGGCAGAGCGTTGCTGCTGCTGCAGCCCCCGGGCGCAGCCCCCGTCCCTGCCCGCTCCGGGCGTGCCGGGAGTTGTGGAGGAGGATGCTCCGTGCGGGTTGGAGGTCGGCCGGGCATCCCAGCAGCTGTGGATGGCTGGGGGGAGTTAAGATGCAGATAGTTGCTGTCTTCGTGTTCAGAGGTGCTGGCACAGTGCCTCCTGTCACACTGGGGCCCCTCCAGCCCCGTGGCCGGGGTGCTCCTGTAAGAGTGAGCCGTGCACCCTGGGGCCAGGGCTGCATCCCTGGCTGACAGCCCGGTCAGAGCCCTGGAGCCCTCTGGAGCACATCCCAGGTGCTCAGCCCTCCTGCTCCTGGCTGTCTTCTGTGAGCTGGGTCGGGTGGACAGTGCCCAAATCTCCCCGGTGAGCCAGCTGTCCTTGCCATTCCCATGTGTCCGACACCACTGCAGTCTAAGTCACCCTTTGGAGCCAGGGAGACGTGTGAGTGGAGGTGCTGCCCCTGCCCTGCCGCAGGACTGAGGAGGAGAAAGCCAGCGAGGGTTAAGGATGAGAGTTGGTGGTGCCCCAGCACCTGCACAGCCCAGGTTGGTGCCAGCTGTCATTCCCCAGCTGTCATCCCCTGGCTGTCATTCCCTGGCTGTCATCTCCATGTCCCAATCTGGGTTCATCCCCATGTCCCAGTTCATCCCAGAGGAGGGGAACTGTCGGAAGGCGGCACTTTTGGAAGGTGAGTGCCATGCGTGGTCCAGTCCAAGACCTCCTGGCATCTCCAGGGAGCCTCTGGGAAGCACAGCTCCCTCTGCCACGGTGGTGCTTGCAGCCTCCGGCTGGGAGTCAGGGCCTCTCTCCTGCCTGGGGGGATCTCGGGCTGCAAGGCTCTCCAGCCAGCATTATTAGCCGCGCTAATTACTTGGCTGAGGGAAGATGGGCTGGAGGGGGGTGGGTGATGACAGCTGTGTTCCAGCTCAGCTCCTCAGGGCACTCGCTTAGTCTCGTATCTATCCCTCAGGGTGTCATTAAGGCAATTAAAATGGGAAATGTTAACAATACTAGCAGCTGCTTTCCGGGTTCTGACGGATTCTCTTCCTCTTTCCCATGGCTTTCTTTGCTCCCACCTCAGCTCCAGAGCTTGGCAGGGCAAGTTTAACATCTCCACTTTTGTCTCTGGGCAGTTGGCCGCTGTCCAGCTGTCCCCAAGGCTTGTCAGGACGAGCATCCCGCCGCAGCAGGGCAGGAGCCCAGCCTGCCTTCCCGGCAGGACTGCCCACCCCAGATCACGGGTGGCAGCTGCTGCTGGCCCTGGGACCTGCCTGCAGATGGCCTGGCTGTGGGAGAGGTGAGGAGGAGGAGGAGGAGGAGGAGGAGGACTTTGTCCGAGATGCTTCGCTGCAGGCGCGGTACAAACTGCAGCGCTGCCATCGCAGTTGTTGCGCTGTGCAGCATCTCAAGGTCTGGTCCCCAGGCTGGTGCTCGGGGTTTCTCCCGGGGTCAGGGAGGTTCAGGAATGATGCCGTTCAGTGGCAGTGCCTGGCTGCAGCCTGCGGTCCCTGAACACGGTGTCGCCAGGGTGGCTGTCCCCTCCCCAGCAGTGGCTGTGCCCCTGGCTGCCTGTCCAGCTGCCACTGTTGCTTCCAGCCCTGCAAGCAGGGAGAAGTCCTATAATGTGCCTCCTTCCTGAGGTGTGTAGGGGGTTTGTCTCCCAAATAAATGCTGGGTCAGTGGTTCTTCCATCAATCCCAGTGGCTGCTGCTGCAGGAACCGAGCAGGGCTGAGGCTGCTCAGACCCAAGTCCAGGAACTGGGGGCTGAGAGAAATATCTCAGGCTCCAGGCAGTGTCCCTGTGCTTCTGAGGCTGCCAGTTCTCCCTGAGGCAAGAGAGAGATTGCCTGTAGGGCCTCTCCAGCAGTTGACTCAGACCTGATCCCATTCCCAGCCTGGCTTTGTGTCACTTTTCCCTGGCGTTGTCCCAGGGCTGCCGCCCGCCCCAGGAGCAGCACTCACCTGCCGTTGCTGAGCACGTGCGTGTGCTCAGGGAGGGGACAGGAGTCACCCTGTGGGGCGTGGAAGTGGCTCTGCACTGTTTGTGCTTGGCTGCAGTTGGATCCATCATGCACAGGATCCATGGCGCTCACCGAGGCACCTCTGCAGCTGGGTCAGCCAGGGATGGGCTGGCTGGTGATAGTGAGGAGCCCCAGCATTCCTGGGGACCCTGGAGCAGATGTGGCCCTGCCTTGCAGGGCTCTCACAGCTCCCTACTTTGCCATATTTACTCTGAGCTCCAGGCAGCTGCTGTGTGTGCACTGGCAGTGCTTGTGTAACACACCACTGTGTGGTGCGGATACTGTGAGTGAGGGAGAAGCATCCACTCTGTTTTCTGATGTTCCTGCTGAATCCAAGATGGGCTCATCATGGATTAGAGACCTTCTTAGCCCCATGAGATCTCCCCTGAAACTGTGTTCTCCTTCATAGTCTGCAGACAGACCCTTCTGAGCAAGGCCAAGAATGTTTGGCCTCACTGGAGTCTGCATTTGTTAAGTGCCTGGGTGACACTTGGCTGCCTCTGGGATGAGCTGACTGGCCTTGGTGACATCTGGAGCCCTGAGATGTCATTGCATGAACCATGGGTCTCTCTGAAGACACAGAGCTTTTCCTTTGATGGAAAATGTCGTGCCCACAGCAGGGTGACATGGACATATGGGACCCACGGGTGCTGCCCCTGCAGCTGGGGAGCCCTGGCGTGTGTGACCCTGCACCTGGGAGACCCCACAAGGACCTCGTTAGCCTGGAGAAAAGTTTGCTTTAAAATCCAGAGAAATCCCTTCTGTTTGGGAGCTGCCTGTTCCCGTTTCAGCTTCAAAGTGCATCCAACGACTCCTGTGGGGTGCTGAGGAATCGCCTGCCCTGATTTCCTGCAAGGAAAGGAAGGAATGGCTGGATGGAATTCCAGAGGGATGGTTACCTAACGCTGGTCAGCCCAAGGCAGCCTCTGTTCCCTGCAGCAGCTCAGGTTGAGAGCAGCTCACT
>JAWWEV010000054.1:2133559-2157826 GCA_035583235.1 Hafferia zeledoni
CTCTCTTTGTTAACTACTGGCATGGGCAGTTAATGGCAGGGGAGAGAATTCACATAATAATTCCAAACTACAACACTCAGTGTGCTGGAGAGAAGCACAGTAGGAATCGGAAATATTTGACCCGAGTAATGTGGTGGCATTGCTGGACATTATTTTGGACATGGTTCATGGAGCTCAGGGAGGGTGAAGGCAGCCTGGCTCTGGGTCTGTGCCACAGCCTTGGGGCCACATGAGGACACCACAGAGAAGGCAGAGGGGATGTTGGTCTGCCTCCTTGTCTTGTCAATGAAAGGGGTTGACCTCTCCTGCCGAGTCTCCATCACGTGGAGACTCTTTCCTACACCTCCCACTGCAGTCCTGTCTGTGTCCCTGGAGGAGCTGTCATGGGTCTGGGCATGGGGAAAGGAGGCTGCTGTGACAGCTGGGCTGTGCTCCCCAGCTGCTCCCCCTGCAACTTCTGATCCTGTTCTAATCATCTGCTGAGCTGAGTCAGTTCACTGAAGCAGCAGCAAAGCCAGGTGAAGAAATGCCTGTTCAGGGAGCTGAATCGGCTCCCTGAAGCACCAAATGACCTTTGTACCAAAATTACAAGGAGCGAGTTCAGTTCCCTGGTTTTCGGCTCATCTCCATACCAGGATGTGAATTCACCTCCTGTAGTAAAGTGGCTGCAGTGCAGGTGCTGTGTGGACCTTCCCATCCTTTTTCCTCAGCTCCTTCCTCCCATCCCTGTGTCTCCCCACAGACCTCGGGGGTCCTGCTGTGCTGCCAGCTGGAGCAGTCCCTTCCCTGTGCCAGCAGCTGCATTTCCGTTGGGAAAGGACAGCTTTGCCGTCATGGCTGGGCACAGAAATAACCCAGAGTGTCAATGAGAAGCAGTTTGTTCCTTTTGGAGCACTTTAATTGACTTTGCAGCCCTGTGGCAGTGCAGGAGCTGCCCTTGGTCACACCTGCCTGGGGCAAGGCGGTGTTTTGGAGTCCCTTCTCCTGTGGCTTGGCAGTGGGATGGCTGCCACCTGTCTACGGGAATTTTGTGTGCACGTACTCAGCTCCGTGCTCCTGGTACTCGCCCTTTGTCATCCACGCGCTCTGGAAGGACGTGAGCGACGCTGCCATGGAGCCCCCCACCCAGGCTGCTGTGCCCCTCTCTGGGCTCGCCAGGACCTCAATCTGGACGCCTGTGCCTTGGGAAAGCAGGTTCAGTCCTAAGCACATCCTCTCTGGAAAGCCAGGAAACATGGAGGAGCCACCTGAGAGCACGATGTTACCCAGCACATCCCTCCTGGCGTGGCTGGGCACCGCCTGGAGGCTCTGCCAGGCCAGCTGGTGCAGCCCAGGGCAGCTCTGCTGGAGCAGCTTCGGCTGGAAAAGCGGCTCGGGGCAGCAGAACCGCTCCTTGCCCAGGGTTATCCAGTGCCCATCTGGCATCCGAAATCTGGCTGGGTGATGGGAACCCTGGTCATGGAGGTCTCTTTCGTAGTCCAAGGAGACGTAGCAGCATTGCTTTTTCAGCTGGCTCAGCGTCTTCTTGGTCAGCGCCTGCAGCGCCGCGGGCTCGTTGGGGCTCTGCAGCAGCAGCCGGTGCAGGTGGGTGGAGAGGAGCTCCCCGGCCACGCCGAGCCGGTGGGTGCCCTTCCGCAGGGTCTGGCCCAGGCACACGGGGGTGACATGGGACACTCCTGCCCCAGCCTCCACGGCCAGCCCGGTGACTCTGCCGTGGGCGCAGAGGGACAGGAACCCGGTGTTGGCCATGTGCAGGGCGGGCACCGTCAAGCTCTCGAAAAGCACCTCCGCTGCCTTTTCCCTGTTGGTGGCAGGGCAGGACGGGGACTCCGCCAGCAGCACCGGGTGTTCCTCTGGGAGAACTTTCAGGCTGCAGGAGAAGAGGTGGCTCCACAGGCTTTTCATGCCGTCCCAGTCCTCAACGATGCCGTGCTTGAGTGGGCTGGACGTGGGTGCTGTGCCAAATCCTCCTGTGCTTCCCGAGGTGCTGGGACGCCGCTGGGTGTCCCACGTGGAGCCTGCACTGCAGGGAGGCACCTGCACAGTCCTGAGCACAAACTGGGGCCGCGTGTGCCCCGCAAAGCCAGCCCGGGTGAAGCTGCTGCCGCTGTCTATGATGACTGCGGGCTTCAGCATGGCTGGCGCTCCGGAGGGATGCCAGGGAGGGAGGAAGAGCCTGCAGTGGGACAAGAGGGGTCTCGTGAAGCCAAACCAGACACAGGTACCTGCTCTGGAAGGGGGAGTGGTTCATCCTAACTGGAGGACAGCAGTGCTTGCTCTCCAAGTGTCTGGGTATGTGTTGCAGCCTTTCCTGCTGTCTCCTCACTCCCTGTCTCCCTGAGCATTCCTCCCTGAGTCTCTCCCTGGGGGCCTGGAGATTTTCTAACAGTGCAAGGACAGAACTGTGGGTGGTTTTAAGGAAGCAAGTGAAAACTGGACAGGAAAGTCGAGTGGTTGAACTGAATCCAGGGCTGCATCCAAAGGAGTGTGGCCAGTAGGTGAAAGGAGGTGATTCTGCCCTGGTGCTCACTCTGTATGTCTGATCCAGAAGGAGGGTGGTGAGGAATGGGCACAGAGACCCATATTCCTCCTGGACACACCTCCAGGACCATAGGGCAGGTGGGCTGGGGCTCACAGGGGCTGTCACTTCACTCATACTGGACGAGTGACACAGGGACAGGCTGTGTGGTGCTCCTGAATGCAAGCACGTCAGAAATTCATCACAGAACCTCTTGTGGAAGCAGAGAGACTTGGCAGTGTCTGCCCAAAGAGAGACTGTCTTGGCCTGACAGTGGTGGGGGATCCCTGGAAGGGGCTTCCTGCACCTGGGAGGCCACTGTAGAGTCCCAACCTTGTCCCTGGTGCAAGCACAGCTGTGTGTGAACAGGGGGGCACATGGGATGTTCTGCCAGCCCTGGAACCCTCCCTGGAGCTGGGGGCAGTGCCTTTACCTCGTGTTTTGTGTCCATCTGCTCTCCTCCAGGGCTCCCAGAGCTGAGAGTGCTGGGGCCAAGGCTGAGAGTGCTGGGGCTGTGGGTGCTGGGGCTGCAGTGCAGATGGAACCATGCCTGTGTTCCCTGCTGTGATCTCACAGGCAGGTGCCCAGAGGGTTCTTCTGCCCTATAGCATCACTTCCTGGAATAACTTAAAATTTGATTGAAATCCACCCTTTTGGGTTTATTTAAGGGCCGACCCCTTCCAGATGTGGCTCCGCTCCCTCCACATAGAGTCAGAGGTGTCTGACAGATCCTCTCCTCTTCCTCACAGAGGTATGAGACCTCCTCGAAGATGGAGCAGTTCCTGACCAGATTCCTGCTGCGGGAAACCATGCACCAGCTGCAGTCCCTGCAGACGTCCCTGGAGTGTGCTGTGGACACCGTGGAGGAGCAGGCGGGACGGGAGAGGTACTGGGTTGGCACGGCCTGGTCCTTCCCCTCTCCCCAGCAACGCTCCCGGGGGTGCCACACAGGGCAGGGTCTCCCTGGGAGGGACATCCCCGAGCAGGATCTGCCCTTTCCAAGCCTGCTGTGAGGCTGATCCCTCTGGGAATTACTTCAGCCGCCCATTTTGTATTTTATTCTTCCAGAAAGGACATAAAGAAATCTGAGACTTCAGTTGGCCTGAGGTCAGGGAGACGGTGTGGGCGCAGAGGACAGAAGAACGTCTGTCTGTCTCCAACAGACCCCTATTCTGGGATGCTGACAACAGGTACCCGCAGCTTGGTGTCCCTGGGGTTGGGCTGTGCCCTGCTGGAGCCTGGAGTGGGTGTGGGAGCAGCACAGGATCATTAAGATTGGAAAAGATCTCTAAGATCACTGAGTCCAACCATTACCCTGGCACTGCCAAGGACACCATTAAACCATGTCCCCAAGTGCCACATCTACAGCACCACTGAGCAGCAAGGGTGGGTGGAGCCTGGAGCATCTCACCAAGATGCCAACTTCTGGGAGGTGTTATTATATGCCTTGGGCAGTGGGCAAGTTTTAGTAGAAAAACAAATCAGTTTTTGGTGTTTTGTTTTGTTGTTGTTTTTTTTTTTTAAATCAGAGGTTTAGAAACTTTTGTGGGTTTTGGGTCTTGAGCAAGCTTTTGCAATGACAAATTTGAGGTTTTTTTGGTGACATCTTGGTCCCCTTTGCCATGCAGGTGTTTGTGTCGAGGACAACAGCCAGTGGATGGCTCAGATCAACAGGCTGCAGCAGCTCATCGAGAAGCTGGAGTGCAAGGTGTGTGGCCAAGGAAAGCTGCAGGGGGCTGCCCCACACCTTGGCACAGCCAGGTCGGTGCTGGGACCCCTCCCCATGCCAGCACCCCCAGTATTCGGTCCTGGCTTCATCACAGAGCTGCAGCCACTCACCAGAGCCAGACTTGCAGCCTCCAGAGCCACCCTTCTCCTCTCAGCTCTGCTGCCCCTCCCCTGGCTTCCCCATGGTCCTGCTGGCCTGACACAAGGCAGTCAGGACCCAGCAGCTCCACAGATTGGGCAGGCCATGTGCCTGTCCTCCCCCAAGCACCCAAGGAACATGCCCAGTGTGGTGCCTGCCTGTCCCCTGGGCTGGGCTGGACGTTCCAGGGTTTGCCCTGTGCCAGTAACGCTGATTCTCCCCCTGGTGTTGAATGCAGAGCCCACGCCTGGAGCCGCTGAAGGAGGAGTCGATGTGCAAAGGACAAGATGCTGTAAGTGCCTGCCCTGCTGCTGTTGTTTGCAGGTAACCCTGGGTATACACAGGTCCCCCTCACACAGCCCCTGTGCCCTGAGACTGGGTGAGCTCTGCCTGTGGGCTCATGAGGAATCTGCCTCCTGCTGATGGAGCAGGGTGGGATTCAGGGCTGTCAGCTGGATGTGGGACCATCCACAGAACAAATGCAGCTGCCTCAGGTCCCTGAAAGCCCCAAGCTGTGCCCACAACCAGCCCAGAAGAAGGCAATGCTCTGCTTGTGAGCACCCAAATCCCCCAGGAGCACTTGCAGACCAGGCAGAGCCCAGGTGGAGGGTCCCTTTCTGCTGAGGGAAGGACATGGGGAACTGCAGCAGCTCCAAAATAGGACCCCACCACTGGGGGATGGGGCACCTCGGTGTAAAGGCCTTGGATGGTCCTCAATGTAAAGGCCACTTGCCCAGGTGGGAAGAAGGCACTTGATGTCACCGTTGTCCCCAGCACTGTGGTGCCAGTCCCACTGTGGTGCTGTGCTTGCTTGGCACCACCTTGTCCCGCAGCAGGGTGGGAGCAGGGAGGGCAGGAGGGGACAGGTCAGTCCCTGATGCCCTGCTGTCCCTTGGCAGCACATCCTGGTGGCCAAGAGGCAGATCTCGGTGGCCACGAGCAGCATCGAGGAGTTCCGGCAGGCGTTCCGGTCCTACACCGAGGGCACTGCTGAGCAGAGCAGCTGCCTGCAGTAAGTGGGCTGGGCTGGGGGGTGGGTCATGGGGTGGCTCCCCCGGAAATGGGGGCTTTAATATGGCACCTTTGGGGGGCCAGAAGGGTTTTTGTGGAGTGTTCTGTGTGCTGGTCAGTGCAGGTGTGGGCTTGGTGTGCAGGGGTGGAAACTTGCAGAGAGAGGGAGTGTCAGAGCTGCAACACTGTCCCTGCCTGCAGTGCCATCCCCTGTCCTGCTGCAGGTATTCCCAGTAAGAACCAGTGCCCTATGAAGGAGGAGGTGGGTTTTGTGCTAGCAGGAATGGCTGTGGCATGTGCATGTAAGTGAGTGCACAAACTCCTCCAGCACTGAAGGACTTGAGAGCAATGGAAAGGTCAAGGGCAGAGCTCATGCAGAGCATTGATTTATGGAGAAAGTGCGTGGGAAGCAACCACGAGCACCTGAAGCTGCCCCAGCACCACTCCAGAGATCGGAGCAGAGCTGGGGCTGGAGCCTGGGTCTGCCTGCAGGGACATGTCACTGCCAGCCTGGCCCTGAGGTGGCACAGCTGCTCCCTGGGCGGCACTTCCCTTCTCCCACAGGAAATTTCAAGCCGCTTTCAGCGGGGAATGTTCATGCTGTTCCCATTTAAAGTATCGTTTTTCAGCTCTTCAGTTCCAACAGCATAAAAGCACGTTTGCAGTCCCAAACAAAAGGAAGATGCTCGTTGTGACACATGTGACAGGGAGAATGGGAGTATTTTTCTTTGGAATTGATGGGCTTTTTTGTCATGAAAGCTATTTGTGGAGACACCGGGGTGGCGTTGCATGGGCAGGCTCTCCACGTGAGTGGAAAGCTGGAGCCAAGCCGGGGGAGACTCCACAGTCCTGGTTCACACCAGGGAATTGCAAAGCCTGTTGTGGCCCCTGTGCAGGGGGATGCAGCCTCAGAGCTGCTGGGTGAGTTGCTTTGCTGTCCCCCCGGGGCTTGGCCCCCTCTGGCAGCCCGTGGCAGCAGCTGGAGGAAAGGCTCATCCTCAGCTGGAGTTGCTGCTGCTGCAGCCGAGTGCAGCTGGTTCCCCCAGCCCTGCACTCCAAGCCTTGTGCTCTGTCCCCTCTGCTGCTGCTGCCCCCACATCTTCCCATGGGCTGTTCCTGTGCCAGGAGGGAGTGTGGGGACGATGGCATCACTCTGGGGACAGCAGGCTGTGGGTTCAGGGTATGAGCTCAGCTCCTGCACTTGCGCTTCGGTTTCTCTCCATGTGAAGGACAAGGGGTGACACACCTGCTCCAAAGGGCTGGAAGGATGAGCTGTGCCACTGCTGGGGATATGCAGAAGTAATAAACCACTGGAAAATAATAAAACAGAAATAATAAAACACTAATTTCTGAGCAGCACCAAAGACCAGTTTAAAAGCTGTGAAGCTCCTCTGCTGCCTGGACACAGGAGCAGGATTTGGGTTTGGAATCCCCTGGAGCTGTGTCCTCCAGCAGCCACAAACTGGATACATCCAAACTGTGCTTTGGAAGCCTTGTGGGGAGGGTGATGTGCCCGGGATGGTGGGGCACATGTGGCTGTGCTGTGCCAGCGCTGTGCCAGCCTGCCCAGCCCCAGCTCAGGGTCACTCCTGTCCCCACAGTGTCTCTGCCTGCAAGCTGACAGACAAGGCCTGCTTCATCCTGTACGAGTTCTGGCAGGACGTGACTTCATGGAGAAGGTGGGAGCTGTGTGTGTGCGGGACTGGAGGCTGGAGGGGCTCAAAGGGTTTCCTCTCGGGGCTCCCCACTGCTCCCCCTGCTTGCCCAGCCTGTCCTGCTGCTGGCACCGCTCACAACATTTCTCATGTGCACCCCATCTGCAGCATAAGAGGGTTTGTGGTGCAGGAGCAGCTCTGTCCCTGTGCATGGACAGGGATCTTGGCCCCAGCCGCTCTCCAACACCCGAGGCTGCACCCCCTGCAGCCCCCTGACCCTGCACCTTGTTTTGCAGCCACTTGCAGTCCAGTTGCAGCAAGACTTTCCAGCAGTCCATCCTCAGCCTGCTGGAGTCCCCGGAGCTGCTGACCACCATGCTCTTCCCAGGTGAGCGGGTCACACAGTCCCACGCTGTGCTCCAGGTGTGCTGCAGAGGGCAGGAGCAGTGCAGGAACAGGCACAACGACTCCCTCCCGAGCAGAGCATTGGTTTGGGGTGATCTAAATCGGGTTTTTCAAGCCAGAGTGAGATCCCTTGTCCCCAGAAGGTTGGGTTGTGTGAGCTGGCAGTGCTGCAGGGTCTGTCCCCAGCCCAGAGATGCTCTTCAGCGGGGGCACTTCCTGGGTATCAGATAAGCTGGGCCCTGTCTCAGACACCCCTGGTGCCTTGTTTTGTTTTTCACTGGGGCACTGAACCTGCTCTGCAAAGCACTGGTGCTCCTGGGTCAGTCCCAGTGGCTGCATCCAGGGGTACAGCCCAGTGCTGGGGCAGGGGAGAGGCCAGCACAGGGAAAGTGCACGTTCCTGTGGTACCAATAGCAATGTGACCAGGTGGGGGGAACTGGGAACCAAATTAAGCCCGTTTGCTTTCAGAGATCACTTTCAGATCCTGTGTAAAATAACATAAAATGTGTTAATTTGGACTGAACCCCTCGCTGCCAGTGCTGCTCCTGACCTACCAGTCCTGCTGACCACATTCCCAGTGCTCTCCTGCAGAAGCTGCCACAGCTCAAGGGGGATCACCCATGTCCAGGCCATCCCTGCTGTCCAGGCTGCACTCTCTGGGAAGGGGGTGGAGCTTTAGAGCCAAGTACCTGCAGAGCCAGATCCCCCATGCCTGCCACTCCACATCCCTCTCCAGTTTAACAGTGCCCTCACATCTCTGCCCCCTTTCCCTCTCTCCCCAGCTTCCTGGTGGATCATGAACAACAACTGACCCGGGGCAGACACCTCCAGGACGCCGTCAGCATGCGGAAGGACGCAGAGCCCTTGGCACAGCCTTTGCCTTCCCTCGCATTCCCCACCTCCCTGTCCCTCAGCCCCTCCTGCTGCCTGGCAGGAGCTGCCTGCCCTCAACCCTGCCAGTGTTTTACCCCTTTGCTCCTTTCATGTTAATTTACTTATTTATTTCCCACCTCCAAGACAGTCTCTGAGCTGCCTGGTCTCCAGGAGTACTCCTGGAGTGCTTGGGGTAACCGAGTTTGGGGGTGACAGGCTGGCTTTGGAGGGAGCTCTGGTCGAGTTGCTGTGTCCCATCAGCCCCTCTTGCACTCCAGCTCCTCTTTGTCCTGGCTCTGAGGGCTGTGACATCCCTGTGCCCAGCCTGCCAGAGCCACCCTGGGCCAGCAGTGGCTCTGCCCAGGGAGCCAAGTGGCCTCCTATGGATTGTGAATTGTGTTTTATAGGGAAAAAAATATTTAAGTATTTCTGGCAGGGTGTGCCTGATCAGATTCTGCCACGGTGGCAGCCTGTGCAGCCACTGCAGTGGCCTTGAGAGTGGCCTTGTGCCCGCAGCTGTACATGTACCCAGCACATCCCCCTCCCTGGGGAGGCCAGCATGGCTCTGGTACCCAGCACATCCCCCTCCCTGGGGAGGCCAGCATGGCTCTGGTACCCAGCACATCCCCCTCCCTGGGGAGGCCAGCATGGCTCTGGTACCCAGCATGGCTCTGGTACCCAGCACATCCCACTCCTTGGGGAGGCCAGCATGGCTCTGGTACCCAGCACATCCCACTCTCTGGGGAGGCCAGTGTGACTCTGGTACCAAGTGTGGCTTTGGCTTTGTTACTTCATCAGTTCACATAAACCAGCACTGGCACCAGGCAGTGCTGACAGAGAGGCTGTAACTGAGTTAATTTGGGGATGGGGACTGTGGTGGGAGGCACAAAATGAGGGAGAAAGGCCCAGGGCTGGAGCAGATCAAGCCCACCTGGTCCATGGACTGCCCTCAGTGTTGTGTTGTTGATGCTGGAGCAGCAAATCCTCCACTGAGCTGGGGTAAAAGGCACCATCACAACCAGCATGGAGTGAGGGAAGAAGGGCATGTGGGGCAGGCAGAGACCCCAAGGACCCTCCTGACATGGAAGGCACCACTGTCCTTGTGCCCCTGCCTGTCCCCCAACACCCCTGTGGGTCACCACAGGTGCCTGCATCCTCAACCCTCAGGTGCCTGGGTACCTGCTATCACCCCTCAACCCCTTTTCCATGGTGCTGCTCCACCAGAAATACTAATTTGACTGTTTCTTCCCAAATCCCTTGGATGCATTAAGTAAAATCTGTGGCTGAAGGGGCAGTGGGTGCAGCTCTATCCTGAGGACATACACAGTGTTCTGGGCAGGTCTGGCACAGTGTCAACCCCTGCCCAGGGGCTTCCTGGGTTTGGGGTGCTTGTTTTGCCCCAGCAGAAGCTTCCTGGGGGCTCCCTGGGTTTTGGGCTCTGGGGGTGTGATATGGCTGATACTGGGAGGGACGTGCAGAAATGGGAGCTCATGGAAGCTCCTTGTTAGAGGAGGGGAGGAAGAGCAGCTCAGATGGGCACCGACAAACCACACATCTGACTCAGGAACTGAACCACAAATGCTCCTCCCAGTTCCTTGGGGCCCCATCCTCCAAGTGCCCAGTTATATACCTGGTTACTGATAACTGCTGACTGCCCTGCCCAAAGCCATGATTTGCCACGACCACAGAGCAGGGGAGGCAGCTCCAGCCACTGCAGGGCAGCTACAGAGCCAAGGCCCACAGTCCCCCCAGGGGAGATACACACAAGGGGATTGGGGATGTGCTGGGGCCACAGTGGGGCCATGGGACATCAGCAAAGGGATGAGCCACGACAGACACAGCCAGGGTGGGTTAGAGATGGGCACCCAGGGCATCCACAAATGGCAGAGCTGCAGCAGGTGCTGACTGGGGGTTCCTGAGCTGCCTCCCCAGCCCTGTGTGGGGTTTGCCCCTCAGTTTTGGGCTTCTTCAACACTGGATTAGCCTTTGCAGCAGCCTGGAGACCAAAAGCCTCAGGTTAGCCAAGGTGTGTGCAGGGGCATCCTCAGGTGACTGGGGGCACAGGGCTGGCACTGGCAGCCAGCTCTGACAGCAGCCTGCAGGCTGGTCTGTGCTCAAATAAAAAAAAGGAAGTTCAAAAAAGCTCAGAAGAGAACATAGTTAACCACGAACTCAGAGAAATCCAACATCACTAAGGATGGTGCTGAACTCCAGCTCTGCTCCCAGGCTTTGCTTGGGCTCCCCACAGCACCATCACCACTGCAGGGGAGGCAACTTTTGTCCCTGCAGGTCCCCAGCCAAGGCCAAGGCCATGGCCTGGCAGCATCCCCCAAAAAACCTTGATGGCAGCCTGAGCACTGCAGAAAACCTCTGCCCCTTCCCAGAGAGAAGGGGGAGCTGGAGGATGAATATAGTCTTTTTATTGACTACCTTTGAGTAGAACAAACTAAATACATCTGTAACAGTTTGGGTTCCTTTATACAGGACATTAAATAAGTTATGCACAGGAATGAAGTAACAAATTTCTATTACAGAATTAAATGTCAAAAAAAAAAAAAAGAAACCTCAACCCAATGTCCTCCCCTGTCCCAAGTTCACATTTATCATTCCATGTTTTAAAAAACAAACAAACAAAAAAGAAGCAATCATTCTAATCGTGACTGTTAGTATTTCATTCATTTACACTGGGGTTAATTTTAATACACAGCCATCAACGTTGCATGAGAATTATGGAAGACAATCTATTTACAAGCAATTCCAGCTGTGCCCTGCTCTCCCTTCCCATCCCACCCTGGCACTGCTGACCCACAGCATTGGGTTGGGGCTGCAGGTGAGGACAATGACATTATTTACCTGAGGCTGCTCCAAATGTGCCCCTTAGGGCAGGAAAACCCTTCAGCCATGCCTGAAGTGAGGATGCCAGGGCAGCCCCTTGCCCTGGTGCTCTCACAAGCCCAAGTACTGCTCCTCCCCACTGAGGCATCTCCTCCATGCCATGGGTTTGGCACAGCAAATCCTGAGTGGCACAGACAGAGCTGAGTTCTGGGGTCCTTGTGATGGGCACCTGGGGCTCCCCGGCCACCTCCATCTGCCCTGGCTGGGTGGCACCTCCCAGCTGCTGAAGGTCAGGGTGGTTCCAGTGCCACCCCCATTGGAGGCTGCCTCAATCCCAGTGGCTGTGCTGGGCTCAAAGGGCTCTCCCAGCACTGACTCCTGGGGACACATGGGGACACACTCCCCACTGCAACACCAGGAATGGGGGCTTTTTTGCATAATAAAACCTTGCAGACACACGAATTACCCACTCTGTCCCACAGCAGCAGCTTCCCAAAGAGCTTTCCCAAGGGGCCAGAGTTGGTGCAGCGGGTTGTCCATTCATCCCCGCTGCAAACTCTGTGACAATTTATTACAGCTCCATTATTCACCTCCAGTTGAAAAAGTGATCAAAAATAATTTGGGAATTACTCGCCTCATTGGGCTCCAGCCCAGCAATTGCACACACACAGTCATGGAGACAGGGCTTTGCTGAATAGATGGATTTCCAGAGCCTGTCTGTGTGACTGTGGGAATTTGGAGCAGCTCCTGGAGGGCACATGCCCGTCCCTCCCACAGGCTGTGCCAATGCCGACCTCCATGAGGCATCCAAGACCAGCCCTGCTGTGCCCTGGGACAGCCCTGCTGCAGGTCTGTGTTGATCACAGCTTGCACTGCCCTGAATCCCTCCAATCCCTCCTTCCACACCACAGCAGGGACTCTCAAGTCAGATCTCCCCATCCCCAGAGAGCCATGCTCTGAGCCTGCAGTTTTGGGATGGTCTCCAAAGGCAGGACGAGGCAGCCGTGGCTGCACATCCCTGGGCATCTCCAGATGCAGCACCACAAGAGCCTCCTGGGGCTGGAGGGAGGAAGTGATGCAGGACACCAAGTCTTGCCTTTCTTTTACCAGTTTGGCTGATGTGTACAGAGAGCACAGGCTGTAAATAACCCCCCTGCACCCTGTGAGGAGCTCTGGGCTCAAAAACAACAGCAGGAACTCATGAACCAACAGCTTCCAGGCAGCGAAAAAAAGAAATGCTTTCTGCACAGCAAAACAACAGTCCCCAGGTGGAAAGGGCAGCTGCACCCAAACCCAGATCTGCTCTGCACATGTTTCCTTAGCACAGGTCCCACCCAGGAAACACACAACTGTCTGTCCCACCACAGAACGGGATGAAATCCAAGCCATCCCACTGTACTTCCCCAGCACTGACATTTGGTTTAGAGCAGACAAATCCTCTCCCTCCCTCTCTGCAACCATCAGCTGCCAACCTGCAGGCAGGAGCAGCAGGCTCAGCTCTTGCCATGGCACAAGAGGACGAGATTCTCCTGCTGGGCAATTGGCTCTGGTCTGTTCACAACAACAACTGGCTGGCACAGCCACCTGAGGCACCACTGTCTGGGAGTGAGGAAAAAACCAGGGATACTGTGGAAGAAAGGTGGCTGAAGGAGGTGGTGGTTCAGACACCTTGGGAAGTCTGAGCAGGCCACAAGGACAGGGCTCCCTGCTGGGGCACCACACACTCAGCATCACTGGTGTGTCTGGGTCCCCCAAGTGAGTGCCCAACGCCCCCCAGGTCCTGACGATGCTCTGGTGCCCCCCAAAGAGGGGCAGGGAGCTGCTGTGGGCAAGGCTCATCCCAGTTCATGAGCCATAAAGGAAAAGGCAGGATGAGATGGCAAAGCCAGGGTGTCGGCACTCCAAGGAGGCAGCACGATGTGTCAAATGTGTCAGGTGATAAGAGTTATTGTGGGGGTTTTTTTCAGCTTAAAAACTCCAGGAAACCAATCAAATGGAGTGAGCCAAACCTCCCTTCTAGAGCCCATTTGTATCTATTGCTGTCACAGATGCTGGGGTGGAGGAGCGGGACGTGGTCGCCGAAGTCTTCTCAAGGGCCGGGCTGGGGACACCGTCGAGGCTCTTGGCAGCCGCTGCCACCCGGCCCGTGGGCAGAGCCAGGGGCTTACTCTGGCCATGTAGGCCTTGGCCACAGATCCGGTGGTGCCTCTCCCAGTCCTTGTGCTGGCAGAAGGAGCCGCAGTACCGGGCGATGTTGCAGCCGCTGCACGTCTCGCTGGCTTTGCGACCGCAGTTCCAGCAGCTCTGCAAGACCAAAGACACCGTGCTTGAAAGGGGTTTAGTTTCCAAGAGCTGCAGGATGGTGCTGACTCAGCTTTGGAGGGGCCTGTTCATCCCCTATGGCCCACATTTGGTAATATTAAAATGAGCAATCCATTAATTCCTGCTATTTCACAGCTCTTTGCCAACCGTTCTAACCCCCACTCCTCTTCTCTGCCCAAAGCTACTGCCAGACTGCTCTGGTCACATCCTCTCCCCTAGATCCACCCAAATGCAGAGAGGAAACAGCAGGCAAGGGCTGAAAAACATGCTGCAGATGCTGCTATTGGGTCTTTCTATTTCCTGTTTGAAGCAGCTCTATTTTGGTATCGCTCCCAGCCAAGCACTCTCCGCAGGGATTACAACGTGCTGCACAGGCACCATTTGCTCCGCACCCTGCCTTAGTGCACAAGAGGTTGGAGCAGGCCAATTTGGAGAAGAAAAAGCTCATTTGAAAGCCTCCCAGCCAGGTGGAAGCACTGCCAGAGCCTGAGCTTCAATCTGGAAGCTCAGCAAAGCCCTCTGGCCACCGGGAGAGGTGTCAGCTGGTGGGCTCCCGGCGTGCCACCGTTTCCCTCCGAGCACAGGGCAAGGGGCCAGCGCCGGAGCGGCGGCTGCAGCTGCTCCGAGGACGGGAGCTGGTGGATCAGCTTCCTTGCAGCTGGACCCAGGCACAGCAAACACATACTGGGGAGGGCAAGCTCAGCTGTGGGAAAGCAGCCTCTGCCAGAGCCAGCCTGCTCTGATCCCACCCAATGGGGCACCTTTGGGGGGACAGCACCACTGTGACCCCTGGCAGAGAGCAGTGGAAACAGGGAAGTGAGGTGGTGGGAGATGCTGGGCTGTGCCAGGCGGCCCTGTTGTGGCTAAAGGCAGTGAGATTCCCTGCTTCTGGGGTCTGCACTGGAGTCACCAGCTCTGGGGGATGATTTACAGTCCAGCAGCAAAGCACGAACGGGGAGCTGGTTGTGAGTGAGCTGCTCCAGAGCCAGCCTGCTCCGATCCCAAACAACAGGGCACCTTTGTGGGCACAGCACCACTGTGACCCCTGGCAGAGAGCAGTGGAAACAGGGAAGTGGGGTGGTGGGAGATGCTGGGCTGTGCCCGGCAGCCCTGTTGTGGCTAAAGGCAGTGAGATTCCCTGCTTCTGGAGTCTTCACTGGAGCCACCAGCTCCAGATGATGATTTACAGTCTGGCAGCAAAGCACCAAAGGGAGCTGGTTGTGAGTGAGCTTCTCCAGGCCAGCACAGCCCCAAGGCTCCTCTACCTTCCAGGAGAAGCAGGACTTGTGAGCAAAAAGCCCCTGTCAAAGGCTGTGGTAACTCTTGGAAAACTGGGTCACTGCTTCACAGCTGTTTACACTTCAACTGTTTTTAAACTGTGTTGCAAAGGTTACATGATGTGCCAGAACACGGGACAGCTTTTAGAGACGTGCTCTGGGGCTTGCACGGGGGGTGCTCAGCAGCTCCTGAGGTCCCACACCGCTTCCCAGCACGGCTGGAAGAGGAAGCCACTCTTCTGGTAATCCCCTACAGAGAAATCACTGCTTGCCTCATTCCTCCCATGGCTTCCTAAGCAGTTCCACCCACACCCATCATGTGTTTATTGACTGCTGCATTCAACAGCTAAACAGAGAGCTGCATCCACCAGCATCACTTTCTCTTTGCTTCCAACACTTTTCTCAATCCCACAAAATCCCTGGTCATTACACTGGGTCCAGCTCAGGATCCCCAGTGGTGCCTTCAGGTGGCTGTTGCATACACACAGGTGCCACAGACATTTTTTAGGCTGAATCAAAAGGGATTTTTTTATATCAGTGCATTGATAGGAAGGAAACTTCTAAAAGTAAAAGGTGTTTAAGCACAGGCGAGACAGGGCTTGGTGCAACGTGGGCTAGTGGGAGTTGTCCCTGCCCATGGCAGGTGCTTTGAAACAAGATCATATTTAAGGTCCCTTTCAACCCAAATCATTCTGTGATCTATGATTCTCAGACAGGGGACGGGGGACCTGCAGGCTCTGAGTCACCATCAGGCAGGACCTGGAAGCTTTGTGAGTCTTGCAAACTCCCTCCCTGGGATGTCCCCTGGCCACCTTACCTCCGTGGACTCCTCCTGTTCGTTTATGACCAGGAAAGCATCCTCGGTGGCCTGGCGCTTGGCGTCGGCGATGGTCTGCTCCATGCGCGCCCTCTCCGAGGCGATCATCTCAAACGCCTTCTGCTCCGCCTCTGCCACCGCCTTCTGCACCTCCGACATGGCCTGCCGCTTCACCTCGTTCACAGCTTCTTCTGGAAGGAAAGAGCAGCTTCACCCACCTGCCCAGGCAGCAGGATGAGACTCCCAGAGCAGCAGAATGTGATCCCAGTGGGTCACTGTCAGCACCAGCATCTCAACCACTCCTGGGAGCTGTGAGACCAGGCTTGGTCCCACGGGACACTCACTGGCACCACAGAGGAGTCTGGAAAACCCAGGGTGGGTGGGGATGTTGTCAGCCAGATGTGCACATCCCAGGGCGTTCCTGCAGCTGGGCTTCTGCTGTTCCTGCACAGCAGAGCTGCAGAGTCTGTGTTTACCCCAGCCGAGCCGGCAGAACCCGTGGCCGAGGTCACCAGCAAACACTCACCAGCTTTTTTCCAAATCTCCTCAGTGACGTAGCCCGTTCCCGACCTGCTGCTGAACTCCCGCAGTGAATCTGTTGGAAAAAGGGACACAGGGAAAAGTTGGCAAAGCCTCATCTCACCCAGCTGCTGCCTACACACCCAGCTGAACCTCAGGACATTGCTGGGCAAGGTAGGACTGACCAGCTAGAACTCAAAGCAGAGGATTCCAAGGGTTAAAGCCATTCCTCAAACTCTCAGACGACAAATTACAACATTTAATTAGCACCTTGCATAATTTATGACATTATATAACCTATTTCCATCTCCTGGTACTCTATAGTAACAGTCAATACTTATAAATACATGTCATCCAACATCTGCACTGTCCAGAGACTGTAAGCACCAGCAGTTTACATTAAGCACAGCACTTCCCACTCTCTGTGGGGCTTGAATTGATGGGCAAACTGTCCTGAAAGACACCTGGGGATGCTGCTTGATGTTTAACTGCACCTTCTCACAAGGGCAATGGAGCTTGAAAATAATCCCCAGGTCCCATAAGGGGAGAAAGCATCAACAGCGCTCCCAATTTATATTAAAATTTTTAATTATATCACCTTTAGCAACACAGGGCTGTAAGTGTATTAGTCATGATCTACTTAAATATAGAAGGGCTAAAAGCTGGCTGTGCCCCTCAGGCTGTCACACATGCCCAGCCACTCCATGCTGACAGCTGGAGCCACGGGCACTTGAATTCCTTGCAGGAGGATTCACTCTTTATTTTGTATACAAAAAAGTAGAATATATATCAAATTGACATTTATTCTTGTTAGAAAAAAATCAATTTTATTATTGAATAATCATGGCCCTTTTTTTTTTTCCTAGGACTTGATTTACAGCATATTTGTTAGGATGGAAATTAGAATTACATCAAAATGAATCCAATCAGCATTTTAGGCTTGTTTTTTGTATAGGGTCAAACCCCTGCATACTTGAGGGGAAAACTAGTCAGCTTGAATAAAGTTAAGTTGACTCATGGTATAAAAATAGAATTAAGGTAGTTATTATACTTACAAAAGTCTTTGGTATTTTTAGAATAAGTAGACCTTGACATTTAAAATCCTTTAGGCAAGAAGGACTGGAAGGGGAAGAACAGTGGAACCAAACACCTCTCCTGCCTTTGCAACCTCTCCTTTTCACCCCCAGGTCTCTCAGCTTTGGATCAACTTGGCTGCATTTAGTCAGCAAATACAGCCCAGTGACAAGGAAGAGGCTCTTCTGCACAAGCAAAGGTGCCTTTAGATGTCAACAAGTGCTGCTTCCAGGAGCCCACCCAGAACCTTCCAACGTATCCCATGACCCATCTCACTTTAAAGCCTTGAGAACAGTTACACTCTGCTTAATTTATAACACAATTTGAATACATTACCATCACTTTATGCCTAATGATAATGAGACACCCACTGCAGAAGGGCTGGCCCAGCACACCCACCCCCACTCACCGCTGCTGACAGAGTCTGAGCTGCCGGGGCTGTGCCGGGAGAGCAGCTCGGTGCCCGCCTTGCGCGGCTCTGCCGTCTCGCTGCAGCGCCGCTTCCAGTAGTTGAGCTCCTCACGGTCGGCCTCCTGGCAGCGCCGCAGCACCGCCATGGAGCGCCGCGTCTTCTCCACCATCTCCATGATGCAGTTCAGCGCCTGCGGGAGGAATGTGTCCTCAGGTCTCGCTCGAGAGGGTGTGATCCCTTCTCTGCAGGGACCACGGACAGGACAGGGGGGTACGGCCTGAAGTTGTGCCAGGGGAGGGTTAGGGTGGGTATCAGGTGGGTTGCTCCCCCAGAGGGTTGTGGGCACTGAACAGGCTCCCCAGGGCAGTGGGCACAGCACAAAAGCTGACAGAGCTCAAAGAGTGTTTGGATGATCCTCTTGGGCACTGGGTGTGACTCCTGGGGATGGAGTTGGACTCGATGATCCTTGTGGGTCCCTTCCATCTCAACATATTCTGAGATCCTGAATGTCTCATCGGAGGTACCATGGAGGGACCTTTCAAGGCAGATGAGACAAAAGGGAGGTAATTTCACAGGAACAGGGCATGGTATTTGGGGTGATGCAGCACTCAGACAGGGTGCCATGCCCAGGGATGCAGCACCAGGTGGGGAGGAGGAGATCACACCTGCACCCTAAGGCCTTGGTTACCACAGGAAGTGGCTAAACACCTCCAGGCCATGCTCCTAAAGGTGGAGGGGAAAACCCCACCACTATGAGAACCCTATGGGAATAGGGTGTCTGTGTAACAGTTGCCTATGATCCTGGTGCTGGCTCTCCACAGCCAGTCTAACTCCAAATACTCAGCTATAGGGCCCCTGCTCCACCCCCTCCAAAAAAAATGATTAGCCTTAGGCCATAATGTCTCTGCAGTTCTGATCAAAGCTGAATTTCAACCCCATCTCTGAGGGAAATGCGCCAGTGAAGTGCTTGAGGAACAGCCTTGCTCAGAAGGAGAAAGCTTAGCATAAAGTCTGCCAGAAGCACCAAGTCTCACTGTCTGGGCCTTGTGGCACCTCAGGAAATAAAGTCTTTAAAACAATAATGATGTGTTTAGTTATTTTTAGTGTCCATATCCTGACTGCACATAGCACATCTGCACGTCTGTCTGTCCTGTGCTGGCCAGGGCTGTGGCAGAAAAGACTACAAGGCCAAGGGACCTTGTGGGACCTGGGGACAAGGCTGGGTTTGGCTGCTCAGACAGCCATGGCAGCACCTGGATGTGCTCTGCAGGAGAAGCTCCCCAGCTCCAGACATGTCACCCACACTAAATTTGGCTTCCCCTGACCATGGGCAGAGAAAATCCATCTGAAAAGTTACAGCTCCTATCCACCCTCCCCACATCCCCCTTCTTGTGGTGGCTTTTTCCTCCACCAGCCACCAGGAGAGCCTGGATATGATATCAACAACAACGAAATCACAAACTGGAGCAGGTGGAACAATGGGTTGCTGCATCCCACAGAGCTTCCCACATGTCCTGCCACTCCTTACATGATCGAGATGCTTCCACTCGTCAGCCCACTCCCTCTCTGTTAAGCGGTGATCCACCAGCTCGTCCTGGTACCCTCCATTCAAACCTGCAACAAGCCACAGCCAGAAAGGGATTAGGTGAATTGAGTGTTTGCACTGCTCCAAGGGATAATAAAGAGCTTTATTTCCAGCTCCATATAGCTGGAATTTTAAAACACATCCCAAGGTGGTGGCTCTATAGGGGTGATCCCATGCTGGTGCTTTTTCATCACTGTCTGGGAAGTGCTACAATCCACTTGTGGCTCTGGCTCCGACCTGCTTGTGGAGCTGATTCCCTGGGAGCTCAGAGCTTGTGATTCAGGCTGTCCTCCTGGAAACAGCATGCACCTCCCACATACCTCTGGGAGAAACAGGGCAGAGGCTCAGGCTCTGCCCTCTTGCTTTTAGTCATCTTGGAAATGTTAGTTTTTATTTCCCTGCACTCCATTTCTTGCCTGCTGGGCTGGCTGCACTCAGCTCACACCCCAGGGCCTTCCTCCTCATCCCCAGTGGCTCAAGTCTTTACATATATGAAGGGAAACAAACTCTCAATCCTTCTGTTTTAACTTCCTATGGTGAGTTGTTTCCTCTGAATTCCCTGCAAAATCTCTGCTGAGGACATGCCCACATTACACAGCTTTGAGTGCGAGTGACCGAGTGGGGACCGACATCAGAGCTCAATCAAGAGCCCTCCAGTGTTTCTCACCAAGCCCTCCATGCCTGTCCCGGATCTCTCTGTGCTCCAACATCTTGCTGGGGTCCCTGTAGAGGTGGGAGGTGGCGATATCTTCCAAGGTGTAGTGCTGGAGGGGCGGTGGGGTGGGGTGGAACTGCCCGCTGGGGTTCATCAGGGGGATGGTGAGGGCAGGGCTGTGCCGGGGCGCGGGGCTGATGGTGCACACCCTCTTGGCCGGGGGCTCTGTGGGCAGCGGCTCTCTCTCAAAGCTGCTGTCGTCCCTCCTGCAACCACACCAGCACAGACAGGCACTCATTAGCATCCCACAAGCACACTCAGAAAGGGAAAGATGCAGTTTTTGAAGCAGCAGAGTTTGGGCAGTGCTGATTTTACCAGGGAGCTCAAACAAACACACTCCATTTGTGAAGCGATGCACAAAGCGACCCTGTCAAAGAAAAGGTTCAGGATGCCCGAGTGTTGTGATTCATCTTTCTGAGCATGACCAAATTAAAATTTCACAGTTCTTATAAATTTGAGGCATGCTCCACATAATTACATAACAACTTTTATCTTGGAATAAAAAGTGGTGAAAATGAACCACATCCTTCTCAGCCCTGCCAGTGCCTCCATTCACTGCTGGGGTAGTGGAAAACAGCTCAGCTATCCAGTGCTGCCCAAAAGTCCCTCTGGGACAGAGCCTGCCTGAAAGAGGAACATAGCCTGAATTCACAGTGCAAGAGGAGCAGTCATCAGTGTCTTTTTAACAGCCAGAATAATTGTTGGGAGTGATAAGATCCTGGATGCTGCCTGAAGCTTTGCCAACAGCAAAGATAAAATGAAAGTCATGACTCCAACAACTTACAGAATGACAAAAGAATGACAAAAGCTGCTTTTACCTGTCTGGACTGTGCCTCTTCCCATTGCCATTCACCTCAATGAGCAGCTCGGAGGAGTCGGCAGGGGACGTGGTGTTGGTGTTGAGCAGGATGTGCTCGTGCTGTGCCAGGTACTGGGAGGGTGTCTGCTTGGCAGCGCGGGCACAGTGCAGCAGCTCCCGCTGCAGCAGCGGCAGGTTGGCCTGGAAAACAAGCACAGGTCTGCATTACAGAGGGGACAGGAGATTCCAGCCATTCCAGAAGGTTTGCTCTTCACTAACACCTCAGAGCAGTAATTCCTGTGCCTCCCATGCAGGATCCTCCAGCTCCAGGTGTGTGCACTGACAGATTTACCTGTATTTTCCCAGGAGCTGAGGATGGCCTGATGTCAGTGCACCCAAAACCCAAGTGCCTCAGGAAGCGCTTTGTGCTTCCACCATCTAGTTACCCAGAGAGGTTGTGTACTTCCCATCCCTGAAGGTGTTCAAGACCAGGCTGGATGGGGCTTGGAACAACCTGGTCAGGTGGAAGCTGTCCCTTCCAATGCAGGGGGGTTGGAATGAGATGAGCTCTAAAGTCCCTTCCACCCCAAACCACACTGCGATTCTGTAATCTAACCATCCCAGACATGCTCTGTGTGCCAACACTTCAAATATTCTAGATCTGAGCTGCCACATGGAGCTTGGTTTGCCTCCTTTATCCCCAACACACAAGCAGACATATGTGGCACACATTCCAGCTTGCTGCCAGCCAGTCCCACATGGACACCACTACGGTCTGTGCAGTCTGCCTTGGACCTTAGCAAAACTGCTGTGGTGCTTGCAAGGAGAGCTTTCCCAGCAATGTCACGCTGCCAAGTGGCACAGGCTGGCACAAGGAGCACCACCAAGCCCCAGCAGCTCCCTGTCACCTTCAGAAAGGGGATCACAAACGGCCGCAGGGGGAAGTTCGTCGCCTCTTGCAGCTTGCAGTGAAATTCCTCAATTGTCACCGTGGAGTTCTGAGAAAAGAAATTAAGAAATGAAATGACCATTTGTTCTTATTTTTAGACATATGGGAAATGGCTCCAAATGAACAGAACTGGGAGGGTGATTGCATCTGCCACTACAGGGCTGGCAATGTTTGCATTGGATCCTGCTGAATGCAGCCAAAAAGGCTCAGGCCAGCAGAGTGGGAACACTGTGCTAGGACAGGGGTGGGAACTGCCTGGCCCAGCATCTTCCCAGCTCTGGGGCTGGGAGGTGGAGGCTGGCAGTGGGAGACAGCATGACCCAGCTGGCATCTCCTGCACAATGGCCCAGTGGCCTGGGGCAGGCTGCAGGGAGCCAGACTGTGATCCCAGCTGCTCAGAGCTGCACACCTCCCTTCCCTTTCTTCCTGCTCTGCTTATTTAACCTAAGGACCATCCTTTCTTTGACCTCTTCTCACCTAACCTAAGGACCATCCATGAAGTCTCCACCAGCCTGCTGCTCACCATAGTTGTCCCCTGGCCCAGCCCTGCATCCCCTAGGGCTGCTCAGGCTCGGGGCTCCCCGGGACAAGCAGCATTTGAAAACCTGCACGTACAAAGCTCATCCCTGCAGCAATTACCACAATCCAGAGTGGACCTGGGCAGCTTATCTTTACCTTTGCAAATGGGTAAGCTAAGGTACTACCCTACATCCATGGAAATATCTCATGCTATATAAATGCAGCAGCAGCATTTTGCATCCAGTGCTCAAGCACTTGGAATGCCCCCAAGGACATGGACACACCCACATTTGCATCCCACTCCACCCTTGGAAGCAGGAATGCTCCAAGCTGCTGCAGTCTAGCAACCTGCACTGCATGCTGAGCCTCAAAAGACATGTGCCAAAAAGCAGAGATCAGCTTGGGAGCCCCACTGGGTGCCCCACAGGACCACAGCTGGCCAGGCTGTGTGGTGCTGGGCTCCAGGGCCTCAGTCCAAGGTCACAGATCTCTAGAACAGTTTGAGTTGGAAGGAATCTCAAAGCTCATCTCGTTCCAACCCCCTGCCATGGGCAGGGACACCTTCTGCTAGCCCAGGTTGGTCCACACCCCATCCAACCTGGCCTTGGACACTTCCAGGGATGGGGCAGCCACAGTTTCTCTGGGCAACCTGTGCCAAGGTCTCATCACCTTCACAGGGAAAAATTTCTTCATAATATCCGAACTAAACCTACTCCCTTTCACTTTAAAGCTATTTTTTCCTTGTCCTATCACTCCACACCCTTGTAAAGCACATAGAGCGCAATTTCTAGTGCACTGGACAGCTCCCAGTTAGTCTGTATAACTGCAAATATTGGGACAGTTCCACAGCTACACCCGATCATTTGGGTTTGAAGGGTATTCTCATGCCATGGAGAACGAGAGGAGCTTTAAGATCCCTTCCAACCCAAACCATTCTGTGATTCTATGGTTTACAGAAAAGCTTTGTCCAAATCCTTCCAGGTTTCCTCAAGATTAGCTGCACATAAGCTCTGTCAAAGCCATGGACAAACAGCTTTTTAAAACCCACCAAAGACAAGAAGAAAGAAGTCAGCAAGTTTCCCAGAAAGAATAAACATGACAGAGTCTTGCTCAGCCTCCAGCTCTGCTTGCAAAGACACGAACAGACAACACTGTGTGACTGGGGCATGCTCTGGACGCTGGGATCCCACTGCCAAAGTACTTTGGGAAAATCCAGGCAGCCTGGGCTGGTGAAGGACTTACCACCAAGGCCAGGACGAGGGTCCGGACCTTCTCCCCGATCTCCGGTGAGATGTCGTTGCCAAATTGCTGCAGGGTGGTGAGGAAGCGCTTCAGCTTGCTGAGCTGCCGGGCACCACACGTGGCTGGGAGCTGCTGGTTTGTCAGGGAGGAGGAAGAGGAGGAGGAAGGACCATTGCTGAACCTCTGGGGTGGGGATGGTGCTCCATTCAGTGTTGGAGGGGAATGGCTTATTCCATTGGGCACTGCAAATGGGAGGCAGAAGTGACACTGAGCATCAGGTGGGCACATCCCTGTGGTCTGGTGCTTAGGAGGATCCATCTCCCACTCAGAAGGCTGCTGGTGACAAATGGCAGCTCAGGTGCCTCCACCTCACCCCAAGGAGTGCTGACAGATCCTGCCCCAGCACCCACCCCCCATCCCTCCCCGGGGATTTACAGGGAATTTCACAAACACTGTTGTTTTTTTCCAACCTGGTCCCATCTGCAACTTTGCCTCCTGTAAGTGGTGAGCATGTCGAAACAGACTGAAAGGCTGGAAGTCTGGGAACTTGGCAAGGCATTAGAATAAATTGTTGACATCCCCAGGCTGTGGTTGCACAATCTCGAGGCCTGTCTGACAAGCAGCTGTGCACCAGGGCCCCAGCTCGGTATGAACCCAGAATTTCAGAGGTGAATAGCACATCAATGTAAATATAGATGTTCCTGATCCACTGGGTTATCCTTAAAAGCCCAGCCCTGGATTCCTTATGGATGTAAGCGCTGACGAGGAGGTCACAAGCTATAAAAACCATTTCAAATGGTGTTCAGAGAAGCCCTGATGCCATCCAGCAGCACTGCCCCTTGCCTGGTGTTCAGAGAAGCCCTGATGCCATCC
>JAWWEV010000054.1:2157926-2177268 GCA_035583235.1 Hafferia zeledoni
GATGCCATTCAGCAGCACTGCCCCTTGCCTGGTGTTCAGAGAAGCCCTGATGCCATCCAGCAGCACTACCCCTTGCCTGTGGAATGAGCAGCAACTTGCAAAAAAATTGTCAAAACTTCCGCTGCAGCCTCACAAGGATCATATCAAATCCTGTTGAACCCAGTGAGGGGTTTTCCAAGAAGAAGACAGGAAGCCCTTGAACAGTTAAACCACTCTGGGGCTCACCAGGGTCGGAGGCTGGTAAGGCTCTACACACCTGGACCTTCATGGTGAGCACAGGAGGGAAACTTCACCAGAGTCAGTTGAGATGCAAGGAAAGATAAGGCTACAGAGACCATCAAAGGTGGTTCCTGCTAACCAAGGGATGACAGGCTCTTTGGGGGCCAACAAAGATGTGGCCTTTCATGGCCTAAGAAATGATGAGAAATAGGTGAAGGCAAGGATTGAGAGGATGGAGGTACAAAGGCAAAGGGAGCTCATGCCTTTTGTTATGGAGAAAAGCAACCTGGAAAACTCCTGCCCACAGTGGCTTCCCCAACGTGGCAAAGGGGCAGGAATGTCAGGATGTACCCACAGGGGTAGTTAGCATGGAGCACCAGCAAACCAGAGCTATGTGAAAGGCCAGGCCTCTGACAATTACCCATGAAGACATTTATTTCATAATAAAAGTGTTATAAATTAGGGGGAAGCTGCCCAGAGAAGCTGCTCTCAAACAGCCCCGCGCTGTCCAACAGCCACAACTGAGGTGCTTCCCCCTTCTCTATTTCACTTCCTCTTATTCTTTCAGATGAAAGTCTGGGGAGAGCCATGGGCTCTATTTATACCCTGGGAGAACCAGGGGCTGGGTAACCCCTGGGGGGGACCCTCAGGAGAGGATGCCAAGGATGGGAGCATTGTCAGGCTGGGGTGATCCACGGAAGCGGAGGGAGCTGGGCCGGGGCTGCCGTTACACACAGCCCCCCAACAGCTCCCTGCATTTCTGGGCTCACCCCTCCTGACCCTGTGCCAACGGCACCACCACAGGGCAGCTGGCAGTTATCTGATCTGCACATCACCAGGAGCTGCTCCACCACAGACCACACAGCCTGGCTGGGACTCTGTTTCCAGGTGAGAAGACAGTGCTGAAGCAAAGGAGGCAGCATAGCCAGACCAGGGGGATTGCTGGTTTGGGGAGAGGAGGATGATAAACTCCTGAGAACAAACTTATCATCTAGGGCTGCTCTTAAATTCTGCCTTAGGCCCTCAAAAGTCACAAGGTTTTGCTGCTTTTCCAACCCTTTGTCAGCGATCCACAAGTAGGCATGGCTTTGTTCCAATGTGCTCCTCCTCACCTGCCCAAGCTGTGGGGTTTGACAGGGCAAGACACACACCCACTGACTCTGACCAAGACCCTCTGGTGCAGCTGAGAAATAAAAAAGCAAGACTGAACTTCACCACAGGTCGCATCTCTCATTTATCTTGGAAAGAGGCAATTAAGTCATCTGCAATCAGCAGATTTAGGTTTCTTGGCCCTTAACAGTGTGCCAGGCAACCTCATTGGAAAAATTAATTTCTGTCACTTTGCTAATGGTCTTTTTCTGCCTGAGCAAAAGGAGAGCCATTAAAAATCCCTCAGCATATAAAGATGGGGACAATGTGTCTGGCGGGATAACCCAGTGATTAGTGCTGTTGCCAGCATCACGCAGCACATCAGTGAGAGGCCTCCAAGAGGCTGGATTGTAAATCCCCGAATCCCACTGCCAGTGTGAAACTGTGAGATAGCCCAGACACTGTCATGGACAGCAGAGCAGTGCAGAGCCAGCTAGGGAACAATCTGTGCAGGAAAAAAGGGGTGAGAAAGGTTTGGAAAATATGTACATGCCATGTGCCGGGGTCAGATAACTCAATGCCTGACAAAGTAAAGCAGCTTTGCCATGGAATGATGCTTTTAAAAAGACATTAAATGGCTTAAATGTTGGCTAAGGGAGGAAAACAGAGGCTGTAAGAAGAGGCTGGAGGTCCATCCTGTCCGTGGATCACCTCTAAGCAACACCCTGATAGAAAAAGTGGGTGCAAGGCTGTGTTACAGCCAGGATCAGGATCAACCATGGCTTAATAGGAAAGATTATACAGAGAAGATGGAGAAAAGAGAATCTGGATGGACAGCAAGGAATTTTCAAGGCTGGGAAATTAAAAGAAGAAAAACTTTCTAATCTCAGCTGCAGGAATGCTGCCTGCAAAGTGAGATACAGCAGAGTGGGAATTAACTCCTCCAAAAGACAGAGCGAAAAGCCCAGCACTTGGCTTGTTTGAAGCTGACCTGATAAAAGACTTCAATTTCTTAAGGAGTTTATGGTGGAAATCAAGGCTGCACCTGCAAAGAGAAGGACTCAAGGGAGCATCAGGAGCAGGCAGGGGGGCAGAGGGGGAATACAGACATCCTGCATGCATTACAGAACAGCAGGCAAGCCCCAGCCCCACTTCCTTACAGCAGCACACCGTGGCTAACACTCCCTGTGCCCTGGCTAATGGCTGAGACATGCCCAGTGAGATCCAGGAGCAGAGTCTTCCCTCCGGGCTAGAGCTAATCCCTGGGAAGAGCAGCATTCTGGGGTCTTACGTGCAGTCGGAGTGAAGGACACCGGGCGGGGCCCGCCAGGGTTCACGGGGGGCAGCGGTGGCATGTTGGGAGGAGAGGACCTGGACTGTATCTTCACTTCCACGGGCGATCCGGGCATCACTGGCACCCTCTTCTCACCAGCAACTGTACCAAGAGAAGGTGGTAAGGCTGAGTGACAGTCACAGACATGCATTTCCCTGCCCAGCACACGAACAGTTGCAGGGGTGAAGGGGTGAAGGAAAGTCACACAGTGTTCCTACACTGCTCCGTACAGCCCCAAAGCTGACACAGGGAAGAGAGACAGGATCTGGCCCTGACCTGGGACAGGCACCCAAGGTGCATGCTCATGGTGTCCATGCTCACCATGCCAGTCTCCTGACTGCATCTTCTCACCCCTTGTGCCTGAAGATGCTGCTTTCAAAGTATTTCTGCCCATTGGCTTTGCTTTGCCCCATTTAAGATCCCTCTGATATTCCACAGAAGTGCCTACAAGGTTCTCATCAGCACAGAGCCTCTCCAGAGTGATCCCAGCCTCTCAGAGCCATGAAACAGGTAACCTGGATTTGTGCTGGGCCAGCAAGGGACTCGAATGGCCTGGGGTTGTGGAGGTGAGCTGACACCAGCCACTCTCCACCTCTCCCCGTGTGCAGTCTCTCAGGTCTCACACACAGCCTGCTCACACTGTGGTTTCCTTTCCAGCCTCCGAGGGATGTCCCAGCTCAGAGGACCAGTGTGACCACACTCCCACCTCTAGTGGTTGGGATCAGCCCCACAAGGGTAGAAATAAGAAATAGGAGGAAATATGTGCTTGGGCAAGCCCTGGGGTTTTGGGGGACACTTTTTGTGGAGAGGGGTGTTTTGGGGTATTTTTTTTGTTTAAGTCCAGACAACTCATCAGACAAAGCCTAAGGATCTTCAAAGAGCAGTTCCTGTTGGAGCCAATACCATTCTAAGGGTGCTCTCTATTGCACTGCCAGTGTCTCCAGTGCCCATGATACCAACAAATCATCCCTCTGACATCCTGCTCCCCAATCCCTGCTCCTCAAACTGGCCCTTGCCTTGCTCAATTAGCTCATTAACGAGTTGTGACCAGCACATCCTGCACAGGAACACAGCTGGGCGTTCCCAGAACACCCATCTGCACCCCAGCTCAGGCAGCGAGGGAGGTGCATTCACTTCCACCTCTCCAGCGATGCAAACTGGGCTTCAGACAACTACAATCTAATTTGTAATCCAGAGTTATTACCAATATCTGTCAGCTGTAAGAAACTCAGCTTTTGAGTCCTGGCAGAGCGATTAAATGCTGTATTCCCATAAAGCAGTGAATAGATGGCAAACTTCTGTGCTGAAAGACAACCACAAAACCTGCTACTTCAACTCCCAACAACAAAAACGCTGCTTTTGAGAGCAGAGCAAACACAAACCGGCACCTGAGCCCTCGTGCTGCTGCCTGGGATCTGCTCTGTCAGCCCCCAGCACCTGCTCTGCCACCGAGCTGCCTCATTTATTCTCCTTATGGCAAGTCGTGGGTAATGCCAGCGAGGTAACAAATGAACTTCGTTATTCCTAACATTTCTTTTTGCTGTTTGCAGGAAGGGGAAGCAGAGATGACACACACTGAAAATCCATGTTTTTCTGCCTAGTCAGTGCAGGTGGAATAAGTGGGGTGGTGGGGCTGGAATTGCTATAAAACCCAAGTCCCAGAACGTTTGTGTCTTCATTTATCTAAGGAAAAAATTCTAGGCTTTTCTTTCATGAAGTGGGGAGACACTGAAGCCATAGGAAACTACTATAATTTTAACATATAACAACCTCATTAATACCATATTGCAAACTACTATTCACATACATTTGGTCCAACTTTCATACAATTGAACCCTGAAGTGCAGACTTTTCCTGTCATTCCCATGCATGAATATGATGCTCAGATGAATAACCATGCACTGATGTAGGAATATGACATCATTCATGCACACAGGTACCTATTCCAGCAGGTCAATTTACTGGAAAGAGCAGGGATAGCCCCCTGAATTTCCTTCCTCTTTAAATAAATGCAGCAAAACAGTCAGAGAGCAGGTTTCATGGCTGGAGTTACGGGTGTTTCCACAACAAAAAGACTGAGTTCCCTCACCCAGGCAGGGAAGGGAAATGTTGCTAAATGACCCAAAATTTTCAATCAAAACAGCACTAATTGTGCCTGTCTAACACTCAGTGTCAGCTGCGTGATGACCACCCACGGACACACTCTCCCCTGCCTGACTCCTCTGATCATCTTCGCATGAAAATCCCTTTCCCAGGTGTACAATGGCCGATCTGACATTGTCACACCTTGGAGAGAAACAGTGTGAAACTAATCCTTAAGTTTTCTCCTCTTTCCTCCTAAAATGCTCCTAGGGCATATTATGAAAGCAGAACTAATTTGGTTAATTTACGGGGGGGGAATAAATTTCACATGGAATTTACAGCCCCAAAATAAGAGCAGCTACTGTGTGAGACACCAAAACCAAAGCCCACAAGAAGCCAACACCTTCTTTTCCAAGCCCACTCCGACAGACAAGAAGAAAACAGGATTGTTAAATTTAAAACCTTCCTGCTAATGACCTGGGGCATCTATAAAAGTAGATAAAAACCATCTTTCTAAAGCTCTCCATTTTTAGCCTAAACATGTCCATTTAATGAGAATCATGTGAGCAAACCAGACTGTGACCAAGGGCTTGAGTCAGCCTTGAGTTGACCTGGGGCTAAAAATGAGCCAGTGAGCTGATCCCTGGGGGAAAACCGCCTTCCTGGCCTCATTCTTCCCCTTTCACCACTCAGAAATATTTACTGGCTCACCAACAGCAACATGTCAGCACTGCCTCCAGATGTGCAGGGAGGATGCCGAGATGCTCCCCCAAAGGTCTCCCACCAGATCACTCACCTGATACCTAAAGATTCAAATACTGTCACAGATTTTGGATGATTCTTCTCAGTGACCAAATACACCAAGTGTCACAGCAGAACACCTGCCCAGACTGGAAACACTGGGTTGTTTTCCTTCAAAAAAACTCCTTTCAAACCCCCCCGGATGAGAAACACTCACAAATGCTGTTGCTATTTCCCAAGCAGTGCCTGCAGGAGCAGATCGAACATGTTTATGGCACAAAACTTTTGCTGTCACACTGCCAAACGTCAAAGCTTTGCAGTGACACGTGCTCAGCTTTGCACCAGGACCTGCCCAGGTTACCCAGGGAAGGAGGCACCCAGCTGGGTGGGGGAGTTGCCTCCCCAGCCTTGAGCACGCTGGAGTTTCACGGGGGAAGACGATTCACTTGGAGTAAAACAAAACCCGATCATGACGATGCTGTTTCAGTCTTGGCTTGGTGCAAGAATTCCATCTTCTCCAAACGGTGGTGGAGCTGCAGACCAGATTTCACAGTGCTGAGTTCCAGATTTCAGATGCTCGAGCTGCCAGCTGGGTACAGACAGCTGCAGGCACAGACCACTTTGTGCTCATGCCCTATATATTCATGTGCCCCATTTACAGAGCACAGGTGTGCAAGAGACTAGAAAGCCCCAGAACTCTGACTACACCTTCACCCCTCCATGACACACTGCATGGCTCTGGTTTTATGTGCCCCCATGCTGACTGTTGGTGTGCACCCTATTTCCTCCCCTGCTCCAGTTCTCATCCCAGCGTAACAAATTAAAAGGGAACATATGTCAAGATTAAGTGCAGCTGATGATTTTCCTTTCTGGAGAGGAGAAAGAGCAAAGTAAGACAACAGAACAAGATGCCAGGAGAAAACCTGGGGTCTTGGCTGACCCTCAGGCAAGTTCCACTTCTGCACTCACATGGGACTGAGGCTCCAGCTCTCCAACACCACAGCACATTTCAGAGGGGCAGTTTCAATGCCTGCTTGAGACAGATTTCATCCCATTTATTTTCTTTAAAGAAGTGTTCCACCTACGGTGTTTAGTACAAAGAGTGTTGCTGTGACAGGTAACCTATGATGAATAGCCAGCATTTGTATGCACTATAAGCAATATAAAGAAGCTGCTCTATTAATCTCTTCATGCCTGTGGGTTTGAGAAAGGGAAAAGGCACAAGGAAAACCACAGCGATAAGTTAGGGAGTATCTCAAGTACACTGGAATTCAAATTAATCCTTAAATTCCTTTGGCAATCAGAGAATAGACTACACGATGAGAAAGAAATAAAAACACTGTGTGAGGAGAACTGGATGTTACCTTCCCTCAAACAGCAAGATAAGGAACCAGAGAAGAGAGATAGGAATAACCCTGGGGGCAAACAGACACAAAATGGTCTCCACCCCATCCTCTTCCCAAAGTTCAAAACACAGTCCCAACAGTGGGCAAGATAATACCAGGAGGTGCTCCACCTGCTCAAGAGAGAGCCTTGCCAGGCTCCCATGGCAGAGCCACGAGTTTGCCAAGACCAAGGGAAGAGAGGAAGAGCCACTGCTACAGTGCAGAAAATGTGGATGCTTTGTATGAATTTACACCACAGTGTCTGTATGGGCACAACTGAATCCAGTCACCTCTGGGAGTGGATTCACCACCTGTAGGCTTTAAACTGGGCTATCAGCTCGAGACAGTCCAGCCTTTCCTGCTCCCACACTGGACATGGATTTAAAGCCATGGCTGGGTGCTGGGAGGGCTCATCCAGCAGGAACACTGGTGTCTTCAAGCCATTCCTGACATAGGGGTAAGATTCCCCTTGATTCACTGGCACCAGAGTTGAGGAGGAAGGAGGAACTGCCTGCCCTGGGAGCAATTTTGTAGCTCCCAGTTATAAATAAGCTGCATAGAGTCAGAAGTGCACCTCACCAACCCATGTGCCATACTAGAGCAGTCCAGCTTTCTGTAGAAGTCAAAATATGAAATATCTTGGAAGAAATAAGAGAAAACCACATGAAACAGCCCTGCAACTATGCCCAGGTAAGGGTTTGCTTTTCCCTTTAGCAGCTTCAGGACTCAAAATCAGACCTTGCCAACAAAGCTTGGAGCACTAAATGGTTACATCTGAAAACCTCTAAATTGACAAAGTTCTGGGTTTAGATGATATTTTTTGATGAAAAGGCTGTGCACAAGGGTTCACCCAGCAGTTCAGAATCTCAGGAGCAAAGGCACATAACGGTTTCAGATAGAAATAAAAGGGTTAATCAGAGCAGATGTTTTTGACTTTCATCTAGAACAGGCAGAATGTGCTCATAACCTAAAATGTCACCCCTCACCTCAAAAAATTAAAAGTCCCAAATTCATACCTGCCTTTTGAGGGCAAGGGACTGGAGAACTGTCCCAGGAACAGCAACCAAGGTTAAATCCAGCAGGACAAAGAGAACTTCTCTGGTCACCCATGAGTCAGGTCTGAGCTTGTTCTGGAGATAAGGGACAGACAGAACCTGCAAAGGGAATTCAGCCCATCCCAAAACATTCATCAAAGCAAGGGAGATAATCCACACTCCAGCCACACCTCTCTTTCCACTGGCCCTACCACCTCAGATGACCATTTGAACTAGAGGCATGAATCATACATCACCTACAAGTCAGCAAAATGAACCTTTTCTAGAAACAATCATTGGAACCAGAGGCTTCTTTCCCCACCATTTACATGGACCAGAGTCCCAGGTTTAAGATAAAGCAAAGCCAAGCTTGGCTGAATGGAGAGAGAGCCCATCAGAACGAGGAAAACCAAGGAAGGACAGACCTCAGTGCCCTCTGCAGTGGCTGGCAGGACCCTGCCTACCACCTAGGACAGCTCTTTGCACATGGCAGGGGGTTGGACTGGATGACCTTTGAAGGTCCCTTCTGACCCAAATTAATCTATGGTTCTGTAACTAGCTCAGTGTATCACCCTGGAGAAAAGCCAAGGAAAGGGCCCCAGCGCAGCCAGCCCAGCCCCGACACGTCCCCGCCGAGGAGGACAGGCTGCAGTTGGCTCCTCACAGGGCTCCTGTTGATAGTCTGAATGCAAACGAGAGGCAGCATCAGCGTAACCTGACCTGATAATGTAAATAGGGTGAAATGAAATATGGTTCGCCACCTCCCCAGCTTTGGCGAATGTTTATTTTGAATAACATGCTTATCTGCTCCAACTGCTCACCATCTGTTTTCAGTCTCCACCAAGCTAATATTTTTCACATTTAGGAACTGAGAAATGGGAAGAATTACATTTAAATTTTATTAACGTCTTTCCTTCGCTCCAAGGTTGCCTTTCCCTCCCCTTGACGACTCTAAGCCATCTGTGGAGCACCTTTGCAGTTCTCCAAGGCACGCAGATGAGAGGTGATCTACATGCAAAGCAAGAGGATCATTACTCAGGCTTCCAGAAGATGCCATTTACCGTTTCTCCACTGCAATCCCTCTCTCACCTGCTCCCAGACAGCTTCCCCCAAGCTCAAACTGAAACCACATCGTCAAGGGAAGAGCCAATATTTTATCTTTCTGCAGCATCACTGCATCAAAAAGCGGCGGAGGGGGAAGACTGAAGATAAGCATCAGGAACAAGGCAGCCAATACAGCAGCCTGAGTTAAAAAAGGATGATTGGGTCTGTCCCAATTTGGAAGAGAGTGAGACATTGGGAGGTTTGCAGTCAAGATGACATTTCTACACAAATATTGACATTTATTTGCATGTAGGGTGGTTTGTGCAGGTCTCCCTTTGCTCGAGTCAATAAATGATAACTTACAACCAGGACTGGGATAAAGTAGTATAAACAGGTCACCAGCAAGGGTTGGGTCTAACAAGGTCCTTCTCCATCCTCCTCCCTCCATGCCAAAGCACAGAGTTGGCCAAGATGATACTACAGCATCTGTTGCAGTGGGTAACTTATGTTACTGCACAGATACTTCCTCCACTAAATGTGATCAGCCTATTTTTACCCAGCTCAGCTCGGGTTTGTAGCACATCTTGCTTGGCTCCTGAGCTGTAAGATGCTGTGGGAGGGGAGAGGGCTCAGCACCTTGCAGGAGAGCCTTGCATCACACAGGAGGGAGCTGCTGAGCCTGGGAGAGGCATTTTATAAATCAAAAATAAACGCGTGTATCTCCATTGCCATCTAGTCCTCTCCCACACACAGCTGTTTCACTTTAAATCTCAATTCAATGTGAAACTCAGATAGAAGAACTTGAAAGAGCGAAGTATGTTATCGTTCACAACCAGTCCAGAAAGCAGTTAATAAGGGAAATAAGATTAATAATTCATTCCTGAAGGCAGACTGCAGATCTTTATCCATCTTGCCCTTCAGTGAGTTTTATGAAATCCTATTAACGTGCCTGGCCCTACAAACTCATTGGTAGCACAGGTTGGGCTTTGGAGCAGTTCCCACCCAGACAAGGCGGCTGCAGCTCCAGCTCTGCCTGTTCCTTGGCCATGTCAGACACATCAGCACAAACCCACCTGCAAGGCATTCTTGCCTCCTTAGCTCTGCTTTCCTCCTGGGCCATGGATCTGTACCAGGACCAGCAGTACAAACCCATGGATGCAGGATTCATCCCACAAACTCTCACATCCAACAGCCCCTGGTGTGGGGTGTTCATCAAGTCCACATATTCCGATCATCTTGCTTCTACAAGAACACAAACCCCTCTGGTGTGGTATCCCCCACTCTCCTGCTCCCTTTTCCCTGAAGGAGCCAGGGAATGGTTACTCTGCCCTAGAAACCACTTACACACAGTGCAGCAGCCACCTGGGAGCTGTTGCTGCTCTGACACACGTGCCATAGCCATTCCCTTCCCACACCACCAGCATCCATCCAAGTAAGTTCTGGGGACCCAAGTTCATCCCTTGATGTCAATGGCAGCAGCTTTTGCTCCCCACTGTCTTAAAGGGACATAGTGAGCTCTGCCAGGCAGCCTGTGATGTCCCAGGGCATGGAACCCTCCTCATCCTCACCAGCCACTTGCTGTTCCCACCAGACCACCACCCTGAAGAGAGGGATATACTCTGGAATATAGCCCAGCAGAATATATTCCTGGAAACCAAAGCCTACAGCTTGGCCAGCATTGCAGTTTTAGGATGGGAAGCATTTTGGGAATGAAGAGGAGTCATCCTCCCTCCCCAAACCACCCCTCTGGCTGCTCAGACCCCTTGGGCCAGGGTTATAACCTGGGCCAGGGCAGTTGTTCAGCAAATCCAGAGATGCTCACTAATTCATTTGTTTAGTTACTGCTGAAGTATTTTGGTAATTTTTCATTAATTCATTGTTCCATTCAACACCATGGAATCAAGGCTTTTTTTTCCTTAAATCACCCACTCCTATAACAATATTAAGAAATATTTACTCCTTGGGCTCAGGCGCTCTGAATGAAAAATGAAAGCAGTTACAGATATCAAACAGGCAATTATCACAATCATGGAAAAATTAGTTCTTAAAAGTCTCAGCCTGCTGCACTGCTCTCCAAAGCCTCCAACTCAGAGTGAAACAACGGTGGCTGGAGCAAAACTTTCCAGATGGGAACATCTGTGTCTCATTTGCCACAGGGAAGAAAACACCAGGAAGATTAATGGCTCCTGAGTCCAGTGGAGCCCAGACACAACACGTACAAAAGGGATACCATTGGGAAAGACTTGGAGCAACAGCCTGGTATCAAAGATTCAGGTTTTTATTTAATGATTATTTTGTGGGTTTTCTACATATGGAGAAATGATACGTCAGGGCAAAAAAGGAGCTTGAGTTTCTCTTATAGGAAATGCTGTGTGCAGTGAAAGCAAGAATTGAATTAATCATATGAAATAAAAATAAAATAAAAGCAGCAAAGTATTTTTACAATCTCAGCTACTTTTTTAGATAGGAAAAGTCATTTAAAGAGTTGGGTTTAAGGGGTTACCCTCAAAAAGTCTGAAATTGCTCCCTGCCCAGAGCAGCAAGGCCATGAATGGAGCCATTTGCCCCTTTGGGGTGCAGAGAGTGAACACCAAGTTTACATCAGGCAGTAACGAGTGATCCAACAAGTGAGAAACTCATGGTTGAATGACCAAACCTCCCCTGGCAATGCCAGCACCAAAAGCCCATTTCCATTACTGGCATTCCTTAAACTCCGCCACATTTCAGGGACCACATTTCCAAAGGTGGGCAGGCAGAGTAACCCACAGGTTATACAGAACAACTGAGCACTGTAATTTTGGGAGTGGAAATCTGCTCTCCATCTTGCTTAGGCTAAACACCACAGAGTAAATAAAGCTGGAGCTTTTGTACCTGTAAAACTTTGGGAGGTCCAAAAGAGGGGAAACACAGTAAAACAAGCTCTAACTTTGGAAAGCATTTTCCACCTTAACAGAGGCTCCAAGACAGCCTTTAGGACATGATTTTATCTAGCCCTCATAAATCCTTTTACAACTTGGACTGCTGGCCATTTAACAGGCAACTCCACCCTTCTCCTGCTCTCCAGATGAAACACATTCCCACTGGGCTCCATTTTGTTCCCTCCCTCTCTGACCCAGCAGTACCAGCAAAGCAGTGGTGGAGCCGGGGGACCCGTGGTTAATTGGCATCCTCTAATTACTAATTAGCTCCAAGGGGCTCTCCACAGCTTGGAACAGCAATAGGAATGCTCTCACTGATTTAAAGGGGCTTTGGAAATGCAGAGCTGCTGGACCAGGCTCTTAGGAATGACCCAGGGAACTCAGGCCATCACCACAGCTCCCCATGGAGGAGCCAGCGTGGGACCACCACCACCACCACAGCCCCCCTGGGCTTCTCTGCTCTCAGAAGAGGCTCTGGAGGAGCCTCAGGATTGTCTCACCCAAAGGAAGCATTCCCAGAGGATTCTGGCTGCTCTGCAGCTTCTCCTGCACAAGCCTGTCACACGGATGCTGCAATTAGAGGTGCATGAGCAGCGCTCGTTGTTTAAAATCCACCAGCAAGATCTTGACAGAAGAGATTTAACCCACAAATTCATCCCACCACCACTCCACAAACTCCACTGGAGAGCCTGGAACACCAATCCTCCTCAGTGCCTTCCTTTATCCTTTAACAAAGGATCTGAGAAAAGGGCAATCTGCAAAGAGCAGGTTCCAGCAAGAGCAGCACTGCAGCATCACTGGAGCTGCACACACAGTGAGGCCACAGCTCCCACACTGCAGCAGTGCCCTTCTCCCTGCTGGGCTGCCCCACCAAATCCAGGAGAGCACTACAGGTCCAGCATCCCCATGGCTTCCCCAGGAGACACCCTTCCCAGGGCATTTTTGCTGGGTCCTGCAGCACCCATGCTGTGAGTCTGGTTCGTCCCTGGAAGCTGGAGAAAGCCAACAGAGATGGTTTGTTCTGGGAGAGAGCCACCCTTCTTCACTGCCTGGGGTTTTACATCGCAGCTCTTGGTGTCAGTAGGAAAAGTAAAGTTGTGGAAGAGGAGAAAATTTTCTAACCAATTCCCTAAGAAATTCAGGAGATGCTGAGAAAGATGCTAATTCTGGGTCAGCACAGTGAGCCCCTTTCCTTCAGGGCTTCCCACCAGCAGTCCCACTCTGCTCACTGCAGGATGAGTCCCTGCCTTTCCAGGAGCAATCGCTTGGGGAGTTTCCTTTCAGAAAAACATTACATCAAACAGGTCCATCACACTTCCTGGTGCATTTGAACCCCAAGCAGCTGAGCATGGTGTGATGCCCATGCTCCAGTGCCAGGAGAGCTCAGATCCCAACCACACAGCTCCTGGGACTTTGGGTCCTGCCCACACCTGGTGCCTCTGCTCCCTGTTTGCTGCTGGGAATCCATTTGCCCACATGCAGCACCAGTTCCTACAGGGTTGTTTTGTCTGTACAGAAGCTCCCACAGATCATGAGGACAGCAAGGTTTACTCAAGTTGTGTGTTGTCAGAAAACCCTGAAATCCTTCAGCCACAGCAGCAAGAGGAAAACACAAGTGTCCTTCAGCAGAGACAGCCCTTGTCTGTGCAAGCTTGTCCTTTCCCCTGGGCTTTCCTGGGATCAGATTGGACCTTCACAGTGATCCTGTCTCACCTGCCTTGCTGGGAACAACAAACATGGGTATTGTCCATGACTTGGACAGGTCCTCACTCCCTGCACTGCTCCACCTGACTAAGGTGAGTACAGACACAGCCCAGGGATCTGTGCAGCCTCTGTAGGACCTTGGGAGTTCAAGGGAAAAGGGGAACAGCCTGAAAATCATTACATCTTTTAAAATAAAAGGATGAATTCAAACCCATCACAGATTTCCCTTTAAGTTATCCAGCAACTGAAGATTAAAAACTTAAAACCTGTTTATTAAAGATGTATAGAGGAGGTTTAATTCAGAAGCTTTAAAGCAACAATTTAAGATACATCCCTCCCCCCAGTTCCTGCATCTTCCAAGACCTGATGCTCAATGATTTGGTTCCCACCACTATAAATCAAATTTAAAAAACACCACTGGCCTTGAAGAATACCCAGTACTGAGCAAATGTGGATTTCTGAAGAGCATCATGGATGCTGCTGAGCACGTGGGGAATCTGGAGCTAATGAGAACCAGCAGATCTGGGATCTATGGGTGAGGATATTCAGTGAGTAGATGAGTACTCAGAGTGAGTAATACAGGAACTGGGACAAAAAACAGACTCTGCATACAAGGCAAACCCAAAGCACCAGTGCCAGCAGCCCAGGCACAACTACCACTAACTGTAAATAATGCAAATTAAAAAAAAAAAAAAAAAAAAGCAAGGTCATTTCTTAAGGAAGTGAGAAAAATCTCAAGACAGAAAACCACATTTAATCCATAACAACCAATGTGACCACAGAGAAGCACAAATAATAGCAAGGACACCCAAAGCTATTACAAAAGCCTAAATTAAACAAGAAAAAAACCCCCAAACTGTTTGTTAAGCACAGAACAGGTGTAAGTCCTGACCATCTGGAGAAGGAAGCAGTCCAGAAGTTTACAGGCACAAGGGCCAGTTTAGATGAAAACAATGGTCATTTTTGCAAAAACAAAACAAAAACTCAATCCATTGCAAAGCAAACCACTAACCAGCTTCTACCACAACCTCCAAATGAAGCAATCAAGGAAGGACACAGAAAAATATCCCCCTTGGGTCCCTGAAGTCATCCCATTTGGTCTCTTTTCCAAATATAAAGCAGAGTCCAGCAGGGAGTCTCCCTTCTCTGGATGGAGGCTGCAGAGCAGGAGCTCACCCACCGCCAGCCAGATCCAGGGCTAAAGGTCCACCACACTTTAGCCAAAACTGGGCAACTTGTCCAAGAAATCAAGGAGGAATTTGGAAAAGACTTGGCAAGTGTTTTCCATCTCCACTATTTACAACCTCCTACAAGTGCCAGAGGGGACCTCCCTCATGTCTGTCAGTGCCTGCAGGGAGGGGGCAGAGCATGGACCAAGCTGTGCTGGGGGGACCCAGCAAAGGGACAAGAGGAACACGCAGGAACTGATGCCCAGCAAGTTCCACCTGAACTTCTTTGCTGTGAAATGGCCCAGCACCGAACAGAGACCAGAGAGGGTGTGGAATCTCCCTCACTGGGAATATTCCAGAGTCACCTGGACACAATCCTGTGCCATGTGCTCTGGGATGACCCTGCTGGAGCAGGGAACTGGGACCAGATAACCCAGTGTGGTCCCTTCCAACCTGACCCATTCAGGGATTCTGTGATGGGTGCCCCTCACCCCACAGCCACTGTGGCTTTCCCACGGCAGTGCTGCCCACACCAACACCTGTCTTGCTGCCCTGTCAATGTTCCCGAGGTAGCCAAGACTCACTGATCAGTGCAGAACTCCCAGCAGCTCTGAGGAGAGCACACTTCATTCACTTGGGCGCTAAGTGCATTAACTGCTGCCCAGCTAATAGTCCCTCCCGATCAATGGCACACACAGGAGCCCTGCCAAGATGGCAATTCTGCCTCTTAAAAACACTCCTCACGCCACTACACAAATTGCTCTTGCTCTCCTCCCCAAACCTGACCAGCATGTGGAAAGTTTTCCACCATCTCACAGAGCTGGAAGCACAGGAGTAACACTTTTAGGGGTGGGTTTTGGAAGGGTGTAGGAGCCTGATGATGTAGATGGGCCCCTACACACCTGTAGCACCACGAGCCAGCATGGACAGGAGAAACATTAAAGCTCACTACTTTGGGTTAGAAGGGACCCCAAAAATCATCCAGTCCCAACCCCCCTGCCATGGGCATGATCACCTTCCACTATCTCAGGTTGCTCCAAGCCCCATCCAACCTGGCCTTGGACACTTCCAGGGATGGGGCAGCCACAACTTCTCGGTCTGTTCAGGGAACAACCCCAGCAGAGATGGATAGACAGCAATAACTGTTTCTGCTGTGCCTCCTTCCCCTCCCTCTCGCGGGCAGCAGAGGTGGAGATTTTCCACAGAGAACCTCTGGAGATTCAGTGATGCCCAGGGACTGCAGAGTGAAGGTTGGCTCAGCTGCTGCTGTGCTTGCTTTCAAACCATCCCACAGCACAGACAAGACTTTCCAGCTTGTCATTCTTAGGGTTGTCCTCAGCCAGTTACCAATAACCTGCATTAACCTGCTCCCTCCATCAACAGCAGCACAGGGAAAACACAAATATTACATTAACCAGAAAGCTCAACCACCAAAACTGCAAGACCAGGTAACAAAAAGTCCAACAAACCCCCAAGTTTGTTTGAAACTGCTGTTTTCCTACACTGGTCAGAGCAAAGCCGGTGACACAGTGCCTATAAATTCCCTCTAATGATGCAGCAGTGAGGCAGAGCCCCATCTGTGCTTGGGCACAGGTGAGACTTCTCACTATCCTGTAAGTGCAGGCTGCCTTCCAATTACACTCACCAGCCCATTAGGCAAATTAGATTTGCATATGAGAGGATAACTAGAAAGTCAAGAAATAGACCCTGAAGGAAAATACATTTTATAAGCTACATGTCCCTGGGAAGATGTGGACAGTGAGTTTGCTGTTCAACCCAGGACTATGTTGGATGATCATGGTGTTCAGGCTTCTCTCAGAGCTGGCGTGGGTTTGAGGACAGACTCTCCACCACGCAGAACTGAAGCCAGACAAAGACATCTGCGTTCCCTGCATCCCACCTCCCTAAAAAGATGCCCATTTCTGTGGGGCTTTGCATCACTTGCAGGTTCTGCCTGGCAGTTGGCTTGATAAGAGATTAAAATATTGCTGGCCCCAGAGAATTTAAATTGATGCCACTTGGGTTTCAATAACATACCACTAAACTACAGAATTATTTCCAGCACCTTAAGCAGGTCCACAGGCACATGATACCCAGTGGTGTGGGATTACACTGGTGTCCCATGTCACTGAGGACATTCGTGTGGACTCAATAGTTCTGCTCAGGTGATCCTAAAGAATTAATCTGCCCGGACCCACTTTTTTTCCTGGTGAGTGTATGCAAAACAGAGACAACCTAGCTCATCTCCTAGAATCCAGATGGCACTTGCAAACCTTGTCTGTGTATCAAATGTTGTTTTTTAGATCAAGTGTCCCTGGTTGACAACACAGAACTTCACGATGCTATCTTTAGAGAGGCTTCTCTGCAAAGAAACACCCTTTGAGCATACGTTGCAGGAATATGCTAATGTGGCAGGGTGTTCACAAATGGAGCTGTTCCTGGGAGCTCAGATACCCCAGAACAAGCTGAGCCTGGCACAAGATGAAGGGTCACAAAGCCCCTCCAGAAAAGATGCATCAACAAGTTAAAATGGCAGAGAAAGGTCATTGGAGAGGTACAGGATGAGTTCACAGCAAGTCCACTCACACGGGAATGATGCTTACCAAAAAAACCCAACTAAATGAGAGAGCAGCTCAAAACAGACAGCAAAACCTGAGACTTTCCATTCCTTGATTTCACCTACAGGTTTAGAGATTCTTTAGAGAACCGTATTTCCTGTTCAGCTAAATGCAAGGGGCTGATAATAAACCAATGGTTTTCTTCCTCGAGGTCTTAATTTCCTCCTCGAGATTTCATGTGAAGATAAAAGCAGCACATGCAAAGTAACTTATTTTCTTTAAAAATAGCCCGGTAATAAAGAACAAAACTCCACAAAACTTTCAGTTTCACATATCCCCGAGATGGTGATGTTACCCTCAAAGAAAAAAAATTAGTAGTAGTTGTGAAAAAAATTATCACCACCCCCCAAAACCACCCACCCCGAGTTGTTTTCTCTGCTCCTCAGCTACAAGAACAAGAATCATTACCTGCCTGTGAAAAAGCAGGAAACAAAGCCCTGACCTGTACACACTCCTCACCAAGCAGCAAAATGACATTACAAAAGCCAGGAGAAGACAAAGCAGGCTGAAGAAACAGGTTATGATACAGCTCAGCCCCAGGATCAGAAGGTGACACCAACAGCAGCGAGGTGGCAGAAATAACCCCCTGTGCCCGCTGCTGAAAAGAACATTTCAGAACAGTGACATCAGGTAAAGCAGCAGCTCTTGAAAAAAGAAAGTGATCCAGGAGGTAGCTCCTTCCATATTGCAGGCGCTCACAGTAAACACCATATGGCCTGTTAATTTAATTAGGGAGAAGAAACCCCCTAAGTTTGAGATTTGACTTTGAAGGGTTTAAAACAAGCCTGAGGAAAATCGCTCCAGAGATTCCATTAGGTGGCCTTCCTACCTTCATCCACCTTCTGACCTGATCTACCTGTGGCTCTCCCCACACTGCACAGTCCCCCTAAGAACCAGATCTTTTCAGAAGTTCACCACCAGATGTGCACAACCTTCACGGCTGCACCTGCATGGACATTTCCCAGGAAGATCTGGGTGGTCCCTGCCGAGCAGCCAAGCCAGGAGAGGTCTGTAACAGGAAGGAAGTATGTGCAGTAAATAAGTCAAGTACTTCAGCTAAACACATCTTCTCAGTTATCAACCAGAATTTTTATTTTAATTCCTCACAAACCACATTGGCAGGTCCCACCTGGCAAAGAGAGGATAGAACTTATGGTGGAAGTCAACCTGGCAAATGCCAAAGAACCCATGCTGAGAGATAAAATCTCAGGAAAAATCCATTCTCCATGTGTACCTAAGTTTGCATTCACAACCTTGAGGTCAACCAGCCAAGCTCCAGCCAACCCCGAGACTTTTGTATCTCAGCAAAGACTCATTTCAGTGCCTACTTCTAGAGGGACTTTGCCCAAAGGGGAGTCAAAAGCCATTCTCAATTATGAACGTGTCTTCCATGTCTTGTTCTGAGAAGAGATGAGCACATCTGGGATCATTTCTAGCTAGAAGTTTGCTTCCACGTGTCTGTACCACAATGGGACATTGCAGCACCTCTGTCACACCAGAGTGCCCTGCCAGGTCTCACCATGAGCTGCCTGGGGGTGCCCAGTGCACCCCCAGCAGAAAAAACACAGATTGCATGAAGTAGCTGCTGGGGCACCACCAAGAATGCAAAGACACAAAACCTACTGATTCCCTGTGGAACAGCTTCACAAGCTGTAACAGCTGAGGCTTAGAGTGCTCTGATGGGCTTTCACCTTCAGGAGCCTGCTGAGGCCCAGGAAGCAGCAGGAAACACCTTGGTCAAGGAGCTCCGAGGACCATCATCTCCCACAAGCTGCTCTGCCAGGAGCCACCAGCACAAACCTCAACACCAAACTAATTCTGGGAGGCCCAGTGTTCCATAAGGGAAACCCAACTCCACAGACTTATCATAGAATCATAGAATGGATTGGGTTGGAAAAGACCTCCCAGATCATCAAGTCCAACCCTTGCGCCAACTCCAGTCCCTTTACCAGATCATGGCACTCAGTGCCACGGCCAAGCTCAGTTGAAAAACCTCCAGGGATGGG
>JAWWEV010000054.1:2177474-2189260 GCA_035583235.1 Hafferia zeledoni
CCCCAGCTCCCTCAGCCTCTCCCCACAGCACTTGTGCTCCAGTCCCTTCTCCAGCCTCGTTGCTCTTCTCTGGATCCCAGGGGACCACCCTCCGGACTTGCTGTGTCCCCCAAGCTGGTTGGACACAGCACAGAGGAAAGCTCTGCCCAATGCCTCCAGCACAGACACAAGCTGCCACTCTCCTCCATCCCTGCCTGGCACAAACTATGTCAGGGCTGTGTGGGCAGGTCCCCACGTCACAGGACATGACCCACCTGTGTTCCTCACCAGGGATGCTCCACACCTCTGCAGAGCAGGTTTGTTTTCAAGTCCTAGGTAGGGCACCAAGAGATGCCTCCCTCCCTCTCTCCTCTTACCAACTGCAGCTCTTCTCGCCTCAAGACAAACCCAGGCTGCTCCATGGCACTCTGCCAGCAGTGCCCCAGAAGAGATTTTGGGGTTTCAAGGAACCTGCTACCCTGCAGATAATCATACCAGGAGGCAATCACACAGTTCCTAGAATTCTGTAACCTCAGTTGGCACGTTTCTCTCTGGCTCCTCTCAACAGCTGACAACACTCACAAATTACCAGCCCACTTGTTCAATTGTTTTTTTCCTTTTCTATCCAGACGCAGGTTGGGATCTGTGTGTCCCTTTAATAGGTGTGCCACAGCAACAGGCCAGTTTCCCATTTTCCAGGCAAAACACCCCCCAAACCCAAATAACATCTAAAGCCCAGCAGACTTCTTCCTGCTAGCAAGAAAACGTCCTCTCAGGACACTGCAAAAACTTAATTTACTACCAATTGCCCTCTGGTTATTTTACATTTATGGGGTGGGGGCTGAAGAAAGGAAGAAAGCAGAGGGAGGGTGTAATTAGCTCTGCTTGTAAAACATTCATCCCAGTTGTAACAGCAACTGGAGCCTATCGGGGGCTTAATAGATTTCAGGGTTTTGTTCCTTGCAAGAGCTGAAGTGTCTGTGGGATGGGAGGGGGGGAATAAAAAAGGGGAAAAAAATATTAAAAACAAAAAATCAATAAGTGGATCCTACTTCTTGCCACAACCCCATATGGAAGTAATCAAGCACAAGGGTGGCAGCTGGGGCCAATAACAGTCACCTGCAGTTGGGGGACGTGGGGGGTTTGGGATGGGTTTTTAATGCTAATTTCCTGGAGGAACAATGCGGGAGCGGCAGCCGAGGGCGGCTGAATAGGGCCCTGCGGGAACAATGGCTGCACCTGGCGCTGGGAGCAGCGGCAGGAGCCGGCACGCGGCCGCAGCGCCCCGCACATCTGTTCCCGCACGGCCCCGCTCCCCCGGCACGGCACGGCCCAGCCCATCCAACACCCGCAGTGCGAGTGCCGGGCAGCAACAGGTTCAAGCTGGGTCGGGGCTGCAGCGTGGTCTTCCTCCTCCTCCTCCTCTTCTTGCGTGGGGGGAACTCAGTGGTGGTTATCAATGCTTTGGGGGGTTTTTTTTTGTTTTTTTTTTTTTTTTTTTTTTTTTTTTGGTGACAGGGATGGTTATTCAGCATCTCACCGGCAGGTTGTGGCGTTCTGTTGCCGACTCCTGGCTTTGTTGTTTCCGTAGGACCAGAGAGTAACATCAAGCAGCACATCTGCAAGTCTTGGTTCTTCTAAACTGTCTCATGGCCACCTGTGCCTGCCCTCCTTCCACAGCACAAGTCCTGCTGTGGCCGTGAGACAGAGACGGGAATGCCGCGGCCCAGAGCGCGCCAAGGAAATTCAATACACATTATTCTAAAACCTTAAGCTTGGCTTATAAAAATGCCACTGCCCAGCCCAATAAAAGGCATGATAGTTACACTTTAAAATGCTTTGAAACCTCTGAAATCGCTATTGTCCTGTCGGACATAAGCTGCTGACACACAAAGCCATGCTAAGGTCAAGGTCCTGCCTCAGAAAATCGCTTGCAGACCCAGGCACTGAACCCAAGCCTCTCCATGCTGCACTTTAACTGTGGGATCATCGCTCACCAGTTCTTCCTGGCTGCTGCTCCTGCTCTAAACAAAGGTTTTTCCAGCCTTTCCCTGAACGCTGCATGAATTAAGACAGTCTCCATCATAAAAATAAAAGTTGAACAGGCTCCCGGAGACCTGCAGTGCCGCTGCCCCCAGGGACTACTCTGGAGTGTCTGTCGAAACACATTTCATACCTAGCTCCTAACAAGCAATCAGATATGGAAATAGTCACGAGATAAAGGCAAGCTTGCAATCCAGCCCAGAACAAGTATGGATAAGCCAGCTCTTATAATGGGAAAAAACCCAACAGGGAACAGATTATGACCATCTCCTGCTCAGATGTAACAACTAACCAGCATTGCCTTAAATCTGCTGCATATGCCCAAGTCCTCAAATTACTGTATTCAACTCTCCAGCTATACTATAAACATCACACAGACCCATCAAACAAATTTTGGTTTTTGTCCAAACCTTAAAAAAAACAGAGCTGGAAAAAACAAGAGGCCACCTGGCTCAGCCATCCCACCCATAACCGTGAGAGAGTGCTGCCTCCTGTTAAATGCTGCTGGTGGTTCCTGCATTTATGGGTCAATCTGAGGACCAAAGAACTGGTTGCCTTGAAAACTCAGCTCCTGAAGTCAAACCACACAAACCTGTCAAACCAGTGATTACTTCTACAAGCCAAAATCCACTGTGGGTGACACGTGACAAAGCTCTGTAAAGCGGCAATAAAATAATTTGGGACTCACTCGATGGGACAGACAAGGCAGGATTAAGTGAAATCCCACTCTCTCAGGGACACTGCTCCTGTAAGACCAAGAGAAATAAAACAAAAGGAAAACAAAACCCAAGAGCCTGACCCAGGGTTCACGTGAGAAAATCTCCCTTTGCTTTCAGCTCTGGCGGGTTTGAACAAGTCTCTGCAACACCAGCAGATGCAAGTTGCAAAAATAGCAGCATCTTGGAAGTAAGCAGGGGCTGTGGCTGCAGTCCCTGGGCAGAGCAGAGCCCGACTTGGCAGCACTGGTTTGGCCTTTTCACTATTAAATGGAGTTTCTGCTCTTTTCCTTGGGGCATTCCCTGTGTAATAGAGTTCTCAGATTAACGATTTATTCTCTTTGCCTTTAGCAATTCTGCTCCTTCCTCAAACCTTTCAAATCCTTCCCTTGGCTTAACTGCACTTTCCTTTTGGCAGTATTTGCTCAAACTGCCTTTGCTTTACCCCTTTTTCCTTGTTTCTCACACTGGAATCTTTCAGGTTTGCATTATTTGTGTGTTTCTCCAACTGCTGGGGGTGCTGGGTTAGGGCTACCTGGCTGGGGAGGACACACAGTCATGTAGGCAAAGCCTAGGTAGCCCCAAAAATCAGACTAAACATCTTTTCCATATTAATCATGAAAATCATGTCACCCAGCAGACAACTGTGATAAAAACAAAGTGCCTTCACTTGGATGTCCTACACCATTTCTGTAAAATTATTACAACTGGCCACCAAGTTTCAAGCCACTCTCTTTCCCAAACTACCATCACCTCTTACCTACGCACTTAGCTCGTCAGGCACCCCAAATCCTTTCTAAACATAAACGAATATGAGGGGGGGAAAAAAAAAAAAAAAAGGAAGTTTCCTGCAGGGCTTGAGCAAGACTCCAGCAAATTAGTTGTTTAATGGCCAAATCTTGCTGCCCTGATGCCGGCGAAACTTCCGTTTGCTTAATCAGAGCCCTGCAAGGAGACCACAGGAGCAGATGCTCCAACACACTGCACTGCCTTCACGAATTCAGGAAGTCTCCAGGAGAGCTGCAGCAGAGGAGCACAGCCCTTTGCTTTTAAATATCATCAAACTCTGAATGGCTTTGCAGGACACTTTTTGGGTTTCTGTCTCCTTTGTGCTGGTGCACTTTGAGAGATTGAAGTCGCAGAGTACTGGGCAGGACATGCTCCTTCTGCCTCCTCTCTGGGGACAGCGAGGGACACAGAGGAGGTGTTTGGTGTGTCTGTAGAAGCAGACATATATATATTATTTTTTTAAAGCCAATACCCAAATGCTCCCATGCTGCAAGAGAAGAAAAACCTTCAGGTGGCCCACAGAGTGGCCAAGCACAGAGCTACAGCCCATGCACCCAGCCAGGGAGCCTGGCCAGGCTCTCCCCTGGGAAACCCTGTCATCTGGTGCACTTAGAACTAACCCAGACAACGCAACACCAAAGAGAATCATCCTGCACCAGACAGCCTAGCAAATGTTCTCTCTTTTTGCAGCCTGACAGCAAGCAATGCTCAGTCACATTTCAGCTCCCCAAACTTTGAGTGCTGATTTTGGTGCATTTCCCACGGCTGGGCAGGATTTCTCCAGTGCATAGAATGAACTGTGAGTATTGTTGCACAGGAGCAGAATGCTGCAGGAGGGGAAAAAAAGGTGGTAATATTTGGGGGAGCACAGCCTGGGGCAGCAGCTCAGCAAACATGCAACAGAGGAGGGATCTTCATAACAAGCTACACTGAGGGTTGGAGGAGCAACACCAACTGCTGAACCTCCCCAAAAGACAGGGAGGGGGGAAAAGGGGCATGTTTAAACTAAACATGCAGGATCCAGGGATTACAATAGAAAACCAGAAAATACAGCAGTCTGCAGCCCGACAGTGAAAATATATAGGGGGAGGTCTGTTCTGATATCACAGAATTGATCCGGGAGATTCAGATGCTGGGAGCATCAGTGGCTGCTCAAGGAGCGCAAAGACAAAAAGGGAGCAGCCTCTGCCACAATGCAGAGAAGCTCAGAAAACATAGGGAAAATTAAGGAAATTTGGGAGCCAATGGAAGAAATCCACCTCTGCAGATTTACCCCCCCTCTCCCCACTCCCAGCTTCAATACCAGCATGCAGAAACCAGAGTAAGGCTGGGCACAGCAGAAAAACACATTCTGCTAAAACACACAAAACCCTTCCTGCTTTGCCATTTCCCCAGAAAACGCTGAATCCCAGCCCTCTGCTCGCAGAGGTGGGGGGAATAAAAAAAAAAATAAGAACCATTCCATAGCAACACGGAACAAGCTGTACCGCAGCTCTGCTCAGAGAGAGTTTAGTGTTTTCTCAGCTGCAGAATCCTCGCTTGCAGCCGGCTCGGCTATTGAAGTTTCCCCCAGCGCAGCCACTGCAGAGGACCGGGCAGGCTGGCGAAGCTCTGCGGCCGCCGCCGCTCCCACCCTCTCCCTACTCTCCCAAGGTTGAGGGTGTCCCCAGCCCTTCGGCAAAACACGTCGCTCCTCAAACCTTCCTGGCGGCACAACGGGCAGAGCATCCCCCCGAGCATCCCCCGCGGCCGCCGGGGACGCTGAGCCTAACCCAGCGCTGCTCAAAAATAACCCCGGCTATCGCTTACCCTAACCAGCGAGGTTGCAAGGATCCAGCTGCTGTTGAATACACCTAGTTTCTCTGAAACGGAAAGAAAAGCGCTCTTCCTCCTTCTCCTCCTCCTCTGCTCGTGATCTTCGAGCGCAGCCGGAGCCCAGCCTGCCTTCTCCTTTCATTAGCTGGACATGTGTCAGGTCCCGCACATCTGCGATTTCTCACTGCCTGGAGCCGCCTGTCCGATTCCAGGGAAACACAGATGGATCCCAGATGGGGAGGTCCTGCCAAACAGACCAGCTCTCCACCTTGCCAGAATACCCAGCTTAGAGGCACACACCCTCGGCTCCCTGCCTGCTCCCTGCCTGTGCCGCGCTGCTGCCAGGCTGCTCGCCAGCTGATGTCACCAGGCACACACCTACCAGCGCCTCGCAGCCCGCCTGACATTAACTTGTTAAATACACGTAATTTGTTTATGGCCGGCAATAACAGCGAGACAGCAGCGGGAGGAAAAGAGGCTTTGCCGACCAACACGGGCTCTGCCACCCTCCCTCCCACAACCACCTCTGCCTTATGCAGCACCGGGGGTACATCGCCCTTCGTTCAGCCCTCGGTTTTGAAATGTGGATAAGCTGTTGGGTAAAGCAGGGGATTGATTTTCTGAAGGTTTCCCCACGCACGTAAATCTTCGCTGTAAACTCTCCCCCCCGAGCCCCGCGCCGGAGTTTGCAGCGCTGGAAAGCTGGCATGTGTTCGCAATTAGAGGCAACAACAAGATAACAAGATACTGATGTTGCAAGGGTACCAAAGGCAGACTGGAAAATTCAAAGGAAGAGCAATTAAATGTGTAACATATTACTGGGATCGAAGCGGAAGTGTTAGAGGAAAATGTAAATCCGAAATGTTTTATACGGGGAGTGAACTCCACCAGAACCTCAGAGCAGGAGCCCATCGGACACAACCGCATTGGAACATTTCCCTTCCCATTAACGCACAGACATCTACAAATGCTCTGCCATCTACAAACCTCCTGGTAATCCTGAATAGCCTCTCCCCGAGGTGTGGTGTGAACAACAGACATTAACTGGAGGCCCCTGACTAATCCCATCGGCCCAGCACCGTTCCCCTCGAACTGGGCGCTGGGCAAACAGGGATTTACACAACAGCATTCCTGGCCCCGCACAGCGGCGTCCCTGGCTGTGGGCAGTACTGACCCCGGAAGGGCCACCCAACCCTCCCCTTACAGCTCAAACCATCCTACTCCACCCCATCCTCCTCCCAGCTCCCGTTAAACCACCCCAGAAGGAGAAGCGAGGTTTGTGTTTTGTTTGCAGACCATGCACAGACACATTTTAGGATATCAGCAGGGATTCACCCCTCCAGTCCATAGAGCTGAGCAGGTTCAAGTCTTGATATCCTCCTCAAATCCTTGCAGACAACACCACCTCTTCCTCCAGCTACCTTTTGGAGTACCAGGGACCTCTGTACTTTCCCTTCAAAACGTCCCAGGGCAGCAAACTAAGAGCCTGTCATCATCATGCAAGCTAAGGGATGTTGGCTTTTCAGAAACACAGAAATCACAGATGCCAAATTCTCCATCGCTGGTGTAGGTATGGCTGGATATTTACTCATTCACAGACAGAAAGTTCTATTTTTTATGAAATTCCCAGTGCTCTGGTACACTACTGCTAACTGCCAAGCCATGTCCATAAACCTTCTAGAGGTACTGCCCCCTGCCAGCATCCCACCTAACCCTTCACCCCCAGCTTCTCTGCTGCTTATTCCTAATTAGTTTAAGGTACCTCTGCTTCCTTTTGGGAGGGGAAAAGGCTGTAAAGGGAGAGAAGTGCTTTAAAGGAAGTATTAAAAAGCATTCTGTGAGCAGGCACGGCATGTGTTCATGAACACAGGGGCCACGATCTCCTGCAGAGGACAGGCCTCCCAGTATAGGATGCTGGATGACAGCTGGGGAAGCATTTTGGAAGGGACTTATGGGCTGCTGTAGGAACATAGGAAGCTGCTGCTTCCTTGGCTGGCTGCAGGCAGAGGGGGCACAGGTTTTCAGCAACTCTCCCATCTCCAAACTCCACCCAAGAGCAGCAATTTTACATGATTCAGATAAATAAAAAAGGTGACTCACATTTCAGTGTCAGGACACAGACACCTGGAGCATCTCATGAGGTGATGCTCAGGCAGCAAAGTGGGCTGGGAAAAGCCACTCACTTCTTCCTGCACCTCAGTCCCTGCTGGTGGGGCTGCTGTCAAGGCACGTTACTAACACACTTAACTTCAGAAAGCTCAGCTCGCTGGGGCTCCTGACACTTCTGATGGAGGTTGCGCAAAATACTGAAGCTCTCAATATTTCATAAGCTGAGATGGAAAAATCATCTCTAAATTACACAGACAATGAAGGGAGACACAACCCAAAGCAGCTCCACCAGCACCAGAACTAATGAAGTTATTTTCCTATGGAATCCCCGGCGCCTCACACTGCGAGGAGCCCTCCCTGGCTGGGGTTGTGCCGACAGCAGTGGCTCTTATGTGGATCCTCTGATGTCTTAGAAGAAGTGAGCTCATGTTGCAGCTTTGCCCTCAGTGGAGATGGTACCAGTCAGATGGATGCAGCCCTGTGCTTAAGGCATTAGGCATTCAACCTCAGACACTGCTCTTCCCTGTCCCAACACTGCCAAAATAGCCTGAAACCAGGCAGTGAATTCAAGAGCTGACTTTGGTCTGAGTGTGACAAACAGAAGATGCTCAAGAGATGCAGCCTGAGAGCAGGCAGGTCTCTGGGTCAAAAGCATCAGAGAAGGCACGCTCAGAAGGTACTTGGGACACCCTGGGGCTTGGGGGCTTTATGTGAAATAGGTAACTAGCACCAGCTGTTCCCTCAACTTCTTTTTTAATCATATTTTAACTTAAGGACCTGCACAGTTTGTAGCATTTCACTTCACACAAACAAAGCTTTCCCCAGCTATGACAACTGGGTTCTACCTACCCTTTGCCAACCCACGGCCAAACAAATCTTTTCCCTATTTTTACAACCTAAAATAGTTTGAAATGTCAAAAACTCACACCACTCCAAGTATTTTAAGTATAGTTACATTGATGTGACTTTATAAACCCTTATGAAAATGTGCACACTCTTTGCCATGGTGTCCACAGCCCAACATCAACCAAAAACCCAACATCCTCAGGGAATACATCCCCACTTCTGGCTAGAGAGGCAGGAAGATGCCAGACTTCATGGCTCAGACTCAGATGCATGTGTGGGTTTGGACTTTCAAGGGATAAAAGTTAATGGTGGGGTCACCTGAGTGCTCTGAGCAGAAGCCACTGCAAAACATCCTTTGAAAGCCTCATGGATTGTGTCTCACACATGACCAATGTGCTTTAGCTCACCCAAAACACGAGCCACCCCTCAGATGAGGCAGATCCATGGAGCCACAGGCAATCACGCCACTGCCAACAGGTCTCTGCAGCAACACCAACGTGGCAGCTCCCATTTCTGCAAAGTGAGCCAGGCAAAAGTGTCCCACAAGCCTCGTCCTGCTCAGCCACCTCCTTTGCAAAAGGAGCAGAGGGAGGCAGAGGCAACACACTAATAGAAGACACTGAGACACAGGGTCACAGAATGGTTGGGGTTGAAAGGGATCTTAAAACCCAACCACTTACATCCTTCTGCCCATGGGAAAGGGCACCTTCCACTAGACCAGGTCCAACCTGGCCTTGAACACTTCAAGGGATGCAGAGTCCACCAGCTACTGATCCCAAGCAGCACCTCATTGTAAACAAGAGGCTTCCCTGCTCCCCAAATATGCATTAAAACAGATTGCAGCCCAGACATCACCAGCACAGAGGAAGGCAGCAGGACCTGCAGGCAGCAGGGGGGCAACTGCCTTCCCTGGCTAGCCATGCTAATCAGCCTCTGCGTTCTTCTGCTGGGAATGTTCCATGGAAAGAACGATGCAAACAAAGTTTGAACACTGGGAGCTATTGATACCTGCTGCTCAGTGTGGTTTCTGAGGAAAGCGAGGAAATCTGAAGAATTTTTCCAGTTTCCAGTGGAATTTTTATGCCTATCACAGCCCCTTGCCACAGCAAGCACAAGAGACCTGAACTGCTTCTGATTTCTCTGCTATTCCACACATATTTCATGATGTGCCTCGACTTTATTTTTTGCCTGCTGTGTTCTTGCCTCAGAAAGAAGCTTCACTTGAAATCACAGCAACCCTGGAAAGCCTTTGCCTTCTTAAGCTGACCACTTTCCATCACACAGAAAAATAAATCCCAACGCGCCGAGGCAGCCAAAGCCATTTATCAGGCTAAGTAGGAACCGTAAATTCATGCTAACTGGAATCTGATGGAAACCAATTGGGATCCTCCTACTCCTCCAGGCTCAGGTCTGGCAGGAAAGTCAAACGTTTTATTGCCTTCTTTATGCCTTACAAGTCAGTGGAGCCAAGAAGGGTCTGCTCCCTTTGAAGCGATGCTGGTGGGGTTGCAGGGGAGACTCACTGACTTGAGCTCAAGCTCAGCAGACAGACCTGCAACCCTCCCCAAAACAGAGATTAGACCTTTCCATTCCTGGCAAATTTATCACATTTAACAAACATCCTCTTTTCAATACATCCATTATTTGAATTAGCACATGGCAGATTATGTTAACAAGCTTAATTTGTCATAGAATCATAGGATGGTTTGAGTTAGAAGGGACCTTGAAGCTCATCTCATTTCACTCCCTTCTCATGGGCAGGGACACCTTCCACTTGACCAGATTGCTCCAAGCCCCATCCAACCTCAACACCCTCACAAGGAAGAATTTCCTCCCAATATCCTATCTAACCCTGCCCTCTGTCAGTTTGAAGCCATTCCCCTTGTCCTGTCACTCCACACCTTGTCCCCAGTCCCTCTCCAGCTCTCCTGGAGCCCCTTTGGGCACTGGAAGGGGCTCTCAGGTCTCCCTGGAGCCTTCTCTTCTCCAGGTGAACACCCCCAGCTCTCCCAGCCTGTCTCGAGAGTAGAGGGGCTCCAGCCCCCAGGGAATTCTAATTACAGGAGTGAACATCAGCAGTGTTTGGCTTTTGTGCCACTTCAGTATTGCCCAGAGAGGGGAAAAACCATATTAAAAATTGGTCTTTACTGAGCTGGCAGAATTTTACACCCAGAACAACTACAAGCAGATAGTCCAAAAAAAACCCCAAAACAACAAAACAAACCAGGGCAACAATGGTGCAACAAGGAACTAAGCACAATTTACTGAAATATTAATTCTGGACATCTATTGAGGAGTGGGGAGACACACATCACTAAGCACACGCTGCCTGATTCCTGTGACCACATATGTGAAGAAAAACCAGGCAGGAACTCATGTCCTGTCCAAAAACATCCCTCCCAAAACAACAAACCAATTCCTAAATCTAACACCCTTGCTCTGATTAGAAATTCAAGTTTCTGTAGCTGTCACGGGTATTTAAACCAAACACAGAAATATGGAAAAAATGAGTAATCCTATTTGGAGAGAGTAAAATCCAGCCTGCAGAGGATTAATTCTAGTCCAACAGCTCTGCAGCTTGACAGTATTTTCCAGATCAATAGCAGTGCTGTTTGATTACAGAGATTTGTTAAAATACACACATCCACTCCCCTCCAATTGTCATTTCAGTGATGCTCATCTGTAACTGCCCAACACCCCGATCAGGATCATTCCTGGCATTGGAAGCTGTGCTGACTGAGCTCTGCTGCAGCTCTCGGGCACCCCTCTACAATTTTGGAAAAATCAATTACCTGTCTAGATATGACACTTTTGCCCAAGTCCTTGCAGGGCCATCCCCTTTAGCACATGTTTGTGGTGCAGACAAGCCTTGGAAGCAGAAGTTCTCCCTTTTGCAGGTGAGACAATGGGCTTTGAGAGCTGGGTCCTGGATCAGACACCCTACTCTGGGCTCTGAGTACTCCCTATCATGTCCCATGTGGAAGATCTTGAACAATCAGAAAACCAAAACAAAGTTTATCAAAGCAGGACTTGTCAGCTGAACTTGTGTTTTTGGCCTTGGCCCAGAAAGGGCAATCAAAATGTGAGAAATAAAATGCATGTGAGGGATCCCAATCCCTTTCCCTACTGTAAGGCAATCATGCACCCAAGTTTGTTTCCAGCACCTCCCTCCACTGGTGACTTCCCTGCTACAGCCCCTGGCTATTCCCAAGGATGGCTCTTCCTTCTTGGGCTCTTTTAACAATTTCAGCCCAAGTTTCCCACCTCTCCAGTCCTTGGGACTGCTTATCCATGAGGGCTCTGCTCCTTGTCTGGTGCAGTGGAAGAGGAAGGTGGTACCTCCCCATCACACAGCCAGGAGGGTTCTTGTGTCATTAATTAGCTGTCACTAACTTTAATTAAAAATATCCCAAATCCTCACACAAACCACAGTCTTTCTTTAAGTCAGGAGAAGAGGAAAGGAGAAAAGTGAAAAGGGAGGGAGGGAGG
>JAWWEV010000054.1:2189360-2201400 GCA_035583235.1 Hafferia zeledoni
AAAGAGAAAAAAAGAGAAAAAAAGAGAAAAAAAGAGAAAAAAAGAGAAAAAAAGAGAAAAAAAGAGAAAAAAAGAGAAAAAAAGAGACTTGTCAGCTGTTTTGTTCATTAAACCCAGCAAACCCACCAGTTCAGGATTTTAAGGAGAGCTGCCCAACAGCATCCCAGATTGTTGGCTTTGCAGGTTTAGCACTGAACAGGCTCAAAGAACCTCAAAACCTTCCCAGTTTAAAACGTGGGCTTTGCTAGGTTTGTTAATAACATAAATTAAAAACAAAAACAAAAAAATTAAATTTCTCTTTAACTTGCCAGCTCACTCTCCTGCTTTCCGCTGACCCTTTGGACCTAACAAACGCTGGGTTTGGGAAAGGGAAAAAAAAAATAAAAGAAGAAACAAGCCGGCAGAGCCCTTTGCGCCTGGCCCGGCATTCCAGCGCTCCGCTCCCGGCTCCACCAAGTCTGATTTAGTAGCACTGCTGGGAGCTATTAGTTTACGAAAGGCCCAGCACGCCCACCCAGGCACAGGCGGCGGCGAGAGCTCCCCTTGCAGCGCTGCCATGTGCCTCCCATCCCGCCCGGAGCGCTCGGCAACGCTGTGGTTTGGCTTGGCCGCGGCGGGAGCCAAGGGAAAACCAGCCGGGGAGCGCAGAGGTCAGCAGGAGAGGGCTGGATATCATCCACATCCCAGTGCTGCCCATTAATTAATGGGATGCTTATTAAGAGAGTTCAGTCTCCATCCAGACCTTCCTTTTATCCTGCCATTTGCTCCTTGTTTCCATGTTCTGTAACCACTTCTTTCTTTTCATCTCTTTTCTAATCTTTTTTTGCCTTCTCCTCTCTCTGCTCCCATCCCTTCCCCAACAGCGCAGAAAATCCCCAGCATTCCCAACAGCTGATCCTGAAGATCAGCAGGCTCATCCCAACCACTTCTTCCTTTTAATCTCTTTTCTAATTTTTTTTTTTTTTTGCCTTATTTTTGCTTCCCTTCTCCACTCTCTGCTCCCATCATCCCTTTCCCAACAGCACAGAGAATTCTCAGCATTCCCAACAGCTGATCCTGGAGATCAGCAGGCTCATCCCAGCCACTTCTTTTAATCTCTTTTCTAATCTTTTCTGCCTTATTTTTACTTCCCTTCTCCACTCCCTTCTTCCATCCCTTTCCCAACAGCACAGAGAATCCCCAGCATTCCCAACAGCTGATCCTGGAGATCAGCTTGGTCATTCCAACCACTTCTTTTAATCTCTTTTCTAATATTTTCTGCCTTATTTTTGCTTCCCTTCTCCACTCTCTTCTTCCATCCCTTCCCCAAGAGCACAGAGAATCCCCAGCATTCCCAACAGCTGATCCTGAAGATCAGCAGGCTCATCCCAACCACTTCATCCTTTTAATCTCTTTTCTAATTTTTTTTGCCTTATTTTTGCTTCCCTTCTCCACTCTCTGCTCCCATCCCTTCCCCAAGAGCACGGAGAATCCCCAGCATTCCCAACAGCTGATCCTGGAGATCAGCTTGGTCATCCCAACCACTGTAAGCCCACAGCATCTGCTGAGCAAGCTCAGCCCCCTGCCCAGGTGTCTGCTACCTGTCCCTGCTACCTTACCCAGCAAGAAAACACACATCAGCCTCCCAAAAACACACAGCCTGCTCTCCCAGTAGCTGCCAGAACTGGGCCAGCTCATTATCCCAAAATGCCTGGTGTGGATGTAGCAGAGAGTTAACTTCTCAAAACTGAAGATCAGCTCTGCGGTGGGAGGCAAGGGAGAAAGGAAAGGAGAAAACAAGCAATGAAGCATGATTTTGGAATCATCAAGGTTTTGAGATTCTCCAACTGGCTTTTATTAGGATTGCATCCATACTTGGGTGCCTAAAGGGGAAAAAAAAATAAAGGGAAAGACTAATTTCCAGAGGCACAGAGCAACCAGCAGGTTCCCTCCTGTGCCTCTGGAGTGCTTGGATGCAGCTCAAGGAGGACCAGGCATAGCAAATGAGGACCTGAAATTTTATTACCTTCCTCTCCTGATGGAAGCAGAGCCTATTTGCAGATTTACAGCTGGTGTTAACAGGAAATTCACATTTACAAGTTTCCTGGAAAAAAAGGCAGCATTCCTGTCCTACGCGATAGGGACACTGTCACAGGGGAGTTCTCAGCTGGGTGTGTGAGACAGCAACGAGTTTTAGCCATGTAAAACATCCAGACAAAAAGTTAAAGCTATGAAAAAAAAAAGAAAAACCTGAAGGCCAGAAAGAAAACAGTAATTCAGCAATTCGGTGGAAAATACACAGCGAGACTGCAGAGCCGTGTCTGGAAAAATACTTGTGCAGCATCTGGGATTCACACTTCAAAGAGGCAAAAGAATTTTAAGAGGATGAAAAGCCATATTCCGGCTAACATGAATTTTTCTTCTCTGGTCCAAGTCTCTTGTCATTCCCATTACACTGTTCCTCCAAGAGGCACAGCCAAGCTCAGCCCACGATCATACTGGGGTGGGCCCTTCCCTCTCACAAGGGCACACAAGGGCCCATAGCAGAGTCTGGTGGTGCTGCAGGATGCACCAGGACCTGCCATGATCCACCAGGATCCATCCTTCCCCCTGAACTCAACTCCAAATCAAGCTGAGGACTCCATTTATTGCCTTCAGCAAGCAGGAGCCCTGGGCCTAAACAGCCCTATCTTGTGAAACTTGGACTTAAAATCTTCCCCTTCCATAGGGTTATTACAAAACCTCCAAACCAAACAAAAAAACCCCCAACAATATTCTTTCCAGAATTATACAAAACAAGCAGACAACAGGACAACCAAAGGTCAAGCAGCTCTACCAGGTGTCAAAGACAGTACTCAAATTAGTAAATATTGAGGCCATGCTGCATAATTTAGTGAAGACAAATATGAAGCACCCAGGGTGGTTTCTGATCTGCTGAGAACATACTGGTCCCAAGGAAAGTCTTGACAAAGGGACATTTTCCAAGAGGAGAACGATTCAATCACAAGATCCTTCTGAAACAAACTTATTTAACAAAACATACCAGGTACAGAAAATCAGGTCTCAAAAAGAGAAACAGCTGAACAAGTCCAGGCTGACAAACCCACCCAGCCTTACAAACTTTGAGGATTCAACATGTGGAAGCTTGAGACAACCCAGCTGAAGAGAAACTCACAACTGCTGCATCAGGTCCCTCCAGCACCACCACAGCTGTTCCCAACCTTTCCAGCTGTGGCTGCCCCAGCACAGATTTAGGGTGACCCATCTCACCCACAGCTGCCCATCTCCACTCACTCCCTGGGTATTCAAGCTCTTCCCACAACAACCCAGCAGCACTAACAACAAAACTCCCCACAGAGTCAGAGAGATGGGGAGGAGAGAGTCAAAAAATTCCCAAAACTTATTTTTCCATCCTGAGAAATGGCAGGAAACCATTTCTGAGCAGCTGCCTGCCCTGGATCCAAACATTTCACACCCAGGTGCCACCATCCCTGGGATGGAAGTTCAAAAAGATTTTGCAAGAGGCTGAAAGCAGCATTTGCTGGGAGGATCACATCAAAGAAGTCAGGTGTCCTCTACCCCACGCACTGGTCATACATGTTCAGACAACTTCAAGAGCCAGAAGAAGCCAAACATCTGTATGTTGAAGTTAATTAACATACACAGAGAGAGAGGAAAAAGAAAGAGAACAAAAATTACCTTCAATCAAAACGTCAGATTTACTAAATTTGAAATGTTAAAGTCATCAAAATCCTGTTTGGTTTTTTTTTTTTTTTTACGCTGTAAGTTATAAAAGAAAATCTCTGGGGGAAAAACAAGAAAGAAACATCTTAATTTAAAGAAAAACAATAATAAAACCCTGAAGTAGGAGATGAAAAAGAGATTCACCAGCAAAGCTTCTCTGAAGCAGGGTTGGAGCTGATGGCAGAGGTGGTTAAACGGCAGCGTTCTGGAAAGAGCTGATTTGATTTGGCTGTTGCTACTGAGAAAAAAAAAAAAAAACCCTAAAGCTGCTCAAGCATATAGTTACTTCCTCTTCATTTCATTAATTCTACCCAGAGCTGTGGCTCAGGTGAAGCCAAGTTTATTGCCTGTGCTCCTGCTCTGGGGTGTCCTCTGCCCAGGTGAACGAGCACCTCCAGGGCTGCTCTAACTTTACCCAGCTGTGTTTTGCTCAACGCCTCCACCTGCTCCTGCAGATGGAGCAGCTGCAGCTAAAGGCAAACACCTGGCCAGGCACAGCCCTGCCCTGTGGTGCAGGAGGAGAGCAGAGTTACAGCAGCTCCTGCCCTACTTAAGGTCCTATCAGTGTTTAGTTTGTAAAGGCTGTTTGTGGTTAATAATCTGCCTGCTTTAAACCTGAAACCCTCAGCTTGGGAATGTAACAAGCCCAGCTGGGCAGCTTTCCAAAACTGACCAGCCACCAAAACAAACCTCTGAAAATGTGGGAGATGAGTGACAAATCCACCACCCGTCCTACTCAGAGCAGACCCCCATCAGATACCCCAAGGACTGTACACTTAAAACCAGTTGCCCCTCTCACACAACAACCCAACCAGCACAACAGCTGCAGCTGTGCCCAGGCACCCCAAAGGGTTCCAGGCTGGCAGGATGCTCCAGCTGGGACAGGAGAAGGAAAACCATCCTTTGTTCACTGCTGAGGTCTGACCTGATGCTCCAAGCCACAGCGTGAGTGCTTGGAATTTTACTTCTCTAGAAAAACAGATGACAAATATTTATTGTATAGGGAATGTCATTATGAGCAGAGCAAGAGAAGTACTAAAACTGTTTTCTGAGGGATTTTTGCAGCAGTCATGTCAAATAACACCTCTCTCAGGTTAATACTGCAGTCTGAGGAGGCTTCTAGTCCAACAGCTCATTCTTCTTGGAGACTCCTCACAACTAAGCAGCACTATAATACATCTAATCTGGTTAACAGTTCTGCTTCAGCACTTCTTTGCAGCATTTCCCTGCAAGTCCTTGGTCAATGATGGCAATATTTATATTAGGAACACAAAAGTATGTTACTATGTGTCTACAGGCTGCAGAGGCAGATAGTGCACTTAAAAAACCCTCCAAATGTCTGGACACTACAGATTCAGTTAAGGAAGTTATTTTTTCACTTAGCAGTGAATTTTAGATGACTTGAATTGAATACAGCATCACAGTCATACAGGAAAATAAACCTATGAGATGCTCAAGAACAGGCTGCACTGGGCTCTGAGTACCTGGAAGGTGTCCCTGCCCATGGCAGGGACCTGGAATGAGATGAGCTTAAAGGTCCCTTCCAATTCAAACCATTCTTTGATTCTCTGTATTAAAGCTTTGGGGAAAAGGAGATAATTTGAAAGTTAAACTAGATCTTCCAAAGCCAAAGTGACAGGAATTAGTTCCAGAAAATCTACAGGGTCAACTTCTATTAACTATGGAAGATCCTCGTGCAAATTAAAAGATTTTCCTGCCTGTTTGTTTCAGCACCTGGAAAAGCAGCAAATTCACTCCCTAAGGTTCACACAATGACAGAGGCTGTTCAATGCCAGGACAAGTCTCAGAGATGGGATGTTTGAATGGCAGGAAGTGCTGGAGGTGCAGACCACCATGATTCTTCCACATGATCAGGAGTCAAGTCAAATCAAGTCAACATTTGTCCCTCTTGGGTCCCTTTTCCAAACCTCTGCACCCCTGTGCCTCCTGGGACTCGGCCTCTCCTGTCTCTCTGCAGGCAGGAGGAGTTCATTATGGAAGTGGAGTGGGGCTGTCTTCCTCACCCATGCAGAACAGCTAATCCCAAAAGGATAATCCTTCTTTAATGAGGAAACTACAGGACTTTGGCCAAAGCATATAAATTTTATAAAAGCCCTCCTACAACATTCCTTAGTCTCTAGGACTGGACGAGCAACCTCTCAAATGAATTTTCCATGTGCCTGTGAACATGTGGCAGGGAGAGCAAACTGCTCTCTCTTGTTTGCAAGACGCCATCAAATCTGTAACAGCACTGGAGACAAACTTGCCAGGCCTCCAGACATCTGCATGCCACCCTTCCAACAAAACACCTCATCCTCTGCCTGCCGGAGGAGCCCGAGGACATCTCAATCTCCAGTTCATCCAGTTCCATCTCTCCAACTCACAGCACAGTTCCCAAAATGGGAATGGCCAAGATAGAGCCGATCTGCCCCCAAAGAGTGGATCAAAAAGCTGAATTCATACAGCCCAGTGAGGAGCTGGGGGATGGCAGGGACTGACTCAAAGCCCATCTGGGTTGCAGTGCAGCTGGTGAGCTCCAAGATGAACCTTCAAGCCTCTGTCAAACTGAGAATACATGTCAGGTTCTGCATTAAAAAAAGCTTAGATTTGAAAATAATTCCTCATTCCAACTCAGGTGTAGAAATTCACTCTATGCCCACTGTACAGAAATCCTCAGACACTCTTTTCTGACCTCACAGGACTTTGCTCCAGCACCAGAGAAGAATCCAATGAATTGACATTTCAACACTTTCTCTTACCCTCAAGTACAAACACAAAACTGCTGAGAAAGAACAGTGATGCTCTGACCTGACATAGCCAGTCATGTCCAGGGATAATTCCTGCACTGTATCAGTGTCTGGAATTACCAGAGCTTTGCCAACAGCTTGATGAGATGGAAACTCACGCTCCCACTGCCAGAATTTGTTTGTTGGGCTGTAAACTATTTGGATGCTCTGAATATTTTGCTTCTGTGTTATAAAACAGGTGTGAAGAGGTGCATGTCCATTCAGGGAGCTGCTGCTCGGGGCAGCACAGCCATTTGGACAGGATCATCAGGACAGATTGAGACTCCTGGTGTGCTGCATGTACACAGGGAGATCTATCCATGGCTGTCCTCACCTTGGCTTCACCAAAAGGGGCTCTCAGAGCCTGGATGGTGACTGGTCAGGTTCTCCAGAGCTTCCTGGGCAACTTAGACCATCAAAAGCACAGGCAGGACAGTAAAAGTGCAGTGCTGGTGGAAACTGAGGTAATTCATATTGAAAGATGCACAAGAAAAAGCAGAGATCCTATGACAGCCAAGCTATCCTGTTTGGTACCTGTGAGAGGGAAGGCAAGAATTCCTGCATGCACAAGATCCCAGTCTTTGAAGCTCAACTGTCCTTACATCATCAGGAGAGTCCTCAGCACTGATGGAGGCACAAGAAGATGTGGTAAACAATGAAGTCTCCAAGTGTGGTGGGTTTTTTTTGGTGAGTGTATGTTACCATAAAAATATAACAAACTTCATTCCATTAACTTTATATCAAACTTAGCTTTCTTAATTAGAGGTGCAGGGCTTGAGGGAAAGTGCTGTAATTATTAAATGGGAAATAAAACCTGATGAACACAGTGGCTGCAGGGAGTGAAGACTTAACATTTAAATTAAACTCGTAGCAGGCAAATCAAGAAACATCTAAAAATCACCTCTCAACAGTTTGTGTGCTCTGACAGTTGTTTAACCATTCACACACACAAAGAGGTTTTATTTTCCCTCACTACACAGGGAAAAAAAAAAGGTTAGTTCAATGAGACAAATATATTCAAGGAAAAAATGGTCAGACAAATGCCTGGGAACATTTTTTGAGTATTGCAGTGCAAGGCCAAAATTCTTCCTAGGAAGGTTCCATAAAATTAACTTCCAGGTGCTCAGCATACCCAGATAAAGAGGTAGGACCAAGCATTCACAATAAAAGTCATCCCCTGGGGTTAAAAAAGGCACCACCAGTGTATTCTGGAATGTGGAAATTCAGGTGGCCCAAGGGCAGTGACCTGGAGCCAGGTGTTTGCAGCACAATAGGAATTGGATGTAGGTGATCCACCCAAAATTCCATTTTGAGTGATGATGATTTGCAGTGCCTGATACCCCACAGTCAGGTTCACAAACTGTGAACAGCCACTGCCTGTTTCTCCAAATTCTTGTTCCTCTTTTCTGTGTACAACTGCATAGGTGAGAGGTGGTTTGGCTTCCAAAAGAGGGAGGCACAGAGGACAGCAGAGACCAGGTCAAGGATCTGCCCCTGCCTCTGTGCTTCTCCATCCCACAGCCCTGAACCATTCCAGCTCTGTGAAGGTCTTGGGGATGCCCTCCCAGATCTGCCAAACTAATTTGCTTCAGGGTTGCCTCAGATTTGCCCAGTATTTTTCTGGAAACCATCCTCAAGATTGCAGCTTTTTCTCTCCATCTCTCCTCAAGATTGCAGCTTTTTCTCTCCATCTCTCCTCAAGATTGCAGCTTTTTCTCTCCATCATTTTTTGCCAGATCTTCTGGCAAAAAAAAACCCCAATCACCACAGAATCACAGAATTATCAAAGTTGGAAAAGACCTTCAAGATCATTTAGTCCAACTGCCCACTCAGCAGCACCATAACCACCCCTAAACCATATCCCCAGCTGCCATGTCCAGATGCTTCTTGAACACTTCCAGAGACAGTGACTCCACCAGCTCCCTGGGCAATTTCTTCCAGTGCTTGACAGCTCTTTCAGTGAAATATCTTTTGTAGTATCTAATCTGAACCTGCCCTGGCACAACTTGAGCCCACTTACTCTCATCCTTTCACAACCTCTTTTCAGGAAGTTGTAGAGAGTCTAATTGGTTCAGGGAAAAGGATGGTTCCACGAGGAGGGTGTCAAATTTAACACAACTCCCATCTATGAATGGGGAGGAGAAGGGAGTGGGGGAAAAAAGAGCAAGTTAGAAACCTGGAAGCATCTGCTTGTACATACAGCCACCCTTGGCACACACATGGACACCCACTCAGAAACCCGTCCAGGTGCAAACAGGAGGATGATGTTTAGGCAACACGAGTGATCTCAAGCCAAGCACAAAGGTTTCTAGTTCTTCCTGACCTGTGATGGTTTAGGAGAGGGAATGCCACCCTCAAACAACGTTCCTGAAGATGTAAGATGACAGAGTTTCGCAGCACAGCGTAAAGTACAGCGTGTATCGTTACTCACCACGGAAGGTGATCCATCAGCATCTGTAGTGCGAAGAGGGAAGCAAACAGCAGAAGGGAAGCAAAGTGCTAGAAAGAATTTCTGGCTGGAATTCACTGCTTTAAATCTCCGTGTGAACACGGGCTGTGTGCCGCAGAATGCCACACTCACACCGGGAAAGCAAAATGGGTACAAGGCTCCCATCCAACTCGGGTTTAATGGCAGAGGAGATAGATCCGCTCTTGGAGAAAAATCCCAATTGTTGATTTCTATTTTGTCTGGCGATGGAGCACAGTATTCCTCCTTCCTTCCTGCCAAAAGCCGTGGAAGTATGATGTACTTTAAAGTAATTACAGTAGCTCATCCCAGAAGTGGCTGCATTTCAAACGAGGTAGGAGATACACAAGTGGGGAGCGGCTGCTCCCTGATGGATGTTGAACCTGCCTTCAGACCTGGGGATTAAAAGGTGCTCTCCAAGGGAAACCACCACATTTACTTCCCATACCTGTCTAATTTGTCTTCCTTTTGTCTGCCTAACCCTGCTACACCTCCATGGCTGGCAAATCCATGGCAGCAAAGCACAACGTCACACCCATGGGCACGAGATGCCTCCCTACAAAGAGACTTGGCTTAATCCAGATTTGGGGGGTTTTGTTCATCTGATGCCCCTCTGATTCCTCAGCAAAACTGGCAAACATTTGACTGTGCCAACCCTGTACCACTCTAAACCTTGCAGTGTGCCTGGAAATGTTCAGTATTCTCATTATTGGGAGAACAGCCATAATTATCCAAATAAAACTATTACTATACTGGGCCTTTGATCATAAATAGAACTTAATGGATTTTATTACATCCCAGGAAGCAAGAGCTACAGAAGGAAAACTACTGCTAAATGTGCCCTGCTACTACCTATCAATTTCTCCTAAATACTCAGCACTTAAGAAATACCCAAAGAAACACACTGCTCCCACTGCATAACTATTGCAAATTCCCCTCTGAGCTCTTCCCCTTCAGCCAGCTTGCAGGGTACGTTTCAGCAGCTGAAAATTAAAGGGTCACAATATTGAACCTTCAGGTATCAAGTTTACAATGGAAATAGCAGCTGACACAGAAGGGGCTCTGCTGAGCGCGACGGTGATAATTCCGTTGCCTCAGAGCTGGAAGCAGCTCCCTTAAACAAAGTTTGTTATTTAACTCAGCAAGAAATGAAAGAAAATGCCACAGCCATGGATTTATTCCTTACAGAGCCTCTTGCAAATCGTGTTCTGGATATATGGAGACATGTTAACAGCAAGTCTTTAACTCTGGCTGCAGCATCCTCTGAAATCCAAACAGCTCCATCAAGTGCTGGTGAATGCAGAGATGGTCTAAGTGACAGCTGCTCATCCTTCAAGCCCATGCAAGCTCTTCTACTGGAGGCCAACTTCCAGAAAAGTTCACAGAAGCCAAACACAACTAGATAGACACCTCCAGTCCAACAGCAAGTGATGGCAAATCCAGGGTGTCCAACAGCCACCAGCCCCAGTGGCCTCATGGAGAAGGGCAGGAGTAAGGAGGGCTTGTGTGGTGCCCTGGGAAGCCAGACAGACCTGCCTGCTTCCCATTTGCCCCTCCTCACATCATCCAGGAAAAGCCATCTCGCCCCCCTTGGGCACTGCCCACCTGGCCCTGCTCCGTGGTGACAGCCCAGGCCTGCTGCTATCTCCCAAACAGACGCATTTGTTCTCCCGAGAGCCTCCCACGTCTTATCTGGCTGGCAGTTCCCAAACGTCGATTGCCAAGTCCAGCTAAAACCACTTGAAGCTCTTTTAGGCAACAATTCCTGAAAGTGTTTTGGCAGGGGAGCGAGGGAGGCGGAACGGCAGCCCCACGGCGGGTCCCCCCTTGCTGTCCTGCCAGGATGGGTATGGAAAGAACCTCCTGCACCCCGCTCTGGAGATGCTGTAAACAGGACCTGGCACAGGACTGGAAGGATAGTTTACAGAGATGCTTTGCTTCAAGCAAATTTGCCTCTCAACACATGGCCAAACTCTCACGCAATAAATTAACTATTTGGCAGCCACCGAACTAGCGCTGGAGCCAAACCAATTAGGGTTTAATGTGATCCCAATTTCCTATTTCTGAGACGGGGGTCGGGGAGGCGGGAGGGAAAAGAGGGAAGAGGAGGGAGGGAGAGCAAAGTAAATCCCCTCCTGGTTTATAAATCCTTGCCAATCATCTCAGATAAACCTGTCACCCAGAGCTCTAAATCTGCATTTGCACTCGCGCTCCAAGGGACACGATGGGAAAAGGCACATCGGACGCAGCCAGGCTGACTCCCGACATGTGTTTTCCATACTTGGGAAATTCAATCATTTAAAAAATATTTACCAAGCTTTGTCTTTAATTAGAAAAACATGACGACGGATAAGGCGAGTTATTGTTTCTAAACTAGAAATGTCAGAGATCCCCATGATGTCAGAAGATAAACCCCATCACCGACCCACGGACGCTCTGCAAGGGCTGCAAAAGTTTTGAAGGGTTTTTTTCAGCTCCCCTCAAAGTTCAGGGCTTTGTAGTCACAATTCATCACTGGCTTCTGGGCCCCTATGAAAGCTAATCGGGGAGGAGGAGGAGGAGGGGAGACTCCTGCAGAATTCCTGCTAAAAGGAGTGTTTTAATGCAAACGAGTTTGCACAACGAGGGAGGGACAGAGGAGCCATTGGACTTCTTTGTGTTTTAACCTCCCGGCTCTGGTACCTCCCCTGCACAAGCAATTACCTGCCCTCACCTAAGACAAGCAAATTAATCTCATCCACACCTGGAAATGCCTCCGGCTGAGATATCCCCAGCCTTTAAAGAGGTGTTAAATTAAGTTTCTGCTTAGCCAAGCCCCAGCAAAATGCTTGCTCTCAGCCACAAGGTATCACAGCCCCCAACACTCCCCTAAGAAAAGGAAGCTGCTCCTGCTCCAAGCAGACAACCAGGAGTTCTGTCTGCCCAGGACCAAGTGTGGCCACACAGCTTGAAACAAAGGAATGAATCATAGAATAGAATCATAGAGCCGATTGGGTTGGAAAAGACCTCCGAGATCACCAAGTCCAACCCTTGGTCCAACTCCAGTCCCTTTACCACATCATGG
>JAWWEV010000054.1:2201997-2248342 GCA_035583235.1 Hafferia zeledoni
CACCTCTGAGCCTCCTCTTCTCCAGGCTAAACACCCCCAGCTCCCTCAGCCTCTCCCCACAGCACTTGTGCTCCAGTTCCTTCTCCAGCCTCGTTGCTCTTCTCTGGACCCGCCCCAGCACCTCATAAATCTACATAAATCTACAGTGGACAAAATCCCTGCATGAACAGTCTGATCCTTTAAATTATACCAAGACTGCAAAGCCCATCTTTGAGGAAAACATATGTGCGGATTTTGACCTCAGAGTCCAATTGCCAGAAAAGTTACTACCTGTAGAATTTAGTGCTGCTCTCTCCAGAAAAACATGAAATGGAGTAAGGGACATTTTAGCTGAGTTCTAAGGTAAGGGTTGATTAACCTGGAGTGCACAAATACAGACAAAATGATGTTCAGGACAACTTTGTAGCTGAATCAAACCTGGGTGGGCATCACATGTGGGATGTGGCAGGGAGAGAGGGGAAGGTGACAGGGACACAGGAGAGGTTTTGTGCCCCAGGCACAGCCTGCACAAGTGCCCTCAGGAAGGTGGTTTTCAGACTGGAAGAGCTGCAGGTAAACTGCCTGTTTGTGTGGGGACCCTTCCTCTGGGACTTTCTACATCAGTGGGAGAGACAGATTCACTTTGTGAGTTTTACAGCCACCTCCTTCTTCTGAAGGGGAAGAGTTTACCTGTGATGCTTGCCAGCAAAAAGGAAACCTGAGCAGTCCTCCCCCCCTGGCCAGGGGTTTATGGCAGCCTCTCGAGGTAGCTGTGACTCCTTGGCAGCTCAGGCCAATGGAAAGCACTCAGCTCACTATTCCACTCCAGTCCTGCTTTTAACAGTCAACTCCATGAGCTCTACCTGAAGTGCAAGATCTTTTCTATCCTCACAGAAGCTGCAAATCAAAAAACTCTTTTTTCTTTTCTCTGACTGCTTTAAAAACTCAATGTATTTCATTTTTCTGAACACTAGTACAAGGGAAGAGTAACACCTTAAGCCTTTTATTTTGCAGCACATGAAAACCGAGACTAAGTCCCCAGATGATCCATTTTAATTTTTGTCAACTGGAGATACCCATGTAAGAAAAGCATATTCTTGACAGTCAGTATCTGCCTTAAACTAATATGGAACATCTCAAAGTTTCAAAGCAGTCCTACATTTCTTCTTTCTTTCCTGATCATTAGTTTCACACTGAGCACTGATCCATTTCTCTTTAACACATACCCAAAGAAATCACAAACCTCCTGACATCGCCGGGATTTGTATTTATAACACAGCAGAAATCACTGGGCTGATAACCAAGGCAATGCAGATAATTTGTGCTTATGAATTTAGGAGTGTACAGCTGATTATTCACTTTCTTGAGACCAAAGATAGAACCCAACAGTGTTCTTGGGCAGACACCAGGCCCAAGAACTAAGTGATGTTTTGTGCCAGCGTTCAGCCTGTCCAACAGCTGGCAGGGACACCTTTCACTAGACCAAGTTGTTCCAAGCCCTGGCCAGCCTGGCCTTGAACACTTCTAGGGATGGGGCAGCCACAGCTTCTCTGAGCAACCTGTACCAGGGTCTCACCACTCTCACAGAGAAGAATTTCATCCCAATATCAGATTACAAAACTGAGCAGCCACATATTCATCCATACATTGCTGCCACAATCCAATAAAATACTCAAACAACTTGCAGAAAGTTGTGTTGTAGAAAGTGTCAAAGATGAGAGAGGAACCAGTTTGACATACCCACCCTGAAGCTGAGGGACAAGATCCCTGTCTCCCTTAGTTTCAATTATTTTCAGCAGGATTTCAAAGATCTATCTCTCCTCCCCATGCTCAGTTTAAGAGAAACAGGGACTGCCCAGTCTCTCCATACACCACTGAGCTGCACTGTGAGCAGACACACTGGGTGGGATTTGTTTCATCTAACTCCTTGCTGTCAAAGCCTAAGGCAGCTCCTGGACATCCCTTGCAGGCAATGAAAAATCTCAGGTTCCTCCAGTGTGTCATTTGTCTCATGCAAAGAGAGGTGGTCAAGACTGGAGAGAGGAATGACCCTCAGAAGTGCCTGTTTCTCCGCTGTGACTTCAAAGGGGGCTTGGAGAAAGGAGATCAGGCATAGAGAGCTGACTTTGGACAGCGAGGTTAAAGCAGATGATCTCACACAAGCTCCTTCTGTGGGGCCTTTGCTTCAAGGCTGACAAAATGCAGAGCTCTCACTGGCAGTGAGGTTGGACCAGGGCTCTCCAAACCCACGTGGATGTGGCACAGCTTGCCCACCACTGTGCCCTCCTCTCACTGCAGACCACCCAGACCACATGCTCTGACAGACTCATATTGTCTCTGCCTTAAGGGGTGACAACCTCACCCCAAACATCTCCACACACCTTGCACTAAGCAGCATGATAAGATACAAAACCACCCTGTGCAACTTCTGTCACTTGGTAATTCCTTCTCCATCTCGAGAATGCAGCTTCCAGGGAGGTTTCCACATCAGCATCTGCATTATCTTTACATTGCTTCCCTATGAGCCATCACACTTCATTTTAAAATTCCCTCATTTCCTGAGCTTTAGGACGTGTTTTTAACTGCTTTTCTTCCTTCCCTGAACTACGACTCCTCCATAGAGTCATCTCAATGCTGTGGTCCAGCTGGTGTACAAATGGCCCATGAGGGCTGTCAGTCTGGACATCCCCTACCCACGGACACCACAGCTCTGTCCTGCACCTCACTCCTCATCCTGGGACATCCCACCCTCCATTCCAAACTGTGGATAAACAAGCACAGTGAGAAAAACGCTCAGAGGCTGAAATGGCAATGGGCACAGGCCAACCATGTACTGTGCCCTTTGGCAGGAGCACCACGCTCTCCTGCCCACCTTGTGGCATTCAGAGGGCAAATCTTCTGCCAACAAACCCCTTGCTTTGGGAAATTAAAGAAAATGGAGATGGGGATATTCAACTTCCCTGTTCCAAGCAGGAGAGGATGCTGCAAGGGGTGGGATTCACAGACACAGGATTCACACACATGGGTGCCCGGCCACTGCCCACCCGACTGCCTTTAGTTTGCAGGAGTGAAAACACTCGTGTCTCAGCTCTGCCATGGATTTTTGACTGTGGGACAACTCACTGGGATATCTTATGGATGGGTTTCAGCGGCGGGTTGGAATGTGGGAAGTGCCAGGAGGGAGCAAACCCACTTTGGCCACCCCATCCAAGATGTGGCACTGCCGAGCCCACTGGCCTGGGTGGTGACCCCTGTCCAGGTCCCCAAACCCCATCCAGGCTGGGAACAAAACACAGATCCGCGTGCTGGGCTGGGATTGCATGGGCTGGGATTATATGGGCTGGGATTGTATGGGCTGGGATTATATAGCCTGGGATTGTATGGGCTGGGATTGTATGGGCTGGGAATGTATGGGCTGGGAATGCATGGGCTGGGATTATATGGGCTGGGACCGCATGGGCTGGGACTCCATGGGCTGGGATGCACGGCCTGGGATCGCACGGGCTGGGACTTCAGGGGCTGGGATTGTATAGGCTGGGACTGCATGGGCTGGGACTATATGGGTTGGGATCGCATGGGTTGGGACTGCATGGGCTGGGACTCCCTGGACTGGGACTGCATGGACTGGGATCGCACGGGCTGGGACTCCATGGACTGGGATCGCACGGACTGGGACTCCATGCGCTGGAACTCCATGGGCTGGGGCTGCAGCCGGGGGGCCCCGAGGCCGCTCCCAGCCCACTCCTGGCGGGCGCCGAGCCGAGCCCTGTGCGCTGCCCGAGCGCAGATTCCCATACAGAGCCGCCCCTCCCGCCCCCCGCTCGGGGCTCCCCCCGGCCCTTCGCCCCCCGTCTCCCCGCTCCCGGAGCTTACAGTGGCCGCTGCCCGGGATCCCCACCATGGCCCGGCTCCCTCGCCGCCTCCTCGCCCGGCCCGGCCCGGCCCCGTGACGAGCGGGGGGCGCGGCTTGGCCGGCCCGCCCCGAGCCGGGCAGGAAGGGGATGTGGAGGGAGGGAACGGGGCTGGGCGGCAGGGGCAGGGAGAGCTTCGGCCGAACTGTGGTGGGCGGCCCACACAGAGCCGTCTGGAGCCATTCCCCGAATCCAGTGAGGTCTCCCCGCTCCCCACAAAGGTGTTACAATAACTGTATCCCCCCCAAAGTGTTACAATTCCTGTATTCCCCAAAGGGGTTACAATTCCTGTATTCCCCAAACGGGTTACAATAACTGTATCTCCCCAAACTGTTACAATAACTGTATCCTCCAAAGGTGTTACCATACTTGTATCTCCCAAAAGTGTTGCAATTACCTGTACATACCCCCAAAGGTGTTACAATACTTGTACCCCCCAAAAGTGTTACAATTCCTGTATCCCCCAAAAGTGTTACAATAACTTTATCCCACAAAAGTCTTACAATTCGTGTATCCCCCAAAGTGTTACAATTCCTGTATCCCTCCAAAGTGTTACAATTCCTGTATCTCCCAAAGTGTTAAAATTCCTGTATCCCCCAAAAGTGTTACAATTCCTGTATCTCCCAAAAGGTGTTACAATTCCTGTATCCCTCAAAGGGGTTACAATTTCTGTATCCCCCCAAGTTTTACAATACCTGTATCCCCCAAAACATATTCCAATATTCCTTCCAAAGGTGGAACAATACCTGTACACATCCCTAAAGATGATACAATATCTGTACCCCCCAAGGTGTAACAAAACCTCTACACACACTCCCCAAAGTGTTACAATACCTCTACATGCCCCAAAGGTATTACAATATCTGCCCTCCCCAAAGGTGTTACAATACCTGCGGATGAATATGTAAAGTGAACAAACTTCTTGCCGAGAGAAAGGACTTCACACAACAAATCTATGAGATTTAGAGTGAGGACATTTTATTACACAGAGCACACGGTTTATATAGGGTTAGAACTACAGCTTATTGGCTAAAAAGAGTTACACATCACCACACTAGAAACTTCAGTTGGTTAGGACCCATATCTCACAAGTCCCATGTTTATATTATTTTATCCTGGCTGTTTTCATGCACTTGCAGAGTCCTGTGAATTCCTACTATGTGAATTCTTGGGGAGTAACCTCCTCCCTGCCAGCCAGCAGCAGCTGAGCTCTTTGCTGCCTCTGGCTGATAGCTGAGTCTCACAGGGTTTGTTCAGGCTGGCTTCAGTCTTACAGGATCTCATATAGATCTGAATTGCTCACTTTTGATTTTACTATAGTTTGTCTGCAGCCCAGCCCTGGGGCCGCGGGTATTGTAACCAAAGTTTTGCTCCCTCCTGGCACTTCCCACATGCCAAGCCCATCACTAAACCATGTCCACAAAATGTCCCAGTGAGTCCTGCCACACTCAAATATCCACATCAAAGCTGACTTGTTTTCACTCCTACAAATTAAAGCATTAGTGTATTTATCTCTGGTAGGTGCCTTAAAGCCCAGAGATGTCAGAGTTTGGGATTGTGAGAGCTTCTCTAAGAGCCTGAGAGTCCTATATGGGGTTTGTCAAGGCTGCAGCCTCATAGAATATCCTGAGCTGGAAGGGATCATCCAGTCCAGCTCCTGGCCCTGCACAGACACCCCAGCAATCCCACCCTGTCCCTGAGACATTGTCCAAATGCTTCTTGAGCTCTGGCAGCCTTAGGGCTGTGCTCACTGCCCTGGGGAGCCTGGTCAGTGCCCACCACCCTCTGGGGGAAGAATCTTTTCCTCATGCTGAAGTCCAGTTGACATCTGAAAACTAAGCACAACCTTGCTCCCATCCTGGATTTGCCATGGGATTCCCAAGGGAAACTGCAGATAGGCCAGCTTGGATAAGGATGTCCTGAAACACTGGGAAATAGCTGTGGGAGAAAGAAATGTCTGCAACTTGGGTTATAGCCAGGGTTTGTCTTCCCAGCAATAAAATACGTATGTGATCCTGGAAGCAGAGCCAGGACCCAGTCTCCCACCAGTTAGCAAGTCATGCTGGTCCCAGTGTGGCTCTTGATGCCCAGCCATCTCTTGGCTCAGCCTTGGCAGAGCTCACTTCCAGTGAAGGAGAGTTCTAGGAATGGGGCAGGAGATCCAAACTGGCTGCCCTAAGGCACTATCCACTTCCTCAAGTCAGTGCCTCTATAACCAAGGCGGTGGGAGCTGTGAGTCCTACTCAGGGAAAAAAGGGCCCACGGGTCAGGGCTGCTGTTCCCCAGTAGGACTATGTTCCCAGCAAACTGGGTTTGATCTGCCCCAGTTCTGGGCTGGTTGTTGCTGGGGAGCAGCCTGTGGAAAGCCCAGCACTGCAGCTTGGCAGTGGCTCACTGTGGATGCTCAGGGAGGCACAGGCTCTGTTTGAGTTTGCTGGCCAAGAACAGGCATCTCCTGGGCCCAGATGTCCCAGGATGGAGCAGATGCAAATTTGCACTAAAACGACAGGACCATCCATCTAGTCCCATTGTCCTCATTTTAACTTTGTGTCTCTGCCTCCTCCCCTTGCAAGGCACCAGTGCTTCCCTGGCCCTGTCTGCCAGAGCCTGCATCCCCCACGCCACCCTTATCTCCTGCCTCGGTGGCTGCAGCTTGACTCTGGCCTGTGTTTACCACCACTTCATTTCAGTGTCATCTACACCCTCGATGTGCCCAAACTCACACTGGTGGAGCAGAGAGGGCCATTGTGTGGGGTGCTGATAAGGGCTTTGTTTTAATTCAGCTGGTCCTCAGAGCCTGTGAAAAGCCTTCAGGGGTGGCAGACTGGGCTCCATCAGAGTCCAGTGAGATGGGAGCAGCTTCCTAAGCCACCTGGACATGCTTCTCAACCACAGCCTGGCATCTCCCTGAGGCTCACCCATGCTGGAGCCCCCCATGTGCCTGAGTGCAGAGGAGGAGATGGGAACTGCTGTGATGATGGTGTGGGGCTGTTCCTGCCCTGCTTTGTGTCCCATCCCTCTGGAGCACCACAGTCTTGGGGGACATGCCCAGTGTGAAATGTCACTGCTCAGAATGAGAAAAGGACAACGAGGGCTGGGACAGCAAAGCAGAGCACTGAGATGTGCTGGGGAAAGCTCTGAAGGAGGAGCAAATGTATTTTTCGTCTTCCTTTCTGTTCAAGAGCTTTAATATAGCCCAAGGCAAAGCACGGAGGGCACAGGGCAGCTCTGTTACAGGATCTGCATTGCTGCCTGGCTCCTAAAGATGGAACAGCTGCAGAGGGAAACCCCAAAGAGGAGAGGGTTGTCTAAATAATACCCAGCAAATACCAGGAAAAGATGCACATAGAGCTTGATCTTGCAGGCCTCAATGCCAATGAAAGATGTACCTGCTCAAGACAGCAGTTTTGGGGATGTTTCCATAGGTTTGTGTGACTTCTCCACAGAAGCAAGCTCATGTTTTAAATGTGGCCATTCTGCTGCTCCTCCAGCAAGTGTCTTCTACAGAGAGGGAGAGGGGTTGAGCAAGGAACTCTCAGTTTCGAGACAGGTGGGGCAGGGTTGTGGATGAGATGTGGGGCATGGGCACGATCCTGCAGGAAGGATGAGCTCCAGATCCTGATGGTCTGTGGGCGGAGGGACCCTGTCACCCTGTGACAGGCCCTGCCATAGCCTGCCCTGTGGAGATCACCCCTTCCCCACCTCCAGCTCCCCAGAGTTTAAGCCATACAGCAAGCTGAGCTTGTCTCATGCTCTTTGGAGCTGGAGTAAAGGCTGGGAAACATCGACAGCTCTCACATGAAGGTGTCAGATGCAATTTCTGCTCTGCTGGTACATTAGTACACAGAGCAGGGTTTATTTGCTCCAAGAGAAAAAAACCCACCCAGCCTTTATGCGTATGGATTTCTGTGCTGTGTCCAACTGAGCAACACCTGTTCACTCAGCTGATGCTTCTGTATGTCCTTGAAATAGGCTTGTGTATTAGAGAAGGAGCTCTACAGGCATATGGACTTCATTTGGAACCTTTTTCTCATTTAAACAGAATGTATTTGGGACAAGAAAAAGACTTCTCAGCCCAGTGCAGTATGTGGGGACACACATTCTAGAGAGGTGTATATATATGTGTGTCTAAGTATTTATATACATACATCACACCCGACTGAGCATCCACAGTTTTGCAAACAACATTTTTAGGACTATAAATACACAGCCACTATATATGTTATAAATCTATAGCCAGTAAACCACAAAAATATTAATATATGCCCTCCACAAGTCAAGAAGCACTCCCACCATCTTTAGCACATTTAATTGGATATCAGACAGTCGAGTCACGGACTGGTTTTCCATGGAGTGCTTCTCTATTTGGTGCACAGGGGAGCAGTGTTTGCTGTCCAAGCAGGTACTTGGCACCTGCTCTGATTACTTGCTGGCATCCCACACCTCAGCTCGTGCCATGCTGAGCAAGCTGTGCCCTGAGGATGTTTTTTCAGTTCTGTTTGCTGTACCCAAGCACTGATGTGAAGCACCATTCTGGGTCTGGTCCTCTTCTGGACTCTTTCAGCTCCTGCAAAGGTCCTACCAAAGGAAACAGGATGCACAGCAAGGACAGAGACCTGTTGGAGCGAGTCCAGAGTAGGACAAGAAGATGATTAGAGGGATGGAGCACCTCTCCTATGGGGAAAGGCTGAGAAAATTGGGATTGTTCAGCCTGGAGAAGAACAGGTTTTGGGGTGACCTAATTGTGGCCTTCCTGAACCTGAAGAGAGCTGACAAGGAAGACAGAGGGAGATACATTGCAAGGCCCTGGAGTGACAGGACAAGGTGAGGATGGTTTCAAACTGGTAGAGTAGGTTTAGATTGAATATCAGGAAGAAATTCTTCTCTATGAGGGTGAAGAGGCCCCAGCACAGGTGGCCCAGAGAAGCTGTAGCTGCCCCATCCCTGGAAGTGTCCAAGGCCAGGTTGGATAGGACTTGGAGCAATTTGGGATGAAAAAGGTGTCCTTGCCCATGGCAGGGGTGTGGTCCCTTCCAAGCCAAACCTTCTATGATTCTATGAAACCTCATGCTCTGGTGTCCCCCTCTGAATAAAACCAACATGAGAGAGGTTGCTGCAAGTGGGAAGTTCCACCTCTGGAAGCAGCTCTTTCTTTACAACCCTGCCTCTGCTCCTCCAAAGTGTGGGTTTGTGTGAGTCCCCACCTCAAGCAAGGCCCTGTGCAGCAGGGTATGGAGTCAGGTGAGTCACCAGCAGGTCTGAGGAGCTCTGTCCCTGCAGCTGCTGAGGTACCTGAGGGCAGCTGAAGGTTGTTCTCCTCTCTGCAGACCATTAGAAGGAGAGAGCAGGATGCTGAGATGGAGGAAGGGAAGGTCTCAGCCGACGACCAGAGCTCTGGGCTGGAAAATCTCACTCAGGCAAAGATGTATGCCTGTTCTTTCTCCCTACTGCCTTGTCCTGCCTCTTCCTCACCCCTTTGCTGTCCCCTCCCAGGTCCCACACCAGCTTGGTCCTCCCATTTCCTCTGCAGAGAAGACAAGTCTAGTGGCAAGGGATTAATGGGTTTGATCAAAGAACATTGAACACAAGAGCAAGAGGGAATGTTATTTAGAAATCGCTCATCTCATAGGCATGTGTAGCTCTAAAGATGCTGAAAGAAAGAGTAATTACTGTCATAAAAATGAGTGGGAAGTGAGATAAAGGGTTTATCTCATGGGGTAGGTCATGGCAGAGTAACCTGCCTGTTTTCTTCACTGGGAACCAGTTTTCTAAACAAGGCAAAATGCAAAGTTTAGTACAAGCATCATTAACATGGGTGAGAACTGAGTTAAAGGAGAGGGAGGCAGATGGTGCCAGAAGGAAGGTCTGGAGCCTGGTGGTTTCCCAAGGTCAGTCCTGGTGTCTGGTCAGTGTTTCTCCAGGCACACTGTGAGTGGTCAGTGTTGCCCAGAGAGGCAGGTGTGTCTGGGGGGAGGAGGATGGGATCTCATTGAGCAAGAACTGCTGGAGGAGAGGAGGGTGGGATGAGACCTGTTCAGCAGGTGGGAAGCAGAGCACACAGCAGTGATCAAGCCCAAACATGCAATAATTCTGTGATAAAATCTGGGGACATTATTTATCACACAGGTCCCTTTCTGCAAACATGAATGTTTGAGCATGAGTGTGTCCAGCTCAGCTTAGAAGCTGTAATGCTGTCCCTGAAACCATCTCAGATCTTCTTCATTTGTGTGTTCAAGCTGATGGCTGTCTGCTGCAGCCATACAGAGGGTGATACTGTCTGGAATACCCTATTTGTTTCCCAGAGGCCATCTGGCTGCATGTCTTCATTGTTTGAGAAAGTGGTGAAGCCGTCAGTGCTGCATTCCCCCAAAAATGTCCTGTGCTGGGAGAGTAAAAGTCAGGAGGGACAGAAAAGTGACATGTCAGGGCTGTGCATCAGGGCTGTGCATCACTTTGCAGGATCTCTCAGCTCGTCACTGAGGTGAACAAACTCTCTGTTCAGGATCTCAGGAGCCAGTGAGTGGGTCCTCTCCCATGTGATCTGCTCCTGGTCACTGTCTGCCCAGGCACACCCCACTTGTGCAGCTCAGGCTTTCCCACCCAGTGCATACAAATGTGGTGGCCTGGCAGGGACAACTGTGCTGGGATCCACAGATCTGCTCCCTGTGAAGCAGTGAGGGAGCTCAGTGCCAGGCAGGATCAGGCCAAGGTGATCAAACTCCAGGGCTGATGAAATCCCAGCCTTTGCACTGGTTTGGTCTTGTCAGAGGATGATTCTCTGGTTGTTTTGCTTTCAAATTCTGCCATGCTCCTGGAGGCAGGGCCACCACCCTGCCTCAGGGTCATCAGAGCCACAGAGTGTTTTAGTATCATTCGGGAACCTGCAGCCACAAAACTGCTCAAACTTTTCATTTAGCAGTCTCAACCCACCCCCTTGTCATGCTCAAAGCAGCACCGAGCTAAGCCCTGCCTGGCTGTGCAGACTGTTTGCCATCTGGCACAAGCAGGACCAAGTAGAGTTAAATAAATGTTAAATACACAGTAATACCATGTGACACTAGCAAAAGGCAGTGAGTTCAAGCTCGGAGAGTCTGCTTATGTAAACAGCATCCTGAAATTAATATTTACCTTTTAAAACAAACAGATATTTGGGGTGTTTCACAGTCTTTCTGCCTAACAGATGCCAAGAACAACAGCTTGGTACTGCAGGGAATTGGCTTGACAGCTCAGGGGACAGTAAACTCCCCACCAGTCTCCAGACTGCGAGGTCAGAGCTGGTCCCTCTCTTTTCAAGCAGACAAATTCGCACGAGTGCCAGATTAATCTTTGCTCAGGGGCTGTGACCTCTAATGAGGAGTGGGAGCCAGCCCAGCGTTGCAGCCTGGAGCAGGGATTCAAGCAGCAGATGGGCTGAGGACAGAGGATTTGGGGATGATCAGAGTGGTCCCTTGTCCAGAGGGGCTCTGGGGAGGCAGAAGGGCTGTCCCAGGGCGGCTCCTTGGGTGGCAGCATCACCACCAGCCAGGCAGTTGTGCTCCATTTCCAGCCAGACCTGTGGGGTAAATCCCATCATTTCTCTAAGGAGTGATCATTTTGCACATCTCAACCAGAGCCCCTCTCAGAGCACAGCCAGGGGATGGGAGCTCACATCACACCCCTGGAGTGCCCTTGGAGTTTGCTGCTCCTCCATGAAGTCATCTCATGGTCATCTTCATGTGAGCAGCCAGCACTTTTCTAGGGTTTGCTATGTTTTTCTAAACACTTTTAATCATTTTGCAGCAATGGGACATGTGTGCCCACACAGACACAAGGCAAAAGTCTGCTGCCACCTTGGAGGTGTTTGGGATCTCAGTAAATCAGGAGTGAGCAGAGGCTGGGGTAGGAGCCTGATTGTGGTTATAGTAGGATAATTTTGCAAATATCTGAAGCAGAAGGAATTTTCAGTGTGTTTTGCAGCTCACCACTTTACCATCATCCACTGTTCAGTTTTATTTCTGCCCTCTGCTCCTAAAGCACCTTCATCCCTGTGCTTTCATCCTCTTCCTCCCAGCTGGGGACAGCTCTTTGGTGCTCATCCCCTCCTGATCCCTCCTCTGGCTCTGGGTGCTCTCATCCCACCTGACTGCTCATCAAGGGTTTTGGGTTGGTGTGGCTGTGTGGGGGCCCAAGCTCAGAGCCACCACATGCCCATCCTGGTGCTCGGCTGGTTCCTACCTCAGGTTTTCAACTCCCTTCAGCAGATTCTTGGTGATTTTTCAACCTCCCATGGAAGGGGAGAGAGGAGCACGGGAAGCCAATGGGGCTGGAGATACATCAGGGCTGGGAGTGGTGATGGAACCCTGAATCGAGCCCTCCAGGACACACAGGATCACACCAGCATCACACCCTGTGTGAGGGGACACGGGGCTGCCACCTGCCACTCGCCCGCCGTGCAGCTGCCAGCTTGGGATGACAAAGTGACACAGCCTTTGGGAGGCCGTTACCTGCCAGGCACGGCAAAGTAAACCCATTAATGCCAGCAGCGTGTGGGTGGGCAGGGCTGGGAGGATGTGGGTAGGCTCTATTACCCCTGTAAAACAAAAACCAACAGTGATGCCAGCGTGGCTGCCAGTGGGGCCCCTCCACGGGCGGTGGGGGATGATTAAACAGGGGACACCCCAAAAGCCATGTCAAGCCAAGCTCACTAAACCTCATGAACTAAGGGATGCTTGGGCACCACAAAGGGCTGCACCCAGTGCTCAGAGTTTCCAGAATGATTGTGCCAGAAAAACTGGTGTGTTTGAGTATGGACTCATGTTGAATATCTCTTGAATATCTCTTTCTTTTGAAATCTAATCCTCCTTGCATTTCAGCTGCTGACAGTGCTTGTCAGAGCTTGTAGTCACTGTGATTGTAAAGGTGATAGCAAGATAGATGTATCTGCCCTGACAAAGTCACACAGAGAGCTGCAGCTCATTGCTGGGGACCAGGGTGGGGGGATGCCACCAACACTTTGACAGCGATTGCCCCCTCAGGAAGGACCGTTGGGCTGTTCTCTGACTCCGCTTCCTTCAGTTAGTTCAGATCACTCTTGAGGTTCAGCCAAAGTTGAGCTGCAGAAAGCGGGGGAGGTTTCCTATAGAGTGACAACTTCAGGCTGAAAGTGGGAGGATGTGAGCAGGTCACTGGGAGGTCTGTGGGAACACAGGGATGGGACACCACAGAGGAGTCTGGGAGATGCCATCAGCCCTCCTGCTTCCCAGGCCAGGCCCAGCTCCAGAGGGGGTGTCCAAAACACACTCATGTCTCACCTCAGCATTCCCTTAGAAATTCAAACTTGATTATGGTGTTTGGTGCATGCTAAAGAATGCCAATTTTCCCTAAATAGTGGTCCATATATATAAGACAAACCTTGAATCTCTGCTATTAAAATGAATGGGTAACTCACATTTTATAGGAAAGCCTAGAAACCAAGGCTACAAGTAAGCAGACTCAAATAATCCTCTCTGAATTGGAAAAAAAGAAATACTGGACTTTGGAGGAAGAGCCATGCCCCAGTATAAACAGGGATGTTTTCAGAACTGGGAGTAGGGCTAAATATTTCTTCAGGGAATTAACCACAGAGCTTGGTTAGGGGTGATGGATTAGAGCAAGTCTTCCTGCCTGCTGATTTCTATCATGGATTTTAATCACTTTGCCCTGCCTGTTTCCAGCTTGACCAAGAGTTGTGTGAGGATCCGTGCACCCTGGGGCTTCTAAGAAATATTTCTATACTGCAGAGGAATATATAATATAATATATATTAAAATATATTATATATAATATATATAAAACATATTTATAACAAGCCTTTATATAAGAATATATAGAAAACATATAAATATAAATATCTAAAAATATGTAAAATACATATGTATAAGAAATAATTAATTTCTCATCCTAACAAAACCAGAGAGCAGCAATTCTGTTACTGGAGCAAGGGCTGGAAATGACGGAGCTGAGGGAGGGGTTTTGCCAAGGATGATGAGCTGGGTACAATCCCCCCCAGGCTGTGCCCTTGCGCTGCCAGCACTCTTGCCCACCCTTCCCTGTGCATCCTGAACACGGTGGGAGGATGTCCTGGGTGAGGGGTCCCCAGGCCCCCCCGCCAGTGCCCACCATCGTGCCATTCAGCCAGCCGGAGCGGCAGGAGCATTTCCAGGCTGTGGAGATGCCCTGCAGAGGAGCATGTCAGCTCGTGGATGCTCTGCCCGGTGCTTGGCACGTGCCAGGGCCACCATTCCAGTCCTGGCCACATTCCCACGGAGATTGCTTTCCTAGAAAGCTCTCCCTGCTGCCGGCCGGCCAGTCCTGCAGCACCCGCTGCTCCCTGGCCCTGGCACCAGATCTGCCATCAGCCTGAAGCCAAGCAGGGAGAAACCCAGCAGTGCCAGGACTCCTTCCACCCCTGGGTCCAGGCTGATGAACCCAGAATAAGACCTGCTGGATGGCCCAGCTGTGTTTGGGTTTGAGTGTGAAAGGGTGTGCTTTTCCTGCCCTGCTACATCACCCAGCACTGCCCTGCTCCCCAGCGGGCTGCTGGCACGTTCCTCTGGCAAAGGGGCTTCAGGTGCCGGGGGAATGGGCACAACCCAGTTTGGTTATGTTTTCTTTAATAAGCTTTTCTTTAAAATATAATCCAGGACTGCTAAGGAATTAAAAATAGTTGTAATACTAAGCCTTGAACAAAGTCTTCTCTCCCAGCCGTCTCCTGCCCTGGATCCCCAGGGCTGGGACTTGTTGCTCCAGGCTGCCAGGTCATGTGGCACAGGGTGGCTTCAGCTGGAGCACAGAGGACATTTCAGATGGCCAGTGAAATGCCCTGGGTTGATTTGGATGGAATTTCGTTTTGGAAAAGGTGACGGAACAAGTATGTGACATTTTCGTTCCAAACCCAGGCTTTGCTGTATGTGATAAACTGTAGAGCTGGAGGTCAGCAGAAACTGAAATAATGGATTTCACTGTTACTGACTTAAAAAAAAAAATAAAAAATCCATTAACTCGCAAATTCTGAAATGTCATGATTTTTCTGGCTGTTCAGCACAAAAACCAATCTGGAAGTGTCAGGACCCGAGCCCTGCATAGCCCCTTTGAGCCTGGCTCTGGCAGATCCCAGCCAGGTCCCCACTGCCTTGGCTCGCTCAGAGAGGCCCCTTGGCTGCACATCACATCTTTTGCAGAAGGACATCAGCCTTGCTGGCATCGCCCAGTGGCATCTGGGGCTCTGCCCAAAGTACCAGTGGGGCAAGGAGTTTTTTTATTGTCAGTTCTCAAGGTTGGACCACCCCCCTTGGTGGCCAATGTGGTACCTACCCCGGGATCGTGCCTTTCCCGGCCGGAGCCAGAGCAATGGGCAGGGCAGGGTGCCCTGGGAGCCGCCAGCTCCACCCGGGAGTGGTGGGTAGCACAAAGCCCATATCAGCAATGATTTCCTGACAAACAGTGCAGCTCATTGTCTGTTCTCATTTATAAACTGCTCCACACCAGCCATCTGATATCCATTATTACAATTACAAACAACCCACAGTAACTCTCCAGCTGGTCAGCTCCATCCTAACAGCACTGCAGCCATTCAAGGATGCCATATGGTACCAGAGTTTCCAAAGCAGCATTGTCAATCAGCCTTATTAATTTCTGAGTTCATTTCTTTTCCTTTTAGGGATATATTTTTCCCTTTCTTTCTATATAAGACAGAGACACTTCTCTGGCCTTAATTTGGAATATGCAGCTTGACAGAATAATTGAAACATCTACAACTACAAGGCAGCTGGCAGGGAAAGGAAGAGCCTGAACTCTGTGAGCAACCCCCTGAGTACTGGTGCTCATGCAAGACCTCCAAGTGTCTCTTACCATATATACCACAGTGCGTGTCACGAGAATATTAAAAACCCATTAGATGTGGAGTACTGGACATGGCTGGCTCTTTACTGCAGATGGAGGGCTGATAATGGCCACTTCTCTTCGATCTCTGAGTCTCCTTTGAGCTATATTTATTTTCTCCCCAACATTTTGGAGCCTATGGGTGGTATTATTGGAGATGGTTGTAGATGCTGAGATGCTGTTGACTCTGCTCGTGCCCATCCTGCTGCAGCCCAAGGTGATGCCCAGCTGGGTGCTGCGAGGTGAACTCTTCTTTTGGGGTGATTGTTGGTGAAAGAGCCACTTTTTGTGCCTTTTCCACATGGCACCATTACAGTCAGCTGCATCGTGTCTCTGCCTCAGTGTCATCGTGCATAGCGGTGAGGCAAAGGGATGTGCCATTCCCTGCCATTCCCAGTAATTCCCAACCCTCCAAACACATCTGGTCATAGCAACCAGGCACTGCATCACAGCTGCTGGCTGCAGGGGCTGCTGAGGCTTAATTTTTGCTTTGTTTTTGTATTTTTAAGCAAAACCAGTGATCACCAAGGGGTGTTTTCTTCCTTGGCTTGAGGCAGCTGAATTTTATGGTTCTGAAATGCCTGGCTCCAGCTAAAGCTCAGCAGAGGAGCTCCAGCAGGATTTTCCTACCCTGGGAATGGCATAGAGGTGATGGGGGAGTGGAGATGAGGGCCTTTCAGGATGAGATGTGGTCATTGTGGCACACTCAGACTGTCCTTATGAAAATGTCTCTACATGCTTTCATGTTTGGTTTCTCCCCATTTGGCTTTGGGGTCTCCACAGTTGACTGTGTGGCGTTTGCAGCTGGAGCAAAAACTTCCCCTCAGGATGTGGGTGCCTCCAACAGCACCCCCAGATACTGGGGCTCGTTGGGGGTCATCATTTATTGGGGTCCTCTTATCCCGAGTAAGGGGGCAGCGTGAAGGACGGTCTGAAGAGCTCAGGCACAGCAGGCAGCAGAAGGCTGATCAGAAGGCTGACAACTTAGGGAGTTTCCAAGAGAGTTTATTCAAGACAGTTTCCTCATAGCTCATAGATCATAGTAGTAGTTCATAGTAGTAGTAGTAGTAGTAGTCATAGTAGTTAGTTCCTAGTAGATGTAGATCTATTCTCAATAACATCCACACCTTTTATATCCTCTCACATCCAACATGTCGTGACATTATTGGCTGGCCCATTCACCTCACATACACTGAAGCATCTCATAGGTCACAAGACACCACACACACTCCAGGTAGCTCTCTTCTCTTGAAGGGAGAACTCTAAACTGCTTGCCTTAAGGGCTGCACTCACAATCACCCCTACACCGAGACTTGCTGGGGTGTGGGTATCCATGCCCAGGGGGCTGGCAGAGCTCTCAGTGCATGATTTCACTCCTGGCCATGGTACATGGCCATGGTACATGGCCAGAGAACAGGATTCAGGCTGAGTAGAGAGAGAACATCCAAGAGCTCCTTGCATGGTGGTGGGTGAGCACGGCAGGTTTTGTGGCTGTGCCTTATGCAGATCATGTGGGATTATGTAAAACCTCTTTGTTCATCCTCCCCGTCGAGAGCTCTGTGGGGCCAGGACAGTTTGCAGGGGAAATCTGCCCTGCACAGATGGTGACACCGGGGCTCCAGCCACCGGGGGTGGACCTGTTCTGCCTCCCTGTTCTGCAGTCCCTGTGGGCATTTCCCACACTGCCTTTAGCTGTTTGGAGGCAGGTTCCAGCCTTGGGGAGCCCAGCGAAGATCCAGCACCAAGACACAGCCTAGCCCAGCTCTGCCAAGGGATTTGCTCATTCCCAAGAGCCATGGCCAGTGTCCACCTCTGGAGAGAAATTCTGGGAATATGTCAGCCCTCTTGAGCAGCATCCCTTCAAAGATGGCTTTCTCCATGTGCAATGTCACTGCTGCAGATGCCTTCACCCATGGAAAGTGCAGGTTATGGTGCTCCTAAACTTACCCTTGCTATGGGCTGGGAGCCACGTTCACATCGTTATTCCTTACTGCCATCATTTTTGTCTTATCCAGGGGACACGCATTAAAGGGTACATTGAACTGGATGGATCATTTGATTTATTTACAATAATGGAATACCATTCTTTTGTTACTGTTACACATTTGTTTAGATCCAGCACCAAGCCCCAGTTCCCACCTGGGACTCTGCAGCCATGGTTTGGTGCCCACCTCACACTTCCATGGGGGTACTACAGGGCATCCAGAGGACAGGGGAGGCTTGTGTCTCCATGGATGAGTTCCTGTCTCCATGGATGAGTTCCTGTCCCCAGCTGTGACCTGATCTCAGCTGATGTAGCTCATGGTGGTGCTGGGATGGAGCAGCAGCCTGAGGCCCTTCCTGGTACATGTAGTACCCATGGGGACTGGGTTTATGCCACCTCCAAGTTCTCACCTGGCTTTCCCCAACCCCTCCGGCCTTCTCCAGAGGCAGGGAAAGGTTTCACAGCCCTGTTTGCATGGACACCCAGTCAAAGTTCACTCTCCTGCCATTTCACTGCTGCTTGGAGTTTGGTTCTGGTGTTTCCCTGCTTTGGGCTGCATTTGCACCAGGACTGGGCAACACTCCAGTCTTTGCTCCTGGCTCCTCTCCTTGGCCAGGCATCCAGGGCTTTCCAGGAGCACTGAAAGGCTGGGGTTGGTTGTGATCCCCAGCAGTGATGGGCAGGACTCTTCTCCCCATCCCATCACTGCTCAGCACTGTCCTCTCCATGCTGCTCTCCCTCTCACAGCATCACCCCACAGGACACAAAGACCTTATTTTCATTTGAGTTTCTGAATTTGTGATATTTTCCTTGATTTTCCCATACCTTTCCCCTCTGGTTCTCAGTGAACCACCTTGCCCATTCTGCAGGAAGCTCCTTGCTTGCTCTGCATCTCTTACTGTGGTCATGGGGACATCAGAGCCTCCCAGACCTGTCCCTGTCCCTGTCCCTCCTGCTAATCAGGCACAAATGATTATGTTGTTCCTGATGTGATGGTGGTGTGTGAGTCAGGCACTTCACAGAGCCTGGCCTTGGGCAGCTCTATTGTTATTCAATAACACTTGTCCAAAGGAGCCCTTGTGGCTGTGATATTTCCTGTGGGTTGGGAATGCCTTGGGAGGGTCTCTCGGATCTCACGGGGGTGTCCCCAGCCCAGCTCTGTGGTGCCAGATGCTGCAGGGCCATGTGGTGCCCTGTGACTGTCCTACAGCAGAGAGCCACTGCTCCTGGGTTTGTTTTCCTTTTTCCCCATCCCTGATGCAATCCTGCAGTTATCCCATTGCATCCTGAAGTGCATCCAGTTGCTAAAACCCTGCTCTTTTATGTCTCTGCCCAGCGCTGAGGCTCCAGGATCTGCACCAGCACTGCTGCTTTTGCTTGAGGGTTATTGGGATATTTTTCCCCCATAATTTTTTTCTTTTTTTGTGGGATTTTGCTGTTTTCTCAGCATACTTCAATTATGATTTCACATACCTCCCAGAGCTGACTCACTGCTGACACCATCTTTTCTGCAGATTGGAGGGGAAGCCAAGCCATGACTTTCTGGTCTTATTCCTTGCTCTGCCCACACGGTTCCTTCTCCTCCATCCCTTCCTGACAGCACAGTTCCCTGTGTGCCAGTTCTTCCTTGGGGACACCTCACCACAAGCACTGAGCTCATTTTGCTTCATGCAACATGTGGCTGTTGTGCCCTGGGTCAGTTCTGACATCACCTGCATCCGCCTCTTCTGATGGGCTTGGAGCACTGGCTGGGCAGGGGAAATTCCACCCCTGGACACTGTGATTGCAATTTATACTCAGATCAACAGAGAAGAGATTATTTGGGTTTTTTTACCAAGTTCTTGAGTTGTTGGAGGACAAAACTCTGCTCTGCCAGCTGGAGTTCCCTATGCCAGGGATGGGGAGAGAAGCAGGCATGGGCAGAATGCCGAGGTCAGCGTTTGCTCCAGAGCCTGCCCTGCACCAGCTTTCCAAGAAACTTTGTAGCAGGAGAAAAAAATAAAAAGCCAACCTAATTTTTTCATTTAGAGCTGGAGCGAGGCCAGATTTTGCAGCAGAACATTTTTTGGTGAAAATGGAGCTGTTGTCTTCTGGCCAGCACTTGTTGAATGGCCCCTGCCTGGCCAGCACCATGGGATGGCAGAGCTGGGGCTGGGAGGGAGAGCTGAGGGGCACCACCCACTGCCTGGTGGGTTTGGGGGCCAAGCCTGGACCCCGTGGAGTCCCCACTAAGGTGCTGCCGGAGGGGACCGGCTGCCTCCCCTGTGGGCTTCGATCACAACTTCCCTCTGAAAACTCTCCAGTGCTTTGTTCTCCCCCTGATACAATCCATTTGGAGCAAATGCAGTCTCAGAACATCTTGCCAAGCCCACAAGCTTTGGGGAGGGAGGCTCCTGCGAAGCATTAGCAGCAGATAAGGCCTCCTCTGGGATGGCTGGGGAGGGGAATGGTGGTAGAGTCTCTCCCCTGCTTGTCCTGTCCTGGGGACTGTGATGACCAGGCAGGGAATGCCAGGATCCACCTTATTATCCTGTCACTATCCTGTTCCTTCACCTAACGTGCTCCAGGGCCTGACCCTGCACGTTGCTGCTCCTCACTGCCCATTGCCGATGGTCCCTGCCTGCCAGGCATCCCAGGGTGCCCCAGCATCCCCCGACTCCCAGGGGAGCTCAGTGCTGAACCAAAAGCAGGGCAAGGGCCTGTGGCTGAGTGGCAGTGGGTTGGGATGGAGCCCCTGCTCTGGAGCTTCTGGTTCTGAGCCCCAACACTGTGGGAGCCAAGGCTGGACTCCCCCCACCTGCAGCCACAGGTGTGTGAGAACTTTTTTAAGCCCCTGGAGGCAAATTCCCCATCCTGCCTTGTCCTGCCTGATCTGCGCAGACAGACAAGGCTGGAAGTGCAGGCAGGGATTCCTGGGATACCCACAATCAGGGTCAGAGGTGCAGGCAGGGTCAGAGGTACAGGCAGGGGTCCCTGGGGCCCTGTGAGGTGCCAGCAGTGGGTGAGTGATGTGACAAGTCCCTGTGGGATGCAGTCTGTCCCTAACCAGACATCCCCAAGGGGACCTGGGGCGCTCGGTGACGGTTGAGGGGGTGGGAGCGGGGCAGGGTGCAGGGGGAGGTTAATGCCGTTGTAAGCCGGGGCAGGGGGTCTGCAACAGACGAGACCTCGCCAGCCAGATGGGGAGACTCGTCTGCCGCTTGCCGGGGCCACAAAGGAGGGTCCCCTGGTAGCAGCTGGTCCCAAGGAAGAGGTTAAGGAGACACGTGTCAGGGCAAAGCCCAAGGGTGGCAGACGCGGCCCTGGCCTTTGTCGGGGTCACCTCCCATCTGACGGGGAGCAGGTGGGGTGGGAGCCGCGGGGACCCGGGGCCGGAGGGGCAGTGGGATGGCTCTGTCATGGTCCCGCCGGGCGGCGCCGGCTGCGGGCCCGGCACCGCCTGTGACAGCTATTCACAGGCTGCCTTTGTGCCTTGGCAGAGAAGGAATCCTTTTTTGTTTGGGGGGGTTTTTTCGGTTTTTTTCCCCCCCAGAAAGAGTGGGAATGGCCCCATGGCAGGAGATGCTGATGGGGGTCACAGGATGCCCTGGCCTGGAGCAGGGGACAAGGCAGGGGAGAACAGGAGGGTTGGTGGTTGGAAATCAAGGACAGGGTCTGGCTGGGCATCTTCCTGGTCTGACTTGGAGGAGCCCAATGGATAACGGGATGGGCACCCATCCTGCTTCCCACTTCTGGGCAAACCACAGGCAATACTTCATCCCTGGGTCTGGAACTGGCAGAGCTGCAGCCCTGTGGGCACCTCTGGCCCCAGGAGCTGCTCTGGAGGCCACGATCCAGCCAGGGGTCAGGGCTCACCCCCTGGCACAGAACAGCCCCCTCAGTCGGCCCAGGCCCCCCAGGCCCTCCACTCCCCCTCGCCGCCAGAGTGGGGCTAATTTCAATTATCTTCTCCAGCCCATATGAATTCTATTAATATCAAAGTAATGAGGTAGTTACTGCGATTCGGAGGAATGGCTGGGGAATTGCTTGGGATAGGGTTTCGCCAGCCAAGAGGAGAAATTAAAACCTCCCTTTGGAGAGGAGCAAAGGGCTGTATCAGAGGTGAGCAGGGGCCAGCCAGGGGCAAGGGGGGATGTTCAGGGTGTCCTTCCCCAGGGGGCCACTCCTGCCATCCCTGGGGTCCCTCTCATGCTGGGGAGCTCCTTTGGAGATGCCATGAGCTGGATGGGGAGCTCACAGCAGGGATGATTCCCCCCATTCCCTTTCTGCAGCCCCCCCAGGCTCTGTACAAATTCCCTGAGGGCTTGTGCCTGGAGTATCCACCCTGGAATACAGAGGGATTCCCTTGCTCAGCCTTTCTGGAGCCAGGATGTTTGGTTTAGGGAGCCCTGAAAAGCAGCACTGGAACGGGCAGTGCGTGTCCCATGCCTGGCAGACCCCAGAACTCGGGACTGTGGTGGGTCCCCTTGAGGCATGTGGGGTCCAGCAGCCTGGGAAAGGATGGGGAGAGCTCACAGACCCTGCCTGGCCCCCCAGTCCAAGGAATTGATGCTTTTCCAGGTCCAACACCCTTCCCTGACCCTCAAAAAGACCTGGCAAAGGGCCAGTGCCAGTCCTCTGGGCAGTCCTGATCTCACTTCAGAGACCTGTAACGACACTGGGGAAGGGGGAAATAGATGGGGAAAGGGAAAATAGCAGGGTCCACATTTATATATATATATACATCCCTCTATAAAAAAGGTCACTTGTCAGGCTGGGAGAAGAATTTTTCATGGGGCAGTGGATGGGGTTCACAGAAATGGTGTCTGCAAATGAAGGGAAGGGGCCTCTCCTGCATTCTCCCTCCTTCTCGGTGCTTGAGAACACCAGCAGAGCCCGGTCCCAGCTGCAGCAGGGACCCAGCCAGGAACCAGGGGTGGTGCTGGGCACGGGGAGGGCAGGAGGCTGTGCATGTATTAGGGTGTAAAAATAGCTCTTGTTGTGGAGCAGGAGTGTCGCTGATGCCTGCCAAGCTGCGGGGGGAGCACGAGGTGCCTCCCAAGTGCTTAGAAGAGGAATTTGGTGAGGAAGGGGAGGAGAGATTGTGCCCACGGTGCTGAGCAGAAATTCAGGGCATGTGGGAGGATCCTGCTTGGACACCACCCCAAAAAAACCCGAGCTGAGGTCAGCCCAGAGCCCAGAAAAACTGAGCAGTGAGAAGAGGTGGGGATCCCTCCACTGTCCCCTTAGCCCAGATAAAGAGGGAATTTTTTACAATGAGACATAGCACCAGGTTGCCCAGAGAAGATGTGCCTGCCCCATTGTTGGGACATCAAGGCCAGATTGGATGGGACTTTGAGTAACGTGGTCTAGTGGAAGGTGTCCCTGCCATGGCAGAGGGGTTGGACTAGGAGATTTCTGAGGTCACTCCCAACCCAAACCACTCTGTGACTCTGATAACCAACAGGCTGAGCAGGCAGTGGCCACCTCCAGGGCAGTGTGTCCCCTGTCCCCCATGAAGGCTGGCCTGGGGCTCTGAGGCACAAAGCCATGGCCGGTGAGATGAGCCAGAGTGTCATCCCGTCCCTTATTTCTCTTTTGGTGTCACCAGTTGTGCAGCAGCTGCAGGTGCTCCAGTTTGTGAGCTGAGTGTGGGGGTTCTCAGCTGGTGGCAAAGCCCCAACGAGCTCCTCCAGGTCCCTGCAAGGGTTTGTGCCCCAGCAGGCAGCACCCAGTGGGGCAGGTGGATGGGTTAGGGCACAAGGTGCCCCAGTGCCCAGGGTGGGGGGCTCCGCCACCCCCCGCCCACGGCAGCTCCCGGCGGCTGCAGAGCGGCTCTTTGCTGGCACCTGCTGGCACCGTGAGATCCTGCAGCTGCTGTTTACCGTGGAGAGGCACTGAAACCCGGCCCAGAGATGGTCCTCGCACCGCTCACGGGAAGGAGAAGGACCCTGGGATATTGGGTCTCTCACTCAAGCATCTGCCAGGAGAGTCCCGCATGGATATGGAAGGTGAAGCCCCAGAGAAAGATGCACTTAACTCAAAAACCTGATGCTGACTGTGGCTGTCCAGCTAGAAGAGGGAAAACATCCCTCAGGGCTCAAACCCAGCCTTTTCCCAGGACACAAGGCTCTTCCCATCCCTCCTGTGCCTCTGCATTGTGCTTGGGACAGGAGGCCTTTCCCCTGAGCCAGGGAATGAAATCACATCCATCAGGGTCTCCTGGTGCTCCAGACAACCTCATAGAATCAGAAATCACAGAATGGTTTGGGTTGAAAGAGACCTGAGAGTTCATATCATTCCAACCCCCTGCCATGGGCAGAGACACCTTCCACCAGCCCAGGTTGCTCCAAGCCCCATCCAACCTGGCCTTGGACACTCCCAGGGATGGGGAGTCCACAACCCCAGTGGTGTCACACTGACAGGCCAACAGAGAGAGATGACAGCAGTGGAGAGAAGTGGCATTTCTCGAAGCTCTGTTTGTTGAGTTATCAAAAGCCATGGGGAGCTGCAAGTGGCAGGAACTGCTGAGTCCCTGCACCAGGGGAGCTGCCATTTCCCGTGGGCATCCTGGGGGTATGGGGGAGCCAGGAGGGAACAGGTGGGGTGCAGCAGTGTTTGATGGGCACAGAGGCACTGAAAGAGGGGGGTAGGGTCGCTGTCTGCATGGCCACATCCAGAAGTCCCCACCATGAACAGGACTGTGTTTGTCAAGGAGAATTTGAAGGGCCTTGAGGGGAAGCATGTGAGGAGCAGCTGAGGACACTTGGTCTGTTCAGCATGGAGGAGACTGAGGGGAGAACTCATTGCACTTACAACTTCCTCAGGAGGGGCAGGCACTGATTTCTGTTCTGTGGGGAGCAGGGACAGGACCCCAGTGAATGGCCTGAAGTTGTGTCAGGGGAGGGTTAGAGTGGGTACTAGAAAATGATCTTCCCCCCAGAGGATGGTGGGCACTGACCAGGCTCCCCAGGGCAGTGGGCAAGGCCCCAAGGCTGCCAGAGCTCCAGGATGTTTGGATGATACTCTCAGGCACAGGGTGTGACTCTTGGGGATGATCCTGTGCCAGGCCAGGACTTGGACTCAATGATCCTTTTGGGTCCCTTCCAACTCGGCATATCCTGTGATTCTGTAATTTTAATTGAAAGTGTATTTGTCTGTCTGTGACCCCCCTGAACTCACAGCCTGATCCAGGATTTAAGCAATACCCCCAGCAAACACCTGGGATGTGATTAAATCCAGGATGGAGCAGGTGGGGAGCACAGATGGGTTTGATATCCCTAAATAAAGCACCTGGAGATAAAACACCCCAGCACTGCCTGGCATGTGCTGCCCAGGGGGAAAAGGCTGCCCATGCCCATGGGAAAGGCCACATCCCAGACACCATCTCTGAGCCCCTGTGCATCACCCATTCAGCCAGGAATCACAGAGTGATGAGCCCAGTGATCCTGGTTTGAGCTTGGACCTGCCCACCCTCACTCTGTGCCTCAGTTTCCCCCCGAGCTGTGGCTCTGGTGCCACAGACACTGCAGCCACAGTGCCAAGGGACAAACAGAATCATGGGCAGGATCTCCAGCAGGGTATCCCACAAACTCTGCAGTCCAAGAGATGCTTATTCCCAGTGCCAGGCAGGGAGGCAACAGCATTTTCATTTGCAAGCAGCAAATTTGCCAAACCATGCAGAGTTTGCCCCTCTCCATGTGGAAGGCACCGGTGGGGTGAACCAGTCCAACTGATGTGCAAATGTGATGGTGGATTTTACAACCTGCAGCTCCTGTGCTGTTTTTATGATAATTTTATATCCATTAACCTACCCCAGGGGCTGATTGACATCCCTGCCACTGATGCCACTTGGTCTTAGAGCATCAGAGAGCCAAAGAGGCAGTGAGTGCTGGACTTTGATGTGTGACAATTTTGTCTTTCCAAAGATAAATTATTTTAGCTCCTGGGTGCTGCTTTTTCCCCACCCAGTCTCGTGTTCTTTGATAAAATGATCCTACCCTGATAACACATGATCTGCCATGCAGTAGCATAAGCATTTTCCCATCATGAGAGCCCAGCTGATTCTGGTTATCTTACAGGGATTTGGCAAGAGAAGAGGCTTCATGAGAGGGAAGAAACTTTGTAGGGACTAATTATGTCCCAAAGCAAACAGAAAGTGCTCTGAAGTTAAAGGACTCAAGAGATTCCAGTGATTTTAAAGTCAGATAATGCCATTTCACTACATTTCCATCACAGCAAAGGATGAATCAATCTTTTAAATATATATTGCATATCTAAATCTATCACTATCTAGATTAAAACTTATCTAGATTCATATCCATCTAGATAGGAAAAGCCATTTTATTTCCCTTCCATCCCATCCCTTGCAGGGTTTCACAGGGCTCAGTCCAGCAGGGCAAGGTTGGTGCCATCCCCCTCTGTGAATTCCCAGGGGACAGGGAGCAGAGCAGCCTTTCCTTGGTGCAGAGGGCTAAGGATTGTCAGGGTAACCAGCAGACTGAGATGCTACCTGGATCCCCACAGCTTGGGAATGTTGTTCCAGGGACTAAACTTGAGCTCTCAAAGTCTTTTACTTTGCTTCAGAGGGGATTAATTTAATTAACACAAGTAACAAAACTGCTCAGAGCACTCTATAAATAGACTGGTGGGCTCTGACACAGCTCCTGGCTATGCCAAGAAATGAGACTAATAATAGCTGCTTAACAACCAAGTACAGGGGGCTGGAGAGATTAGGCAGAGAAAATGCCAGGGCGGGCTCACCCCTGCCATGGAAATCAGCTGGGAAAGCATGGAATCACAGAATCCCAGAATATTTTGTGCTGGAAGGGACCTTAAAGCTCATCTTGTTCCACTCCCTGCCATGGGCAGGGACACCTTCCACCAGATCTGTCCAACCTGGCCTTGAACACTTCCAGGGATGGGCCAGCCACAGGTTCTCTGGGCAACCTCTGTGAGGGCCTCACCATCTTCTGCATCATCCAAATAGGTCACCAAGGAAGTGCTGCTGGAGGGAATGGCTCAGCATGGGGGGACATGGAGCCCATCACTGCTGCACTGCCAGGTCCTGCTCATGGCGACAGTTTGGAGACAGTGGAGCCAAGCAATGCTTTTTCCAGCCCAAAAGCAGAGATTTCTCCCAGAGCCAGGGGCAGAGCCCTGGCAGTACCCCCAGTCCAGCACCTCCTCCTCTCATGCTCCCCAACCCCTTCCCCTCCCACCACTCCTGCTGCCAGGGAGAAATTCCCAGCTGGGCTTTTGTCACCAACGCACGCGTGTTTCTGCAGGAAGTTTCTATTTCTGTGAATAGCAATTTTTCAAGCAACTCCTCCCCCGCCTGCTCCCCCTCAGCAGGAGTCCTGACGAACGCCGCTGGCACGCCTGGAACCTGGGACTCACTGCTGAGTGCCAGCCCCGGCCAGAGCCTCCATCCTCCGCCCTCCCATCCCTCAGCCTGTCCTGCAGCTCCACGTCATGGGAATTACGCTCATGGCATCTTGCAGAGGGTCAAACGGAGCCGGGACCACTCCATGTGCTGCGCTCCCGGTGCTCACCGTGTGCCCTGGCAAACAAAGGGGCTCCGAAGAGGTGAAGGAGCCTGGGGGAGCCAAGACTGCTTGAAAGTCCCAGAAACAGCAGCACCTCTGCTTGGGGAGCACCGAGACCACCAAGAAGTCCTGACATGTCCAAACTTCTCAGACCACAGCTGTCACAGACCCAGCTGTGCAGAGGAGCCAGCAAATGATTTTTGTCTTTGATTAAACCTTTAGCCAAGTCCCCTGGTGTTGGAGCTGAGCCCCCCAGTGCTGGAGCTGAGCCCCCCAGTGCTGGAGCTGAGCCCCCCAGTGCTGGAGCTGAGCCTCCCCCATTGCTGGAGCTGAGCCCCCCAGTGTTGGAGCTGAGCCTCCCCCCGTGCTGGAGCTGAGCCCCTCAGTGCTGGAACTGAACCCGCCAGTGCTGGGGCTGAGCCCCCCAGTGCTGGAACTGAGCCCCCCAGTGCTGGAACTGAGCCTTCCAGTGCTGCAGCCAAGTTCCCCAGTACTGTCCCAGTCTGCCAGCCCTATTGCTCCCCTCCTGATGTACCCCCTGCTTGGGGTAGGCCTCCCAATTTGGACTCACTGTTTCCATTGGAAGACACAACTTGCGATACTTGCCTTGGCTCTCCATCCCACATAATTAATTGATGCAATTATAGGGAGTAGAAGGGGAGAGCAGGGGGTGCTGGGCAGAAGCAGTGGCTGAGGGATGAGCTCTCTGCTGTGGATCACTGCACATCTGCCTCACTGCACCCCCAGGTGTGGCTGTTTCCCCAAATCAGGTGAAGTCAATGCCATGCCCTGGCTCCAAGGACCGTGGTGCTTTCTCCATCCCAGCAGAGGGACAGGGAAAGGCACTGACACCATCTGGATGGCTTCCATGTACCCAGGCCATGCTTCTCAGCAGCAGCAGTGCTGCCAGGCACAGAGCTGAGAGATGAAAGGAAACAACCCAAACGGTGCTGTCCTGCTGCACTAAAAGCAGTATTTAGCACTCCCACTGCTGTTTCAGCTGGGAATGTGGCCTTACAGGCTGGAATTACCAAAAGCAGCCCAGGGAAAGAAGAACAGCTGGACAAACTGCTGAATGCAGCTGCCTGGATGGCAAATAAAGTGAGGGCTCCCAGAGCGAGTGGCACAGGGGGAATGAGTTGTCTCCACTCAAGGACCAATGGACCAAATTCCTCTTGCTGTACATGAACAAAGTGGCAGGAGCAGCTGGAGTGGGGCTGGACAGTCCCACAGGGTATGCAGGGGATGGGATCACAGGGAAATAGCCTTGGGGTGATGTAAAACTGCTTGCTACAGTGAGCAGCACCACACCACAAAGGCAAAGAGTCATTTGAGCCAAACCCTGGACTTTTTAGCAAAAAGAAAATCAGGAATATGTGAACCGTCTGTTCTGTAAAGAAATAACCTTCAGGGTTTCCTCTGCTGCAACCTCAAGAAATTCCACAGCTGCTGCTGTGTAGGAGGGAGCCTGAGGAGCATTTTTGCCCACTGCATGAAGCTGATGCTCAGGGCTGGCTGCTGACCCTGGCTGGGAAGGGCTCTGCTGAGCAGCAGATGCTGCAGCCCCCCTGCCCCATGTGCCCAGAGCCCCTTGCTCCATCCCCTTCCCAGCCTGCCACAAATGTTACTGAATTCTTATAAATCCCTGTGCTTTCCAGAGGGTCTGAGATCTCAGTAGCCCCATCCCAGAGGCCCCTGGAACTGCTAGAAGAACTTTGCAAGGGGCAGAGGGGATGTGCAGAGAGGTATTTGCTGCTCCTGGAGGTATTTTCTACTCCTAATTAATACAGAAAAAATGCAGGTCTGCCAAGGGATTCAAAATATTCCCATTTTCAGGATCCAGGAAAAGCAACGTAGACTCTTCTGAATGTCTGCAGGCACCATCTCCCCGTGCCTGGCTCCTGTTTAGCACCTATTGGGACTGTTGGGAGTTTCCTGCCCTGGCTGTGGCTGCTGGGGACACATGAAAGGCTGAGCCACAATCTCTGCCCAGCTCCTGCTGCTCCTCCTGTGACACAGCCCAGGACAGAGACCCCCAGCACAGGGACCCCCAGAATGTCCAGGATCAGACGTGGAACAAAGAGGGGGGCACTGGGAACCTGTGCTGGGCTGGAGCAGGGAGCACTGGGAAGCACCAGGTCCTCCTGGTGTCCTGTGCCAGGCCAGAGCAAGGAGCACTGGGGGATACTGGGAAGCCAAGTCCCTCCTGGTGCCCCATCCCACACTGGAGTGGGGAAAACCAGACCCTGCCATTGCCCTAACACAGGATGGAGCAGTGGGGCCCTGGTGTCCTGGTCTCTTCCCGTGTGCTATCCAGTCCAGATTAAATAGCACTGGAAAGTCTTCTGTTGCCCCATCCCAGGCTGGAATGGGGAGCATTGGATCCTTCCCAGTGTCCCATCCCAGGATGGAAGGGGGAGCTCTGGGGAGTCGTGTCCCTTGCAGGCAGAAATGGGGAGCACTGGTGAGAACTGTATCCCTCCCAGTGCCCCCCCAGTCCCGGTTGGGGCAGGGAATACTGTAGGGCATTGGAGAGCACTGTCCTCCCAGTGCCCTGTTCTAGGATGGAGAGGGGAGAACGGAGGAACTGTGACTCTTCTTGGTGCCCTGTCCCGGGATGGAGCAGGGAGAGGGGAGCACGGGGGAGCTGTGCCTGTTCCCGGTGCCCTGTCCCGGGATAGAGAGGGGAGCACGGGGGAGCTGTGCCTCTTCCCGGTGTCCCATCCCGGGCTGGTGCAGGGAGCAGTGGGGAGCACCCCGGTGCCCCACCCCAGGATGGAGCGGGATGGGGCCGGGGTCCCGGTCCTTCCCACTGCCCCGTGCTGGGCCGGTGCGGAGCGGGGCGGTGCGGGGAGCAGGGTGTGCGCGGAGGGGGGTGTGAGCGGGGCTGTGCGGGGTGCGGAGGCGGGGGGGGGAAGGTGGATGTGCTCGGAGAGGGGTGTGAACACGGCGGTGCGGGGCGGTGCGCGGAGTGGAGTGTGAACGGGGCGTTGCGGGACGAGGGCGCTGCGCGGGGGAAGCACGGGGCGGTGCGCGGAGTGGGGTGTGAACAAGGCGGTGCGGGGCGGTGCGTGGAGTGGGGTGTGAGTGGGGCGGGGTGTGCGCGGCGCTGTGCGGGGCGGTGCGCGGAGCGGGGTGTGAGTGGGGCGGTGCGGGCGGTGCGCGGAGCGGGGTGTGCGCGGCGCCGTGCGGGGCGCGGAGCGGAGCGGCGGGCGCGAAGATGGCGGCGGGCAGGCGCGCCCCGCGCACGGGGCTGCTGGAGCTGCGCGGCCCCGGCGGGCAGTGGCTCCGCGTCCTGCTCACCCTGGCCGAGGACGTGCTGGGGGTCAGCCCGGCCGACGGCCCCGGCGCCGGCCCCGAGGCCCCGGCGGCGCAGCTGAACGGAGGCGATTCGGGCTCCGCCGCGCCCGAGGCGCTCGCCAACATCAGGCGCACCGTGCGCGTCGTCAAGCAGGACGTGGGGGGGCTCGGCATCAGCATCAAAGGTGAGGCCGGGCCGGGGGTGGTCCCGGGGCGGCGCGGGGACAGAGGCACCGGGCACCGCGACCTGTTGCTGCCGCCGTTCCGCGGCTCGCTCGGAGCGGAGCTGGGCTGGGGGTCCTCACACCCCCCAGCCCCTGCGCGGGATGGGGAAGGGGACACGTGGCAGTGACGGGACCCGGAACGTCCCCAGCCCACGGAGAGAGTTGGGGTGCAGGGGGAGCGGCCAGTCCCTGCCCGCCGTGCCCGGCCGGAGTGGGGGTCGCCAGCGTTTGGGAGCTGCGGGGGACTCCCACTGCCCCCCTGCACCCACCGGTGTGGGTCTGTCTTAGGAGGCAGGTGAGGTGCTGAGAGCACTCAGTTACACAAAAGCTGCTCTTTTGCAGCCAAAGGGAGGGTTCTGCCGGCGTGTCCTTGTCCCCCCGTCTCCCTGAGCTGGGAAATACTCTTTTAAACTATCAGATAAACGAAGGGAGCGATGTAAAGCCCTTAGAGATCTCTCGCTCTGGGGTGTTAAACCCACGCTCTCTGGCTTGGAGATGTCTGTTCCCGGGAAGCTGAGCAGCGGGAAGCCTCCCGGTTATAATCCCTGTTTTCCCTCCCAAGCTGCCCCGCTGCTTGATGACTCGCCTGAACTTCAGGCTGGAAACTTCTTGGGACGGGGATGGCGGTCTTGTCTCTCTGCCTGCCCTTGCTTTTCACACGGCTCAGAGCGTGGTGGAAACCCTACGAGAGGAGGATGAAAAGGGCAGCAAAGAGGCAGGGAAAGGTCTGTCATGGAGCGGGGCTGTAACTCGGTGTGCGGGCAGGGCAGGCAGCGGGCTTGGCAGCCCTGGGGCAGCAACAGGGCAGCTCTCCCCTCCTGACGTGGCTTCTCCTCCTCCCAGCTCGGAGAGGACACGAACGCAGCCTCCGGCTCCCTCTGGAAGTCGGGAGGTTTTGCAATGTGGATGTCTGGGTGCTGGACCTGGAATCACTTTGCTGCCCGTGTCTGCAGGGTGCCCCAGCCTGCCAGCCTTTTGTTTTAGAAGCATAAACCCCTCTTCGTAATGACCCTTTGGCTGCCAAGTTATTCCTTGCTCTGTGGCTCTCCCGGAAAAGGAGAAACTTCACTTGGTTCAGTTAAGACTTCATTTTTTCAGTGACGTACGTGGAAAATAAGTAGTTGCCATCATAACTGGGCAGTGGAAGCTGTTTGTGAGTGGTGGGGCAGCCCTGGTAGGACAGGACATCGTTCCTGCTCTCCGGGCTGCTGGCACATCCCTGTTTGTGCGCGTTTCACCCAGGGATGCTTCACCACCAGCCGGGGTGCGGGTGGGGTGTCCTGCCATGGCATGTGGTGAGGCTCTGGGTGCCGTGGCTGCTGGGCTGGCAGGACAGCAGGGAGCCGAGTGAGAGCCGAGCTGGCGGGGGCTACGGGCCCTGGCAGGACTCTCGGTGCTGGCAGCTGAGCAAGGAGCCGCTGCCGCAAGGACGGAGCAGCCCCCGCCGGGGCCTCTGACAGCTGATAACCGGAGCCCTCGCAGGGCTTGGCAGGCGGCTGAGCGAGGAAATGCCTGTGGCACTGGCAGGGAGCAGCCCGGGGCGGGCACTGACAACAGTCTGGGCTCAACCTCTCCCTCTGGGGTGAAGATCATCTCTTGGAGGCTCCTCGGGACAGGCTGTCCCGGGGCGCAGGGCACGCGGGGGGCTGCTGATCCCCGGCTGCTGCGGGCAGTGGCTGCTGCATCCCTGCTCCCTGGCACGGAGGCAGCTCGGATCTCCCTGCGGGTTCAAAAGTTAACGTGCAAATTGATCTCCTGAAGCCGCCGGGAATTTGAATAGCATTCTTTTAGTCAGGAGAGTGGGGAGCAGCAGGTAAAGTAGGGCTGCTGTGCTGAAAGGAACACGTAGTCAGGTTGGTTCACCTCTCCCTGGCTCTTTGACCTCCCCAAAAACACTCAGCTGTCTCATCTGTTGAGATCATGAAGTCCTTGGAGCAAGGATAGTCTCTCAGCACACGATTAATAATGCAAATAAAGACATGCTTTCCTGCCAGAATTGATGGGAGATGGCCAGGTTTACGTGTTGGCTCTGTGACTGATCTGTGACCATTCTGAGTGGTTTTGGAGCAATCCCTTAATCTGCTGCAAAGCCTCGTGGTACTTTGGCTGCTGTGGTTGGTGCAGGTGTCCTGTGGGCATCTGAGGGAATGGGCAGGGGGTTGACCTGGCACGGTGTGCTGAGTGCCAGGAGAAGGGCTCAGCCTCACTGGGGCCATCTGGTACTGCAGCATCCCCCTCCCCATCTGCTCCTCTGTGTGCTCCAACAGCCACAACCGCTTTCTATCTCTTCTGTTTCAAGGTGGCCGAGAGAATAAAATGCCCATCTTGATCTCCAAGATCTTCAAGGGGCTGGCAGCGGATCAGACCGAGGCGCTGTACGTGGGGGATGCCATCCTGTCTGTCAATGGCACCGACCTGTCCGAGGCCACGCACGACGAGGCCGTGCAGGCCTTGAAGAAGACGGGCAAGGAGGTGGTCTTGGAAGGTAAGAGACAGAGATGCAAAGGGTAACAAGAGTCCTGTACTGGGATGGTACTGGGATGGCATATCACTTGCATATGGATTTGGATACTCTTTCAAATGGAAAACAGCATAGGCAAATTAATTTATCTGCTCATCCAGAGAGCTGGACTTAACCATTGAGATCTTCCCATCTCCCTCCAGAGAGGGAGACACATGTGTGCCACTGCTCATGTCCAGCAGCTCTGTCTCCCTGCTGCAGGACTGCAGGCAGGCAGTCTTGGGAGGTGTGGGACAAGTTTCCAGGGTTTTAGGCTCTTCTGTTGCACCGTATCACCCTGAGGTCTGCAGATCATAGAACAACAGGAAACATTTTCTGTTTTTCCCCTGATTTTAATTTGAACCCACATCCCTGGCTGGGATTTCAACAGCAGGGCAGGGGTACACTGGGCCCCAGCTCCTGCCTTTGGGTTTGCTGGGTGGGATTTTGGCAAGCAGGAGGAGCAGATGGAGGATGAGGTAGGACCAGCTCAGGGGTGCTGTGGCTGGAGCTGCCCATCCAGGGAATCCCTGGCTGCTGAACCCCAACTGCAACCACCCCAGATCTGACAGAGGAGGCTACAAACATTGCAGGGATGCAGCTGTCATCATCCCAGGAGAGCCTGGAGCTGGTTCCCTGGGACAGTGCAGGAGCCCCTTGAACCTCACTTAAGGGGTGGGTGAGGGCTGGTGGGTTGTGACCATGGGAAAACTGAGGGAGAGGCCCCACTCTTTTCCCATTGTGTTTCACATCACATCTTTGCCCACCCGCTGCCAGCTTGTCCAGGCTGGGATGAGCACCTCAGATTTGTCCCTCAGGACAGGGCCTTTCCCCTCCTCTCACTACCAACCACCCCTTGGGACTGCCCTGGTTAACTGGGAGGGTCTCAGCACCAAAGACCCTTCCCAGTGCAGACCCCAAAGGGAGGTTTGATTTGGGGGCAGCTCTCTGAGCTTTCCCTGGACCAAGAAAGAGTTCTGCGTGCTCTGCTGCCAGTGATCACTGTGGCTTCTGCTTTCCTGTGCCTTCCCCACCTTGTCTCAGCTCCAGATTTAAATTTTTAGCTTCGCTCAGCCCTTTCTGCTGTGGGTTCCTCCTCTCCTGGGAGCAGCAGGACCACAGCTCAGCCAGAGGAATGTGCTGCTCTGCACAGCTGCTGGAAGCAGATAGGGTTGCTGGTGGGGTGGTTTTGTTGTTTTTTTTCTGACCAAAGAGAAATACAAGAGCTTCTTTCTTTGTGAGTCTGCGAAATTCCTCCCTGTAGCTGCTGTTCTTGGACCACCCTCTCTCTGTTATTTTCTGTTCACCCTTTACTTTGGTGTGGGTTTGCTTTCTGTGAGAAGTCCTGCTGAAGGTGGAGAAGAGCTGCCCTTTCTGTAGAGAACATTCCTCTCCCTGGGCCCCCTCCTTCTCCTCCTCCTCCATCCCCTGGGGGCCCTGCTGTGAGGCAGCTGCAGGCAGGGCCTTTGCTGTACCTCAGGTATGACCTGCTGGGCTTCTTAATTAATTAAAACCCGCAGCAGGTACCCTTGGGAGGAGAGTGGGGCTGGGTTGGCTCCCACCAGGGCATTCTGGAGGCTCTGAATTTGTAGCTGATGCTGTTGGGGTCCCTCACTGTGGTGTTGTTTGGGAATGGGTCTCTGCTGCCCACCTGGTCACTGATGTCACCTATAAACGTGGTGCATCTCCATCCCCTCCCTATTTTGGGTTTGCTGGCCCAGTACAGCCTGTCCTGTGGGGGATGGCTGGGTTGGAACTGTGCCAGGGCCCCCACCAGGCTGTGGATTTGGTAGCCCTGCCTCAGGATGGGGTATCCCCTGCCTTGTACCTGCCATCCCAGTGGGTCTCCAGGAGCAGCTTTGCCAAGTGTCCTGCCCTGGGAAGGGGTGGCAGGACTGGAGGGCAGGGAGTGGCATTGAGGTGTCTGAAGGGAGTTAAAAGGGGGATTTCCTGCTCTTTTCCCCAGCTTGGACTCACTCTAGAGCTTGGAGAAAAACACCTTAACATCACTTAGACACTTTCTGGTCCCTGCATGCTGCCAAGTGTGACTCCAGCTTCTCTTATGGTGCTGTAAGTACCAAACCAGAGCAGTTTGGCACAGCCAGTGTCTTTTTGCTACCTTGCTCCTCCTGGCAGCAGTAATTCCTGGGGTTAGGAGTGTTTTGGGTAGTTTTCAAGTGGCATTGCAGCAGGTAACAAAACTGGGAGGGCTGGTGCCTCCTCACAGGGCAGTGAGCCGGGGTGAGGCTCTCCAGAGTGGCAGAGCTGGGAGCTGATGCATTTTAATTTGAGCATCAGCAGTGGCTCCACATGCCAGATCTCACCCTGGGCTGCTCAGCTTGGCTCCTGGCTCCTGAGTTGTCATTGCTGCCCAGGCGTGAGGACATGCAGATACCTTTCAGTGTGTCCTTCCAAGATTCTTTTTCGGATGAGCCAAACTACTCCCTTGATATTTGCAGAAGGAGTTTGACTGTATTTATATTACATTGTTATTTCGGGGAGAGTTGCTCTCCCTTGCCTTATTTTTCCCTTGGTTTCTTTTTCTTACTTTCATTGCTTGGAATCCAGAGATTTTCCATGGCAGGGGAAAGGCTGATAAACATCCTTCCAGCTGCCCTGGGAAGGGCTTTGATGACAGGAGTGGTTTTCCTGGTGAGGCCCCTGTGCTGTATTGTCACGGGGGGAGAACTAGGAGCAGTGGGGAGGAGGAGCTGTAGCAGCCTTGGGCATCTCACATCCAAGGCAGCCAAGGGCTTGCTGGCCACAGGGATGCTCCAACTGCTGCAGCTCTCCAGGACTTGCTTGGCCTAGAAACAGCTTGAAAGCTCAAAATTCAGAAAAAACAAAAGGGTGCCAGGAGAGAGCGGGGCTGCGGGTGCCCAGCTCTGTCAGGCTGATTGCCAAAACCACGGGAAGGAACCCAAGCAGCAACAGATGCTTTGGACCTGCCCTGGGGATGATGTAGAGAGAGGATGAGGGTCCATATCCTCCTCCCTCCTCCCCACCTTGCTGCCCTGGAGCTTTGCTTTCCCTGAGGAGTTTTCTGGGTTGTTTATCCTCCCCTGGAAACACAGAGGGTTGTCCCAGTATCTCCCTGGGTCCTGCTGACTGTGCAGCACAGGGAAAGAGCTGGGGCATGGGATGTGGCACTGAGTGCTGGGACAGGGCCTTGGGGCAGGAGGGATGGCAGTGGCACCTCACCCTGCAGCGACCCTTGGCATTTCCTTCCCTGGAGTAGAAGGGCTTGAGCTGAGGCAGCTGGGACCAGGAGCTGCTGCCTTGTTAATTTTTGGAGTCAGGGGCAGGGAATGTTCCTGGGTGGGATGCTGATGGGACTGTTGAGCATTTTGGAAGCACATCAGAGTATTGGCTTGAAGTTTACAGGTCATTTCAGTGTGTTTGCTGAGCCCCCAGTTTAACATGGTAATTTTGCATCAGTGCTGAGGCAGAGAAGGACCACTTGGAGACTGGCTTAGCATCTCCATAGCGCCAGCACTGGATCTCCAGGACCTCTCTGAAAGGCTTCCTAATGTGATGGCCACCAGTACAGGTGGCTCACTTGGCTGTGTAGATGCTGCTGGGAAGCTTTTGGCAGGAGAAACAGCAGTGCTTGTCCTACCTTCGATAGGCAGTGCACCCTGGAACCTGCGTTGAATCCATGCCATGTTCTCCGGGCTGAAGCAGAGGGTGCCAGCACTGGGCTGATGGCTCAAGCAGCAGAAGGGTGTTGTTGAACCTACTCTAGGTATCCATGTGGCTGGAACTGTTTCCCAGCCTGGATGAAGCTTCGTGGCCCCTCAGCAAAGCTCCCTGGGGTCAGGAACTTGACTTTGGTCATGGTGAGCCATGGGATGTGTGTGGGACACATCATGCAGGCTCAGGGTTGAGGGTAAGGAGTGTTTGGTTTATGATTCTTCTCCATCCTTAGGAGGGATGGGCTGATGGAGAAGGAGAACTTGTACCCAAGAAGTAAAACCAATGAATTTTGATGGTTCTGACCCTTTCTGGCTTGTTGAGGAGAAAAAAAACTATTGCAACACAGAGAGAAAAGCAGAGCTGACATAGGGCCTTTGGTAAACCATGTCCCTGATGGAACTTGCTCCAGGTTTCAGGGCCCATGCAATGCTCTGGCAATGCCCCTGTGCCACTACCCCCCTACAGATGCACCATCCTGGCATGGGTGGCCACAAGTCCAGAGGCTTTTACTATTCCCCAGAAACCTAAAATAAAGTGTTTTTCAGTGCAAAGCCCTGAGCAGTTAAAGACTTTTATTTGTTCCCTCTCCTCCATCCTGGAGAGGATCAGTGGGCCAGGCTGTCTCCTGTGGGAGGGGGAGAGCCCTCATGGCCCTGGGGGCTGTGTGGCTTAGCCCAGCAGCCACCGAGGTTGGAGGTGGCTTTAAGTCAACAGCAGCAAGGCACTGCCTCAAGTCGTTTTTGGAGGGTGCAGGCTAACAAAGAGCAGACAGGAACTCCATCACTGCCAAGTGTTAATTAGAAAGAAAAAATAATTTAGAAATTACAGTTTCCAGTAGCAGAGGTGATGCATAATGTGGTCTGAGTTGTTTGCTTTAATGAGATGAAGGTAATTAATTAAGCCACCCAATACCAGCTGCAGTGAAGGGACTGGAAGAAGTGTAAGTCACCTGCTGTAAAGCCCCTGCTGGGGTCACTGGAGGAGACAGCAGCTCCCCTGGGATTGTGGCTCCAGTGACCACCACAACTTCCAGCACATCCCAGTCCGCTGTGCTGGCTCAGGGACCCCCATGCTGTGGGAGCCATTGGTGCTTCTTGACCAGCCTTAAATCCTTCTTAAAGCCACATACCAGAGGCACACACGCTGGCCATTCCCTAATTCTCTGTGCCCCATCCTGGGCTGGGCACTGCTCCTCTCCTGCCCGGCTCCATCGGGACGTGACCCCACCATCTCCCAGTGAATGCCGGTGACGTCCCCCGCGTGCCCAGGGAGCCAAGGGCTGGCACGGGGACACTGCTCGGGTTTCAGCAGCTGAATGGTATCTTTCTGAACTCCGATTAGTTCCCAGGCACTGCATAATGGCAGGTCCCTGCTGCCAAGATTAATGACTCGGGTGACATCCAGCGTGGCTCGGATTCCTGCGGGAATGCGGTGCTATTTATAGCGGGAGGTGCAGGGCACGAGGCTGGTGGCCCCGCGCCGCCGCCTTGGCCCCGGGGCCACCGCGGGGTGACCCGACCCACGTGGCACAGCATCGTGGCCTTTTATAGCTGTGTCCTGTGGGGCACCCGTGGGGCTCTGCCTCCCCACAGCTCCTGCTGGGTGTCAGGATTTGGAGGTTTTAGGGAGCTCGCTGGGATAGGAATGAAGGGGAAGGTCACAGAATCTATTCTGGGTTCAAAGGACCCACAGGGATCATCAAATCTGACTCCTGGCCCTGCACAGGACACCCCAACAATCCCACAATGTGCCTGAGGGTGTTGTCCAAATGCTTCTTGAGCTTGGTGCTGTGACCACCTCCCTGGGGAAGATGAGTGGAAGATGGGTGGTGGTGGGCAGGTGAAATTCGGGGGTGGAGGGCTCTGCATGCAGACTCCCTCCAGGTGGGAAAAAGGGCTCCTTTCTGGCGCCTCAGGCTGCCATGGCTTGGCTGCAGTGACTGGAGCTGGTCCCATCCAGCCACCTACAAGTGTTGGCTGCAAAACCACTCTCATGTCCTCCCTCCTGCCACCCACACTGCTGACCTGGAGCTGGAGTGGAACCAGCAGGAATGGCTGGGGACGTGGCAGCAGGCACGTGTCTGCCCCGTGGTGTTTTCCCTGAGCACCTCCAAAGGGAAGCCCTCCCTGGAGCCACCAGCTGGTTCCACGCTGCCCCAGGGCAGGACCAGGACTGGCACCCTGCCTGCTGAGCCAGAGTTTTTTGGCCAGTGTTGCCGAACTCATTTTCAGGATGTAGCTGTGGGGCCCCATCAATTTGTGGTGTGTCTCATCTCCCCCTTCCCCTAAACCTCAGGAGTCGGCTGCCATCCCAGCGTGGCTCTGAGGGCTCCAGGCCCACTGGGGACTGAAAGCTGATTTCTTGTCCCTCATTTGAGGCTCATAGGGCAGGGCTGAGCTCTGAGCACGCACTCCGTGGCTTTTCCTGGGGCTAAGCCAGGGTATTTGAGAGCTGTTGCTCAGTTGGCAGCGGGACTGGCTGTACCAGCACAGTTTGGACTGTGTAATTTTGGCCTGGGACTCCTTCCCATTCCCCGTCCCTCCCTGTGTGTGCTGCCCCAGAGACCTGATCAGACTTGGATCTGTGAACTGATCTGGGTTAAAGGGAATTATAAAAGGGGTAAAAGCCATTTTTATCCCTCTTAAGGGGCTTTCTGTGCTGGGATGGTGGGGCAGAGGTACTGGGAGGGTCCTGGCCGTCATGTGAGGGTAGTGAGGCCCTGACACAGATTAAACTGACAGAGAGTAGGCTTAGGTTTGATATCAAGGAGACATTCTTCCCTGGGAGGGTGAGCAGGCCCTGGCACAGGTTGCCAGAGCAGCTGTGGCTTCCCCATCCCTGGAAGTGTCCAAGGTCAGGCTGGATGGGGCTTGGAGCAACCTGGGCTGGTGGAAGGTGTCCCTGCCTGTGGCTGAGAGATTGGAATGTGTTGATCTTTAAGGTCCTTTCTAACACATTTCTAACATTCTGTGATTCTCTGTCACCCTCTGGTGTGACCTCATCCACCAGTGCCATCCCCGTACCCACAGGGGTGCAGGGCAGAGGACCCACAGCACCCATGGGTGGCAGCCCTGGGGAGGTAATAGAGGAGCTGCCAACTCCAATGAAGGGAGGGCACAAGGGGTCTCAGCAGGGCAGGATGAGGCTGCCCCAGCCTGTGCCATACCCTCAGCTGGGTGCTGCCTCTCTTCCAGTGAAGTACATGAAGGAGATCTCTCCCTACTTCAAGAACTCCTCCGCGGGGGCGACGGTCAGCTGGGACCCGTCTCCTGCCGCGCCGCAGAAACGATCCTCGCCCGTGCTGCCCCCGCGGGAGCTCCGGGAGGGCCGCACCGTGCCCCTGAAGATGTGCTACGTGTCCCGCAAGTGCCTCCCCACCGACCCGGAGCACAGGTGAGCCGCGGGGCCGGGGGTGGCGGTGCCACCGCGGTGCCCGGGGAGCCGAGGGCCGGCGGGGACCCAGCGGGGCCGTGTCCCCGCAGGTACCTGGAGGTGTGCTCGGCGGACGGGCGCGTCGCCCTTTTCCTGCGGGCAAAGGATGAGGCCACGGCGCAGTCCTGGCTCGGCGCCATCCAGGCCAGCTCGGCCGCGCTGCTGCCGCGGGTGAAGGAGGAGCTGCGGGCGCACCTGGCGGGCGCTGGCACGGCGGCCGGGCGGGACGTCAAGCACGTGGGCTGGCTCACCGAGCAGGTACCCCCCACGCCCCACAGCACGCCGTGCCACCGCGCTGCTGCTGGCCCTGACCCTGTCTCTTTGCAGCTGCCCAGCGCCGGCACCAGGAACCTCCTGGCCGTCCTGACGGAGAAGGAGCTGCTGCTGTACGGCAGCCTGCCTCAGAGCCGGGATGCCCTGGGCAAGCCCACACACAGCTACCCCCTCATCGCCACCAGGTAGGGGCCACTGGCCCAGTGCCCTCCTGCCCTGCGCGGGCACAGGGTGGTGGCAATGTCTGGGGGCAGTGGCAGGGGCTGGGAGTCAGGATGGAGCTCCGGGGTGGTGGCAGAGCCCCAGGGTGGTGGTGGCTGTGACCAGGGATGGTGGCAGGAGCTGGGGGTCAGGGCAGAGCTCGACGCTGACGGCAAGGGCTGGTGATGGTGGCGCCCCGGGGTGGTGGCAGGGCAGTGGGGATAGTGACAGTGTCTAGGGATGGTGTCAGAGGGCTGGGGACGGTGGTTTCAGAGCCTTGGGGCTTGTGCGGGGTGTCGGTGCGGGGTGGTGACAGTGTCGAGGGGTGGTGACAATGTCGAGGGGTGCTGACAGTGTCCCGGGGCCGGTGAGGAGCTCAGTCCGGGGTTTCGGGTGCGGGCGCTGCGGGAGCGAATCTGCGGGGCTGCAGCGCCCCCTGGCGGCCCCGCCGCGCAGCCACCGCGGAGCGGGATGCGGGGCTGGGGTGGCGCGGGATGCGGGGCTGTGCCGAGGCTGTGCGGTGCTCAAGTGTGGTGCGGGATGCAGGGGCTGTGCGGTGTTGAGGCGCGGTGTGTGATGCGGGGCTGTGCTGAGGCTGTGCAGTGCTGAGGTGCAGAGTGGGATACAGAGCGGTGCCGAGGCTGTGCGGTGCTGAGGTGCAGAGTGGGATACAGGGCGGTGCCGAGGCTGTGCGGTGCTGAGGTGTGGTGCGGGATGTCGGGGCTGTGCGGTGCTGAGGAGCAGTGCAAGGTGCTGGGGTATTGTGGGGCACGGTGCTGGGGCAGTGCTGAGGTGCGGTGCAGGTGAGCGGGGCAATACTGTGACGGTGCCGGGGCATTGCGGTGCAGGTGTGCGGGGCTGGGGCTGTGCCGGGGCATTGCGGTGCAGGTGTGCGGGGCTGGGGCTGTACCGAGGCATTGCGGTGCAGGTGTGCGGGGCTGGGGCTGTGCCGGGGCATTGCGGTGCAGGTGTGCGGGGCTGGGGCTGAGGCTGTGCCGCGGCGTTGCGGTGCTGAGCGGTGGCCCTGGCGCAGGCTGGTGCACTCGGGGCCGGCGAAAGGCTCGGCGCTGTACGAGGCCGAGCGCTCGTTCGCGCTGCGCGCTGGCAGCCGGCTGGGCGTGCAGACCCACCTCTTCAGCCTGGAGAGCCCTCGGGAGCTCGCCCTGTGGACGCGGCTGCTGGTGGACGGCACCCACGGCGCCGCAGAGCTGGCCCAGGAGGTCTCGGCAGGTCAGCGGGGGGCCGGGGGGGGCCGGGCGATGTGGTGGGACCCCCGGCTCAACCCCTGTCCCCTCCCTGTCCCCAGCATGCACGTGGAAGGGGCAGGAGTGCACCCTGACGGTCCACATAGACAAGGGCTTCACCATCTCCACCACGGAGCCCGGGCTCAGCAGGACCATCCTTCTCCAGCAGCCCTTCGAGAAGCTGCAGATGTCCTCGGATGACGGCACCAAGATGCTCTACCTGGACTTTGGTGGCCCAGAGGGAGAGATTGTGAGTTGGCTTTGCCTTCTGCACCTCCCACGTGCGCTCCCACCAGTCCTGGGGGGAGAAGGAGAGCAGAGCACCCACCCCGTGCACAGCACCCATCTTGCCTGGCATGGGGGTGAGGCATGGCCTATCCTCCTGCCTCAGCCAGGGTGCACAGCTCTTCCCAGTAAGGCTATGGTAGAGCTTGGAGGTCTCTGGTTGGTGGCTGGCTGCTCCAGGAACAGCCCTCCCCATTGCAAACATCCCTCCCTTCCTTTCTTGCAGCAATTGGACCTTCACTCCTGCCCCAAAACCATCGTCTTCATCATCCACTCCTTCCTCTCAGCCAAGGTGACCCGGCTGGGGCTGCTGGCATGACCAGGGAGCGCAGCACTGGGCAGAGCAGCCCAAGCCCCCTGCCCATCTATGCACCTCCCTTCTGGCCGAACCCAGCCATCCCAAGGAGACTGGAGCCCCGTGGGATCACACCACTCCCACCAAGGAAAAACAACCATCTGGCTGGAAAACCCCCTCCTGGGGCATCTGGGGGCAGCGATGGGGTGAAACCCTCTTGGATGGCAGCACCGAGATTCTCCAGTTCCTTCTTCCCCCTCTTGCTCAGCGGCTGGAGAGGCCCAGTGGGAGCTCATGAGTGGCCACATGGCCATCACCCCAGTGCCTTGAGAGATGATATTTTCTGTACAAAGAACCCGTTTGTATCCGTGTTTTATATTTATATCGCCCACTTTAAAACGCTGACACGGCAGCTCTTCCCCACCTGGCTTGGAGCCCCCTGCAGAGTCCCCAGGTCATGAAGCACAAGGACAAGTGTCTGTTTTCCAGACAGGCTGGAGGCCAAAGCCAGCTCCAAAGTGCTCAAGAGATGGGAACTGCAGATCAGCTGTATTTGCCAAATTTTTCCATGTTGTACGGAATGATAGGAACCACTTTTGTTTGTCGGAATTGGACAGCGCGTTTGGTTTTGCTCGCTCTGGAGTCACTTTATTTCTTGGCTTGCGGGGGGAGGGTTGGCAGAATAACTTCTTTTATGAACCAAAAGATTCTGCATGAAAATGCCTTTTATTTGGGATTAAATAAACCTTGCAGATCACAACCAGCAGGAGCCAAGATCGGTCTGGCTTCACTTGGAGATGTAGAAAATCAGTTTGTGGACCATGGCTGGGCTGAGCCTCGGGGTGTTTTCCACCAGGGGAAGGAGGGAATTTGTGTGGAGGTTGTGGGATGGTGCTGTGAGCTGATGATGTTGGTCTGGGAGTGCTGGGGACACAAAATAGTGTCAAAAAATAGTTCCTAAGGGGTGCATCAGGACTTGGGTGCTCAGCTCTTGGTAGGACATGGTGATGGAGAGGAGAGAGATGTCCCATTCCTCCCAGCACAGCCCCATGCCTGGCAGCAGGAATCTTTTATGATGAACAAGCCTGTACTTTTTATTGCATGTAACTGTCAGATTTCCAGGAGACCTTGCAAAATGGCTTTGCAAGGGGAAAAAAAGAGATCCCCCCGCCACATTTCTGACTGTTAAATCAATACAGCAAGTAATTTAGAAACAGATGGTGTATTTTCTATGATCAAAAGCTTGTCTGCACAAGGAAACACATTATTACTGCAATTTACCTTCCTCTTCTTGCCCTACAGCTATTACTCTTTGGGGTTCATTGCAATAAAAGAGGGAATCGCTCCCAATCCAGAGCAGATTTCCTATTAATCTTACAGACCACAAGCTGCCTTGACTTTCCCAGCACAGCTCAGGCTCCATCCTGCTCCATGCCTGGGCTGTGAAGGAAATAGCTCAGTTTAGAGATGGATATTTATTTTCTTGGGTTTCTTTGCATTTGATGTTGGTGATGGTGAGAGGATTTTTTTCCCCTCCTCTATTTTTTGGTGGTTTCTGAGCCTCTTCATCCTTCTGGCATCATCTTCTGCTTAATGGGAGCCTTTTCCCCAGTGGTGCTTCTGCAGAGGGGCCTGTGAATAAGACAACTACATCTTATGATAAGGGTCTGGAGCACAGAGTGGCTGAGGGATCTGGAGGGGCTCAGCCTGGAGAAAAGGAGCCTCAGGGGGGGCCTTCTGGCTCTCTGCAACTCCCTGACAAGAGGAAGGAGCTGGGGAGGGATCGGACTCTGCTCCAGGGAACAAGGCACAGGACAAGAGGAAACAGCCTCAAGCTGTGCCAGGGAAGGTTCAGGCTGGACATCAGGAAAAATGCCTTCATGGAAAGGGATGTCAGGCACTGGAACAGGCTGCCCAGGGCACTGGTGGAATCACCACCTCTGGAGGGATTTAAAAGATGTGTGGATGTGACACTTGGGGACATGGGCCAGTGGTGGCCTTGGCAGTGCTGGGGGAATGGTTGGCTTGATGGTCTTAGAGGAATTTTGTACCTAAGTGATTCTGTTTCCCTGATGATGTGGGACCTTGTAACATAAACCACAGAGAAAGAGAGGATAGAAACTGCCTCCCCAGGAGAAGCCCAAGGCCAGAAACATTCAGACATCCTGAATCAACACTGAATTTCTCTGCCTGGGGTAGATTTTGGGGTTGGCAGCAGGGACTGAATCCCAGTGCAGGATGGCATCTGTATGGAGTAATGAGTGCTCCTGCCTGGGACCACCACACAATTCCCCAGGGAGGAGTAACAGCTTCTTGGGGTTTTGTTCTGCCAGGCACTTTTATGGCAGAAGGACTAATATTTTTGAAAGCAGGTTTAAAATAAACATAATCAGCTCTGCTTGTAGAGCTGGGAACGGGCTCAGGAAAAAGCAATTTCCTCAGTCTGAGGCAACTAGAGTTTGATTTGGCCACTGTGACTGGAGCAAGTCAGGGAAGGGAGAGTTTAAGGATGTTGCAAATGTTGGGAGATGGATGGCAAATAGGAAAGGAAGAGGGAAAAGCTCCTATTCTGCTCTCTGTGTGGAGCTCTTGGGAGGCTGGTTGCCAGAGGGGGCCAAAATGGGGATGGAAATGGAGAAACAGAGACTTTGGCATCCAAACCACTTTGGTGCCAGCCTGAGCCATGCACGGAGAGAAGTGGGTGATGGCAGTGGGGGTGGCTGCAGCCCGGCTCTGGTGCAATCCCTTCTCCTTTGGGAGCAAATCCAGCCAGGCCATAGTGAGGTGAGCTCTCCATTTCCTCTGTGAGGAAACCCAGCACTGTCAGCATCCTCAGCAGCAACGTCACAAGCAGGAATTTCCCCCAGAAATGGCTTTTCTGGGTTGTAAGACCTGAAAAACAGCCTTGAGTGAAGGATCTGGAGAGGGAAGAGAGAGATGCAGCGGGAAGAGTGATTAGGTTGTCCCCAGCTGTTTGCTCACCCACGGCAGAACAGTTTCCCTCCCGATACCGCTTGTACTTTCCATTAGTCAGCCCTGACCTTTTAGTGCCGTAATCAAACAAGACAACCCAACACCTAAATCTGAGCGTTTAGCGCTGACATTTACAATTGGTTCTCGAGTTAGAGAGACCAAATGAAAATTTCCTCGCAGACAGAATGCTGCAGGGCAGGGGAATCAAATCATTCCTTGGCTGGCTCGCAGACATGCCAGCCCCCCTCGTCTGCCTGGTGCAGAGGGTGGTGTTTGGACTAGAGCATTGTCATTTGAAAGTCAATATTCACCTGGAGTTTGTGCATATGCCAGTGCTGGTGATCCCACAGACATTGCCTGATTGGGGCACAAGGAAACTGTATTTGGCATTTGATGGGTGTAAACAGGAGTGCTCTTACCCAGGCAGGGACCCTGTGGGAGCAGAGAAGCTGTGTTAAATGTTAAGGGTCTAAGGGAGTAATGAGGATGCTTTCTCTCATTCAGCCTCAACTGAATCTACCCTGAAAAGTGAGAACTGGATTCATCCCTGTGCTGGTTTCAAGGTAAACCAGCAGGAGAAATTAACTCAACACGAGAGAGATTATAAATCAGAGCCACAATTT
>JAWWEV010000054.1:2281518-2298035 GCA_035583235.1 Hafferia zeledoni
CCACGGCCAAGCTCAGGTTAAAAACCTCCAGGGATGGGGAATCCACCCCCTCTCTGGGCAGCCCATTCCAATGCCTGGGGCAATTTTATTTCTCCCTGAATTTCAACTCTAAGGACTATGACATAAATTCCTTCCTGTGACTTAATTGTTGCTCTTGCTGGGGCTGCAGGGCAGGATGTCCCTGCAGAGGACACCTGCAGGATGCTGGAGTGCTGAGCCTGGGACCAGCCCATGGGCCACCACCCCTTCTTCACCACATGCTGTCCTGGGGCTGAGCCATGGACCTTCAGAAAGTGTCCACTTGCTTTTGGATAAAACAGGCCATTCTACTACATAAGGAGTCGAGGGTCCCAAAAATGTCACTGAGGGGCTTATGCCTGAAGATGTTTGTGAGGAGGATCTGCATTTATCTCATGGCTTAAGAGCATGGGAGCAGGAGACCATGTGCTTGATGCCTTTCTCTCCAAAAACATACAATTAGAAAAATTAATGATCAGGAAGTGAGGGGAATAAACCTTTGAGAGAGCAGGATTAGCTGGTCTTTCCTGTGGGTGTGGAGAAGACAGGAGGAGGAACAAGGAGGCTGAGAAGGGCTGGTGGGGCAGCAGGCAGGCTGTGTGTTCTGCACATCCCTGGCCCACCAGCTCGAGAATTATCACATTACTGAAGCAATGATTTGGATTTCAAGAGATCCAGGTGTGTTCTGGAGAGGGAAATCAGCTCCCAGCACTGAGACACACCATGTGGGGATGGCTGTGCAGGAAGGAGTGCAGAGTGGCATCTCTGCTCCCCTCCCTGCCTGTGACACCTGGCATTTCAACCCTCTGCCCACTTCAATTTGCCATCAGAGCCCAGATCCTCTTTTTTTCATGAAATAGTAGAGAGAGGAGTGATTGAAACCCCTCTCCCCTGGCTGACATCCTGTGTGGGGTTTGCTCTGCAATCCAGGCATTTTAATGGGGTTTATCACCTACACATACCTGAGGGAAACATCACTGGCTCCAGAAGGACATCTTGGCCTTAAAAAGTGGTGAAGAACATTTCAAAGCCTTGGGAGATCCTGGTGGAGATGTGTTTGTGAGTGGAATGATAGGGAAGGGGCAGACAGCAAGGCAATGATGCTGCTGATAGAGCTGTTTTCTGACAGAGTGAAGAGCCCACCCTTTGCTAATCTCCACATTTTATAATCTGCATTTAAAATGCAGAGTCTTCCCTACTGCACTCAGAGAAGATTTAATGCCACTGAGCAAGCAGCGAGGTATTCCAGTACTAAAACTTCATTAATTTTACAAAACATGCTACAGAACATCTCCCAGTTCATTACAAAGTATTACCATAAATAATTGAATCCAAACTAAGTGCAGTTGTGATGGGTTATCTTTGCCTTTTTATAGTGTTTGCTCATTTAGCTTCTGATTTGGAAAATTCCCCCATTTGGAGAGGATCACTTTGCCATTAGCAGGAATTAGAAGGTTATAAACGTCTGGATGGAGTGGCTGCACATGTTTTTTTGTGTGTCTGGACAAGGCATAATGGAGAGTGTCCCATCCTTTAGCCCAAAGGAGGACAGGAAGAGGGGAGAAAAGTTTCTAAAGGATGATATACAAAAAGAACTTAATTTGTGCCTTGCAAATGAGAGGAAGGACAAGAAAAGGTGAATCCAGTTCAGTGTTATCCCCAAAGTGCCCAAATGCAAGGAGACAAAGGTAAATTATAGAATCATAGAATGTCCTGGGATGGAAGGGACCCAACCCCTGAAGGTGTGGAAAGAGTTGTAATCATAAAACAGGGCAGAAAAATCAAGTGAGATGCTTTGAGGAATTAAGATTTAATTAAGGAATTATGAAGTATTTGTATATGATTGTAAACCAAGCTGCACTTCTGACAGAGGTGAGCCACTTCTGACAGAGGTGAGCCACTTCCCTTGCAGAAAATCATGGCAAAAGAGAGGAATTCAGTGCCTGGGAAAGAGCAACTGCCAGAATCAGGCTGTCAGGTGAGGGAGACAGGGGACTACGAAAGGAGTTTGTGATATGATGGCAAAAAAGCAGTAAAATTGTGTGCTGCAGTTACTTGTGGGAAGTGCTAGTCACACACCAAGCAGGAGCTGAGAAATGCTCCCCATGTCTTTGCTCACAATGTAGGACAGCTTGGGCTTCAGCCCAGAAAGAGCCAGGAAAATTGGATGGAAGTCAGTAAGGAAAAAGTCATTAAGAATGGGGAGAGCAGGAGCTAAGAAACATTTAAAACTCTCTCTCTCTCTCTAACATGGCTGAGTTATGAATTAAGGAGTGTCTGCTCACAGGATCCCAGAATTTGAGGGGCATGAGGGAAGAAGTGTCACTTAATGGCATTTTAACTAGCACAGATAGGCTGGGAAACAAAAATCCCTACAGCAGTTCCCTTATTAATGGAGAAGGACGGAGAGAAAGACAACCCTGTCAGTTCTTCAGAAGTTGTCTGGATGACAAACACAAAAGAAAACGAGGATGGGGAGGGTTTTACCCCAGCTAACCCAGTGTCAACACATGTTGGAAGCTAAAGAAATAGCAAGGTTAGACATGAAATAAAAATCGTAACCCAGAGAGCCAGACAGGGCTGCCTGTGTGCTGGGGAGGGTGGGACCATCCTCTCCTTCAGGAATCTGGGACTCTACACCTCACTCACATCCCACCAGTGAATAATCCCTTTTCTTCCCAGCCAGTTGCTGGTTTTGCTCCTCACAGTGCTGCTTTAATTGCAATTAGGCTGAATGCACTTTGGAGGTTGAAATGGGCAATTACACGATCCAGAGACTTCCCAATTATACCCAAAAGAGCATCAACAAATCAAACCCAACAGACCTGTCTTCCCTTCATCAGTGCTGTGCTCAAGTCCTGCTGATGGCTGGACCCACCCAGCTCATGGCAAGGTGCCACCAAGGAGCCCAAGGGCAACTTTGAACTTTGGATGCAAATTGGTACAAAGAACATGGGCAGGAAGATCATTGAATCACAGAATGGTTTGGGTTGGAAGGCACCTCAAAGGTCATCTCATTCCACTCCCTGCCATGGGCAGGGACACCTTCCACTAGCTCAGGTTGCTCCAAGCCCCATCTAACCTGGCCTTGGACACTTCCAGGGATGGGGCATCCTTAGCAGCCAGTATGGCATTTTTAGTGCACTAAGCACTCTCTGCAGCACTTTATCTATATCCATCTGAGTTCCTTGCTATAACCTACTCTAATAATTATCTGGAAGTCTCTGCATAATCTGTTTGGGTTTAGAATGACTTTTTTTTCCCCAGGAAGCTGCGATAAACCCATGAAATTTGATATTTCTGCTGTGACAAAGGCATGAAATGCATGAGCTTTGATCATGAATTGCATGGGCCCTCTGCTTACAACGCAGCACTCCAGCCAGATGTCACAGAGCTTGTTTTAGCAACACAAAACTCAGCCCTGACTGCTATGGGAACATCTCACCCATTTCTAGAGTGCCCTGGGCTTTCTGATGGGGTCCAGGCAGTGGGATTTGCAGAGGGAATCGAGTGTATTCCAGCTGATCCTCTAAGAAACGGTGTTTATTTCTAGGAGGGGCTCATTTCTGTGGGAGTTGCTCAGCACCTCTGGAAATTGGGATCCACAACCCTCCAAGCACCTTTAGCATTTTGCCCGCATGTAAAGTGACTTTTATAATCAAGCCCTAAACATGTTCCTCCTTCCAGGTTGTCTGCAGAGACCTCAGAAGGACCACACAAAGGTCACTGGCAGAGCCCACAGCACTGAGCCCCCTCAGGCAGGCAGACACAGAGAGATTCTAATGGATCAGCAAGTTATTTATTTCCCTGAAAGAAATAAATGTCTGTACAGCCTGTACAGCCCAGCCATTGTAAGTGCTCTGCTGGCACACAGGGAGCTGTGCTCTGAAAAGCCTGGGAGCTGGCTATTATCTCCTCTGAAAGCACCATGTTCCAGTGCTTCTAGTGAACCAAACAATACCCCAAAGGTTCCCAGCCTCCTTCCCAACCTGCTCCCCCAGCAAAGCCCAGGCCTGTTTCACAAAGCACAATAGAATCTCCAAACCATTGTAGCTGAGCCAGGAGCAGGGGATGAGGCAGTGGTTGGAAATGGCTTCCACACCCTCCCCGTTCCCCAGCTTTGAGACTCCTGAGATTTTTATTTTTGGGAGATTTCAAGAAGCACTGAAGGAACCTTCATTCTGGCACATTCATGGCAGAGCCCAGAGGGCATAAGGGAGGGATCTGTGCAGGAGTCTGTGGGCTTTCCCTGCCTGGTGCAGGGGGATGGAGAACATTATGTGGCTCTGGGAAGGACTGAGGCTTTGTACACTATTGGGATGACCCCCAGGAATGATAAGGGACCTGTTGGTAGAGACATTATGGGAGGTTGTGGCCTCAGGGATAAGAGCAGTTGCTTTAGGAACAGACATAGGTTTCCTAACACGGAATCACAGAATGGTTTGGGTTGGAAGGGTCCTTCAAGTTCATCTCTTTCCACCCCCTGCCATGGGCAGGGACACCTTCCACCAGCCCAGGGTGCTCCAAGCCCCGTCCAGCCTGGCCTTGGACACTCCCAGGGATGGGGCAGCCCCAGCTTCTCTGGGCACCCTGTGCCAGGGCCTGACCATCCTCACAAGGAAGGATTTCTTCCCAATATCCAGTCTTAATCTCTCCTTTCTTAGCTTAAAACTGTTCCCCCATGTCCGATCATTTTCTACCCATGTAAAAAGTTGTTCATTTTTAAAGGTCCCCTTTAAATACTGGAAGGTTGCAATGAGACCTCCCTGGCCTTATGGACATGACATCTTCAAACCTCCAGGGACTCTGCTTGGGAGAATGGGCTTCCCTGGTCTGCTCCAGAAGGAAACGTGGCCAATCCCTCCATTACTAATAGGATAGAAATAATAATGAAAAAGAAATCTCTTGGCATCCAGTGAAGAATTTATCCATGACTTTATCAAGAATTTATCCAAGCTACTTGCTCCCATAGCACCACTTCAGTGAGCCTACAGAGACAAGGAAGCCTTGAACTTGCTTGACCATAACTGGCCTACCCACTGGCTGTACATTTTAGGGCAGGTTCCCAGCTGTTGGACACTGTCACAGCTCAGACCATCAGCAATGAGCTCTTTTGTCTACTGGCCTGCAGTGGTTGACCCCACACTCTCTGCTGGGGTAGTCGCTGTCCCACTCAGTGCTTCCTGGAGGGTTTGATGCACCAGGCGAACGGGGTCCAACACTGTTCTGAAACTCAGACGAAATATGGGAGAAATCCTGTGGGGCGGAAAGGACAGGAGGGTTACAGGAGCATCCACAGCAGGAGAACAGCAGATCTAATTGCAGTGCATAAACACATTGACATGCATTGTCCCTAAAATACAGCACAGGGGGAGCCCCAGGGATAAAGGGTGGCTCCAAGCCCAGGACCCCAACCCACCATGGTGGGACCTTGAGTTATTGCAACTCAGAGGGTGGGAATGGCTGTGGAAGACATGCAGCCATGAAAGCCTCTGAGGTATTTTGCAGTCTGGCCACCAAACATACTGTTCTACTTCCAGTGCAGCTCAGCTGCCTCTGCAGCGCTGCATGAGCCCATCCCAACAAGGTAACAAGGTGAGGACCATCCCCACCATCCCCATCAGTTCTCACCACTGGCAATTCAACAAAGACTGGGCTGCTTTAGCTGAAAGTTGATCAGCTTTCCCACTCTTCTAGGGTGGGTTTAATTAGTTAAGATTAGGCAATGTATATAAACCAGAATCATGGGAGTTACCTGACCAAGAACATGATTTTCCCCAAAACAGTCCCATTAGGGTAATGTGGTGTACTTATTTTTTTTTAATTTTTTACTCACAAATTTATGTGGAATGAAGTTTCACAAAATGCTGCCCTCAGCAATAACAAGTACACCAGTTAAAGTGACTGTGAGGATCCCCTTTTATGCCTTTTTCTGGACATAAATTGTCACCAACTTACAGAATCCACTTTTGACTGTGCAGAGCTAAAGCCCAATCCCTGTGCTGAAGGAGTCATTAAATCATTTAGGTTGGAAAAGACCTCCAAGATCACTGAGTCCAACCACCAACTCAGCAATGATGAGGCCAACACTAACCCATGTCCTCAAGTGCCACATCTACATGTTTTTTGAACACTTCTAGGGACGGTGATTCCACCATTTCTCTGGGCAGCTGTTCCAGTGTTCACCCTTTCAGTTAAGAAATTTTTGCTCATATCCAATCTAAACCTCCCCTGGTGCAACTTGAGGCTGTTTCAACTTGTCCTATTGCTGGTTCCCTGGAGCAGATCCCAACTCCTCTCCTGGCAGGGAGATGCAGAGAGCCAGAACGTCCCCCCTGAGCCTCCTTTTCTCCAGGCTGAGCCCCCACAGCTCTCTCAGCCACTCCTGCTGCTCCAGCCCCTTCCCCAGCTCCATTCCCTTCTCTGGACACTCTCCAGTGAGAGAAGACTCCCCTGGGGACAACACCAACATGCAAGATCCCCAAACCACCCAGAAGCCCCAGTGCCAGCACCCACCTGCTGCCCAGGAGGCGAGGCGTTCATGGGGGGCTGTACCTGTAGTGCCATGGAGGGGGACAGGAGGGGCTGCTGCGGGACCTGCTGCATGCTGAGGGGCTGGCTGAGGAGGGAGCTCTGCGGGTGGTGCAAGGACAGCTGCTGGTGGAGCGGGGGGCTGATCTGGAAGGAGGGTGGAGGGGAGGCACTGATGCTGGGCAGCATGGGTTTGGAGCTGAGGGTCCTGGAGAGCCCAGGGTGGGGGTGGCCACGGTAGTTCTGCAGGTCCGACGGGGACAGGAAGGAGCCCAGGCCGGGGTAGGGCGAGGAAGCCTGTGGAGGCATCGGGTACATGGGCTGCTTGGGGGGGATCATTTTGGAAGGTGGGTTGCTCTGGGCACTTTTCGTCTCCCCCTGGTCGGCAGAGCTCTGTGGGAAAACAGAATAGAAAGTGATGAGGAAGGAAAAGAGGAAACATCATCATGTGTCCCGCGATGCCCATCTGTCCAACTAAACCACCCACACCCCACAGCTCCTGCTCCTCTCCCACCACCCAGCATGTGACTCCCAGCCCTGTAGCAGCTGGGTAACCACAGGCTGGTGCAGCATCCATGTCTGGTGCAGAATCCATGTCTGGAAAATGAAAGTCCTGTAACAGAATCACAGACTATTCTGAGTTGGAAGGGACCCACAAGGATCATCGAGTCCAACTCTTAAGCCAATGGCCCACACAGGGGATTGAACCCATGACCTTGGCATTATTACAGCCAAGTTTTAACCAACTGAGCCAATCTCAGTTTCAACTGTGCCTTTGGAGAAGTCTGGAGCACTGGAGGGAATTAACCAGTGCCGAGGCAAACTGCCCATCAGCAGCTCACTGCTTCAGTCCACAGAGGTGGGTGGCAAAGTCACTTTTGCTTCCAAAGGAGAACAAATGGGTCTATAAAACTTGTGCTTTCCCAATCCTGTGCATTCCAGCAGCCCCTGTGTGTCTACAGTGCACTGGACAATGGTGCCCTCACTTCGGCAGGACATAGAGAACAACAAGGGGAGATTTCCTGGGTGGGACAAGGAGGTTTTTTCCTGTGATTGGCTCTGTAGTGATACCCCAGATCCTTTCTTAGCCATCAGCCAGGATCACACTGTGCTGCTTTACTCAAAAGTTTGTCTTCTGAGAGAATTGATCATTGGAGCAATTGGATAAAAATGAAGCCACAAAGCATGTGCCTTCCCTGACTCCTGCCCCACACTGCTGCAAGGCACAGTCCAGGCAGGATCCTCTCAGGTTTTCCAGAGGGACCAGGAAGAACTTTTAAACTCCCCAATGTCCTTCCCATTCCCTTTTCTCTATCCTGGCTGCTCTTCTTTGTACAAGTTGACAGCTAACAGTCTGCACAGGGACTTTGAGGCTTTCCAGCTGAGCACCATCACACAGATCCTGCAGATGATGGTTGATTTGGGACATCACATTATTTCCCATGGCAGCTGAATGTGATGATGAAGTGCTGAGGATGTGGTATAGTACCAGGAGAAACTCTGAAAGGAAACCAACCTGATAAATTTACAACCCAAGGGCACCATTACCCCTGAGCCAGCAAACCTACAAACTCCACCCCAAATTCATAGGCAGTAAAGGCCCATGTCCCTTCTCTGGAGATGTGGAGAAGGGCAGTTCATGTCTGGAGAACTGGGATGGGCAGGCACTTAGTCCATCACTCCTGTGTGAGCCTGAAATGCTCTGAAAGGTCCCTGTTAGGCACTGCAATGGGCTCTCTGGGCAGTGGTACATTAAGCATGGACATGCTCACATGCTCATCAACCCACAGGTAGGGGTCTTGCTCCTGAAAACTCCCTAAAAATCTGCTCCAGGCTGAGTGTGCACAGGAGAGGCAGGACCTGGGGTGCTGAGCAGCCAGGACAGCTCAAGTGCCTGGAGCAGGGTGGAGCAGGATGCTGATACCACTGCTGGCCAGTGAGCCCTGTACTGGGATGTCACCTTCCCCTGGGCCAGTCCCTGGTGTCACCCATGGTGAGCTCCGTCCTCCTGCCCTCATTTGCTGCACTCACACCCCAAGAGCTGAGTGAGGAACAGCTGGTGGTGGTGGGAACAGGCAACAGGGACCCCTCCACCCTGCACAGGGACAGCCCTCCTCTGCTGATGAAGCCAGCCCAGAGCAGGATCTCTTTGCAGGGCAATAAAGGCAGGTGACTACCCGGTCCTCACCCTCACCACACTTACAGCTCCTGGAGAAGGTGCTAATGCTGGTAGCAGTTCTGATATCACAATTGCACAGTATTTCTTATAAACTTGCTCCTCCCTGGAGCTTCCTGTGAGTTGTAACCAACAGCAGCGCCCCATCCAGGGGCAGGAAGAGTGCCAGCAGTACCTTGGAGACGAGGCTGGCCCGGTACGCGGCCAGGGCTTTCAGGTACTCCTTCTTTGCAGCTTCTGTTTTCCTCTTGTATGCCTGAAAGGACCAGGAAAAGGATGATAATTAATAAAGTAAAACAGGGGGATGCTGGGCTTGGCTGCACCCTGCCCGCTCAGTGGGATCCCCTCCACTGAGGACATGGGTATGAGAAACTCATTTCTGCTGGAGAGGAATTTACCCCAAACTAAGAAAATAAAGTCCCTGGATTGGATCGTGCTGGGATTCTGGGAAACATCAGAGGCAAGAGTAGTCTGTGTGCTTAGACAGTTATTTATACATGTGTGCTGTAAGAGGCACAGCCTGATTTTACAAGATGAATTCAATGAAATCACTTCCCAACAGGAACCAGGGCAAAGAGTGGTGCAGGGGCTTGGAAGAGCAAGACCAAAGCCCAAACCTTCAAATGATAGGACTATCTTTAAAGTCAAGTCAACTCAAATCATTCTATGATTCTATGATGATGACTAACTTAAAAACAGGTAAAACATTCAGAAATCCTAAACTACCCATTTGTTTTCTTGGCTCTCCCATTATTAAGCCTGCAGAGCTCAAAACTCCAGCTCTTCTCTGCAGTCTGGACAGCTGGAAACTCATTGTATAAAAGCTGAGATTTTTGGCTGATCTTATGACTTGGGGAGCTTGAGCTTACCAGGAAACGTTTACCTCCCTAAGAACAAAAAAAAGTTGGTAAGAGTGAATTTATTATTTATTCTTCCATCTCTCCCTGTAATGAGATGCCTCATGATTGTGTCACAGTGCTGGTTCCCCTTCTGCCCAGAGCTTGGTCCCCCACATATGGAGGTGGAGGACCTCCAGCAAAATCATGGTGTGATCCAGCCTGTCCCCAGCAGGGAGTCCCTGTGAGAAGAATATTTTAAAACAGAATAAAATTTTGAGCAAAAAGGCAGAAATTCCCAAGAAAAATACCCCACTGGAAACAAAAAGGCCTCTTCGAGCAGTACATGGAAAGTTGATTTCAATTAGAATAGATTTGCATACATTTAATTCAGCTCTAAAACCAGTGACAGCTTTCAACAATTGAGATGCTGAAGCTTCACAGGCACATCTCTAATGACTTAGACTGGATTTAAGGAAAAATTTCTTCATGGAAAGGGTGATCCAGCCCTAGCACAGCTGTCCAAGGCAGTGGTGGAGTCACCATCCCTGGAAGTGTTTAAAAGCCACATGGATGTGGCACCTGGGGACATGGTTTAGTGGTGGCCTTGGCAGTGCTGGGGGAACAGGTGGACTTGATGATTCTAAAGGTCTTTTCCAACCAAAACAATTTTAAGATTTGATGATTTAGCTCCATGACAGCAGCCCAGACACCCTCCCAACACTGACCTCCAAAGGGAAAATAACCTCCAGCAGTTAAACTATCCAGTTACCTGAATTTAAAATCAGTGCAGATAAATTCTATTTAAAAAGGATTGGAAAGCCTTATTTTCATTGCTAAATCACAGCAACTCCTGTAATGAAACGTTTTGACTCGACATATTGGAGGTCTCAGACGGTAATTTTCTGAAATGGAGCGTTTCCCCAAGTTTGTCTTTGGCTTTATGGTATTCAGGAAATATCATATTTGCTCCATTCAGAACAAAATTACATTTCAAAATGTCAGCCTGAAGAAGAGTTTGCCTGTGAAAAGCAACTATTTCTTCAAACTGTAGCAGTTCCCTTAATAAAAGCTATTACCTTTCTCTACACATCTTTTATTACAGACTCACAGAATGGTTTGGGTTGGAAGGGACCTTAAAGCTCATCCAGTTCCAATTCCCTGCTATGGGCAGGGACAGCTTCCACCAGCCCAGGTTTCTGCCCATTGCAACAGCAGTGCCACCACCACAGCATTTACTGTGTCCACCAGCTCTGCTGCTGGAGGCTCTTAAATGTGGTACCCAGCACAGCAATGAAATATGAATTGCCATGTCTCAGGCCACTGTGTAACAGTGCCCACAGCTGGGTGCTGATGGATTGAAAGCATATTTAATTATTTTTCCTTCTGTAAGATCAAAATACAACAGTGTTTTTTCTTTTTTTCGTTTAATCTGGGGTGGTTGGAAATCAAAGTATTCACAGCTATGCAGAGACAAATTCAATTATCAGGAAGACCTGCCTGGAGAAAAATCAGCAATTTCTGGACAGTGAGAGGGCAGGTAAATAAGATTCCCTAAACCAAAATGCAAATAAATGAATAACCAATAAAGTCTGTGCCTATCTTCATCCCCATCACTTGCTTTGTCTGCTAAACCCTCTTCTCACTCTACACCTGTCCTTGTCTCTTTTTAGACCATGAGTGCTGGACCTCTCTCGTACTGGGATGTGCTGCTGGCCGATGTCTGATGCAGCAAGATTGGGAAAGGGCACCCAAGTGGCACATCCTCCTGAAGGGAACAGGGAATTGCTCAAGCAGGAGCCTTCATGTTTGTTGGGATAGCCCTGTCACAAGCCTGGCCATGGGCAGGGCTACTGAGAAGGGTGACAGGGAGAGCCCAGGTGGTGGTTTCTCCCGATGCTCCTCTGATGCTTCTCCAGCTCTGGAAGTTCCTGGTGGATTATCTGATTTTTAACCATAGAATCACAGAATGGTTTGGGTTGGAAGGAAACTTAAAGATCACCTCATTCCACCCCCTGCCATGGGCAGGGACACCTTCCACTATCCAAGGTTGCTCCAAGCCCTGTCCAATCTGGCCTTGGACACTTCCAGGGATGGGGCAGCCACAGCTTGTTTGGGCAACCTGTGCCAGGACCTGCCCACCCCCATTGTAAAGAACCATCCCAAGGGTCTCCTGCTGAGAATTCTGCAGTCCTGCCCTGCCCATGGGGGCCTTCTGCACCCACACAGTGCTCCACCAAGGACACTGAGCTGCCTGTCCCTTGGGAATGGCTGAGCTGAAGTGGGAAGAGCGGATCGGAACAAAACTTCTCACGAATCCTCTGTGTAAAGGCAGCTCTAGTGCCGCATTTATAACCTTTAAAATTTTAATTTAAACATTGACAAAACCATGTTACTTTCTAATTAAATCCCATTTTCTCCCAGGGATTTTAATTTCAAAGTAATTTATCAGATTTAAGGATCCTCAAAACATTTTGCATGTTTTTCTTTCTAACCTGCCATGCCCACTGATCTATTTTCCTTATTCATTAGCAGGAGGATTCATTAGTCATTAAGTGAGTGGGTGGGTTGGGGAAGGGGGGGAGGAAGCAAAAATGGTTAGTGATTATGAAAACAAAAAATCAGAGCTGTAAGAAGCATATGCTGGGATCGTAATCCTGACACCTCTGTGGCTCAGCAAAGCAGCCGGTAATTGTACCGTAATGAAATGTTCTTGTTTGATAACCAGTTAATTAGAGAAGACAATTATTGCAAACCCTGCTGACGCCCACGAACGGCTCCGTGTCACGCAGGCACTGAGTGACAGTCGGAGCTGTTATCGGGAACCTCCACAGCCCAGCCCGCCTGCTCCACCAGGAATGCTGCTCCCCAAGCCTGGGGAAGGATGGAAAGAACTCCAGACTCCCCCCAAAACATCAAGGGGAGCGCTGATCCCAAGGGGAAAGGTCTCTTCTCCAATCCTACATGGAGTTTGCTTTGAAAAAGAGGTAGACTATGAGGAGAGAGGAGATCCAGGAGGAAAGCTGGAGGACTCGGTGCAATGAGCTGGAAGACCAAGAGGAACCACATGTCCAAAAAAAGACACAGCAAAGGAGGCACCAAGAGATCCTCTCCATCTAGGAAAAGAGGCAAGAGGCTTAAAGTGTAACAAGGGAAATGTTGGCTAAGCACTGGAGAGCGTTCAGAACAGTGAGGATAATTAAGCACGGGAAGGGATTGCCTGGGGAGATGTGTAATCTCCACCACCGAGGGTTTAAGAACAGATTAGGCACACATCCATCAGGAATGGCTTAAGTAGAGATGATCCTGACTTCAGGCAGCAGTATGGTCTGGTTGACCTCTTAAGTCCCTCCTTGCTCTCCTTTCTATGATTCCACAACTGTTTTTTTTTTTCTCCCAAGTGTATAAATTTGGTTTTTATTCTGCTTGTAAATCTGGAGGTTTTTTCTTGTAGCTATTATACACTTTCCTGCAAGATATGTCTTGGGATCACCATAATTTATGGCTTATTCACAAGATGACTTGAAAGTACATCCTCCCTGCACAGTGGGTCAGTCACACCACCTGAAAAGACCCAGGCAATGGGAACTATTTGCACGGTTGCAGGAGAGCTCCCTCTTTATCCTGGTGGAGACAAAGTGCTGCAAAGCAGTTCTTTGGACAATGAATGGGTGAACTCATTATCAGGTTGTAATTACAAGTTATTAAAAGATCCTGAAAGATTCCTCTGCCTTGACTCCAGAGTGCCACCAGGGTGTAAGTCACCCATCACTCCAGGTGAGGGCACAAGCGTGTTCCCAGGATAGCACACAGAAGACTCCCAAGGAAACAGAGGAGGAGGCTCACAAAACCAACCCCTAACCTCCAATGAAAGGCACACTACACTTCTGATCTTCCTCTCCAAGAAGAGAAGTCACGTTCTTAAGAGCAGATCTGACTCTTCACATCCTCCCTATCATTATCCTGCTCTCCACCAAGCCTCTCTTAAAACGTTGTTTGGGATCAGTGCTTTGATCCTTATCTGGCTTTCCTCCATGCTCAGAAGATGCTGAAACCTCCTTCCAGGTCAGTGCCACTCCTTGGACCCATCAGCCCCTCACAGTCAGGGCTGGAAGGAAACTGCAACCCGTGGTGGCTCCAGCAGTGACAGCTCTGCCTGAAATGGGCAGTTTGCAGCACCTGCTGCATGCCATTCCCGCAGGGTCTTTCCTTATCTTCCATAAACCAGCTTTACAGCTGGTCTGAGATGCCTCTGTCCCACTGCAGACACCTGCAGTGTCCTGTCACCAGGTGAGGGGTCAGGTTCAGAGAGCAGATGGATCTGATTAAATGGGTGATCTATTATTTTCTGCTGAGCGAGCAATTTTTCTGCTGGCTAATTTACCCCTGGAGTGTGACTTTATCCCTGGAGCTGTGCAGTTCTCCAGGCTGTGCATTTGTATGGGAAAATCCCACATGCATTTGGCCATGGAGCCACCTGGCATTACTGAACTGGGCTGTTGCTATGCCCAGTACTTCTGTGTCCCCAGTGAGTGTCCAGATTCATAAACTCAACTGGAAATGCTGATTTTGTCCAATTTCAGCTCATTTAGGAGGGAAGCCCTGGGTTAGCCTGGGGTTCACTCAGCTCGGATTGCTCAGGAGCTCCTTGATTCCTCTGCCCTGAGTTTCCAAGATCTAGGGAGACACCAATCCAATGCTTTAACTTTGTGTCTGGATTTCCTGATGGAAAGAAGCAGGTCCCAAAGACATCTTGGCAGTATATCCCATGCACCAAAACCACCAGGTTCCACTCCAATGTCCTTTTCCCCTGCAATGGGAAGATGCTCAGAAAGGGAATAAGAACGTGGCAGAGAATCCCACCAGTGACTCCTCAATACATCCCAGAGAGTTTCCAGGTTTATAATGCACAGGAAATCCCACTGAGGAAGGACAGTCACCAGGACTGGTGTCACCTGCTCTTGAGCAAGAGATGGCCCAAGGCACTGCTAGTGGCCCCATGGAAGGAGAGGGGGCTGTGGGTGGCATGAACTGGGACAAGGCTGCCAGCACTCTGTCCATGCAAGGAAAAAACTCTTCCTAGTGAATTAGCAGAGTTTGCTCCAATCTAGTGCTCAGCTTCTTCGGATTTCTGTCAAATCAAGCAGCTCTTTCAAACCTCGCTGGGTAACGCTGCTCGAGATCCACTAATGAAGAAAACTCCCAGTGAGGCTCAGGATTCTGGGAGCCTGGAGCTGGGACCTGGAGCTGCAGGCAGATTCCTGGGACAGGTCCCCCATTTGATGCTAATGGCTGAATTAGCATTGCACTTTCCAGCAGAGTCTGAGCTATCTCTGCAGGAACAGCTGCCAAACTATTTGCAAAGTTCAAAGAGGGAGTATTAATATTTTTTTTTCCCCAAGTCACATTCTTCAGATTCCCGTGTAAGCTTCTTAGAAAGGGCCACGCCAGCTGTTGAAGAATGAAGATTACAATGCAGTGCTGGAGATATTTTAAGGTATTGTTATTTATTGCTGTGCCACACGCTGGAAGGGGTTAAAATGGGGAAGAAAACGGCGCTTTGCTGAACAGGTGTCCTTGAGCAGTACCCAAGGACACAGAGATTGCTAATCCTGTATTCCACAGCATGATCAAATCACCAGGCAACAGATATAAATAAAAAAAGGCAGGAAATAAGGAAATTTAGATACAAGTGTGTCAGAGGGAAAATGAAGATTCATTGTGAAGAGGCTGAGAAGAGAAGAAGGACCAAAATGACAAAGGCACAAATGATAAACCAGTAAGAACAAAAGGAAGGGGGGGGAAACCTCTCTGTGAAATGCATGTCTGTGACAGCAGCAGCCAAATCAAAGATGCTCCTAGATTATATGGTTTCTTGCATAATATGCATTCTAGTTCCCTCTCTCTGTTTGTCTTTCAGATGGTGCACAGGGAAAAAAAAAAAACATATCTGAAATGGGACGTGAGCAACCTTTATTTTGCTTGTTTCATCAGGAGGAGAAAGCAAATTTGCTTTGTGGGAGCAGCAGCACCTGCTCAATGGCAAATAAATAGCTACAGCTTTGATATTACCCTGCATATAATCATTAGCAGCACAAATGGCAGAGCATTAACCCCCTGTGTGCTGGACAGGGCTACCTGGCAAAGGGGTGGCATCTCACTGCTGATGGCAGAAATGCTCCATGTAGTGTCTGTGGAGAGGGGCTGAGGCTCTGCAGGAGGCAGAGGACAATCCATCCCAGCTCAGGGCACTGGCTATCATGGCTACAAGCCACCAGCACCGGGCTTTCCTCATCCCTTTGGCATTGGCACAGTGGCCACCCCACCTCTCTGGGAGGGATGATGGACACGGTGCAGAGACAGTGGGACATGTGGTGGGGAATCACAAGTCCAAAATGCCCTGGCTGAGGGTGGGTTTATGGACCAGCTTCCCTTCAACCCCCTCCCTGGTTGCTCCCTGCCTGCTGCTCTCCCACAAGGCAGGGACCAAAACACATCCAGGACTGGGGAAATCCTGAGGCTGTTGGAAAATGGAGAACAAGGTTTGTAAACGTCATCTGATTTACAGGTTGCCCCAAACTGCATGGTGGGGCTGGGGTCTGCATGTTGGCCCCCTGGAGATGGGATGCCCTGTCCTCACCATGAACATCTTGGGGACTGTGAGAGATCCAAGTGTGGATCCAAGCCCCATATGAGATTCTACAGACTCAAATCCACTGTCTTTTCTCATGTGAAGAAGAGGGGACACATTCTTGAACCAAAGCCTTGGTCATGATTGAGTCAGAACATCCACATCTGGGTTCTGCTTGCCTGCTGTGCCATTGCTGTGTTGGCCTTGCCCCAGGTTGTCTTCTGCACTGCTTTCTGCGATGAGGACACAGAATCATAGAATCCATTGGGTTGGAAAAGACCTCTGAGATCATCAAGTCCAACCCTTGGTCCAACTCCAGTCCCTT
>JAWWEV010000054.1:2309341-2322143 GCA_035583235.1 Hafferia zeledoni
CTCCCTCTCCCAAATCTCCACCTCTTCTCCTGCTGGCCAGGAGGTTCTGCAGGACTGTGTTACTCTCAGACCCCCTGATGACCATGGTCTGAAGAGGCAGGAACTGCCCCTACCATTTGCCACTCACTAAATTTCTCTTCTTGTTTTGTTTTTAAAAAAAGTAATTTTGGAAGCAACACACCAGGCTGACACCTCCCCATCACCCCTGTTGACATCTCCTGGTGTCCTCAGGACTGGAGAGGGGATGTGGTGGAAAAGGCACTCGTGTTTTCCAGATGTAAAGTATCTGGGGTGAAAATGAAGGTGACTGGTTTGTGGGAAGCTCTGGAGCTTCTTGCATGGGCATGATGGTGATGATGGCTTGAGGGTGATGATGGTCTGAGGATGATGATGGCTTGAGGGTGATGATGGTCTGAGGGTGATGATGGCCTTGGCTCAAGGGAGAGAAAGGGTTAGTCCTGCTTTCTGACCCTGAGCTGTTTCAGAGGACACCCAGAGTAGGGGGTATCCCCCAGAAAAGACCCAAGGAAAGAGACACCCAGGAGCAGGATTCTGAGATGGTGCCCTGCAGTAAACGGCCTAATTAGGCAAGTAAATGATGAATGAAACTGGGATGATGGCAAATCAAAGTGAAAGAAGGTAATGAATGCAAAGTTCCCCGTGCAAAAGCAAACAAGCCCCTGGTCCTGTGAGATGCCACCCCAGCCCTGGGCTCACTGAGGCTGCCTCATGCCTTTCCCCTCCCCAAAGTACTCAGCATCCCCACAGAGCCCACTGGAAGCACATGTGGAATTAAATAACTGCCCTCCAAACGTGATCAGCTCCAGCCAGGTCAGATCCCACCTCCATCCCAGGCATTCAGCACATCCAGCTCACCACGAGGTGCTGCAAAAGGGTTGGGATGGCTTTGCAGCTTCTGCTTAAAAGATGTTTTGCATCTCAGAGGAAACACGAGTGAAATGTGATGTAGTCATAGCTAAAGTAATTAAGTGCATCTTACTTAGCAGAGTCCCAGAGGCTGTGCTAACTCAAAGACAGCTTCTTTTTTTCCATAATATTTCAATTCTTTTAATGAATATGCATAGCAGGCCCATAAATGCTCCAGTTAATCCTAAGAAGGAGAGAAAAATAGGCTGACAAATGGCACATATTCCACACTCCTTGTTTATGGGGAGAAGGGGAATCCAGAGCGAGTGACAAATGCCATGAGGAAGGGCTTGGCCTGAACAGAGAGCTCTGCTAAGACAGATAATGTTTGAAAAACTTCAAGCCAAACTTCAACTTAACTGCACCCCAAAATTCTTATGCAGAAGCAGCTCTTTCCAGCCATGCAGGGTACAACACCAGCCAGCACACCTGGGGCTCAGGTCCCAGGCTCCAGGAATGATTGCCCTCATGCAATGTCCTCTCTTGGTTGTAATAATGCCAAGGTCATGGGTTCAATCCCACATGTGGGCCACTGACTTAAGAGTTGGACTCGATGATCCTTGTGGGTCCCTCCCAACTCAGAATAGTCTGTGACTTAAGTCTGTGACTCCTGCAAAATCCTGATTCCCATCTGCAGCCTCGAGGCAGGTTCCACCCCTATAACCACCTTCTCCCTTTGCTTTCTCCTCCTCCTTCCACCTTCCTCAGCTACACCTTGAAGATACCACCACGTTTTGGTGGCAGAAGTACCAACTCAGAGGTTCTGTGTTACTCCCCCACGCTCTGCCCTTGCAGCACAGGTGGAGCAGGGATGCTCCAGGCTGCTCCCAGCTGCTTGGCTGGGCTGCAATCCCGGGTGGGATCCATGCCAAACCACTTGCAGATGTTACTCAGCAGGAAAAGAAGAAATTTGGCAGGAGTTTGCCATCTAACACTGTCTGACCCCACTGAACAGCATCCCCCGAGCCAAAGCAAAGCTGCATAAAGTGGGATGTGCAAGAGACAGTGAGCAGGACAGGCAGGAGTGGGCAGGTGTGAAACCCCACTGAGGGGCATCATTCCACGTGCCAGGGAGAGCAGGTGGACGTGTCCTGGGAACCAACCATGCCCTGGGCTCATGCCCAGCACTGGGGGCAGCAGGGCAGGGGGGGATTCTGCTGCTCTGCTCTGCTCCCAGCAGACCCCACCTGCAGTGCAGTCTCCAGCTCTGGGATTCCCAACATCAGAAGGATGTCAACCTGAAGGAGCAAGTCCAGAGGAGGCCACAGAAATGCTCTGAGTGCTGAAGCCCCTCTGCTCTGGAGCCAGGCTGGAGAAGAGAAGCTCCAGGGAGACCTGAGAGCCCCTTCCAGTGCCTAAAAGGGCTTTTAAGAAAGGTGGGTACAGACTTCTCAGCAGGGCATGTTGCAACAGGACAAAGGGTAATGGTTTGAAATGAAAAGAGAGTTGATTTAGACTGGATATAAGGAAGAAATTTTTTAGGATGAGGATGGTGAAGCCCTGGCACAGGTTACCCAGAGAAGCTGTGGCTGCCCCATCCCTGGAAGTGTTCAAGGCCAGGTTGGACAGGGCTTGGAGCAACCTGGGCTGGTGGAAGGTGTCCCTGCCCATGGCAAGGGATGGATCAAGGTGGTCTTTAACAGTCCCTTCCAACCCAAACCATTCTGTGACTCTTTGACTCTCACCCTTCCCAGGGTGAGTTAACACAGGTGGGCTGAGCAGAACTGCCAGAGCTTCCCTGGCCAGGGTCTTCCTCTCCAGGCAAGGCAAGAAGCTCCTCCAGGGGCAGCCAGCAGGCTCAGCAGCAGCCCAGCTTCCCTCTCCTTGGGTCTGTTCCCAAGAACAAGCCATTACAATCACAATCAACCAGGGAGAGAAATTATCTGCTGAACAGCTTTGAAGCAAAGTTTTCCCAGCAGGCTTTTTCTGTATTGAAGTTTAAATGTAAACGCCTCACCATAGCTGAAATGCTTAAAGATGATTTACTTAAAAAAGAGAGAGAGCAGGAGAGAGAGAGGCTGATAAGAAAATATATCCCCAATTACCACCCCTCCTCTTCCCGATTTGTAACTGCTCCTAATAAACTTTCATGGTCTATGTAAAATGCTTTAGTGCAGTGACAAATTTCTGCTGGAATTTGAGATGTCTTGTTCAGAGTAATAGCTATCTCACACAGGTGCCCAGCTGCTATTGTAAAATCAGTAAGCATTTAATTGAAACAAATGACTATAATAATAGTACATTATCCCTGCAGGCTCATAGCCATAACAGTTTTAATTATTGAGTTAAGAGTCAAACTAATTTATCCTTTAAAGTAACAGCCACATCTTTGGTTCCACTGATCATCCTACTATGAACACGAGGGGAACGGTTGGAAAGGATTTTAAAAGGAAGTAATTTATTTTTGTAGAGGTGGGGGGGGCCCTTTATCATATGGCAGAGGGTTTTGTGTGCAGTGGGGGTTCCCAGCTGTGGCTGTCACTTCCCAGGATGAGCCTCCCTCCCAGTTCCCTCCGGAGCAAGTCCAGAGGAGGCCCCAGAGATGCTCCAAGGGCTGGAGCCCCCTCTGCTCTGGAGACAGGCTGGGAGAGCTGGGGGGGGCTCACCTGGAGAAGAGAAGGATCCAGGGAGACCTGAGAGCCCCTTCCAGTGCCCAAAGGGGAGAGCAGGAGAGGGCAGGACAGGGGGGAATGGCTTCCCACTGCCAGGGAGCAGGGTTAGATGGGATATTGGGAAGGAATTCTTCCCTGTGAGGGTAGGCAGGCCCTGGCACAGGTTGGGCAGAGAAGCTGTGGCTGCCCCATCCCTGGGAGTGTTTAAAGTCAGATTGGATGGGGCTTGGAGCAACTTGGTCTAGTGGAAGATGTCCCTGCCAAAGACAGGGAGGTTTGAACTAGATGGTCCCTTCCAACCCACAGGGATCAGGCACCCCCTGCCTCTCCTGAGGATCTGTACCCCCACTGGACTGCTGTGGGGTGGCTTTGCTGGCCTGGCAGCAGCAGCACAGGAGCCCGTGGGAACTGGGGAGAGGTTGGGCACATGGAAATTTTTTGCAACCATACTGAAATTGCTGCTTCTCTTCATTGAACACAGTGGGGAAAAAAAGGTTTTACCGACTAGAACATGATCTGAAGGAGCATCTCTGAACTCAGAGCCAGGCAGCGAAGAGGAAGACTCCACATTCATGATTTAAAAGAAGTGTTTCTGAGACACAGACGTGCCCTGGGGCAGATTTGAAGGCACAGATTTCCCCTGCCCTCGGTGGCTGTGACGAGGGGGATGTAAAGCATTGCTGGGAGCCCATGGGGCATGGCACGGGCACTGCAGGTGGAGAGGACGGAGAAGGGGTGGCTGCAAGGAGGTGCTGCCCACTGCCCAGACCCTCCCTGCCAGGTGGGGTTCAGAAGCTGTCCAGGAATGTGGATTCACTTCTCAAATCGAATCACCCCGTGGGTGATCCCTGGGGCAAGCCCTGAGTGCAGCCTGCATGGCCAGCCTGTGCCACCAGCACCCAGAGCTCACGTGCCAGTGCTGGCCAGGCTGGAGGGCTCTCACCAGTCTGTCCTTCACCAAAGCACTTGTAGATCACCATCAGCCCACTCCAACTTTGGCCAAAGGTGCAGAGTGATCCTCTGCACCCACTCCATGTTTCCCACCCTGCTCATTGCTGTGGATGCTTTTTGGACTTCTCTGTCTGCAACACCCACCATGAAGCATCTCACATCCCTTTCCCAGAGCCACCATCTCTAAAGAGAGGTGTCCTCATCTTGAAAGACCCTTTTTGCTCCTGCAGGTTGGACAATATCCGTTCTCCAAACACACATATACATTATTTGGGATCAGTTTTTCATGTCATGCCAAAAGCTCTGCATTTCTGTCTTCTGCTGCTTCCCTTCTCACTGCAGCATCTGCCAACTCCACTGGCAATTATTTAATTTCTTCCTTCAGCAGAAATATGACAAACTCCAGGCAGACAGAGTGACAATCCAGCCCACCACAACTGTGTAACATTGGGTTTGTATTGTTCAACTTTCTCACCAGACTTTGTGCTTCCAAGTCAAATGTCTTGCAGATGTCTAAGTATGTTATGTCAACACTGTTACCTCTATCACCCAAACCTGTAATCTCATCAAAAAAGATATCAAGTTAGTTTGACAAGATTTGTTTTCCATCAGCCCATGTTGATTGGCATTAATTATATTACCTTCCCTTAATTCTTTATTAATTGAGGCCTGGATCTGCCACTCCATTATTTTGCTGAGGATTGATGACACGCTGACAGGTCTGTAATTACCCAGGCTGTTCTGTTTCCCTTTTTAAATATTTGCACATTAATTTTTTTCTAGTCCTCCAGAGCTTCCCCAATATTCCAAGAATTACTAAATACCAGCATTAGCAGCACTGAGAGCTCCTCAGTCAGTTATCTGAAGCCATGTGCAGACAAGCTGGCTCAGCCTGATGCCTTAGAGGGAACCTGAGCAGACATATATGAGAACAGAACATATCATGGTTTGCTTTAAATGCCTTAAATGAAATCCTGACCTTTCTAATTAATGTTGGCAGTTTCAAATGCAACGCTTTCAAACATGGAGCTTCACCCTAAAGCCATACAGCATCCCCAGCCAAGGCCCCCAGGGCTTCTCCCACTTGTGAATGGACTGACGAGAAGGACTGAGGGGGATGAAAAGCTGGCCATGACCTGGCCATGTGTGCTGGTAGCCCAAAAATCCAACTGCATCCCGAGCTGCACCCCCAGCACTGTGGGCAGCAGGAGGAGGGGGGGATTCTGCCCCTCTGTTGTGGTGAGACCCCTCCTGCAGTGCTGCCTCCAGCTCTGGGACCCCCAAAGTAAGAAGGACGTGGAGCTGCTGGAGCAAGTCCAGAGGAGGCCCCCAAAATGCTCCAAGGGTGGGAGTCCCTCTGCTCTGGAGCCAGGCTGGGAGAGCTGGGGGGGCTCACCTGGAGAAGAGAAGGGTCCAGGGAGACTTGAGAGCCCCTTCCAGTGCCCAAAGGGGAGAGCGGGAGAGGGCAGGACAAGGGGCAATGGCTTCCCACTGCCAGGGGGCAGGGTTAGATGGGATATTGGGAAGGAATTCTTCCCTGTGAGGCTGGGCAGGCCCTGGCACAGGTTGGGCAGAGAAGCTGTGGCTGCCCCATCCCTGGGAGTGTTTAAAGTCAGATTGGATGGGGCTTGGAGCAACTTGGTCTAGTGGAAGGTGTCCCTGCCAAAGACAGGGAGGTTTGAACTAGATGGTCCCTTCCAACCCAAACCACTCTGTGTTTGTATAATTCTGTCTCCTCTCTGTGGGGACATTTTTGATCTGCTTCTGTTACTACATAAATTATTCCATGTCTTTCCAGCCTCCATCACCTCTGCATGCTTTTTTTTTTCCCCCAAAGAGAAGTTCCCTGCAGCAACAGCCCCTGGGTGCTGGCAGGGGTGGGCAGGACCAGGGGCTGGTGTTGGGGAGCTCCTGCCTGACACAGAGCTCGGTGCTTTGGCAGGCTGTGATCTCATGCTACAATATCCTGCTATTACAGGGGAAAGAACCCTCCAAACACAATTAACACATCATCAGAAGATAAAACACTGTAACTTCTGGGTGAGAACAGGGGTGTTAAACAGGATAGAGACTGCTTGGCAAACTGCTTGGGAATATTTCTCATTCATGCTGTCACTGCTCCCCATGCTGGAAGGGCATGGCCAAAGGGAACAGACCAATTGGTGTGGCATCAAATGAATTTTGTTATCTTCCTGTGATACAATCCCAGACTATTCTGAGTTGGAAGGGACCCACAAAGATCATCAAGTCCAACTCTTAAGTCAATGGCCCACACAGGGGATTGAACCCATGAATTTGGCATTATTACAACCAGGTTTTAACCAACTGAGCTAAACTCAGTGGTCATGGTATCCACCATGGTCTTTCTGCTAACAAGAGCACTACTGGGGATTTGTAAACCAGAGATGACCATGAGGATCCCAAATCCAGCCACTCCCATCCCCAGGGAGTGCCAGGGAGGTCAGAGTCCTGCTCCAGTGTGTGCTTCCCTTTCTCTTGGGTCAGTGGATTTATTACACAGATTTCAAGAGGTTAATGGTTTTACAGCATCTCAAGATGTCAATGACAAACCTGGGCAAGCTGGAGCTCCAGACTTGTCCTGCATCTCAGACCTGCAGCCCTAGCTGGGATGCTGCTTCTTAAGGAGATGTCCAAAGCATTGTAAGATCTTGGCCCATCCTGAGTGATGAATCCCACCAGCTGATGATGGAGAAACCACACAGTTAAGGTGGGAACCTGAACTGCATAGAACCACAGAGTCATTAAGGCTGGAGAAGACCTCTGAGATCATTGAGTCCAACCCTTAATCCAGCACTGCCAGGTCCACTGCTAAGCCATGTCCATCCACATGTTTTTTGAACACTTCCAGGGATGGTGACTCCAGCACTGCCCTGGGCAGCCTGTTCCAGGGCTTGACCACACTTTCACTGAAGAAACTTCCCAAAATATCCAACCTGGTGCAAATTGGGGCCATCTCACATAGCTGAGCACATGGAGTGTCTCCTGTAGCTCAGCTCCTGCAGCCCTCCAGCCTCACCTCACCTGCACTGTGGAGACCACAGGGCTGTGCTTGGGCTTCCTTCACACTCCTGAGCTGCTCCATCACCAGCAGAGAGGTGACAATGTCCCTGTACACCAGTGTCACATCACCTTTGACTGAGGGAGGGCTAAACCTGCTGCTTGCATTGGACGTGCTTGGGAACAACTTGGTGGGATGGATTCTTCAGGAGAATTGCATGAGCAACCAGGACTAGTGGCAGGACTGCCCTTGGGCATGAGGAGCTCAGACCTCTGCCCTACCATAAGATGTGGTTCTGAGAAGGGTTCCCACTCAACCCTTTAATTCAGGGCACTGTGGTGCCATGGGGACACACCATCTCTGGGATCTAAACCATCCATCCCCAAATGATCCCTCACTGCTTGCCAGAGCCAGGCACAACATGATAACCCTGCACAAAACAGTTTCATCTTAGAATCACAGAAAGATTTGGGTTAGAAGGACCTTAAAGAGCATCTCATTCCCACCCCCTGCCATGGGCTGGGAATCCTTTCACTAGACCAGGTTGCTCAGAGCCTTCCACTTCCTTGTTTTCCAGGTGTTTTGCTGCTTCACCATTGAGTCTTAGGGGGCAATGCATGAAGGAAAGGGACCATTGTGACTATTCCTATGGGGATTGATTTGGAGACAGCTCGTGTTCCTCACCAAACTCACTCTTCCAAGGTCAAGGATGAGCAAGACCGTCCAGAAAAATGCAAACAAAGTTCTGGTTCCAGTGAAAAAGCTCCTGCTCTAGTGGAAAGTGTTCCTGCCCATGGGAGGGACGTGGAACTGGATGGGCTTTAAGGGACCCCCAAGCATTCTAGGATCTGTCTGAAGGAGGAGCAAATGCTGTGGCACTGGAAAGCAGCTGGGCTGTGTGTGCTCTGCTGCTGTTCCCACAGCTCTCAGCTGGAGAACTGTCTGTAAATAAAGTCTTCAATAAACTTCATTTTTTTTTTAAGTACATTATTTCACGGATAAAGAACAAGCCTGATAATTCAGTGAACATGTTTGCAAATAATCTATCCCATTAATTTCCAGCATGTTTTCTGAATACATTATTTAGTGATTTTGCAAAAACTGCTTGTAGAGGAAGGGAATTGCTGCTCATCCAGGCATAGCACCATCATGGCCTAAAATTCCCCTGGAATGGGCAGGGAAAGGTAATTAAACAGCACCAGACCCTGCCCCTTTTCCAACCCATCAGGGTATAAAACTTAATAAAATTGTCACACCCCCCTCATGTTTGTTGGCAAAAGGAGGAAAGACATGGACAAGCAGCTACAGAAGGGAAAGAAGCAAAGGGGGCAGATGATGAAACCTTCGGTGGTGCAGGTGAGGGAGTGGGGGGGCTGGGATGGTGCTGGCAGCAGGGAAGGGTTTGTACCAGCCCTGGAGCCAACCCAGAATAATTTCCTAGTCTGGCTTTCTGTCTCCACACTGGAGGTGGATGGAGGAGGAGACAAACCATCTCATCAAGTACTTTTTTTTGCATTATGTGGGTGTAGTGGTGAGACAAAGCCATCCCAAGGAACGGGAAAATCTCTTTCAGCATCAGTCCTCTTTATACATCATATTTTCTTTAATTTCTGGCTTTCTGCTTTTAGTCCCAAAGATACTGATGGGGAGATGGATTCAGAAACCAGTGTTAAAACCTTCCATGCTAAGTAGCTCTATAAATGGGACTTGCTGCTTTCCAGGCCTGGGGTGAGACACCACATGTTGTGTGGGGCTACAGGTGGTCCCTGGCCACATGTCCAAGGTCCTCTTTTGTCATGAATGGAAATTTAGGATCCTGCTGACTGCAGCTCCCAAGCTGTGCACTCCATGGGACCACCACCTGCCCAGCAAAGCCATCCCACAGGTCAAGGACAGGATCTGACAAAGAAATAGATTCCTGGGGAGTAGAGATCTGGTTTCATGCAAATAAACTTAGGCATAAAATAAAGGGAAAGCAGGAAAATACCAGAGAGAGAAAGTTTTCCACTTCACTTCTCCAGCTCTGCAAAGACTCCTTGGAGAATTTTCTTTCTCTGGTGGGTTTACCAGACCCCTGACATTATTAGATGTTTAACATCCTGTGTTACAGCTCAGCCTCCTTTTCACCACACTTTGAGTGGCTGGGATGGACTAAAGTCCTGTTCCAGGTAGATTGGAGGCCAATCATTTCATTTTTGTCATCCTGCCTGCCCAATGGACAGCAACAAGGGCATAGCTGAAGTGTGCTCTGCTGTGGGGCCTTGACCAGGCAGGATCACACCAAGTCCCTCCCCATCCTGCTCCCCAGGGAGAGCACCCCCTGTGCATTGCCTGGTAATAGCCATGGGGCACATGGAGCTGTGCCCATCCCCAGCCTGGCAGAGGGACAAGAAGCTTCACTTTTGATGCACAAGATGCTGGACTGTGTAAATCTTGGTGTTTCCTTCTCAGGGGTATAAAAACTAACATAGACAAAAGCACCTCCAGCTCCTATGGGACCTCCCACAACCAGCTCCCCCACGGCTCTGCACCACACTCCCCCATCCCATCTGCAGCCACGTTGGTCCCCTCATCTCCCACAGCATTTATTGCCCCCTCCTTGTGCTCACACAGCTTATTGAAGCCTTTCAGCACAGCCAAGTTTATGTCTCTCCTGGCTCTTCTCACACATTTCAGATATTACATTCACATAAAGCAATAGACTCACAGGTAATGACAGACCTCCACGTTTTATTGCGTGGAGCATTAAAAAAGAACAAGGAGGAGAAGGAAAAAAGAAGTAATTTTAGAACACAACAGGAAACTGGGAAGACTAGATAGAAAACTCATCCCAGTGGGATTAAACTCTGTGAATGAATCTTAATAGGGTTTTTTTTTTTTTGATTGTGAAGTCTAACAGCCCACTTTTCAAGCATGGTAAGAAACGCTGTGGTATTAGAAAGAGTTGGGTTTCCAGTGCTGATCCCACATCTGCACACAAACCACAGCACTTCTCCTACACACCTGAAATGAGCTGCCCCCCTTTTGCCCCCACTCGGTTTCCCTCTGCAGCCTGATATTTCTGGGGTTATTGTGTTAGCTTGAAGTAAGTGTTTCAAGAGTCTCCTATTACCAGGAATACAACCATCCAGGGAAGGAGGATGGTTCTGTGACTGAATATGGCTTGGGAAACTACAGGATTTTCAATCCCCAGCTCTGCCAGAGCCATCTGAGATGGAACCAACTCTTCAGCACACCAGTTTCCTGCCAGCTAAACGAGGATCATGACATTCCCCTGCTCTGCAGAGGGGAACCTCAGAGAGCTGTGGGGTGTGCCACGACCTTGCTGCGTCACATAAACTGTTAACAGAAGGCACAGTCTGTTATCTGCCCATCTTTAATTATAGCAAATGCTGAACACTTTTAAAATAGGTGTGAAAAGCCCAAACGGCTCTATATGTACAAAATTAATTACAGGAGGGAACAGAGAAGAGAAACTTGAGCGCCGACTCCTGACACAAAACCAGATGCTCTGACTCCTGACAATGGCAAACCCTTCTCACTTCTTAACCAGCCAAAATAACTGCAGCTCCTATTCCAACACAAGTTACAGACAGGCAAAATCGTACCTAAGAGCAGGATTGAAGCCATGCAGATTTAGGAAGTGCTCACTTAGGTTCCAGCAGCAACATTAACCTGAGCTGCTGTGCTGCCTGCACTGGGCAATACAGTTTATTAGATTAGCTGTAGTGTATTAAGGGGGGCCAGGGAAAGAATATTCAGTCCAGCAGCATTTCTATCCTCTTGGGCATCCTCATGATGGATAAGAAACACCTCAGAGATTCATTTATTTCCTTCCAACACCAAGGCACTCAGCTCCTGAAGGTGATATATGCCATATCAAATGAGGCTCGGGTCTGCCCAGCACTGGATTGCCACAATAACAAGTGTTCCTACTGCCAGTCTTCATTTAACCCAGGTAAATGACGGGGATTCAGGCCATGAAAAACACTTCCTTCCCTCCCAAAACATATAACCCTGAGTGGTAAACCAAAAGTAACACATAACCCCATTAAAGGTTTGATTTTTTCCCCTGGGATTCCATGCTGGCACTGGGGAGCTCGATCAATTGAGTCTTGAGGTTCAATCAATAAGTGCCAGCGACAACATACTGCATTCCAGCGATGCTCTCCATTCATCAACCTAAACAACTCCCGTCACCCAAAAGACAGAGGCACTAAAACAGCAATTAAGGTCTTAGGGGAAGCCTGAAAGCAGCTGGTTGCTCCTGGGACAGCCCTGGGCATTCAGTGCTCCCGACGGAATCTTCCACCCCAGGATCAGGCACATCCCCCTCAGTGCCAGGCTGTTGATTTGATAGATATGGCAGGACTCAGACGCAACAGAAAACATTTCAATTAGGCTCTTCAAAAAAGTGATCACTATTTTGTCTTGCACGTTGTGTCACCAAAACATTTTGGATGGCGTGCCACGCTCGGCGCCGCATTTGCATTTCCATCTGATCAGACACCAAGGACACGTGCCAAGCGCGTGTTTACGCTCCAGATCAAATCACAGAGCCCAGAGATCTCATTAACCTGCTGCCCTGGAATTACACAAAACCACCTGGAGAGGAAGCACTCTCCTCCCGCCACCTTCTGAGCTTCCCAGACACTCTGTGAGCACGGGCGGCTCTCCGGAGGTGTTCCTTGGAATGCTTCCCAGTTTTTTTTCTGTCCAGAGAGTTTCAGCATGAGTGCTCAGGTTCTGCAAGAGCTAAGGCTGTGTCTGGATGTACAAACAGCCTTTAGAGATGGCCAGCATGGTGAGGGGATGGGTTAGGGGGAGGATGGGTGATGGGTGGAGGGGAAAGCACAAGAATATTCACCCTTTCCAAGGGTTGAGCATCAATATGGGGGCTCAGAGCTGGTGAGGACCTCAGTGGTCTGGGACATTGCTGTGCCCTCGTCACCTGAGGTCAAAGCCATGCTTATATCACAGATCCACCCCTCACAGGCATAGGGCTGGTGCCCTGGAGAGGGGCAGGTGGTGGGGACTCTCACTATGGGCAAAGGGGCCCATGTCCCACAGAAAAAGCCCTTTATAAACTTGCCAAATTGTTGAGGGCTTTCCCATAGATAATGGCCATCTGAACGATCCAGACTGTACAGACTCTGTGAGACTGAAGCAACTACCAGCAAAGAAGAAACAGAGGCACAGCTGCTGCTGAGAAGTAAAGAAGAAATCACTCCCCAGGAGTTCCCAGCAACTCCCCAGACTTTCACACAAGAACTCCTGAAAGTTTCTCACAGAA
>JAWWEV010000054.1:2342484-2364543 GCA_035583235.1 Hafferia zeledoni
GGGATGGGGAATCCACCCCCTCTCTGGGCAGCCCATTCCAATGCCTGAGCACTCTCTCTGCAAAGAATTTTCTTCTGATATCTCACTTAAATTTCCCCTGGCAGAGCTTAAGCTTCTCTCACCATGAGAAGCACCAGGAGATGCAGACACAGGGAGAGTCACCAGCCCCTCCAACCCAACTCAACATCTACAAGGCCCATGTCAGCTTCTAACAGCAGCCACATGCCCCAAATGATGCTTCCCACACAGAGAAACACGTGGCTCTGCCCTCACTCCCCCTGGCCCTGGCAGAGCAGGAGGGAGCAGGGCAGCTGCAGCCCATGGCAGCACCATGGGAGAACAGGCTGGATTTTGGTGTGCCCCAGTACAGCAGCCTCCTTTGACACAGTTCTGGGTTTCTAAGGCAGTGGTGGTGGGCTCCAGGCAGTGCTGTCCATCCATCAGGGGGTCCTGGGTCCTCCCACCCCAGCACTGTCCCACCTGATGGGCAGAGACACCCTCAGCCTGCTCGTTCTCTATTTAATATTTATGGAAATATGTTTGCACTCTGTTGGAGATTGCTGAGCTCTGACCTTGATTGCCCTTTATTTCTGTCAAACATGTTCTGCCAAATCCCTTCTGAAATCTCATTTATTCAAAGCACCCACCTCACCACTGATGCACAGTGTGTCTCTGCCCCCTGCCCTGCCTTCCCCACATCCCCAGGTCCCAGCCCTGGTGTGGTTCCAGCCCAGCCAGGACTTCCTGTTGATCCATGGAAGCCTCAGCAGCTGCTTGTCGACATTGTGGACATCAGGCATTGGAATGGGCTGCCCAGAGAGGGGGTGGATTCCCCATCCCTCGAGGTTTTTCAACTGAGCTTGGCCGTGGCACTGAGTGCCATGATCTGGTAAAGGGACTGGAGTTGGACCAAGGGTTGGACTTGATAATCTCAGAGGTCTTTTCCAACTCAATCCATTCTATGATTCTATGATTGTAACACTGCTGGGATGTCCACACTGGGCAAAGCCATTCTCTTCCCAAGGGTAACAATTTTTTCCTAAGTATTTCTATTTCTCCATGACAGTCACCTCTCTCCTATTTTCTTTCCCTCCTGCCATTCCTCCTCTTTCCTTTCTCTTTTCCCACAGCAAAAGAGAGGCCAGTAGAAAACAGAATTGTCTGTTTGTTTCTTGTCACTAACACAAATAATAAGTTTTCCCCAAATAAGCCAACCCTGCCTCCTCCCCAACCTTCCCACACTCCCTTCCACCAGTCCTCCCCACATCACATCCTGTGCCATCTCTTTGCCTGCTCTTGCCCATCCATCCTCCTTCCCTCCTCTCCCGCTCCCTGCACCCCACATCCAGTGGCTGAAAACTCCCTTGACTTGCAAAAACTCATGGGGGGGAAGAAAGAGAAATAAAGTGACAGAAACAGCAGTGAAGAACCACATTATGGAAATGTAGAGGTGGTCCCTGGGCAGAGCAAAGTGTGAAGGGGCTGGTGGTGTAGAGGGTGCTCTGGATGATGATGCTGGAGGGATAAGGAAACACAGAAGTGATGGTGGATTTGAGTTTTCCCCATCAAGGCACAGCTGCTGTGCTTGAACAAGGGGCTCCAGCTCCTGACAGCCCATAGGTGGGCTGGAGCCAGGACTGGGGGCTGGCACACAGCAACTCCACCTTCCCCCTCCAGCTCCCATCCTGCCATGGGAATTCCTGTGCTGATTTAAACTCTCTCTGAGTTGGTCACGTCCCCAGTGGGAGCAGCAGCCTGCCCCTTGCAGAGGCACTGGGAGGCTTAATGCAATCTGAGGGTAAAGTCAGGACATCCCAGGACAAGAGACACACCACAGGGGATCAGAAACCTGCACCTGTATTTTCTTTATTTACTTCTGAGCTCTTAAATAAAATGCCAATCCCGTGGCTCTCAGTGAGTTAGGACTCACCTCTTTCCAGCAGCTTGAGATTTTTTTTCACGAGGATGCCTTAAAAAACATCCCAAGGCCCAAGTTACATTTTTAGAGCAAAAGCCTGACCGATGTCTAAACATTTTACATTGAATTGCTTGTCATTTGTCACTGTATTCAAACCAAAAGACATGGCAGCCAAGGCAGGAAACAGCTGTGTATGCAAAAACCTGCATGAACTACAGCAAGGAGCTGCAGTGAGAAAGGCTCCAGCTCCAGCATTTGCATGAGCAACCTTGATCCTGGAAGAAAGACAAAACCTCCCCATGCTGAGCTGCCTCCTCTGTGCTCAGGCAGGTCCCACTCCCAGAGTGGCTTCCCATCACTACCTGGATGGCAATAAACCCTCTCTTTTGGCAAGTGTTGGCAAACAACGCCTTGTCTCGATCTGGAGGTTTCCTGCTGCCAACACCCACCTGGTGATGGGTGGTGGGTGACTTTCAGGCAGGGTTGTAGCACGTGGGGTGCCCTGTGCCATCAGACAGCAGTGCCTGGCTCACCTTTGGCTTCATGGGGCACCAGCCTGTGTGCTACAGCATGATGGACAGGAGGTACAGAATCACAGGGTGGTTTGTCTGGGTTGGAAAGGAACTTGAAGATCATCTCATTCCAACCCCCTGCCATGAACAGGGACACCTTCCACCAGCCCAGGTTGCTCCAAGCCCTGTCCAACCTGACCTGGGACACTTCCAGGGCTGGGGCAGCCACAGCTTCTCTGGGCAACCTGTGCCAGGGTTTCAACATCCTTACAGGGGAGAATTTCTTCCTAATATTTAATCTATCCTGCCTTGTCTCAGTGAGGAGCCATTCCCCTTTGTCCTGTCTTGAATTGTCCAAGTGTCCTGTCTCCTTGTCCAAAGTCCCTCCCCAGCTCTCTTGGAGCCCCTTTAGATACTGAAAGACTCTGTCTGTAGGCTATTAACTATATAAGCCTGAAATCTGCTTTCTCTGCAGGATTTTATTGTGTCCTCGTGCATGTGCTGCTCCCTCCAGCACCAACAGGAGCTAAAGGTGTCCCATGGCACAAACACTGTCATTGTGGGCTGGTGCTGGAGGAAGGGGAGACTCAATTCCCCATCCAAGAGGGGCTAAAAAGTGTCACTTTTCAGTGGAATAAAAGGAGGGTAGGGCAGGATTTAATCCTGACCTAAAAACACATCTCCCTCCCTGATCTCCTCCCTTTGCTGCCAGAACTCTGAAGATGTATTACAGCTCCCAGGGTTTCCACTCAAAACTAAACAGTTTCAATTCACTACTGGCCAGGAAATTCAGGGTTCACTGGATTTTTTTATTTTCCTGGTAAGGGGCAAACAAATCTTCATCTCTCTATTCTACGTTTACAGCCCACTAAGCCCCCTCCTTATCTTCTCTGGCTCAGTCCTGATTTATTGTCACCACACTGCATTTGTAAAACAGTACCATAAAGTAAGAAAGAGAACATTTCCCAAGGACTACTCCAAAATAAATTATTTCAGACATAGAGAAGCTGCTTAATAAATCCCCCCTGATTCTTTTTTCTGTAGGTATTTTAGAAAGTGATTTATAAGTGCAATATCACCTCTCAAAAATGAGACAATCAACACAGGATAAAATTATCGTGTTATGAAAATAGGGGTCAGGTAAAGGGGCTGTGCTTTAAATTAAACCAGGGAAAAATATTTCAGCTGAAATTGACTCTTTTTGTCTCAGAAATGGATGTTTTAATCACCTAAGAACCTCAAAGCTAACACAGAGCCCTAAGTAATGTTTAATTCCATAGAAATATGCCTCTGTTCAATATTGATGGGCAGAACATGATATTTTTCTTAAACACACTAACAATGAAACTTGGAGACTCATCAGGACTCTAGAAAGCCTTGGGATTTTCCTAGACTAAGAGATAATATCCCATTTAAATATTTAAATATCAGTACCTTTCAGACCATTATCTAGTCAAGCAATCAACACCAAGCGTTCCCCAGCCAGGCAGGGGCAGCCTCCCAGCCATGCTCTTTAAGTCAAATTAACTCTGTTTGATATTGATGCCTCCCAAAATCAATGATCTCAGAGAGAAACAGTGTTGAAACCCAACCATGGGGCTAAATCTGCTAAAGAGGAAAATGGTATTAAACAGCAACAGTATTAATTCAATATCACTGTCAAAATCAAGTCACAACCTTTCCTTTGCTGATACAGAAGCAGCATCATAAGGTCTAATTAGCCCTGCAGTTTCTTCCCAGAGCTGCACTTTACTTCATTATCCCTGCCTTGTTTATCCCTACAGATGAGTAATTTGAAACTTCCCAAGGTATCCCCTTGCCATGGCATGAGCCAGGAGGCAATTTGAGTTTGCAAGTGCGAGGAGGGATCTTGTTCCCCTTGAAATCAATAGGACAGCTTTCCCTGCAGGGAGCATCCATGCTCCTCCTGCTGCTGCCACTGGGGCCACCCTGGCAGCAGGACAGCAGGGTGACAGGCTGGGCTGGGTGACAGGCTGGGCTGAAGGGAAAGGACACAGGGCTATGAACACCTTCCCATGGGGGATGGAGCACCTGCACTTCACTTGGTTCAGGGAGGGTGTTACATACAGAGGAAAACAACCTTCTCCCTTGCTCTTGAGTGGTTCATGAGGCTCAAGAAGACACCAAACTGGAAACATAAAATTGACACATGGCCACGCAGGTGACTCCAGTCTCTGTCACTGCATCCTGGCCTGGGTGAGCAGCAGCCCAGAGCTGCCAACCCCTTGGGCAAACAGCTCCTCACCAACACTCCTCTGTGCTCAACTGACTCATAACTCGAAATACAGAGCAGCTGTGATCAAAGACAGTAAGAGGGGAAGGGCACTGACCGTGGGTAGCTGGCTGGAGAGAAGATGCCCATCCTGACTCAACATGTTGGAGACCATGATGGCTGGCAGGTCCATGTTCTGGTAGGGGTAGGCTGGGATCAGGCTGTTCGGAGGGAGGCTGTGGCACAGGGAGTGATATCCAGTTTCATGGTCCACCAAGTGCAGGAGGGAGGGGTCAGGGAGATTGGGAGGCGTTATGGGAGGGATCTCATAGTCTTCATTATTTTCATTCTGGCTGTTGTACGTCTGAAACATGAAAAAGACATTTTGCAACGTGTCACTGCCCAGCTGCTTCAGCAAAGAAAAGTGATTATTTGTGGAAGAAATACAAAAGCACAACCCAGTGAAAATGGTTTTGTTGTAATAAAAAGGATAACTCTACCCTTGCACACCAGGTTACAACCAGACAGGAGCCAGGCTGTGAGTGTGGCAATGCTGCACCACCACCCCTCAGGGGCACCACGGGGCCTCACACACCTTGGATTCACCTGGGCCATCCCCTTGCTCCCCTCTCCCACATTGCATCCCACTTGCACATCTTTAACTTGCCAAAACCTCAGCAGAGACCTCCATGCCTGAACCACAGCCAGGCCAGTGGTGCTTGCAGAGTCACAGACATGGAAGAGCTGCTTCCCAGCCAGCTGTGGCATTTGGAAGTCTAAGTCTCTCTCTGGGCACCCAGCTGGGCCCTTCCAGTACCTACAGGTGGTATTTTTTTACGAGTTTTTATGATAATTCAATCTGTAGAAATAGCAAGTACTTGGGAACAACAGTCATAGAACCATGGAATGATTTGGGTTGGAAGAGACCTTAAACCTCGTTTAGTTTCAAACCCCCTGCCATGAGCAGGGACACCTCCCACCAACCCAGGTTGCTCCAAGCCCTGTCCAACCTGGTCTTGGACACTTCCAGGGATGGGGCAGCCACAGCTGCTCTGCCCAACCTGTGCCAGGGCCTGTCCCCCCTCTTAGTGAAGAATTTTTCCTAATACCTAATCTAACTCTGGTCTTGGTCTTGGTCACTTGGACACTTCCAGGGATGGGACTGGTCTTGGACACTTCCAGGGATGGGGCAGCCACAGCTGCTCTGCCCAACCTGTGCCAGGGCCTGTCCCCGCTCTTAGTGAAGAATTTTTCCCTAATACCTAATCTAACTCTGCCCTCTGTCAGTTTAAAGCCATTCCCTCTTGTCCTAATTCCTGCTGAGCCCTCAAAAACTCCAGCACAGAAGCCACAACCAGGGAGGGAGATTTGGAAACACAGGCATCACTTTTTAAAAAATCCTTTAAAGGAAGCTTGCCTGACTTCACCACACATGGAGATTTGTCCTTCCTTATATCCTCTTCCAAATTTAATCTGGAGAAGTGTTCCCTCACCTCCCTCCCGATGTCCCCTCGAGGTGACATGAACACACAGAGATGCCACTTCTCCGTCTGCTCCCCATGTTTTCTGGAGGCTTGTTTACTTTTAAGCGTTCCAATTTATATAAAGAATATGTTATTGCACCTGTGCAATCGTTTTCACTTCAGACAAAAACATATTTGCTTCATAATGTCAGTGTGAATCTATCCAAAATTATTAATTATCAATGCAGAACATAATGAGTCTCTGGCAGAGGAGGCTGATTCTAAACATCTACTGTTTCACATTTATTACAGCATATGAAATTCTGATTAGCCATAGTGCTACACACATGGATTTTAAGCTAAATTTCCCAGATCACCTTGTTTCATGGTTGGATTTTGACTTAATACTTGATATAAAAACCAGTTAAGCACTGTAGGCTTTATTAATCCATTGTCCCAGAGCTCACCCGCAGATTCCTGCTCTCCATCACCCCAGACTGGGGTGAGAAAGCCCTTAATAAAATAAAAGAAAGCCCATATTTAACCAGAATACAGAAGTCAATGGGAGAGGCAGGAAGGGGGAAAGGAGGGATCTGTGGATTGGTGAGAGGGCACTGCCAGGGAGAGCCACAGCTCTGGGGGGTGTCAGAGCAGGGGGTCACTCCTGTCTCACCCCAAAACTGGGGCTGGAAGAAGCTCATCCTCTGTTAAGCTGAATCCCCACCTCTCCCCTTCTCTCACCCCACTGCAGAGTGAGACAAAAAAGAGCCATTGACACAACAGAAGGATGGGATGTCACCCAGGGGGGCCTGGACAGGCTTGAGAATGGGGGCTACAAGAACAAGGTTCAGCAAGTCCAAGCCCGAGATGCTGCACCTGGGACGGGGCAATCCAGGCGGGAGAACAGACTGGGAGAGGTGCACAGAGAGCAGAGAAGGACTTGGGGTACTGGTGGAGGAAAGGCTGGACACAACCCAGCCATGTGCACTGGCAGCCCAAACATGCTCCATGTCCTGGGCTCATCCCCAGCACTGGGGGCAGTGGGGCAGGGGGGGATTCTGCCCCTCTGCCCTGCTCAGGTGAGACCCCACCTGCAGTGCAGCCTCCAGCACTGGGATCCTCAGCACAGGAGGGATGTGGAGCTCCTGCAGCAAGTCCAGAGGAGATGGCAAAGAAGTTCAGAGGGCTGGAGCTGTGCTGGGAGAGCTGGAAGTGTTCAGCCTGGAGAAGAGAAGGCTCCAGGGAGAGCTTAGAGCACCTTTCAGTGCCTAAAGGGGCTCCAAAAGAGCTGGAGAGGGACGTTGGACAAGGGCCTGGAGTGACAGCACAAGGGGGAATGGCTTCCCACTGCCAGAGGGCAGGGTTAGGTGGGATATTGGGAAGGAATTCTTCCCTGTGAGGGTGAGGAGGTCCTGGAACAGGGTGCCCAGAGAAGCTGTGGCTGCCCCATCCCTGGAAGTGTCCAAGGCCAGGTTGGAGCAATGTGGTCTAATGGAAGGTGTTCCTACCCATGGCAGGGTGTGGAACGAGATGATCTTCAAGATCCCTTTCAACTCAAACCATTTGATTATTCAAGAACAGGTACTTCATACCTGACCCAAACCTTCCTGTTCTCCTGAGAATCCCACCAGCTGCAGGGAAACAAGAGCATGCCAGAAACACAAGACAGAGCCTGGGCCCTGATAGCTCTGTACTAACTGCTATTGTTCAGGGGAAATTCAAGCCCAGCTACTTTTCCAGCCAGCTCCTGCCTAGCAGTGCTATTCGAGGGGGAAGGCAGGGGAGGGGATGTACACAACAGCAGACAGATAGATCCCATTTAATACTTCTGCTAGCAAGGTTTCCATTTGGGCTCCGCTCCTCGAGGTGCACCAATTCTTTTCCAGTTACTTAAGAGGATTTCACTCCATGCTTTACAGAAAGGGATTTAAATAAATCATCACACGGCAAACTTGTTCCTCCAACTGGTTTATTTTGGTATCAGGTATATAAGCAAGTGGCTTTGCTGTACTTAACTAAATTATGTAAAAACCACTCAAAGTTTCCTAAAGCTCTCTTCAAAACTATGAGTTCCTTGTGTTGCTGCAGAGCAGCTCACCCGAGGGCTTTGAGGTGGTTTTGTAAGGAGTGCCAAAGCCCTGTCTCCCTGCTCACCCTCCTGGCACATTTCTGCCTCTGTTCTACACAACCCAGGGGGGAAAAGAAAAAGATCAAGAAGAAAAGACCTGTTTAAATCACAAAGCTTTCCGAACAGCTACAGCATTTTGCAGACGTATCAAAATTACAATCGAAGCTGTACACAATCAAAATCAGATTAGACAATATCCAATCAACATAATCAGCCTCGGGGCCCGCCAGCTTTCACACCCTGGTGCTACCGACAGCTTTCCAAAGCAAACCGCCTTCACTCTGTATGTGTTTTAAATAGATGGCTAGAAAGATAAGGAGGGGAGATGAGACACTCAGGCACTTCCCAGAGGGCTGGGAAAAGGGGGGATTTGTTGTCACACACGGTGCCTATTGCCATGTCCAGGATGGCACCTCCACCTCCATGAAGGGTGGGCTCACAGAGATATCCTCTCTCCCCTCTGCAGCAACACCCAACTCTCCCTTCCCCTTCCACCACCATGTGGGCTATGGCAGCAGATTATATTTTCCCTTCTTATGTTAATGTGAATTAAATTAAACAGCCAATTATATGTTATAAGGATACATTACAAATGAGATCAGTGAGCTGGTCAGAACCCATTCAGCCCACCAGGACTCCAAACGCAGGCACAGAGAAGCTCGTGCTGCTGAATGGCTGCCCAGTATGGGACACAAAAAAGCACGGGGGATCTAGGAGTTTCCACTGTCAAACAGACGACAGTTGTTGTGATTACACATTATTCCTCTTCAAATTAAAACACTGAAATCAGCTGAAACAACAAGCCTCTTCCTGCAAACCTTCTGGCGGCTCGCGCTGCAGGGCACATGGGCAGGGCTTGGAGTGGCAACCCCTGCCTCAGCCTGCAGAGGGATGGAGACACAGGATGGAGCCAAGACCTCTCAGAGAGGGGGCAGTGCCCCTTCTCTGAGTCCTTCCTTGCCCTCAGCCCCCTGAGCATCCCTGTGAGGGGCTGTATAGGACCAAACTGCCTTGAGCACGGTCCAGGGTTATCACAGAGCAGCTTGGGTTGGAAGAGACCTTAAAACCCATCCCCTTCCAACCCTCCTGCCATGGGCAGGGACACCTTCCACTAGAGCAGATTGTTCAGAGACCCATCCAAACTGGCTTTGAACACTTCCAAGGATGGGGCAGCCACAGCTTCTCTGGACAAACAGTGCCAGGGCCTCCTATCCATGGTTATGCCCCATGCTTGCACAAGAATGGCATGTCCATTGCAGCAGGTGCAACCAACCTCCAACAGTGGCAAAATCACATTTTAAAACTATTTTTCCTTCTTGAAATCCAAGTTTGAACAGTCATCACTGGACCATCCACCTGCAGGTTCAGGATCAGAGGACAGAGGAGTGGAGGGAGCTGATGTGGGGGGACTGTACTGGAAAGAAAGGCTCTTGTTCCCAGCAAGGTGACACCCAGGCCTTGTCCAGGACCAAGAGGAGTCAGAACAGGTAACCTGGTTCCTGGCTGTGCCCTCCCAGCTCACAGCACAGGGCTGAGGACACATTTGTAATCATTTGAGAGCAAAGTCAGAACTCCTGGACCCTGTGTAAGGGCACAGAGTGACTCACACAGCCAGGTCCCATTGCTGAACTGGAGGCACAACCTGTGTTCCCAAACACCAGCAGGTCTTGGAGACACCCCAGCGTGGCCTCCTGCTAACACTGCTCCCCACCACAAGGACAATGTGCCAAGATCTCACAGAATTGGTGTATCCTTGATGCTTTTCAGAAGAGGGAGAGAGATGGATAGGAGGCACCCCAAATCCCCAGGACCTGCAGGAGAAGGCTCTCAGACAGGAGGCAGCTTTGGGGACTGGTGTGTTGATGGGAAGTGGCTCATCTCTGCTGCAGACAAGGAGCACACCTGTGGGTTTTCCCCATGCCCTGGGTGTCCTTTACCCCTGAACTGCAAGGTGGGCACAGTGACCCTGCACACCCCCTGCCACTGAACTCAAAACCACACTCAATGTTGCTGCTGCTTCATCTTCTGCTCCAATGCTCTACCTCCTCCTGAACTCAAATAAAGCCAAGTCCTGCCAAGCTCCCACCAGCCACCCCATAACCAAACCTCCCTGAGCCCAGGGGAGTGTTCCCAGAACTGCAGTGAAGAACTGCTGGTTTAGATCCATTTTCCCAATCCCTGTGCAGCAGTCAGGGGCTCCAGAGGCTCCACACATCCAGCTGGTCTAAGACCAAGGGATGTCCAGATATCTTAATGCTCTGCAGCTCTTGAGGGACCAGCTGTGCTTCAGCCAAAGCCACAACCACAGCCATGCTCTAAAAGACACTATGAATTTCCATGCAGGTGACTCAGGAGGGAGTAACTAGTGTTGAACAATGAAGCCTTTAGCTTTCTCCTGCCTTTCTCCTCCTGGAAGAGGAGAAAAGCACCATCCTCCTTTACAGAACACTCCACATCCAGGCAGCATCACAGCTGCACTGCATGTTGGTATTAATCACAGAGGACATGACCTGATCAAGGACCTGGGAAACTGTTCTCCTCCTTGGCAGCATGGCAAATGTCCAGTGACCCCAATTCTTCACTGAGTCATGTTCTCTGTGATTATCCATGAGGATCCAGGAGTTGCAGCCAAGTATTGATTCAGAGAAATATCATTCACAGTGAGAAGGATAAAGATTTGTAGTATTATTGCAGGTAAATATTTGCCCTGTCAAATAACATTCAACAGTAAATATGAGCCTAGGAGAGAACATTTGTTCTTGGTGAGGTACAAGGAAATATGTGATCTATCCAGATGACACAAACCACCACAGACCTGGTACCATCCCTCACCTACTAACTGGGTTTTTCCTGGAGCTAATGCAAAAGCTCACTTGGACCCTCTTGACACTTGAGAGATCAGATGGACCTAAACAGACCCAAACCAAGTCTTCAAAGTGAGGAAAACATTGCTGTTTGTGAGGCTGAGAGGTGTGACCAATGACTACAGCTTGAGCTCCTGGTATGCTCAAATACCAGGGAGGGCATGGAGGTCACTGGGTGCTCACACCACCCCATGAGCAGTGATGGCAATGCCCCCAACCCAATCCCAGCAGGACCCCAATCCCAGCAGGACCCCAATCCCAGGGCTGAGGGCTGTGTCCCAGGGAGAGCACTCTCCCACCAGCACCACACACTCTGCAAGCACAGATTGGGAAGGGGCTGCAGAAAACCAGCCAGGTTGTTTTGGGGGTATCTTGATCCTAATAAAACTGGATGATTTAGTATCACACTGAGTCAGAAGCCACATGGATGGCTTTGTCATACAGACACATCCCCTATTTCTCTTACACACACCTAAAAGATTCACCATGTGCCACACCAGCTGCAGGACACCTCAGGCTGAGAGAACATCTTGGGCCATATAAAAAGAGACTAAACACAAAAAAAGTTAAAATTGACACTTCCTGAAGACAAACTATCCATATTTCCTTAAAAGCCCCCAAACTCCTCTCCCACCACATACATTACTCATACAGGGAATTTTGATATGTTTTTCCAGCACAGGAACTGCTGAGGTTTTCTGTTCATTCAAGGCACTGAAGCCACAGGGGCAGAAATCTTAGAGGAGGTGGAGAGAGAAAGCAGAATTCACATTGCAAATGTTCTGGGGCTAGCCAGGGAAAAGGACAGGAGCTCTCTGTGGGGTGACCCAGGAGGTGTGGGCCTTCTCCAGGCAAGGATGCCAGAGGGCTTGTGTTCACACCTGGGATTCCCAAAGCCCCTTGCCAAGAAGTGAAGCAGCACTGATTTTCCACATCAGCAGCTCTGGGTCTTAGCAATGGAAATCGATTTGCCTCATCCTCACACACACAGATGCAGAGTGTGAATAGCAGGGCCGAGGAATTATGTGGGGAGAGGTGGGTAAATACTGGAAAGAACTATTTATTAACAGTCAGTCACATACAATCTACAAATTGTCTTTGAAGTGTTCCCAGCCCCTGCTACATTAATTTTCACATGCTCAGGTTTTTTGCTATGGGAATGTGGCTGAAAAGAGAAAAACCAGTTCTTGCATGAACATAAAGGTACCTTGGAAGTGCCTGCACAATATTCAGTAAGAGGTTGGGAGCACAGCAGAACATCAGGGAAAGTGGGCTCTGCCTTCCTTTGTGCTCCTCTTCCATACCCAGAGTAATGGGGTATTAAATCATACAATCACGGATTGGTTTGGGTTGGAAAGGACCTTAAACATCATCTTGTTCCAACCCTCTGCCAAGGGACACCTTTCACCAGCCCAGGTTGCTCCAAGCCCTGTCCAGCCTGGCCTTGGACACTTCCAGGGATGGGGCAGCCACAGCTTCTCTGGGCACCCTGTGCCAGGGCCTGCCCACCCTCACAGGGATTTCCTCATATTATCCAATCTAAACCTTCTCTCTTTTCAGGCTAAAGACATTCCCCTTGTCCTGACTCTCCAGGCCCTTGTCCAAAATCCCTCTCCAGCTCTCTTGGAGCCCCTTCAGGCACTAAAAGGAGCTCTAAGCTCCCCCTGGAGCCCTCTCTTCTCCAGGCTGAACAACCCCAACTCTCTCAGCCTGTATCCAGGTTATTTTCCTCATAAATCCCAAACAAGAGCTGGTAGACCCAAAGAGCAAGCCCACACCTCCACATTCCCTGTTCCTCTCTGTTTCTCCCACTGTGTGGGCATTGCTGTGATGCAGATGCTGCACCCTGTGACCATCCTTGTGCCCTGTGGCACAAAGCCAGCCCCCAGCTCAACCCCAGCACTTCTGGATGGCTTTGCTTTTGAATCAGCTGGGTTTTTATACCTTCAAACTTTACATGAGTTGACTTCCTCCCACCTCCATGCACTGCTTGAGCCATGGCTCTTTCCAAAGCTGCAGGATGGTTTGGACCAAATGTGACACCTCAAAAAAAGTCTCTTTTCCACAAGTTTCATAAAACCATGTGTGTTTCATAAACCCACATGTGCATAGAAGGGAGATATCACGGCCCTAAACATTCTTGCTTGCCTTGATCTCCTTGGGCAGTTGCCACAGTGGCAAAAGGATGCTGTGATGTGGTGCTGTGGTGCTCAGCAGGGTGGGGCTGTGAAGGAAACCAGCCAGCAATGCTGAGAGGCAACAGAAAATCTCAGCTCACTCAGAAATACAAAGTTTTGGGAGGCAAGCACCCAATTCTGCATTTTTGGGGGGTTATTTTATATGCTACCAAAGCCAGAAACAACATTCTTAGGATTTTGGTGCTCGTTGGTACCTCAATTATTGGGGTGGGAAATAAAGAACAAGGTACCAGTTATGTGAATGATGGAAAATCCCTGAGATTCAACCTGGGCAAGGATTTGGTGTGGCTGTGGCTGAGCAGAGGCAGCAGCAGGGATGGTCCTGCTCCACACTCTCAGGCACAGCCCTACAGGACTTCTTGGCACTCCTGATGTGAAACACATGGGAGCAATTCTGCTTCATGTCCTCCCATCTCACTAAAAGCTCACAGTGAGGTTTGATATTGCCCAAGTTGACACTGACCTGCATCACCACTTCACAAGGGAAAAAAAAAGCAAGCTAAAAATAATGGAGTCCCATGAACAATTTATAGCAAAAGAAATCAGCCCTATTGTAGGCTTTCAAAAAAAGCTCCCAACTCCCTCTCTCCCTCCACTTTCTTTCTTTTTTTTTTTTTAATCAGTATCTTATCCAGAACTGGAATCCTGTCAAGAATAGTGGATAGCAGAGAACTATAACTTCTTATTATGTGTATAGTGATTTTATGAATTCAGCGGGGAATGAAATGCAATTTTGTCAGACTTGTCTGTGTTCATAATGACCAAGTCAAATTAATCATCGTGGATAATACTCCTGTGTCAGCCATTCAAGAGATTTTTTAATAGAATTTTTCTGATTCATGTCTTGCAGTACATCAGATCTGTAGTAATGCAGGCACTTCTAAAAATCAGTGCAATTATGGCTTCTTGTTGGCCTGTCATTTTCCTGGAATAAAAATGTCTCTGCAGAAGTCATATACTGTACATAAACCAAAATGGAAAACAAAAATATAGTTACAATTAGGCTTGATTTTTTCTAAAGATTTAATATCTTCTTGAGGCCATTATTTATAGGCAATATATAAAGCTACAGTGCACGAGGCTGAAGATAGACTGGTTTATCACAACACATACCAATTTTATCCTGGTTCTCATTCCAGCTTTGATTGCCCTCTGAGTTAGTGGTTTTCGCAGGCATGGAAATGACTATCCCAAAGAACAAACAGGGGATAGGTAATGGGTTTGCAGTCAAATTATTGTGTTTATTAAAAATGTATCCAGGAAAGCCCACTCAGATCCCAAAGGGCTCTTGTTCAGGAAAATCTCTGGTTCAAGCAAAGGTTACGGTTTCCATCAAGGCAGATACACATGCATGGAGCAGCAGGGCAGCAGGCAATGGTGTATCAGGGATTAGGGATGCTGTGTTTATCCTTCTGAGGGAAGAGAGACAGACAAACCCCTAATTCCCCAGTGGCACAGACAAAAATGAGTTTTGGAAGCAGATACCCCCAGGAATAAAAAGAAGAAAAATGTAATCAGATATCTCAGCCTTTCTTTCTTTCATGGCAAGGCAATAACTGCCTCGTAGGAGAGAGCAGGGCAGGACCCTGTCAGATCCCCAGCATGGCCCAGAGGGAGCTCCACCAGAACCTGCTGGGACAACTGTCCCTCCAGACCCACCTTCTCATGCCACCAGGCACATCCTGGAGAGAAAAGCTCTCTAAACCACCTGCAGGAGGAATGGAAACCCATGACCACATGTTGGTCTCCCAAGAACTGAACACCCACTTAATCAACCAGAGCAGCAGTTTGTCAATGTGCCAACATAAAAACGGGCCAATGCTTGCCAGCATTTGGGGGGAGATAGAAAAATCCCTAATAAATTGTTATGGAAGTGCTGGTTTTATTGTGCTTCCCCCTCTTTGCATCTCTGTTAAGCTTTTGACACCAACATTCAGCAGCAGGGAGGTCCCCAGGTACAAAACATGCCCAAAATGACTGCTTTGCAGACTTGCTGTTGCTACTTCTCTGAAATGCCCTTTTCATCAGGCAGGGCATGTCCAGGCAACACCTTCCTCTGTCCTGAGCCACGCTGGGAGATTCACATTATGGCACACGTGGAGCTGCTACATCTGAACATCCCAATCTCCAGCTCAAGAGGTTCAACTCTGTATGACAACACTAACAAAGACCCTCAACTTCCAAATTAGCACATCATAGAATCCCAGAATGGTTTGGGTCAGAAGAGACTGTAAAGATCATCTTGTTCCACCCCTCGCCATGGGCAGGAACAACTTCCACCAGACCAGGTAGGTCCAAGCCCTGTCCAGCTGGGATATTAAGGCTCAAAGTCTGCTGACAGCATTTATAGAAGCTTTCAATATTGGTTTACACAAACATCAGCAATGACCAGAGCTCCTGAAAACCCTTTGTTTTCTCTTCATATGCAGGCCCAGGGCTGTGTGGCATGTTTGATCATAGCTGCTCCTGGTTTACCCATAGTAATATCTAATTTCATCTATTTTTAAGTTACCTACCAGCACTGACAATAGAACTGTTTCATTTCACTGCATGTTTTCGTGGCTGTTCTTCCCTGGTCTCTCCAAGAGAACGTGGCAGCCCTCCAGGGAAAGCCAGGAGATGGGCAAGCTCTGCTCCACGTTGGCAAAGTGCAGCCTCTGTCATCTGCCTCACAATCAGCCTCCTTAAAATTGTTTATAATGATTTTTGCCAGTTTTGAAATGCATTAAAGGGACTGTACACCCAGGGAGACAGGAGCCAATGGGATCTAAAATTAGACTGACTAGGCCAGACAAATATAAATCCTTTTCTTTCCCACTATCTTGTCTGGAAGTGAATACAAGGAATATCATTTTCTACTCAAGAACATCACGCATTTCAGGGAATTATTTGAGTACAGGTTTTACATAATTGTCTTTTTTGTCTCATGGCACACTGAACTTGCATAATAAGCTCAGTGCACTCACAGCAATCCATTGTTGGGCTGGATGGATTTGGTGGTGTGTGTTGAGCCCAGGGTATGTTACACAATGCTGTATAATGCACTGTAAGCAGGTCAGGAGATAAGGCAGCCTGAAAACAGTAATGGAGCTCAGGCAAGGAAGAATTAGCAAAAAGCACTCTAAGAAATTAATTCAACCTGGCCTCAGTCAAGACAGAAGGACCCAGAGCAGAAAGGAAACTACACTGTGTACCAAGCTGGCCCCTTTCAGATTTTGTCTTGGAGTGTTTCCCTTATGCTCCCAACTGAAGGTGTGGGGTTAAGGGATTAAAAAACCCCCTTTGTTTGCACCACTTTTTCACAGTTTCACCTCAAAGGACAAGTCCTGCTCATGGTTCTTGGTTTCAACAGCCATCCCCTGTGCCATGGGTGTTGTGGCAACACTAGCAGGTCTGCAGCAAGTCCCTCCAGCAAAGCCACAACGGCAACACAACCCATCTACAACACAGTCTTTTTTCTCCCAGATGTTCCTACTGCTTTTTGTTGTTTTTTTTTAAGGTTTTGCTCTCCTCAGCAAAGACAAATTTTGCAGTGAAGCTCTGCACAGTCCTTGCACACCTGCAGCCATGAGGATTGGTGTGCACAAGGTACGAGACACACACATGTACACCTGAGAACACACCATCACATGCTTGCTAAGGGAGCAATCTGTGTTTTTTTCCTGACTGGCCCTGATTTTGCTCCCATCACTACACATGTGCACCACCTTCCCACACAGAACCAAAGTGCTTCACCCCAGGTTGTCCTTTTAGTGCTCCAAGGAAACTCCACAGCACTCAGAGCATTGGTCCTGCTCATGGTCCAATGCTACAAAGGCCAAGAGCAGGAACATCTCTTGGTACTCTTCCCTGCAAAGTGAGGGTATCAGCCAAATTAAATCATCACAAACAGGTACATTTGATACAGTTCTCATTATTCAGGTTGCCAGCACCTTTGGAGCCCAAAGCATCTCTCACCACAAACACACTCAAATTTGAACCCTCACACTTCCCAAGTCAGACTTGGGGGCCCTCAAAGCAAACTGACTTGGAAACTATATATGTTAAATCCTAAAACAGTAACAAAACTCAGCAAACCAGTGCCCTTCCCTCCCCTTCGCCCAGATTTGACGTGTCTGATTAGCACCAGGAAGGCAGGGACGTGGGGATGGTTGGGATAATGTGGTGCAATCCAGCACCTCCCCCAGGGTGCCCAGCTGCTGCAGAAGCAATTTCACAGCTCATCATCCATTATGAGATTAAAATAATTTTTTTTTCCTCCCGTGAAGTATTAATAAATTGTGCAGGCAGAGCAGAGTTAGTGCCATTTACACAAATGGTAGTGAATCACCCACCTAGTTATTTCTTAATGGATTGAGTATCTGTGTTCCTCCTTATCCTGTAATTTGAAAACCTAAATACACAAACCTGTTTATTTGCCTCATCAGGCCCTGAGCCAGCACTTACTGAGCCTGGGGACAGAGGGACAAAGGCAGAGCTGCCGCCTCCCCTGGACCTGCCCCTGCACTTTAGAAGGGAACAACACCAAAACATCCACGAAGATCAGCAGGAAAAGGGAAATGCACCACAAAAAAGTCCCAAGCCCACCTTGAAATCCCTCCCAGAACTCACTTACTCTCCCTTCTGGGGGCAACTCTCACTGAGGCATTGCTGATGTAATGCAGCTTCCCCGGTACATGAGTGAGGATGTAAAAAGCTGTAGTCAGAGCACCACTAATGGCTCTTTGAACATCCCTGCTTTATTATGGTATCAGACAAAGCAGGCATGTTTAATGTTTAAACTTCCAACAACAAATGCCTTCAGCAAATGTATTTTATGTATTTATTCAGTGCTTCTTAAGCGCCTGTCGCCTCAGCAGCTGAGGTGCTGTTTACCTCTTTTTTATATTTATTTTACTAAAATTAAGTACATATCAATGCTATATAAAATGCCACCTTCATCCCTCCCCTCTCTCCTCTTTATCCCCAAGAGCAGCTTGAAATTCTTTACCCATCCATCCACTGCAAAACATTTCAGAGTGCCAGGAAATGCCAAAATAAGAGGAGGAAATTACCTGAAATCACCAGCACAATAAATCTGTTTCCCACGTTCTCCCAAAGACCCCCAACCCCAGAATGTGGCACATGGAAGAAGTGCCAAAGCCAGAAAGCTCTGAGTCAGCTCTGCCAAAGCAAACCCTGAGATGAGACAGCAAGAACATTCAGCCAGCTCCAGTCTCAGTGACTGGGATTGGTTGGCCAGGGGAGGTAAAACAGATTCCTCATGATTGGGATGTCTCACTCCTTACAGGCCCTAAATATGCAGAGCTCAACCTGCCAGCCATAGAATTATAGAGTCACTAAGGTTGGAAAAGGTCTCCAAGATCATCTAGTCCAACCTTTAACTGAATACTAAACCCATGCACACTAAACCCAGTCCTCCCAACTCATGAATGCCAAGATAAGAGAAGCTGTGGCTGCTCCATCCCTGGAAGTGTTCCAGGCCAGGCTGGCAGGGACCTGCAGCAACCTGGGCTAGTGGGAGGTGTCCCTGCCCTTGGCAGGGGGTGGAATGAGCTGAATTTTAAGGTCCTTCCAACCCAAACCATTCCACGATTCTATGATAATCATTCAGGATCTCTCTCTACCTCCTTTACACTTCCTCGGTTCATGAGCACCACAATCAAGACTCTTCCTCCACAACCACAACTCCAAGAATTTTACACTTTTCCCTCACTTATCCAAAGCACAAGCTGTCACATCACAGGAGCACAAAGGTGCTGGGCTGTTAGGGAAAGCAGGAAGCACCAAGAGACTCCTGACAAAGTTGTGAGAACTGGAACATGGTGCAGAGCCAAGTATCCAAAGCCCCAGTGTAGGTGTGAAAATCTCAGCCTTAAGCCTAAGGGAATTTTGGGAAACAAACAGATTTTATCTTTAACAATTTTAACAATTTTTTTTTCTTTAATAAAACCAGGCTTATGTATGGTATCTAAAAATGGCAGGAACACACACATCATTGTGAGCAGCTCATCCATGTCCTAAATCACAGATACTCATCAAATTCCTTCTAAAGAATTAAGCAATCTGGATAAAATGAGCAGTGGGAGTAGGAACCATTCTTTCAGGAGGAAGGCAAAAAGAAAAACCATCAAATTAACCACCAAAATAGTGATGTTTTCCTAAAGTAATAACAGCTTTCCAACTGGAGGATCAGCCAAGACTTGAATCTGCTGGTCACAGTCAGGAGCCTGGGTGAGGAACCACCACCAGTGCTGGCAGAAGGACCATTGTAGGCAGTGACAGCTCTAGAGGTCATGGGCAGCATTTGTGGACAAGGGGAATAGCTCTGCAGAGAAGATGAAGGTGCAAGAGGTGCATCAACAGCAGCACAACCTTCATCACATGAGTACAAGACCCAACCCAAGATGGAAGGCATGAGGTAGGAAGAGACAACTAACCCCAACCAGCCAGAGACCAAACCACCTGAGACACCCCAGTGACTGAGCAGCTGGAGAGCAGTTTCTATTATTTTACTATTTACAACACACTGGGTAGAACCTGAACTGTTCCAAAGGAAAAGGGTAGAAGTGGGAGAGCCAAAATGAGAGACAGATGATGATGGAGAGGTAGGGGAGACTCTGAGTGTGACAGAGCTGCAGGTAACAAAGCCAAAACATTGACCTCATGGTAAAAATTCACATTTTCCCAGTGTACTCAAGGTGCCACCTTTCAAATCCCAGCCCCCACAAAACCTTGGTAATTCCATAAATCTGTGACAACCTCGAGCCAAGTCCTTCTGCTGCTCATGCTGGTACCAAACAGGACATCTCCAAAGTCCCATCTGGTGTTACCAAAAAGCATCAGCCCAGTGTTGGCCCCAGTACAATCAAAATGGGACAGATCCTTCCAAGGAAGATCACTAGAGATTTCTGCAAACCAAGCTGCATCAGCTTTCACTAATTCTCTTCCCATCCCTGTTTTTGATATCAAATAACAAGACTGGAACACAATGAGGCAGAAGTCAGAAATCAAGGATTACATGGGCAAAAGGAAAACCACACAAGCAGAAGCAAGAGCTGTCTCTAACAGGGATGCTGCAGCTTTCCCTGATGCAGGAGCCTGGAAAGCAGGACAGGCAGAACTACTCTGCATGTTCCAATTGTGGTGCTTTAAAAATCAAACAGCATCACATGAGCTGCTCAGAGAGCTCCAGAGTTTTCTGTGCTTTACAGAGCAGCTTTTCCTTTTGGATTGCCAGCACCAATGTGTGAGCATGATAAAGTCATTCCTGAAGTTGCACTCAAGTACCTAAAAACTTGCTCTTGATACCAGTGCGAGTCCCCAGGTTTGCAGAACCCTGACCTGAATGAAGAAGAGCATGACCTGGTGCCCCATCTCCTTGCAGAAGTGATGGGCATCCTCCTCCAGCTGCATCTGGGCTGGAAACAAACCCCTTTGGGGTATTTGCTGCCAAAATGCACTAGGAATTCCTGAAGCCTGGGAAAAAAAAGGCTCCTGGAGAGAAAAGCAGCCCCCCTGGGGAGCCTGAGCTCTCAGCACCACGTAGGTGTGTGGTTTTGTTTAGAAGTCATCTGGAATTCTTAAAATAAATTTGCTAAATTGTCTTCCAGAGACTGATGACTTTTCTTTTTTTTTCCCCCATCCCTTAATAAACTTTCAGGGGTATCTTTATTGTTATGTCTAATTTTAGCCAAAACTAACATTTCCTGAGATTCAATTTCTCTCATAATTGTTGGAAGGAAACTAAATTGTCTGCTGTAAACATTCACTGTATTGTGTGAAAAGTATCTTTATTACAGCCCACTGGGAATACTAATAAAATTCCCAATCCTAGCCCTTCCTCACTTTTTTTTTTTCTTTAAGCTCTCTCTTTTCTCTTACATACCCATTAGTGTCAGTTCAAACATTCTGCAGGCAAGATATGAGAACTTAAAATATATTATTTAACAATCAAGGGCAGAATAAAGACTTGTGAGCAGTAAGATCCTTTCTGCCTTCTCTTTCAATGCTTTCTATTACAGAAAATAAGGATGGCTATTCCATTTGTCTCTGTGTGTGCTCAGAGTTGATGAAAAAAATCTCATTAGTTCAGTCTGACATATATTCAATACAGTATATGTATATTTTTTTTTCATTTTATTCTACAGCTGCAAAACGATACTAAAATTTCACCAGATTGGAATGAAAACTGTGGTCTTGGAACATTTCCCTTTAAGGGTCTTATATTTATTCAGAATTCATGAATCATTTTCCAGTAATACAACTATAATTATTCTTAAAGTGTTATGTTTGAAGGTTTAATATGAAATACTTGCAAAAAGCTCTTTTTCACTTTGATAGTTTGTAATCTTCATGGTAATCAGATCAGTTGGCTCCTTCACACAGCAGCCAGGAAAATGCAATTTAATATGAATCTCATACTCTTCATTCATGTTTTAATTAAAGTAATAAAAGCCAAGTCATATTTTGCCCTTTACAGTGTACACAGATGTATAGACTGTATAGACCTGAGCTACACAGCATCACATCTGGCACTCTGGATGGCTCCTGATGGATTTGCTGGATTTGAGATAAATCTAATTCAGGCTTGCTCAGAGGCTGCTGATCATGGAAGGGGAGTCACTGCTGGGTGAGACCCAGCACAGTCCTCGGCAGAACCATGGCTGGATCAAGAACAGCGTGGCCAGCAGGCCCAGGGCAGTGACCCTTCCCCTGGACTCTGCCTTGGGGAGGCCACACC
>JAWWEV010000054.1:2369574-2387988 GCA_035583235.1 Hafferia zeledoni
AGTTGGCCCAAGGGTTGGACTTGATGATCTCGGAGGTCTTTTCCAACCCAATCCATTCTATGATTCTATGATTCTATCCCTGGCAATATTCAAGGTTGGCTTGGACAGGGCTCTGAGCAATCTGGTCTAGTTGAAGATGTCCCTGCTTGTTACAGAGGGGTTGGACTAGATGAACTGTAAGGGCCCCTACCATCCCAAACCATTCTGTGATTCCATGAAAGTTAAAATAAATTTCTTCATGTGCAAAGACCGTCAGATTCATTAGAAACACCAAAGTCCATCAGGGGACTTGAGTGGAAATTGCACAAAGAATAAGCTCAATGTGGGCTCTGAACTTCTCTGCATACTTTATTTTAAGAGTCAAGAGAAGTAAGGAATTGCTCAGCCATGTATATGACCTCTTGGTTTCTTCCAGCCTTTCTCCTGGATCAATCCCATGCTCAAGGCAGTGGCTGTGCTGACCATGAGCAACCTGCTGCACCTTGGGGGATGAACAAAGTGCTGGAAAACTCCTTCAAACTCACACAGTTGGTCGGTCAGCTGGCAACATGTCCTGACTGACATATTAACCCCAAGCAATTGCTTGTTGTTACTCCATTGCCAGCGACACAGCATCACCACCAAGGTGATGATGGAGGAGAACCCCAAGTCCACATTGGCTCCATTTTACAGCTTCCTACTACGGAGGGAGGAGCAAGAATTTATCCTCGTGCTGCCTGGGGGTCCATGGCCACTCCAGGACCACAGAGTCACCGCGTTCTGGCTCTGTGGTCTCCAGCAGCAATTGGGGGCTCCCTGCCCTCATATGGATCCATCCCAGATACAGGTTTATTTTATCAACTGTTGATATTTTGCTGCAATTCATTCGAGATTGGTGGGAGGACAACACGTCTGCCAGCATTCTGACAAGGTTTGAAGGCATGTTTTATAGCAGAGGCTGCCAAGATGAGCTCTGTCTAGTCTGGAGTATTGCAGAACATGAGGAAGGCATCCAGAGCTTCCTGCACATCATTAATTTCTAATTACACTATCAATTGCTTTCCACATTATTGCTTATTTACCAAACACAGCTTTATTGTACCATCCAGTTCCTTATAACCAGCAAACCCATTGTTATGCTAAAACAAATGTTCTAAATGTTATTTATTATTTGATAAACCTTGTGTAACCCTGAATGAGGACATTAAATGGCAAGAACACTACTTCAAAATCCCATTTTAAATAAGTCACCAAGACAGCTGTGCCTTTATAAAACACATTAGAGTGGCACTCAGAGCACATATGGCTCAGGGATATATACAAATTATACAATTTCTGTCATTGGATCAAATAAGAGGGACGTTTTGACCCCAGAAATGAGTCAAATGTAAGTTGTAATTCCAGCCCCACCGGAGGCCCCCGTGGTAATGGATCCTGACGGCTGCTCAAAGAGCCCTGACCATTTGACCCACCAGATCAGCGACTTACTGTATCTATTATGGCTAATACAGACCCCAGCCTGAAGATAGATGGAGGTAAAGAGATAAAGGGCAAGAGATACAGTAGATAAATGTTGATTTATACACATCCAAGCACACGGATACATCCACAGATGGATTTCATGTGTGCAGAAAGGGGCAGGCATGTCTCACCCCACACTGACATTTATACAGGAGCACATCTGAAAACAGATGCTGTGTATGTGTGTGCACATCACAAATAAAATCTCTCTTAACTCCACCTCCCTTGGGGTGTCAGTAAAACCCCTGCACTCCCTGGGGCTCCCTGATTCACACACAGCCAGAAAAACTCCAGCCTCTATTTTACACTCATCTGCCCCACACAAACACGTCTATGCCCTGGGATTTACTTTCTTGGCAGTGGAAGTGTGAGCAGCCCCTTCCACAAGTTACCCAATCTTATGCCCACAGCCCAAACTAAAGACCTTTGTGCTGTTCTACACTTCAGGTGAGACACCTGATGTCTCACCAGAGCTGGGTGAAATCCTGCTTTTTCAGTCATAGAATCCCAGAATGGTTTGGGTTGGAAGGGACTGTTAAAGACTGTTAAAAGCCAAGAGCTGCTTCTCCAATGCACCTCCCTGGTTTGAATGAACAACATTCATGTTTAAGAATGTGACTCCTTTCCACAAGGAGTCACACAAATTAACTTGTTGGTACAGAAACAGGCAGATTGCTCAGCTGGAATAAGCTGCCCACTGAAAGCTCCTGGCATTAGTCAGAGCACAGGATCCAAACTGTCCAGCGATAATCAGCTCTTTCCTCCTTCAAGTTGCCTGTTGCCCTGACAGCAGCCAGAGATATTCATGGAGAGAAGAGAAATGTGACAAACATTGCCCTAAAGCTTTCCAAAATGTCCCCCCATGAGCCTGGCACAGTCACATCCCTGCTCTCAACAAGCTGAGGGACAATGGTCCCCAAAGCTGTGCCAGGGCCTGGTGGTTCCCACATCCTCATGACACTACTCCAGCTCCCCAGGAAGGCATCTGCTGCATTTATTCACCCAGAATGTGGCATGATGATACCTCCTCGCAGGGTATTCCCAGGCACAGTTAATCCATGTTTATAAAGCCCCTCAGGACGTTTCCTGCAAGTGCAAAAGTCTTGATGCCAAATAAAACCAACCTCATTCCTGTCCTGCTACATGTGGAATTTCCCAACCTTTCCTGGTGTTACTCTCCTTATCACACAGACTTTAATAAAATACCTTTTCCTACTGACTTTGTGTGTGTTTTTATTTCTTTTACCAGCACCATTGCATTCGTGCTCATCTTTCAGAGCACATCATATAGTTGGGAATCTGCCATTCCTGGGGATTTTTTGCATTACTTAATTCCTTGTCTTTGTTTGGGGAAGGGGGTGGGAAAGAAAGGAAGAAAATTGACAGGGGTGAGGAATGATGCTCTGCTGACTCCATGAGACACAGGAGATACCTCACTCATCTTGGGGGTCAAATGTCTGAGACGGTTTGATCAGATGACAAGTTGCATTTATAGTCTGGTCTCTGTTGGGCTTGAATTACATCTCACATTTGACTCACTTTTGGGGTCAAATGTCCCTCCTATTTTCCCCAAGCAGGTTGTTCTGGTGTGAGCCTGGATCCATCAGTGCTCTCATTATGTTTTAGGCTCCTTTATTTCTGCACTTCACCCTCAGCTGAGACCAACCCCTTTGGGATGACAAGAACTGCAGCCATAGCACAAAAGCCATCCCAAAGAGGAAGATGAGGGGAAGGAGCAGGTCACCTGCTTTCACATGTTTTGGATTGTGTTTTGTTGGGTTTTATGAGGGGCTTGGGCTGTTTTGCTTTTTCTGCTTCTCCCCAAGTCAGCAGCTGTGCATGGCAGGGAGTAACAAAGGAAAGACAAGTGAACTCTGATCCCACCTTTACCACACTCTTGCCTTGAGAAACAGGAGAAACCTGGAAAGCTTTGGGTTGGAAGGGACCTTCAAGACCATCTCATTCCACCCCCTGCCATGGGCAGGGACACCTCCCACCAGCCCAGGTTGCTCCAAGCCCTGTCCAACCTGGCCTTGGACACTTCCAGGGATGGGGCAGCCACAGCTTCTTTGGGCACCTGTGCCAGGGCCTGCCCACCCTCACAGGGAAGGATTTCTTCCCAATATCCCATCTAACCCTGCCCTCTGGCAATGGGAAACCATTCTCCCTTGTCCTGTCACTCCAAGCCCATATCCAAAGTATCTCTCCAGCTCTCTTGGAGCCCCTTTTGGCAGTGGAAGCAGCTCTGAGGTCTCCCTGGAGTCTTCTCTCCTCCAGGCTGAACAGAACCTCTCAAACACCAAAAAGCAGACAAGGGGCTGAGATAAGGCTGCTGTCAGGGGGCTGCAGGATCTTGACTGGGGAAAATCCCAACCCACCAGGCCCATCAATTACAGTGTGATGGTTTCAGTACTGAGTCCGTATGATTTGCCTTTGTCCCCACAGATCCCAAGGGCTGAGCAATGTCCCGTGAGTGCTGTGCAGGTGTCCTTGGGTTGGTGGTTTAGCAGCCTCTGAAGAGGGATTGTGAAACTGCCCTCCTGCTGTTTAATGTACTCATTGAGGTTACAACAGGTTTAGCAAACAATAAAATCCATCTGGAACCCTCATTTAAATAGCAGAGTTGTGTTATTAGTACTGAAGGCACGGCTGGGGCTATAAAGTGCTCTCTGGTAAACAGGTCCTGATGTGCAGGTAAATAAAGGGAGATGATGAGCTAATGAGGGTGAGGAGGAAGGCTGCTCCCCATCCTCCTCGGCCAAAGCTCATGCTGGGTGTGAACCACCACTAACAACCCTCAGGGCATGAACTGGGATCCTCACCTTCCCTCCCACTGCCCTCCTGCCACCCCAGGCAAGGCTATGGAGGGTCACTGCAGCATCCCACAGGGCACCCATCCCAACACAGCCCCAGGTGCCACCCCACGCCTTTGCACCCCTCGGTCCCACTCCCAGCTCGTCTCTGACTCTCCCAAGCATATCAGCACAGGGAAGGGAACTGGAGATGCATCACAAGGCAAACTTCCCATTTATTTTCCAAGTCACTCCCTACAGTGTTTTGCTGCTGGAGAAAGCACAAAGGCATCCCTCTAATGGGGGGTACCTGCCCCTCCTCTGCCAAGAGGAAGGTATTTCCTCCCTTTTTATCCTTAAACTGCTGCTCCAAAGTAAACTGAGAACATATAAAACTGCTATTTCCCACGTTACAGGGAGCTAAGCTGGTTTTGTTGATCCTTCTCCAGGATCAAACTCCATGATGAATGGAGTTGAATGGATACATAAATCCTCCACCACATGATAACCTTTGCTCTTCTTTGGAAGCCAGCTCTCCTCCTCAATCATGCTGCAGCAAACTACTCCAAACTCTGCAGCACCACTACTGATTCCCCTCCTGTGCCCACCCATGGGGGAAGTGGGATGTGATAGGGGCTGGGAAGGAAGCACAAATGGTTCATGCTGGCCATGGTTCAGTCTGATCCTTCAGGCACACCATGGCCAAGGACTGGCGTTGGTTGCTGCTGGCCCTTCTTGATGAGCCTGTGAAATAGTTGACCCCTGGAGGGTTTTAAATACAGAGTGTCTAAGACAACTGTCCCCTGAGCATCCCCCTTTGCTCATAGGCTCTGCTCAGCCTGGAGGGACAGCCTGGGCTCACTCTATTCCTTTCTGTATTTACTGAACCTCTGGCAATTCCTGCCTGTGATGATCAACTACACATCATTGTTGATTGTCTACATATTTGTTTCAGCTGAATCACTCAATGGCACAAAGTTTGCTGTTCCTTCCCCACCCTGGAACTCCTTCTCACGCAAGAACAACCTGTCCCCACTCCATGGCAGCAGAGGCTCCCAGTGCCTGCTTCCAAAGTCAGAGCAGGAACAACCCTCCCAAGCAATGAGCCAACACACTGCCACGCTCTGAGAAGGCAAACCACACGTTTTCCTCCTGTTTCCAGTGTAAGATGCACACAGTTTGATCCCCACTGGTACTGGAGTTAGATGCACCATGGATGACTTGCCTTGTAAGCCACAGCACTGCCACGGTAAGTAGCAAATCTCAGGGGCACACTGTGGTCCAAAGTGGTGGCCCCCCGAAAAAAATGGCCTGACACAACCCAAAAATGGGATGCTGAAGTGTATTAGCAATGAACTTTGCCCTTCCCTCACAAGGCTGGATGTGATGAGATGCATCAGCATTAGGCACCTTGAAGATGCACAGAGTCCCCAGCACGCTCTAACCATGCCAGGCCACCACAGGGGGATGCACATGGGATCATCTCTCATCTCCTGGTCACAGAGACAGGAGCTGAAGTCCTCCCCTCTCAGCAGGACCTAAGCATGGGCTTAGCTTTATAGAATCACACAATGGTTTGGGTTGGAAGGGACCTTAAAGATCATCTTGTCCAACCAATGTATGTGTTTAGGGATTCACTGAAGGGACATGTCTCTGCCACGTGTGCCCAAGCTCAGAGAAGGCTCAGGCATCTGCAACACATGAACTTCTATTCTGGTCCTCCACGTGTGGGTTTATAACTCCAAAACAGGAAACCTTTGATTCCTTTTTCTCCCCTCTAACTGTTAATCTATTTAGCCACAGGAAATACTTCTACATGAGGGAAGGAGACACCTGAACTACACACAATACTTGGAAACATCATCACACCCAGAAACACCAAATGCATCTTCATTTGGAGTGAAGGATGCTGAGGCAAAGCTTTTGGGCCTCTCTGGTGGCTCAGCTTGGCTAAGCCAGGCTTTGGGGACAAACAGCAGCACTGGCACACACCTGCATCCCACTCCCTGCACTGAGTGCATCCAACGCTGCTCCTTGGCAGCAGCCAGGCTGACCCTTTCCATGGACACTCCTGATGTCCCAGGAGGGCAGATTCACAGAGAGCTCCTAGACTTTGTTCTTGGGGGTAGACTAACTCCCCTAAAAATCTCCCCACTCTCCCACCCCGACAAACCAACACTTACTTGATTGGCTGATAGGAACTCCTGGGCGTTGTCGTTCATTCCCATGTACATGTTCTCCCCATCAAACTAGAAAGGCAACAGAAAGTCAGAGTTAGTGAAATTCCAGCTGCACATCACGGTCATGTGCATCCCAAATGTCTCCTTGGCTCTTCATATCAAGTGCCTAAATTTCCCGAGGAAAATCCTGAGCTGCTCTTTTAAAAGTTTGCAGCATGCATGAGCACACCTACATCCTGGTTATCACAACAGGACAGGGTCACACAGCTGTTACGGCATTTTTTTCAGTGAAATAAGGAAAGAATCACTCAAATTCAAACAAACAAGGCAAACGTGTGCAAACCCAGATGTGCCCTGCAGCGAAGATCACATAAAAAAAGCTCTTGCTAAAATTCCTACTAGACCATCAATCAGCTGCAAAAAGTGAACTTCCATTAATGAAAATTTCCAAGCCAGGCAGGTCCCATCTAACACTCTCCCAGACCTCCGTGTACCCCTGAACACCAAAGCAATGTGGAATCACTCTGGAGAGTACAGGATGGTGTCTATATGCAAAGCCCAATTCCCCATCCTGATGTTTGCTGCTGTTTGCACACTCTGGCTGCCAGAACACCTTCCCCACATCTCCTGTGCCCCTGCTCTGCCAGGACTCTCCCTCCATGGCTGGGCAAGAGGCTGAGCAGCCTGAGCATGGCACATCCACCCGAGTCCCCATGGCTCTGGCAAACACTCAGCTCCCAGCTGCTAATCCACTTATTGGGCTACAAAACCCCCATGGAGAACGACAACTCTTCCCATTAATTAGCTAGAGCAGTAGCTTTTCACTTGCTCCAGTTCCAAAGGCAGGAAAAAAGCCCTCCAGGATTGTCTGCGGCTCGAAGTATGGCTGGGGCAGTCCTCAAGGCGAAGTTCACCAATTAATTACGGCAATAAAATGGGCCATGCCATAAAACACTCCCGAGACGAGGATGGAGGTACCAGCTGTGAGTGACACCTTGTACTTAGCACAGGGAAGAGCCAACCCTCTTGCCCTTACGAGCAGGATGATGAATTGGAGATTGTTCACCCCTTGCATCTGCTCTCACTCACTGATACCAGTTACGCCTTAACAGAAATTGGCCGTATTAAGAGCAATAAAAATGAAATCTAAATAAAACCAGGTGAAGATTTTCAGCCTAGATAATTAATTACACTTCCATTTCTCGGAGTGCTACAGGATTAGCTATTAAATTCAGTAGAGTTAGTAAAGCCAACTGGGGGTAATACTGCTCTGCTCGGCCTCAGACACCCTCTAATTGCAAACTATCCTTTGGGATAGCAGAGCAAAGCAATTAAAAGCTGCGAAATTGGAGCAGGTATTGTGACACTCATTAACTAATGCCAGAAGCAGCTGCAGCAGGGTGGAAGGGGACCCCTGCACAAATGCTGGATTCTGTTCAATCCATCAGCGAGGCAGGAGCTGTGGGATGCAGAGAGCATTGGCACGAGGCAGGAGCTGTGGGATGCAGAGAGCATTGGCATCTCTGTGGGCTCACTGGGACAAGCAGCTCTCCCAGAAGGCAGCCAGGTGCCTGAATTTCCCTCCACCTGTTAAATGATCACTGGCACAGCCAGTTCCAGCAGTTCCAGCTGGAGCTGCTGCACTTCCAGGCACGGAGGCTCAACCAGCTCTACAGCCTCAATACCCCCTGACAACCCCACCAAGCCCAGCAGAGGTGGCTGAATTGGAAGAAGGGTTGGCACAGCTTGGTGGAGAGAGAATCACAGAATCATTGAATTATTTAGGTTGGGAAAGCCCTCTAAGACCATCAAGTCCAACTGCCAAGGCCACCACTAAACCATGCCCCCAAGTTTAACATCCACACACCCTCTAAATCCCTCAAGGGATGGTGACTCCACCACTGTCCTGAGCAGCCTGACCACCCTTCCAGTGAAGAAACTTTGTGTAATGTCCAATCCAAACCTCCGCTGACACAACCTGAATCCATTTCCTCTTTTCCTGTCACTTGTTCCTCATGAGAAGAGATCAGCTCTCACCTGGCTACAACCTTTTTCTCCAGAAAGCAAAAGTCACCTGGAAAGTTATATTCAGCAAACAAAAAATATCCTTCACTGGGGGAGGTCCAGGGCAGGACAAACACTTTCCTTTCTCTGTATCCTTCTGTTTGTCAGAAAGTAATGTTTTTTATGGCTTCTACTATTCCCCTACCTCCATTCCACACTTCCTTCTGCCCTTGATGCCTTTATAACAACCATAATGAATCCTGCCTACAAAATTACTGTTCCTCTGATTGCCAGGCTGAGCAGTGAGCCTGAAAATCAAGCCTTGAAATGCAATGGAAACTTTGGAACTCCCCTACTGCTGATTGGATTTTCCCCCCTCTCCTCCAGGCTATGAGGGTGCAAACAAATTTATTAGAAATTCTCCCATCAGTGTATTTTTTCAATTAGATGTTTGCCAGTTATACACCAGCCAGGTAGAGCAGATAAGGAATGTGCTCTCCCTCTTCTCATTATTGTTTTGCTACAGAATGCACTTCAAAACAATCAACCCCATCATTCTGGGTAGATTTACGACAGAAAGAGACATTTTAATATTTTCCTTTGGTTCTAAACACTTCCTCCCTTTCTCCTTTGGTCTAACTCCTGTTCCAGTCCTGGAGCAGCCATTCATCACCCTCTGCATCTCCAAATCGATTCAATATGCACTGAACTATGTGCACATGTGAAGGGGCAGGTATCATTTTCAAGTCCTAATTTGAAAGGAATTGTCTGCAGTCATCTTAATCATCCTTTTGCTCGGTTGTAATTACTTAATTCTATTATTTTTTGGCTAATCGAAGCAGCCTATTAAACAAATCAGTGGCTGTGGCTGATTCTCACTCTTTGCTGCACGAGATGAGCACAAAGCTGAGGAGGGAAGGGAAGGTTTGGGAAGGGAAGGTTTGGGAAGGGGAGGTTTGGGAAGGGAAGGTTTGGGAAGGGAAGGTTTGGGAGGGGAAGGTTTGGGAAGGGAAGGTTTGGGAAGGGAAGGTTTTGGAAGGTTTGGGAAGGGAAGAGAAGGTTTGGGAAGGGAAGAGAAAGGAAGGGAAGGGAAAATAATTTTAATACAATATTAACTGGTTGTTACTAATATCACAGCTTTTTAGAATTTAGCATATGAATTAACAGATTTATTCCAGAAAATAATCATGGGTCCACAACCTCCTCTTGAATAGCAAAGCTGAAGGTCAAGTGTTCAACAAATGCGTGTGTTTTATTTTGAAATAATTTAAAGCTCGCGGGGATTATATGTGTTTACCAGGACATTTTATATTACTGTCTGCTTCTGTTCTCTCTTTGTTCACAAAACACAGATGCAGTTTGTATACAGAGACTTTTCCTGCTCTCATCCTGTGATCTTGATGCATTCAATCTTGCAGAATAATGAAGAAGTAATGTCATACCTCTTTCCTAGATTTCCAAGTCACAAAATGGGAATTTTATTTCTAGATTTAGGGAAATGAAGGGGGGAAAAAAGTAAACCTAAGTTCTTCAATACACACATCCTTAGGGGTTAAAGTAGCTGAGGAGGAATTTTCATTGCTTTTTAAAAGGTATTTAATTAATACTGATACAGTAAATAAGTCCAGAAGGTTAAGATGGTACATGTGACTCCCTGTGCTTTGCCACAGTAAACAGTTCCCTGGAGCTGGAGTGGTTTCGAGGTTTGAGTACCACGAGTGCTCTGCCACTTGGTCCCATGGCAACAATGATGTTATGAAAGGTGCAGACAAAGCAAACTTGTTAAAACATTCAAAAGGTACAGCATCGAATAAGTGTTTTGTTTCAGCTGTATTTCTCCTCTTCTTTCTCTTAAGCTGCAGGAAACAGTAGCCCTGTGTGCCAAAGTCTTGTCTAACACCCTTTTGGATGGTGTTAAAAATTATAATATCCCCCATTTTGGTTAAAAAATGGAGAAATCTGTTGCCTTGAGAGGAGGGGATTGTGGCTGGAGTCCAGTCTTGCTTCTTGGAGGCAAAACTTGGCTTTGGAGAGAGATACAAACACAGCAGCACAAGAAGGAGCAGCAGCTTTTGTTTCTGGTGCTGCCTCCCGAGAGGTGAAACTGAAAAATCCTGGATATGGCCAAAAATAGGATGTAGCTGTTCTGTGCTATCTAAGCCTTGAGTCAAAATGCCACTTCTGGAGGCATTTTTGAGCATGGCTTTATGCAGGACCTCAGAGGAAACTCGTTGAGATGGGTAAGCAAAGGTATAAAATTAAAGGGGAGATAGAGGTTATTATAAGTGATCAACACAAACTCTGCTGCTTGTGAGATGGGGGGAAGGTAAATTCATGTCACTCATGGAGGTGAACCCACCCCTGGTGGAAGGAAGGGGGTGAGAGCAGGACAGCAGCCTGGCCCTGCATGTTCAGGTACAGATGTGGATTCCACATCTCAAACCTTGGGTTCAGTTTTGGGCTTCTCATGAGAAGAAAGTTATTGAGGGGCTGGAGCGTGTCCAGAGAAGGGCAACAGAGCTGGGGAAAGGTCTGGAGCCCCAGGAGAAGCTGAGGGAGCTGGGGAGGCTCAGCCTGGAGAAAAGGAGGCCCAAGGGGGGGACCTTATTGTTCTCTACAACTCCTGAGAGTAGGTTGTATCCAGGTGGGGATCTCTTCTTCCAGGTAGTGAGCAATAGGACAAGAGAAAACTGCCTCAAATTGTTCCAGGAGAGGTTTTGACTGGATATTATGAAGAATTATGGGTGGTCAAGCATTAGAAAAGGCTGCCCAGGGCAGTTATTGAGTCCTCATCCCTGAAGGGATTTAAAAGATATGTGGATGTGGCATTTGGGAAGATGGTTTAGTGATTAGCTTGGCAGTGCTGGGTTAATAGCTGGACTTGGTTATCTCAGGGATCTCTTCCAACCTAAATGATTCTGTGCTCCTGTGGCACTGCAAACTCAGCTGAACCAGGAGAAGCTGGGGTTGTTCTGGCAGAGGGCAGAGCTGGTTGGTGCACAGCAGTGGTTGGGGCACTGTTAAAATGATTGTCTATGGATGGACTCCCAAGAACTGACAGAGATTTGGGAAATCAATCCTTTGAGAGCTTCACTTTGGTGCAGGATCGCAGCGTTTCTCCCACGTGCACTTGGCTCCTCTCGGGGTGATTCCCCAGCAGCAAAGCCTTTGCCTGACATTTTATTTTGGTGTGTTCATGGCACTGCACATGATTGCAGTTGTGTTATTACAGAGCCAGGTTAGAGATAAAACCATCTCAGATAGTGCAACTGGTGCTGATGGATCATTTCCCTGTATAGACCCTTTCACTGTCTGAGGCAGCAGACTGCAAATGGCATTTTATATGGGTTGGTATTAAGTGCTGAGATGTTTGAGAAGGTGGACAAAACAGCTGAGTTATTTGCCAAAAAGCAGGTTACAGCAGCAAGTTGATGGGAGATTTTGATTAGAATGTTGATAAAGCTCCTCAGTCTCTCCCACTTGATTTGCAACTGGAGTTAGAAGGAAAATCCAGCTTGGTCACATTGTGTGAAGAACAAAAACTGAAGGAAGTAAAATTATTGAATTGCTGAGCATGGCAAATCCCCCCAAGCCCTGTAGAATAATGTATTTTAGTGATGCTGTACAGTTTGTAAAGGTCAGTTTGCACTTCAATTACAAATCCACGTTTAAAGGTTGTAAAGGACATGGGAAAAATAGTGATTTCTTCTTTTTTTTTCCCCCTTTTGTAATTACTTCTTGGAGTGCTGATAATGTTTCAGACTCATTTGTAAAAAGATTTCACAGTACTATAGGAACAGGCATTTTAAAAGCCTTGGTGGAAGTGCTGACAATCTAGGTCCTAGTTTTATTTCTCCATTTTACAGATGGACAAAATAAGCCATGTGAATTTTTGAGGCTTTACAGTGAATTAATCTCAAAGTTGGGAAGCAATCTATCATGAAAAGTTCAGTCAAATACTAAACAACTTTAACTAAAAAGAAGCCACACTTTGTTATAATTTTTATTTTTTCTTAGCTTTTTTTACCAAGATTCTGGTTGTTCATCACCTTTATTGAATGTCATTTCACACAGGGCTGAGAGTGCAGGGTCTTTGTATCCTGGTTAAATCTGGAGTTGACTGAGCTGACAAGTGAAAAGATTTCCCACAATGAACAAATGACAAAAAAACCCTGGAATAACCTTTTTCTCCTGTACAGATTTGATTGGACTAGGGCAAGAAATGTTAGTTTTAAGCAGGTGAGTGGATGCATTTTGCCCAGGAGCTCCCATTTTGCCCACAGCTCCATATGTGTCTCTTTTCCTCTCTGCTAACAAGCCATAAAAAGAGAAAGCAGGGCCACAGGGTAAAGGTCACTGCATTACAGGGCCAGACCGTGCTAATTATAGCACTGAGAAGTGAATTTTAAGTGGATTCTCCTAAATTGCTGCATTTCTCAGGCTGGTAGAGGGAGATTTTCTGCCTCTCTCAACAGCCAAGGGACGCTCCCTCCCCTGACACGTGTGCTGGAGTCTATTTTATGTGTCTCTTCGTTCAACCAATTATGCCTGTGAGATGGACAATTAAAAAAACATCTGTTTCTATGGCAAAAGCACAGCTGCCTCTGGTATTTTATGTGTCGTTTTCCACAAAGGGGAGGAAGATGAGGGATGGAAAATGTGGTCATAAGGAAACCAAAAAGAAAAAGAAATCCTTGAAAATGCTCTTCTAAAAGCTGCTGGCTGTGTGTGTGCCTCCTGCTCTTCCTGGCTTTGTCCATGTACATCCTGCTCTGCCTGGCTTTGTCCAGGTACCTCCTGAACTGCCTGACATTGTACAGGTACCTCCTGAGCTACCTGTCTTTGTCCACGTACCTCCTGATCTGCCTGGCTTTGTCCATGTACATCCTGCTCTGCCTGGCTTTGTCCAGGTACCTCCTGATCTGTCTGGCTTTGTCCATGTACCTCCTGATCTGCCTGGCTTTGTCCAGGTACCTCCTGATCTGTCTGGCTTTGTCCATGTACCTCTTGAGCTGTCTGGCTTTGTCCAGGTACCTCCTGATCTGCCTGGCTTTGTCCAGGTACCTCCTGAAATACCTGTACCTCCAGGTCTGCCTGGCTTTGTCCATCTACCTCTTGAGCTGTCTGGCTTTGTCCATGTACCTCCAGGTCTGCCTGGCTTTGTCCATGTGAGCTCCTGACCTCTCTGGCTTTGTCCAGGTACCTCCAGGTCTGCCTGGCTTTGTCCAGGTACCTCCTGATCTGCCTGGCTTTGTCTTGTTCCTCCTGAGCTGCCTGGCTTTGTCCAGGTACCTCCTGATCTGCCCAGCTTTGTCCACATACCTCCTGATCTCCCAGGCTTTCTCCATACAGCAAAATGTTGGACACATGGATTGACAACAGGATGGATGGGAAGGTGGTCTCTGTGGTTTGCTGCTGATGCTCTCCAGATGGGCAGTGGGGTTGTGGCACTGGAAATGCTTTTGGGTGTCAGACAGGGCATGTGCCACCCAACACAGTTCCTGTGACAGACACACGGCGCCTGAGAAGAACCAGGATGCTCCTGCATGTTCTGCTTCTGGGAAAACAAGGGGTGGATGGATTCTTTGGGTGGAGGTGATGGACTTCAAGGAGATGGCTTTTCCCTGTTCTGCCTTGTAGGAAATCACAGGATGGAGGGCAATACTTGTCATGGATCCTGGGCTGCATCCAAAGCAGTGTGGGCAGCAGGTGAGGGAAATGACTCTGCCCCTCTGCTCTGCTGAGACCCCACCTGCAGAGCTGCCTCCAGCTCTGGGTCCCCAGCACAGGAAGGACATGGAGCTGTTGGAGCAAGTCCAGAGCAGGCACCAAGATGATCAGAGGGATGGAGCAGCTCTGCTGGGAGGAGAGGATTTGGATTGCTCAGCCTGGAGAAGAGAAGGCTTCAGACTGACCTAATTGTGCCCTTTCAGTGCCTGAAGGAGCTACAAGAAGGATGGAGAGGGACTATTTACAAGGGCCTGGAGTCACAGGAGAAGAGGGAATATCTTCAAACTAACAAAGAGAAGGTTTAGGTTAGATATTAGGAAATGATTCACAATTGTGAGGGTGGTGAGGCCCTGGCACAGGTTGCCCAGAGAAGCTGTGGCTGCCCCATCCCTGGAAGTGTCCAAGGCCAGGTTGGATGTGGCTCTGAGCATTCTGGTCTAGTGGAAGGTGTCCCTGCCCATGACCTTTACAGTCCCTTCCCACCCAGGCCTTTCTATGTCTCTGTGATTCTCTGTGTTTTCACCAATCCAAGCTCCTTGTTTGGGGGCTGCCACATGAACCACCTGAATTCCAGGATCTGATCTCAGCTTTGACAACTGACTCCACACAAAATTCATGGCCAGCCCCCCCATGTTTCCCATAACACATCTCTTCCCACTGGGATTTCTTCTGTATAGGCAGCTGTGGGCTTTTGGATCACATCCCTTCCCCAGTCCAAGATCACTTGCATGCTGAGCCAGGAGAATTTGGGTGATGGGTTATAAAGTTGCCACCCAGTAATGCCAGTCCCACCCACAGACCCGTGGCCATTGCTCAGGAGGAAAGTGCTCTGAGTACACATCATGTAAGGTGTTTAGTGCTTATTAGTCACAGCCAAGGAAATGTCAGCTGTGCTTCATCCTAATTTTTATGAAGCCACTGGGGCTCATTTTCTTTCTGCTCAAGCAGTGCAACCAACAAGCATAATTTTGCATTTAACTGTATTTTTTCCCCCCGTATATGCCTATAGATAAATTGTGTATGTAGGTGTGTATATATATGTGTGTCTCTGTACACTACCCTTACATAAATACATAAAACATTTTATTAGCTATATAAAATAATAATCTTGTGTTGTGTTTCCAAGAGTCTTGTGTGTCGGTGTGAGGAGTGTCTGTCTGCCAGACAGACACATAAATTGAGGCACAGAAAGAGATGAAATGAAAAAAGATGGGGATTTTTATTCCTCCAAACCCCTATTCAGCAGCTTCAGGGACACAGTTTTGTGGCCAATGGAGCAGTTACAGTGCCTGATCCTGCTGCAATGTTTTCTGCTCCCACTGAGAAGGTTTTCACCTGCTCCATCTTGCAACATCGAGGGAAGAGATATGAGAATACAACCTGGTCTAGTGAAAGATCCCTGACCATGGCAAGGGGTTGGAACTAGGTAATTTTTAAGGTCCTTTCTAACCCAAAACATTCTATGATTGTAATTTAAAGCAGAGATCATTTTATGTGGATAATCAGGATATATGATCAAAGACTTATACACCCTCTTCCATTTCTAGTATGTAAAATTCATTGCATATTAAATATTTTATAATTGGGATATTCTCTCATTCAAGAGTGTTCACCATCTTTTTGTTTGTTTCTTTGTTGGTAAGAGATGGAATGAGTATGTACAGTGCTCTTCTCACACTTGTTAAATGGCAAGATGATGGCTAAGGAGGAAAAAAAGAGATGCTCCTGCTTGTCAGTAATGCTTATATCCTGCTAAAAGCACAACACATTATGTTTACTTGTGAAGACATTCCTGAATCCAGCTGTGAGATCACAGAGTGATTGTGCAGCTGGTTGAAATCCAGAGCATCTCTTATTGCTGTTGTCCACATTTCCCTTTCAGAGAAAGTCCATTTGCCCTCGACTGGTCCAAGCAATTTGCCCAACCTGCCCATCCAAATGAGATCCATAAACCCATATAAACACCTGCTTCCCTCTCTGCATTCAGCAGGGGCTGCACCACAGAGAGGGCTGGGAAGAGCTGATTTATGCATGAGCTGCTGTGCCTGCTCAGCAAAAGCAGATTATTCCTGTGCAGATGGGCTGTGTTCCTGAAAAGTGCACCTTGGTGGATTCCTTTCCAGGCTCTTCCCTCCATATTTTTGCAGGAGTCAAGGCAGGTGACAAGTACCAAGGATCAAAGTCATTTACTGCTGTGTAACAAGGAGTGTAGTTCTATTATTCAGAGGTTTGCTGCTCATGGGGAATTGTGTCTTGGTCTGTGTTCAAACTGATCTTTCTCCTGGATTTTGGAAGATACTGGTCAAACTCAATCTGCTTGCTCAGCTCTAACTTTTATTATTTTCTAAGGCATTAAGAAATTATTCAATACTGATGAGGCTTAAAATAAAAAATCCATGAGAATGAAGATGTGGTGCAAAGAGCTGGTTCCTCTGCTGGATAATGCAGGGTGCTCTGAACAGTCCACCAGGAGCTGTCCTTGTAGGATCATGGCCAAATCTGCTGCATTTACATGGTGATCAACACCTGAACAGGAGTGTTTATGGAGTCAGATGGAGCCAGAATAGACCCAAATGGCATTAGGGCCTTGCAATTTGTTCTGGTCACTACTTGCAAAAAGAAAATGGGAAGAGAAGGGAAGCTCACCAGCTTTGTGGTGCCTTACATGTGAATATTGTCTCAGAAAGGAAACCTCCCTTGAGTCTCCCATGAGATCATGGACCATGAGAAGTCTGTTGTGGCCCAGAGAGGTCATGGATGCCTCATTCCTGGAAGTGTTTAAGGCAAGGTTGGATGGGGCCCTGAAAAACCAGGTCTAGGGTGTGGCATCCCTTTCCATGGCATCCTTCCAACCCAAACCATTCCCTGAGGGGCACCACAGTTTCTGGTGTTTCCTCTCTCAGGTTTCTCTGTACACACAATGCCTTATTAACATTAGGATGAGCTGTTGGACCTATCAAAGAAACGTGGTAACTTAATAAATGATGATACAGGCAGCATTTTATTCATAAATGATGGTGCAGATGAAGGCACAAAGAAGGGAGTAGGAGCTCAAGGAGGCATTAAATCTGGCATTTGTAGAGTGGGGAAATCATCAGCATGAGGGGGAGCTGGAACATGATGGACTGTTTATTGTGAGAGAGGAGAGATTTATGACGAGCGTGTGAACGGCTCACTGTTTTCCCCACTGCCTTCTGTTTTCATGGTGGAATAGAATTTCAAGCTGAAATCAAAGTTTGTCTAAGCAGGAACAAAACAGTGTTCAGAGAAACCAGGGGGAAAAAAATAAATAATGTGAGCAAAGAACCTCATATTACATTTTAAACTACCCTTGGCACAGCGTAAGATGATTGTAAAATTGCAAAGATGCCTAGAAAACACAAACTCTGAATAATTCCTGAGCGAAATGAAGAACAGGATTGACTTCAAAAGAATGCTGTACATAATAAAGCCAAATAAAATACAGAAAGCTGACTCCAGCCTTTCATTTGGGCCCATAAACATTCATGTTTGGGTTTTTTTCAGGCCCTTCTTCCCTCCCTCATCAATTGGCTTAACGAAAATCACTCCCTTCCTTCATGGAAATAAGAGTGCATGGCTTTTATAGCCCAATGCCTTCCACCCTGATTGATGCAGCAGCACATTTATGCTCTGACCTACCTGCCCTATCACTTGTATCCTGTGCATTGTTATTTATTATATTGGTGAATTTGCTGTATTTTCTTGCCCACTATTTTTAATATTTTTTCTGGCTCAAAGAGTTGGTCTCATGAGAAGCAGCTGAGGGAGTTGGAAATGAGGCTCAGGGAAGATGTTATTGCTCCCTACAACTCCCTGAAAGGAGGGTGTGGTGAGGTGGGAGTCGGCATCTTCTCCCAGGTAATAAGTGACAGGATGAGAGCAAATGGCCTCAAGTTGCACCAGGGGAGGTTTAAGTTGAGTGTTAGGAAAAATTTCTTCATGGAAAGGGTTGTCAACCACCGGAACAAACTGCCCAGAGAAGTGGTGGAGTCACCAGCCTTGGAAATGTTCAAGAAGTGTATGGATGTGGCACTTGAGGACGTGGTTTAGTGGTGACCAAGGTGGTGGTGCTGGTTGATGGTTGGACTTGGTGATCTTAAAGCTCTTTTCCAACATTCCTGATTCTATGATCTAATATAATCACATAATATAATCACATAATATAATCACATAATATAATCACATAA
>JAWWEV010000054.1:2400538-2415462 GCA_035583235.1 Hafferia zeledoni
TGGTTTGGGTTGAAGGGACCCCTAGAGATCCTCTAGTTCACAGAATCACTGACAGAATGGTTTGGGTTGGAAGGGACTTTTAAAGACCCTCTAGTCCATAAATACATAGATTGATAGGATGGTTTGGGTTGGAAGGGGAGCTTGTGGAGCCCTGGGCATGGGATGGGAAATGGGAGGGGTGCCCACTCTTCACAGGGAGTAAAGCCAGTGGGAGTGAGCTGTTTGCCTTCAGCTATGGTCAGGAAGCAGGACTTCTTGCTTGGGAGTTGCTCCAGGGAACAGGCTGCCCAGTGGTGGAGTCACCATCCTTGGAAGTGTTCAAAAAATGAGCAGATGTGGCACTTTGTGATATGGTTTAGTGGTTTTTGGTTGAAGGTTGAACTTGATGGCCTCAGAGATCTTTTCCAACCTTAAGGATTCCATGGTTGGGGCACCTCTGAGGATGCTGCCAGCTCAGCCCAGCATCTGGAAGGTTCTGTTAAACCCAGCACCAGGTCCTCATCCAGCCACATCTCAAAGCATCACCACAAGCACCACAGGACAAAAACATTTCAGTTCACCCCAAACCAAATGAGGGTGGTGGGAGCCCTTTACACTTCTCGTTGGAGCCACCGTTATGTTTGCACTCTGAAAATAAGTAACCCTAACCCACACAAACAGCCAAGCTTTTATTAGAAGCTCAGGCTTCCTCCTAACAGCTCGAAAGCTGAGTTTGCTCAGACTGCAAGATGTTACCAGAGGAGGCAGGAGCTGCAGGATAACAACAAAGTTCTGGGTCCTTCCAACCTTGGCCCTTCCAGCTTCACCCACACCTGTGACTCCCAGGCTGTGGTGTCTGGGTCAGAGATGCCCCATCCTGTCTCTTTAGTGATTAATGTCATCACAGGCAAATCTCACCAGCCTCCCCTAAGCCCCTTCAGGGGAGAAAAAGCTCCTAATAAATTAGCTGCTAATTAAGGGTTAAGGCTCCAAGGGTGGGCTGGATCCAGGAGCTTGCAAGGTTTGAGCACCGCTGGAAACAGCACGATGCCGATACAATTGGTGTTGCAACTTCTGCCTTAAATTCCTGCAGGCCAGGTGTCCAACATATTATTTCAGGACAGGAGGGGTGGCCAGAAGAAGCCTCGACTCATTAAGAAAATAGTATCCCCCTTGTTCATGTTTCTATCTCTCTTCTCAGTGTAGGACATGACAAATCATGTCCTGACGACTCACATTGCACTGTTAGAAGGAAAATGTCTCAGAGTAAGTATGAAAACTTATGGCCTTGCCTTTGAAAAAGACAACTTTTCCAGCAACAGTTTGACCTAGAAAGGCTTTCTAGGTCATTTTGACTTGGCATGTGTATGTCTGACCTACTAAATCTACAATAAAATTACAGAGTTCATTTCAGCCCGTCAGTGTCAGATCATTCATAAATTCAGATGCACTATTTACCAAACTGCTATTCATATATTCAAGAGGAAGGTCTTGCCAGGCTCCTTCTGTGTGGAAGGGTTTGCCCTGCTCAACATTAACTCCTGCTGACAAAGGGAAAATGTAAAAACTCCCCTGACAAGCTGCTGAGTTCCCATCTTCCTTCCACATCCCTCACCCTCAGATCATGCAGGATTTATGGCTGTGCTACCCCTTCCAGGCCTCTTGAATGCCCCCAGTCTGGCCTGTTGTATTTGCCATGGGGAGGGACCCCCATGCCTGGTTGTTGCCACTTGCATGGGTGCTGGCACTAATCAGCACGGCCTCACTAATGAGGTAAAGGCAAACATCAGCCCCTGTTGAGATCCTTGTGCTCCAGCACTCTGCAACCCTCCTGGGAAGCCCCAGGCATGGCAGTGACACTGGAGCTGCCACCAGAATGGCCCTGAGGAGTCCAGCATGGGCTTTACAAGAGGAGAAGCTCATGCTCAGCCTGCAGGATGCAGAGTTGTGCTCAGTGCTGGTCTCTGTGCCAGCTGCCAGTCGCAATCACCAGTGCCAAAGGGTTTTCTTAAATCCACTTTCTTACATCCACTCTAATATTTAGTAATTCTCAAACATAATCCAAGCAATGCCTGTTAAAGGAATGATTGTGAAGGGTATTATGGAGCACTCTGTCCATGATCATGTGGGTTGTAGCTCCTGCATGGGCTTCATCCCCTCTCCAGAGGAGAAAACATCGTCTGAAGAACCAAAGGGACTCCAGGGCTGGGTCTTTGCAAGCAGCTCTCCTCACCATGAGGCACCTCCCACCAGCACAGGGACGCTGTGTATGGACCCACTGGATCCACTTCTCATCCACATAAACACACCTTCCCACCCTGGGATGGATCCTGGCCCTAAGAACACCTTCAGCCAACACCTTCAAACAGGGGTTGGAAGGTCAGATACCACGAAAAGCCTGAGCATTGGGTATCCAGCCCCACTGCACACCCTCCAGGCCATCCATCCCACTTGGATCAGTGGGGTTGAGCAGCAGGGACTGTCCCATAACTGCTGTTTTCATGGACTGCCCCATTCCAGCCAAGCACCAGAAAGACTTCACCAGGCACTGCACAAAGTGACAAACCCTTCCAGACAGAGCTCATGCTCTCCTTTTTGAGGATCATTCTTAACTGCTGGTCAAACCCAGTGTGGCCCAGGGCCCAGGTATGCTGGCACAGGGCACCACCACCAGCTTTTCCCTCTTCCTTGGCTGCAATTTCTTTTGAGTCACAAGATCAAGAGTGTATCTCCAAAGGCACATCGAGCTCAGGAGGGCTCACTCCACTGACCAAAGAGCTCACAAAGGAGCAGCTATCTGCACAGTGCTGCCATGGAGCATGGCCTTGGGCAAGAAGATGCCCACAAGGTCAAGGTATGGGTAGGAGAACCCAACTTTCCTTCCTTGTCATGGCACAATGGGAGGCAAGAGACTTCCCTACATGCCACTCCACAAGCACCTGAATGTAGAAGTAGGACTGTGCTAAAAAGGACAACCAGCAGAGCTGCACCTACTCCTGCAGCTTCCCAAGCTGTTGTCATGCCCATCAAGGCCACATGAGGGATGGGTACCACCTCCCAGGATGGGCATCACCTCACAGCCAGGCTGCTTGAAGTCTTGAGAGGGGTTTCATTGTCCTGCAGAACGGAAGGACATCCTGTTAAAACCCTCCAGACTGAGGGTTTAATGAAATAATACTCAAGTTCAGCTTTGATATCTCATGAGATCAGTTTGAACCCCATGTTTCCAGAGACTGTGACCCTCTGCTCAGGTCCTCATGGTGCCCAAATCAGCCATCTAAAAAAGATCACATTTACTGGCTAACATGACTACTCTTCCATGGTTTCTCCAAAAGCATCTAGTGGGGGAAAGAGATTTCCACCAACATCCCAATTCCAGAAGTCACATCAAGATTTCAGGCCCTCCAGTGAATATGATTAATTCATATTTCAGCCTCACCTCTACAAAAGATATAAAAGATACCTTTTTTCCCCCCACTTTCAAATTTTTCCTAACTGTTAAGAGAAAGAATCCTCCTTGTTGTGAACCCACAGAGGGAGCAGCAGGAATTACACCAGCGCTACATGGCACAACAGCCACAGCCTCTGCTTTGGCTGAACTCCTCCACATCAGTGAAGCTTCTCTTTATTTGAGTTTGTATTATAAAGATTTAAGCATCCTGGAGAGATGAAAACACTTAATTTGTTACTGCCTGGCCATAATCTCTTGTTTCCCTTGGTTGCCCTGCAACCTGTCCCTCTGTGATCCTCTAATGCTCCACGTGCAGCATCTTCTCCACCTGCTAATTACAGGCTCCATTGTGCCAGATAATTCAGCCCCAGCGAGGCTGAGGGTGGTTATGTATCACCAGACCGTGTTTCGCTGTTGACTACAAAAACAGAGGAATTAATCACCTTCTCTAGTCAGTGAGTGGGACCAGACACTTGTGTGCTCACTGGAAAGGAAAACAAGTTTGGTTCCTTTAAACAAAACATAATGAATCTCCCAGAGAGCAGGAAGCTCCGAGTTTATATTTCTTGGAAAATAAGTGTATTAATATATTGAGTCTAAAAATATATATATAAATCTTTGCAAGTCATAGAGGAAACAACAAGTAATGTGGTTGGATCTGAAGGAGGCTGCAAGTGCTGACACAGACAACCCCCAGATCACATTTACCTTTGCTTGAGCCAGGGCTGTCATTTCACTCTGCATGGAGATATTTACTGCAGGCAGCACAGAAACCATCATTTTGGTACATCATTCCCACCCATTCATCTCTTGGGTCTCAGAGCAGCCTGGGACATGTTGCTCACCAAGCCCTGCCTGCACCTGACAGTCCCCAGCCCCAGTAATTATTCTTTTAATTCAGAAATTAGGTTCTCTGTGTCCTTCCTGGGGAGTCTCTGCTCTCCCACCACTGCTAAGTCACAGCCCCATCAGCCAGCAAAGGGGATGGCATCAGTCACATCCCTCTGCCTTCTCCATCCAGGGCTCCCCATGATTCTGGGGGATAAGGACACAGGATCTCTGAGTTCAGACCACCGACCCAAACACCCCATCAGGACAAGCATTTTATCAACAGCTTAAACTCCAGCTTATGTTGCAGTGAGAGCATTTTTAGCTTTGCATCTCCAAGCACAACAGTCCCAAAGGAGCCTATAAAATGGGACAGGCACAAAATCACCAGCAAAATCAGCTGCTCTGCAGAAGAGCTCTGGGTTGGCAAATGCTACAGTGTCCCTGAGAGAGACTTGGAAAGCAAACCTGCAAATGGGGACAGCTTAAGCCTCATTGTAGGGCAAGGGAGTCTGGTGACAACAAAACTGACCCAGAGGAGGGCAAGAGATCCTGATGGTCCCATACAACATCCTGCAGCTCACCCTCAGCATCCAAGGGTTATGGGACAACCTGCTGCTCAGGCATGTTGATGCTTTCCAAGGTTTCTTCTCAGAGCTCTCCACAAAGAAAATGTAATGCTTTGAACCCACCTCAATTCGAGTTTCAACCCATTTCAATAAAGGTGTGTTTGCACAGCAACTTCCACTGCTGTGGATGCTCTCAGCTGAAATTTTATTTAAATACAACTGTTCTGTGAGGAACTGACTGAAGCCTAAGTTATTATAAGACTGATCTCAACTGTGTGAAGAGCTCCCTGGGCTTTAGTTTAAGCAAACTGAGCTTTAGATGTGGGTGGCACTGCACACAGACCTGATGCTGCTCAGGGCCATGACAAAACTATGCCCATGACTTGCTTTTCAAAGGCAGAAATAATGAACAACACACCAACAGAAGTATTTAACCAGGTCTCCTGTTGCTCAGTATCTTTATTAATGATCTGAAAAGTAGGCTGCAGAGTGAAACAAAGTTTGCAGATGAAAAGAACATTATTTAGGTTAATTACAAATGATGAAGTCTTGGGAATTTGTGAGCCACCTAATCAAGTAGAAGGGAATATCAGAGCAGGAGAAACCCTGCACTGGCAAATCCAGAACAGTCTGTAAAGGAAGGAGGGGTTTGAAATCCCTCTAGACTTTAGCAGGGGTTAAATTAATTGAGCATTAAGTGGTAAGACCAACTATCATGTCAGCTGCCCCATGCAAACCTCCATGGAAAGCACAGCAACACCAAAATGAGAGAGTGCAAAAATAACAGGTCAGAAAAGCACACAGAAAATCCTGTAATGTTGTTATCCAAACTGTCAGCACACACTTGCTTCAGGTGCTGAATTCAGCTCTGCTCCCCTCCCTTCTCAGCAGAGAGAGATGGGAAAACAAGGGAAGAGAGATGGGAAACCAAAGCCCTGGGGCAAGAGAGGACATTTCAAACATGGAGGTATTTCATGGGAGAAAAAAGGAAAAGGCCTTTTTCTGTCAAAAAAGGAAGTGGCAGAGACCTGATGACAACACATAAAATCATTAATTTTGGCAAATCATTCAATGCAGGGATGTGAGTCCCCAGCACAGGGGCTGTTTCTGTGCTCCCTGGGAAAGCAAAGCAGCAGGAGCTGGTGGGACCCCCAGTGCACCCTGAAAAACTGCTCCAATCTCACCCCAAGTGGGCTCATTTAGAGGCTATTTATGTCCCCACAAGTAAAATACAGATAATCACACTCATCTGTGGCACTGCACTGAGACACTTCACCCCTACACGCCCACTGACCTTGGTGCAAACAAACCCCTGTCCTGCCACTTCAGCCTCATATCTCCAAATAATCAATTTTGTAACACAGATGCAGCTCCCACTCAGGGCTGGGTCAGAGCCACAATTCATAGTGAAACAAATCAGGGCTTTGATCACTGAAAGCAGCATTTCACAGCATGCCAACCTCAAAAAATACGTGTGTATCTTGAAGCAGAAGATAATACTTATAGGAAAATAGAAGGGGACAAATTCACGTCTGGCTTTAGATTTACAGCTACGAGAAGTTTCACTCCCCCCACCTAAACAAGCAAAAAAACCCCCACAATGTTGTCAAGACAGTTTCATTTCAGAGCACTAAAATCACAATCTGAGCCAAGAAGCGTGAGAAACTCGTAAGCACCATAAAACCATCCCTGCTTGGGGTTGCTTTGGGGGCTTTGTTTTTACAGCGGTTTCCTGAGCTTCAAGGAGACAAAGATCTTCCTTTTCAACTGCCTCACACAGGGGAACAAAGCCTGGTTGGGAGGGAGAGGAGAAAATCCAAGAGTCCAGCAAGGAGACACGAAATCCCACCACGAGGTTCAGCCTCCTGATGCTCAGCACCAGGTGCTTCTCCTGTCCCATGTGTGGTGAAAGAAAATGGAGCAGCACGTGGTTGTATCACAGAATCCTGGACTTGTTTGGGTGGGGATGGGCCTTAAAGACCATCTCACTCCAACCCCCCAGCCATGGGTAGGGACACCTTCCACTAGACCAGGTTGTTCAGAGTCCTGTCCAACTTTGCCAATGGTTCTTGAGGACCAGGGAGCTGCTGGGCCAAGGTAATTGTGGTTGGACCAACAATGCTCCTGCAGGTTCACTCAACATTCCAGAGCAAGGAGCAAAGGCTGAGCCACAGCAAAAATAGAGAATGCAAAGCAAAAACCTGAGTCTTGGCCATTTTGGTCATGTTTTATTCCTCTCCTCCACCTGAAGATTGGCTGAGGAAGTTGGGGTTATTCAGCCTGGAGAAGAGAAGGCTCCAGGCAGAGCTTAGAGGCTCTTCCTTTGCCTGAAGGGGCTCCAAGAGAGCTGGAGAGAGACTTTTTACAAGTGCTGGTAGTGACAGGCCCAGGGGCAAGGGCTTTAAGCTGAAGGAGCATGTATTTAGGTTAGATAATAGGAAGAAATTCTTCCCTGTGAGGGTGGGCAGGCCCTGGCACAGGTGCCCAGAGAAGTTGTCCAGGCCCCCAGCCCTGGAAGTGTCCCAGGCCAGGTTGGACAGGGCTTGGAGCAACCTGGGCTGGTGGGCAGGGGGTGGAAACAAGATGATCTTTGAGGTCCCTTCCAACCCAAACTATCTTAGGATTTCCCCAGATGGGACAGCTCTTCCAACATCACCCAAACACCTTGCACCAAAGTGCTCCACATCAATGGGACTTCATGCACATGACTCCAGCACAAACAAGGGGCAGGAGGAGAAGAGGGGAATGACAGAGGGCTGATTTCACACTGTGCATCCAGACCCTTCCCTTGCATCCACTGCTGCAGTCACAGCAGGTTCCTGCCAGCTCTGGGTCCAACTTTCCACTAAGCAGCAACCTGAGTATTTTTAACAGACTCTTCTGTTTGAAGATTAAATTTGCAAAACCAACAAAAAACAACGGCAACCACAAAAAAAAAATAACAAAGGCCCAACACCCCAAGGAAGCAGCTCGGAGCTCAAAGACTGCTCAGCTCCACAGCAGGTGAAAGCAAAGCCCATGTTTCCAAAAAAACCAAACCAACCTCCTGTCATTCAAATGGTATTTGAAAGTGAATGAGATGCCAACCAATCAAGTCCCCGGCAGGATTGAAAGAACAGCTTATCCAAACCTCAGGGCTGTGGCCAAGAATACATTTGCAATGCAGGAACACAGCAGCAGCAGCAGCAGCAGCAGAAGCCGTTTGCAGGAGTAAATGAGGTTATTTTGGCAGCAGAGCGGATGTAGCAAACAAGCCACTTTAACTGAATATGGTAAACAGAGATGGAGTGATTATAGGAAGAATGAATGTAATCGGGTTCCGAGTTGCTCTGAATTGCCTCAACTGACCACAATATCTGATAAAACCAATGGAAAAAGTTCTGGTTTCCTCTTGCATATAATTGATTATCTTACTGAGATCTACTGGTTTATACACACACACACACACACTCACAGCCCTCTGAAATTCAGTTACTTGGCGATGCTGCCAGAAATAACCCAGAGCAGGAGCTGTTAGATGGTATTTATTCTTGTCTGGGGTCATGGACTTCAGAAGTGAGAAAGGATGCAAAGCCCTCTCCCAAAATAAGCACCTGGGAGGTTTGTTTGCTTTGAGGAGCTGAGATGTAACTGCTCTGATCCATGCTCAGCCAACACAGCTCCTTACTTGCTTCTGAGACAGGGAGGGAATAATCCCTGGTGGGGGGAACATGCTGTGTATCATTCATGAGATCCACCCCAGGGCTCTCTTCCATGACAAAGAAATGCTGGCTTTGATTTATAAAAAAGATGGAAATGTGTCACTGGAATTTCCCCAGTTCCATGTGAGTGGTGCACAGAAGGGAACAGCCTGGAGAGGGGTGTGGCATAGTCAGAGACTGGAGAGCAGTGGTTTGGGATGGAGAGGCTGGAGAGGGGAGAGGAACAATGGGCTATGGCCTGTTAGATTCCTCACACACAGCTGTCTTGGACCAGAGGAGTTTTGCACAGACCCCTTTGGATCTTTGCAGCATCCCATGGCTGTTCCCACCACCAGCTCCAGCCACACATGGCACCTCTTGCCTTGGCCTCTGCCAGAAGTCATTGGAGGAAAAAAGCAAACAAAACCAAGTGAAATAAAACTTAAGGGGACCTGCAAGCTCTGCAAATGCTGCAACCAAAAGGTGCCAAAGAGCCTGTCAGGCAGGGATGGCAGGCTCAGTGGGGTGCTGGGAAGCCTGGTGAGCTCGCCTGCCGACAGCGGGAAGGAGCCAAACATCCCCAAACAAGTTTCCCGTCTGAAATTAATTTACTTACTGAAACAGCACTCAGCAAGACCTGTGATTAATATTTTCCTCCCCAGGCTCCTAACATGACAAAACAATAATTAATGAAATATGAAACTGAACCCGAGTTACAGTAAGTGTAAAAATATTATTGCTCCTTTCGTCTTCCCTTCTCTTTATCCCTCCCTGCGATGGGAGACACCGAGCCCCGTGTGGGCAGTGTGGGATGTGCTCCCTGCCTGCCCTGGATCCCAGGGCCATGACCTGCACCAGCAGGAACAGGGGGCTGGCTTAGACACCTGTCCCTGGTTACCTGGCACCCCGCTCAGCAGAGGAAACCCAGCTGGGCACACAGGAGGAGGGTGATGGTGCAGGGGAAGCAGAGCATGGTGGGCAGCGAGCCTGTGGTTTATAGCACTGTCCATCCCTGTGGGACAGTGATTAAATGCAATAAAACAATGGGAAGGCAGCTGGGGGACTCAATCCTAAATACCACGTGCTGTGTTGTTTTGCCCAATGTTTTCAACACTCACCTTCCTTTAATCTGTTCCATCCATGGTGCTTCAGTCCCTGGCCATGCTCAGGTCTCACATTGCCCTCCTCCCCAAAAAGCACTCATGGGCAAACAGCTGAATGGAGTTTTTAAGGGACCTCTCACAGCTGGGATAAACCAGCACAAGAGGGTTTTAAATGACAGCTGCAGCAGCACAAAAACTGCTCTCTGGGAAGCTGAGAGCAGACATGCTGGGAGACAGTGCCAGGCCCAGGAGGAGGTGTTGGCAAGGAGCCCATGGCCACTCCTGCCACCATGGATGGCAAGGCTGGGACTATTTCTCCAAAAACCATGTCCTTCACAGGGCACCTTCCATTAAATCTGGTTGCTCAAAGCCCCACCCAACCTGGCCTTGAACAATGTGGGGCATCCACAGCTTCTCTGGGCAACCTGTGCCAGGGCCTCACCACACTCTGAATAAAGAATTTCCTCATATCTAATCTAAAGCTCCTTCTTTTAAATCTAAATATCTAAATATAATATAATCTAAATATAAGGTCACCTTGAATCCTGTTTGCAGAGCAAGTGTTTAAACAAGTGTTTAAATAGAGCAATTCTTCAAGTCTTCCAGTGGACTTTCTCAAATTTTCATTTTTCTCTGCACCTCTAAAGCACAGATGGATTTCATTTCTACAACTAGAGAACACTGTGAGGCTGAGCAGAGCTAAAACAACGTGGAAGTTACACATATACTGTGCACACAACAAATCCACACACACACTATTATATTATATTATATTATATTATATTATATTATATTATATTATATTATATTATATTATATTATATTATATTATATTTTTACATCCATGTACATTTATGACCCACAAACACAGGGAAAAGGTAACTATTAGGGAAAATAAATCAAATTTTTAATTCTTCCAGCCCCTTTCCTTTTTTTCCCCTTGTAGTTAACATGGCCTGGAACAAACACAACCCATATTTGATTCCCAGGATTAAAATCATCTGCTGCTGCATGTTCTGCTGTGTGAGGGCTGTGCAGGGACATGTCACTGTGACACCCTGTGCTTTCACTAATGACTCCGAGATCAATGGCACGGAAGATGAAGAAGAAAGTGATTTAATTTTCAGATCAACAGATTACACGAGTACACAAAGTATTCCCTGTCAAATAAATGTGTTAGCTTGATTCCTTCCATCCTCCAGCTGAGGTAGTAGCAAAACGTTATTGCACTGCCCACGTTTCATTCTTTCACTCCCTCTGAGACCCTGGATATGTGAAAGGCCCCACCAGACTTTCATTTTGATGTAGAAAAGACCCAAAGCTGATGGAATATTTGCCTTGCTAGAAGGGCACTTTGGTTGCCCTGATAATTCATTGCCCAGATTTACAAAACACTTGGAAGAAGAACACAAAGAAAGACTAAAAACTTAAAAAGATTAAAAAACCCATAGCAACTAAATCTTGACATGTGGGTCACAGCGAGCACAAGGACCAAACCCAATGATCAGATGGACATGGGAAAAAAGTGGAACCAGGGCAAGGCTACAGCAGAGAGCCCAGGAGAAGAGCTGTTGGTACTGTTCTAACTCACCTGTGGCCTCAGGATGGGGAAGAGCAAGGTGAGGAACACAATTTCCCACCACCCTGAGCTTCTTCTCATCATCTGAGGGCTTTTTGAAGGCCTCATCCAGGAACTGATTCAGTTGAAAAGATCAGGTTCAGCACCCAACCCTTCCAGTCAGCTCCGACTTCTACTCAGCATTGGGTTAGGAGATTTTTCGAGCTTGGTAATTAAAGCTCACTGAAAAAAATTTCCTCCATCCTCAAGAGCCTCATGATTTACTGTAGCTCCTACTTGAACTCATATATGTCTTGTATTTCCAGACATTATGTAATGAGGTTTTTGTGGTCCACAGAGCTTTCTCACTGATCTTCTGCTGATGCAGCCAACAGAAGTGACTGCACACACAAACATTTAGAGGAAAGTTTTCAGTCTTTTACATTCAATACTCCAAAAACTGTCATAGCACACACAAACACAAAATCCCCACCCCAATCTAGCTTAACAATAAATGGCAAGCCAAGGTTAGAAAGATCCAGACACAACAACCTGTTGGTTGATGTTCTGGTGGACCCCAACTGTGTGAACTGTGTTGGTTTAAGTTCTCACACCACTAATCAATAAACCTGATGGGGAAAAGGTAGCAGATCACACCAAACCCAAGAAGGTTGCCCAAAATGTGCTCTGACTGTCCTAAGGAGCTGGGGAAAGGCATTTCACAGCTAGTCCTGTCCAGCAGCACAGTGTGGGCTCACAAGCAAGAACAGAAACTCATCTATTCCACTTCTAGATGCACCTGCTTTTTCTCGAACTCAGAACTCTCCTTGAGTCTACCAGGTGACAAAAGAGGAGACCACAGACATGAAAATATGGGATGACAATAGAAGGTACCTGCTCCTACCAAAGAGTGGAATCCAGTCTGGCCAACCTTCCATGCACAATGAACACTTGGTTCCCACAGATGTCTTCACAGCCCCTTGGAAACTGTCCATGGAGACAACTGGGATGACTTGGTCATGCTAAAACTGCACTGAACTTTCTGCACCTAAACCAAGGATACTGGTATCCAACAGGGAATGGGGCTGTTTTACCCACACTACACTATACAGCTTGTGAGGCTGCCCATCTTTTTGCTAACAATAAGAAGGAAATAGTTTTCCTAAGTACTAAAAGTTTAAGCTCTGCTCAGGCCAACAAACACAATCAAAGTTCCAAATATCTAAGAAAGAGCTTGGAATCAAAGGGGTTTCCCAAGTCTGGTCTCAGCTTAAACCTTCAGGCACAAAGAAGAAGAGTCAAGTTATAGAATCATCATAGAATGGTTTGGGTTGGAAGAGACCTTAAAGATCATCTCATTCCAACCCCCTGCCATGGGCAGGGACAACTTCCACTATCCCAGGTTGCTCCAAGCCCTGTCCAACCTGGCCTTGGACACTTCCAGGGATGCAACAACACCAACATCCTTGAGGACAGCCCACTGTGCCAAACTGGCTGCTCTCCAGTGCCCCCTTTCAACTGGGTAAAGCATCTCAGAATAACTTTCTTTTACTTCAGTATTTATCAAAACAAAGTCCTTCACACACCTCTCTGCTGGAGCAATAACCAAGCCAACAGCTATTTGGTGAAAAAGGGAACGTGGTGTCTGTGCCACCCCAGCCCTGATGGCTCTAACCAGTATGGTTGGTGTCAGGTGATAAATCAGGTGCCCTTTAACTCCCCAGCCGAGCTCTGCACACACCACAGGACTGGAAGCACAAGCTACAACCAATATTTTTACTGACAGGTGATAAATCACATGCCCTTTAACTCGTGTGCACCAGTTGCAAATTTAGTTAATTAGAAATTCATGCTGACTTCTTTCCATGTATTATTTCCTGCGTGATTTACATGAGCTGTTGTTGTTTGAATGCTTGCTGGGATTAAGGCTGGTGGAAGCCAAGCGAGCACGAAGCACAGAGCACCACGACCTCTAGTGCTTTGCAGGCTGGAGAAATTATCAGCAGCTTAAAGAGGAGCAGGAGGGAAGAGCAACCAAAATGTTTTATGGGCATCTGATGGGAATGTGGGTTCCTGCCAGCACGATCAATGGGCACAGCCTGCACATGTAAACCCTGTGCTGCCACTGGGAGCCTGCCCTGGAAATACAAAACAGAGCAGAAAACTCTTTCTCGAGCCTGCAGAAATGCAGCTTCTGCATTTTCACACCTTGCATTGTAAATAGCTATAAAAAGCTCTTCTCTAGCTGCTTTGGGAGGTTTTTGCTCACTCTGGGCAGCCTCAGCCTCTCAGAGCACCACAGGGACACCCAGCAATTCCCCAGGGCTCTCCCATGGGATTGGGAAAGGAATTCTCATCAGTGTCCTCCTGCATCCTCCAGTGCTGGGAGCTGGCAAGGGAGGTGCCCACCCACTCCAGTCACCCTGCTTTACAAAGTCCACACCAGAATCTGTTATTCCCCTCATTCTGGCAAATTACACCAACTCTCATTTCCAACTATCTTGTCCCTGTTTTTCTATGGACACTTTTGTGCTACCGATAGTATTTTCAGCTGTGCTACAAAAGGGCATTTGTTAAAATATTCCCCAACTGCAGAAGACTCATAACAGATTCAGAAACTCAGTGATAATCATAATAACTTTTTAGCACTCGTCTGCCAGACAGAATTATCAACAAAAGCAGGGCCATGTTATCTGCAGGAGTGGTATATGATACCTTCTTTTTTTTCCCCTCCCTCTATAAACTTCAATTATTTATGATGGAAATTTTTCTCTGCCTTGGTGGAAAAAACAGCCATTACTGCTATTTGCCAATTTAAATCTAATCCTCCTCATCTACATGTAGACAAGGCTCTGTTTGACTCTGCCTATTGATCCAGCCAGGAAAAGGTACTCTCTAACTTAATCTGATGTCAAACGCTGATGTGTCCTGTAGGAAATCGGTGCTGTAGATCTCCCTGCTATAAATATGTCACCAGAATTAACTGGAAGCACTAATAGGTCACTCAATGAGCTCTGTGGTGCACACAGGGCACTGTGAGGCTGCTGTCTCGGTACTTGTGATTGATGACACCAAAAATTAGCCAGAACAGAGGGTTGTCAGCCAGCCCAGAGACAAGGGACTTGCTGACACGCTTTGTTGTCTGTGTGTGCTGGGTCCCATCCCAGCTCTGTCACTTCTGAAACATTTAACACACTTTACATTAAAAAAAAAAAAAGTAATTCCTACTACAAGCATAAAACAATAGAAAATAAGCAGGATCTCTTCCAGCTCTTCCTTCCTGAAGTTTGTACTGTTGCATTCACTGCCTTTGGTGAGCAAATAGAGCCAAGAGAGAAATCTGTGAGTCTTGTTGCAGGCACAGAACTCCATGGAGGATGGCAAGCAGGGTCTACATGCACAGGGATGGCATCAGGTCCTGGAAGTGCAGCCTCCCCTCCCCTGGGGATCCAAGTGATCCCTCCTTGCTCATTCTGAGCTGGTTGCTGCACACCAAAACAGCTCAGCTTAGGAAAAACCCTTCACTGTTTATCTGTGTCCCTTCATTGCAGTTTATCATGGAATCACGGAATGGTTTAGGTTGGAAGGGACCTCACAGAGATCACCTCATTCCACCCCCTGCCATGGGCAGGGCCACCTCCCACCAGCCCAGGTTGCTCCAAGCCCCATCCAGCCTGGTCTTGGACACTTCCAGGGATGGGGCAGCCACAGTTTCTCTGGGCAACCTGTGCCAGGGCCTGCCCACCCTCACAGGGA
>JAWWEV010000054.1:2417500-2458141 GCA_035583235.1 Hafferia zeledoni
CTGGTAAAGGGACTGGAGTTGGGCCAAGGGTTGGACTTGATGATCTCGGAGGTCTTTTCCAACCCAATCCATTCTATGATTCTGTGATTCTATTCTATGCTCCCAGCACTGGGTTTCCCCTTGCATGGGTTTAAGCATCATTTCCTTCCTCTCTGCTCAGCCCTCCTTGCATTCACACTCCACAGTGTGGCTGTTGACCTGCCTGCCCGAGGGGATGGAGCTATCCCAGTATGGCTTGCAGGGCAGCAATCACTCCAAAGGTTTGTTCAGTTAACAAGTGGCAAACACTCCATGACTTACGGAAAGGATTAAATGAACACCAAAACGCTGCCCAGCTGGGAGGCCACTGCCCTCCCAGTCCCATGCTGGTCCAGAGCCACACACCATAAACAGAAATATCAAAGCTAATTGTCTTTAAACCATCAAATCCTCTCTGTTTGGGAAGTGCCCTTCGCCAGCAGTTCTTGCAACGTGCTTGTGCTGTTGTGATCGGAAGAGGAAGGTGGTTACAAGATGTGACAGAACAACAGGATAACCATCTGCGAGTGATGACCTCAAGTGTTTGGGGTGTGTGGTGGCCAAAACAATGAAGTTGCTGTGCCCTAAAAGGGTGCATCCTTTCCACTGAGAGAGAGAACAGAAGAAAGTAACCACAAGGTGCCAACGTGTTTCTGCACCACAGGCTGGAGGGACACAGAGCTCGTGTCAGGGCTCACACCTGAATGCCCCAGCAGGGCACAGGGAATGTGCCCCTCTGCTCCAGGAACCAGGAAAGGGCTGGCACAGGTAGCTCTGAACAACGAGGACAAGTTGCTTGTGAGTGAAGGGATCAGGGTTGTGTCAGCCAGATCCAGGTCTCTGTGGGGAAGGTGGGACCTGACAGAGGTAGGATGGTCGAACATCGGTGAGCAAGACAAGGATGGGCATATATAGAATGTAATGGACTTGTTACTAAATTACTTTAACTTACTATTTTATGTAATAAACAGTATTTCCTCTAAGAAAAGCTTCATGATACCAACACACACAGCCACTGTCCCCTGGAGAGGTACAAAACTGGTATACACCAAATAGGACCTGCCACAGCTGTCAATGCTGCACCCACATCCTGAGCTGGCTGAGGGGACAGTCATGACCCAGCCTGGGGCACCTGGCAGCAACACAGCTCTGACCACAGTGAGCATGCCAGAAAAGGCCAGCCAGGCCTACAGAAGTGGTAAGCTGTGCCAGAAGCCTTCAAATAAAGTTTAAAAATTACATAAAATTGCCAACAAGATTTATTAATGAGGCAACAATTTTCTCCTCTTTCCTTTGCAATAAGGGACTTTGCTCTCCCCTCTCCTGATGCAGCTCAGGAGAGCTGAGGCTGCTCATTCAAGCTGGCTCTGAGCTGCTGCATTCAAACCCTCAAAGAAATGAGAGTTCATTTATTCAGCTGTGCACAAGCCACACAAAACCCCCAATAAACAACCCCCCCAAACTGCTTGCAAACGTCCAGCAGGTTGCAATTCAGTCACACAAAACTCCTCCTCAAACAATTCCTCGAGGCAAAAGCACTCAGGCGAAATCCAACAGCATGGCCACCCAATTTGTGAGCAGCCAGGAGAACCAGTTGCACAGGAACCTCATCCACAGCCCCAGACTTGGCCAGTTCTCCTGGCACACCATAACTCAGCGTGTCCTTCAGCTGACATCTGCTGCTGGGCTGACGCACAAGGACTCGGTGTTGCATCACACGAGAGCTGTGGTTGAAAACCTTTAAGAATAAGCTATTTTGAGAGACCTCATAATTCACACGAATCTTATCGAAGAGCTTTGTCTTTCTATCTTTATCAGAAATGTTCTCCTGTTTATCTGATAAGGCGCAGATACATTTCTCTGTAAGGAGATGCCAGTGACGGCAGGAGCTGGCATCAATCTGGGCGAGCACACAGAGAGCCAGCAGAACACGCTGCCCCAGGGGTGATCTGGCCTTGAGCAGAGGGCAGGACAAAGAGGTCCCCATGCTGTGAGGACATGTCCACCTTCACAGGGGATCTCCCTGGCCCTGCTCCAGCAAGGCACACAGAGATGGAGTGAAGTCTCATAGGAGCAGACCCACCAACAAACCAACCAGCAGCTTCTCCCTGAGCCCATTTCAATGCCAGCCACGAGTAATGACCCACACTGAGCATGTCCCCATAGAATAAGGTCAGTGCAGAAAACACAACCAAATGTTAGGAATATTAAACTAAGAGTCAATGCTCCATTAGTTGATGGAAATACGGTTTTAAATTAAAAGATGAGAGATTTAGATTAGATATTAGGATTAGATATTCTTCATTGTGAGGGTGGGCAGGCCCTGGCACAGGTTGCCCACAGAAGCTGTGGCTGCCCCATCCCTGGAAGTGTCCAAGGTTGGACAGGGCTTGGAGCAACCTGGGCTGGTGGGAGGTGTCCCTGCCCATGGCAGGGGGTGGAATGAGATGGTCTTTAAGGTGCCTTTCAACCCAAGCCATTCCGTGACTCTATGAATACCAGAATCAAATATTTAGACATGACTTAGGCATTTCTAATTCACTTTTTATTACGCTGATAGTTGGATATTGTGACTTAAAGACTGCGCAAGGTAGGGAGAACTAAGTCATCTTGTAAGAACAGTCTTAGCCAGATCATCACTCCCTGAGTCAGCAAAAGCTGCCAAACCCCCTTCTCAACAAGATCTAGGTTTGCAATCAGGTAAACATGTTTTGCATTTCCTTTTCTTCCAAGAAAGAGCATCACCTTGTTGCCATCATTTAACAGGAAAACATTGAAGAGAGCATGTATCTCCCATTTTCCAACTACAGCAGACCTTGAATTTCATCTTCCTCCCTGCCCTAGGATTTACTCTCAATACCCACATGCCAACTTAATCAAGTAGTCATACCATTCTAGTTTCAAGTAATCCTGCACTGCAGGATCTGCTGCAGCTGGTCAGACCAATTAGTTCAAGACCCTTTCTTTGGAAATAACCATTGTGTTGGGAAACTTCAAAAAACCCCTTCAAACACCCCGTGGGAGAAGTCAAGGTGTCTGGATAATGACATAAATTAAAACCACATATTGCCTAGATCTGCAAAGGGATGAAACAACACTGGGGATCAGCTCTGACAAGCCCTTGCTGGGGGATAACAGTCCCTGGCCAGCACAGCTCATGAGTGACAAAGAACAGGAACAGCAAGTCCAAAGGTACATAGAAATGAGGAAAAAAAGTCTGAAGCAGAAGTGTTCAATGTAACAACCAAAAATAAACCCCAAACCCACATATCAGTTACTGGTTTGCCCCTTTGAGTTGAGCACAGGTATATCCCTTTTAGTATTAAGAGTGAGTGAACATTTATTTAGTTCTTAGCAGACATTTAACCCTTAGGAGAGATTTAACTCTTAACAGGTGTTTAACCCTTGGCAGAACGTGGTGGTTTAACCCCAGCCAGAAACTCAGCACCACGAGCTGCTGCCTCACTGCCCCTTCCTGGTGGGGAAAAGGTTAAAAAAAAAAGGGCTGAGATACAATAAACTGAGAACAGTTTAATAATTGAAATCAAGCAAAATATAATAATACTTGTAATGAACAGGAGAGAGAGAGAAAGGAATGAAACCTAAGAAAGGTAAGTCATACCCAAAACAGCTGCTCATCACCCACTGACTACTGCCCAGCCCATCCCTCAGCAGCAGTTCCCCCTCCTGGGCAACAAATGCCAGTTCCTACACTAGGAATGGCAGTCTATGGTATGGAATATCCCTCTGGCCAGTTTGGGTCAGCTCTGCCATCCATGCTTCCTCCTGCTCGCTGGCAGAGATTGGGAAACTGGAAAGTCCTTGATTTAGGGTAAGCACTACTTAGCAATAACTAAAACACCAGCGTGTTATCAACACTAACCCCAAAACACAGCACTGTTTTGTCCCACTAAGAACAAAACCAACTCTATCCCAGCCAAAACCAGGACACAGAAGTCTGGACAACACCTTATGCCCACGCAGGAGGTGCTTGGCTCCCACCAGCACTTTGAAATGCCAACCCAGGTGCCTGGGCATGGTAACCTGCAGCCCCCACCCTGCAGCCCATGTTGTTGCCATCAGTCACTGCTAACACCAACCCCATGGTGTGTTACACACACACTGCTGCAGGAAGGCTTTTAGAGTCCTTTAATATCCTGGCTGGAGGTCACATTCAGCCCTGGCACATGCACAATCACGGCAGCTCATGGCAAAAGCTGGGAATGGCAGAGCTACAAACTGGCCAGAAGAATTTCTGCCTTCCTTCGTGCAGGGAAAATAGAAAAAGGAAAAATAGAAAAGAAAAAAAAAAACACCAAACAAAAACACAACAGAAACAGTTCATCAGATAATTATAAGTAGCTAGAAACGAAAACCACAGCCACTTAAAGCTTGTGCACAGTGAGGCTTCTGGGGCACTCACCTCCTGTTTTTGTTTCAATTAAGACAAAGGCATGGGTTTTTTCAGATCTCTATTAAAAATCAAATGCCAAAGGCCAACCTGCTGAGCCTGCAGGCACAGCCACTCAGGGAGCTTTACTGGTCTCACTGGAGGCTGCCATGATATGTCCAACACTTCCACAGTTCCTCAAAATCCATTCAATCTTGCATTTGTTGCATCAAGGTTCCACCTCTCCTGACAGAGGAGACTCACCAACCCTGGACTTGTCTTGTCTGATTTTCTCCCCTTTACTCCCAGTTTTTACCATGGTCACATGGATGTTGCTCAATACCCAACAAAGCAAGTCCAGAAGCATCTGAGTTTATTCTTTCTTGGGAAGACAGAAGGAGCATCCAACATAATTCCTTAAAGGAAGAAAAAGTGAAATGTGATGGAGTGAGGTCCTGGCTGCCCAACCTGCCACCTCCAGCGTGGTGAAAGGGGAGAAGCTGCGTTGCTTGCAGCTTACAGGTTGGTATTAAATACTCAGCACTTCTGCTGAATGAAAAATCACCTTACACACACTGTGCTCCTCAGTTACACCTGGGCAAGCCTCAGCCTGGAGGGGAAGAAATCAGAACTGGCAGGAAGAAAAGGCAGGAGAGGGTTGGGCAAGAGCACAAAAGCAACAATGCAATGAGTGTGAAAGGAAAGCAAATGCAGCTTCTTGTCCCAGCCCCCCAAGTCTCCTTTTTCCATCTCCCTGCCTCAACACTCCCTGCTCCTCTGTCTTAGTCCTGCCACAGGCTGGGCTTTCAGGAGCCCTGTCCTACAGGTGTGCAACCATTCATGCAGTCCAGCTGCCAAATGGATGATATTCCACCACACCCCCTTCTGCCAGCCCTTCTCCCACAGGCTGGTGCCCAGGCAAGGATCAAGCTCAGCTTGTGCCCACCTCAGGCCAAGGGCAGGCATCACACTGGGTGACCTCTTGCACTGGAAGGATCCTGGCAGGCCAGAGGTCAGTGAGCTGATCTGCTCATCAAGGAGTACATTGGTTTTTATGTTGCTTTTTCAGTTTTTCTTAGAGCTGAATGGCATCAACAAAGACAACAAGAGCTGAACTGTGCTGCATTTTAGGACACTTGAAGACCAGAGTGGTGGCCTCAGATGCTGAGACAGTGGCACAGGCTGGCACACGCTCCTGTACACCCCAAATCATCCCAGGATATCTCACTGCCTCTTCCACCCCGCTCCTCTACCCATGTCCAATCAGACCTGCCACCATCCAGCCCCAACTTCTGCCAAAGATGAGAATTCAAGAGTTATCCTGAGCTGCACCAAAATCCAGTTATACCCAAACTCCACAAATCCTCCAGATTCTCTATCTTGACCTTGGCTGATTTGAAAGTCACGATGTGGCCCTTTTTGTACCTCCCACCTGCAAAATAACTAAGAGATAGGACCAGGCAGAGCAGGAAGCCTTCCTTCCTCCTCCCCATCAATATTTTATCACAGCAAACACCTGCCACACAAACAGCCCTGGGAGAAACAGGAGGTTCGTGGAACTGCCTCAACAGCAGCACAGACACCACAGGAAACAAAACAACCTGTGCAGAGAGAGGAGCAGAGCCCACAGAGCAAATGTTTGTGCACTCCAAGGACAGGACAAATTCTGCTTTTGCTTACACAGGGGTGCAACTGTTCTACCCCCACTCGTTTCAGTTAGAGCTCCTGTACAGGGCCATGCAAGCTGTGCAAAACCTTTTCCAAATGTTCCCAGCTTTGGGGGTTTCAGTGCAGTCAAAGGCAGGAAAGTGACTGTGCATGGAGTCACCACCTCACAGGTCTGGCACTAGGAAGCTCCCTATGAAAGCACTGGGATTCACAGTGAGATGGTGCACGGTGACAAGGGGCATCAAAGAATACAAAACATGGGGAATCCTTCATGTTTTCCCCTGAAGGATTCAGATTCTGCTTGCAAGAGCTGATCAGGCTCCCCTGCCCAGGTACAAAGCACTCATCACTTTTTGTTTTAACCTTCAGAGAACAGAACTGAGACCAAAACATATCCACTACTACCATGTTTTCCAGAGTGATGAGCTGCATGGGAAACACCCTGATTCCTGCATCTCCTCTGTGAGACAAGTGTTCCTTGACACCAGTGCTCCTGGGATGACACCTCTGGGGGAGCCACCATCTGTTTATTATAGAGCACGAAGGGATCTGAGCGATTGGAGGTTATTATTTCTACTGGATATGTGATTTCAGGCTGTGAGACAATTTTAGGCTGCACAAGCCTGAAATAACTCCCTAAGCCAAATTTATAACTTGTAACAGTCAGAACTATCATCCCCACTTGTCATTTTATTAAAGACCTGCATGACCCCCTGACTTACACACGCACTGCAACTGTCAGCCTGGGAACCGAAAGCAGCACTGTCAGACAGGCCAGGCCCCTTCTCACAGCACTGGGTTTGTGTCAGGATGTTTTTAAGGCATTAAATGCCACGGTGGGATGGCTCTTCTCACAGCCCCATCCCCTCTGAGGGGGCCATGGAGATGCTTTGAAGGCTGGAGCCCCTCTGCTCTTGGAGACAGGCTGGGAGAGCTGGGGGTGTTAACCTGGAGAAGAGAAGGCTCCAGAGAGACCTGAGAGTCCCTTCCAGTGCCCAAGAGAGCTGGAGAGGGAGTCTGGACAAAGAGCTTGAGTGACTGGACAAAGGGAATGGTTTCACACAGACAGAGGGTCAATTTAGATTGGATATTAGAAAAGCTTTTTACAATGAGAGTGGTAAAACACTAGTAGAGGTTGCACAGAGAGGTGGAAAATGCCCCAACCCTGGAAGTCCTCAAGGCCAGGCTGGATGGGGCTCTGAGCAACCCTGTCTAGTGGAAGGTGTCCCTGTTCACTGCAAGGGGTTGGACTAATTGAGTTCCAACCCAAACCATTCTGTGATTCTGTGATGGAAGTAATGCCCATCCCCACACCATATCGGGGTGCAGTGCTGCACAGGGCCTCATTTAGGGCAAATAATCTGTCCTGTCTCCCTGGCTGTCCCATTGCAACTTTCACTCCAAGGGTTTTCCCCAGACTTTCTGGTGCACACTGGGAAAAAAAAAATTCCCACTTTGAACAAAGCGATATAGAAGGACATGACAAACACCAGATCACCTTCTGCCAACATGCTCCACACCCAGCAGTGCTGGTGGGAGACTGAAAGATCAGAGCTTGTTTTGGGGCTGGAACCTGCCCTTTTCTGGGAACTGGAATTTTCCATCTCCCAGGACACAGCCTGGTGTGATGAATGGAGCCATTTGGTTCTGTGCAGGCTGCAAGCAAGGACTGACACACATGGGCACCCACAGCACTGGGTCTTCTTGGGTCCATCATGGAGATGAGAAAAGTCCCTCCTGATTTTTGCTGTTGATTTTACTTTCTCTATCACAACAAAACTAAGTATGAAGTTGTGGTCACTGACTGCACCAAGTTCATCCACAGTAGAATTGTCCTCTTATCTGTGACACCCACCCATCCCTCGCTGCTTGCAGGCACAGACCCTTCTCCATGATCTCACCTCTCCCCAGGCCACTCAGTGTGGGGACAAGCCTCAATTTTACTCTACAGGAAATATTGAGAAATCCAGTCTCTTTGGTAAAGTGATCCTTCCTAGGCACAAAAACCACATGCCCATGATTGATGGAGTGGCTCCACTTTCAAACAGCCAGCCAGCCCATGCAGACAATCCCAAGAGCCAGAAGCAGAGCCCAGGACTGAGCACGTACAGCTGCCCACAGAGACAAGGGTTAACAATCTTATCTGGGGTCACCAGAAGAAATTCCAAGTAAAACCCACAGCACGCAGATTTCCTGCTTTCTAACCCAGTGCCCTATTTATACCTCTCTTTCTTCACAATGCCAGTGACAGCTTTTTCCTCACTGAGACTCATGTTTCCTGCTTTCTGAGTTGTGACTTTCATTTGTAGCTCATTTCCATAACCTCCGAAATAGAGTTTCAGTGGAAGTGTTAAATGTACTGATAAAATTCTCCATGAATCTTGAAGTTATTGGCAGAGAGAATGGGGGGCAATTTACCCTGTACCAGTCAATTGAAAATTATGTATTTCAAAATCCTTTAATGGAACGCAGTAAGGTTTAACTCTGACTGATAAGATAACGCCTTCCTGAGAGTGAGACCAATAACAAAGCCTATTTCCAAAATGCAAAGTCCCCAACATGATGGCAAACAGGCTCATCAGTGCACAGTGACCTTCACAGTCTCCAATCTTTACCACAGAGCACAGCAAGGAACTCTGTAATCACGTGTGAGCACTGCCCTGGGGCAGCACCCAAACAGCCCTCGGTGTTTGCTTCTCCATCCATCCACCCATCCATCCATCCATCCACCCATCCATCCACCCACCCATCCATCCATCCATCCACCCATCCATCTATCCATCCATCCATCCATCCATCCATCCATCCATCCATCCATCCATCCACCCATCCACCCATCCATCCATCCACCCATCCATCCATCCATCCATCCATCCATCCATCCATCCATCCATCCATCCATCCATCCATCCATCTATCCATCCATCCATCCATCCATCCATCCTCCTGGGCTCATCCCCACAGCGTGGGCAGCAGGGACAAGGGAGGGATTCTGCCCCTCTGCCCCCCATTTGTCGGACCCCAGCTCCAACTCCTGCATCCATCACTAAGGCCCCAGCATAAGAACGATGTGGAGCTGCTGGAGTGAGTCCAGGAGGCCACAAAGATGCTCCAAGGGCTGGAGTCCCTCTACTCTGGAGACAGGCTGGGAAAGCTGGGGATGTTCATCCTGGAGAAGTGAAGGCTCTGGGGAAACCTTAAGAGCCCCTTCCAGTGCCTAAAGGGGCTCCAGGAGAGCTGGAGAGGGACCTGGGACAGAGACCTGAAGTGACAGGACAAGTGGGAATGGCTTCAAACTGACAGAGGGCAGGGTTAGATGGGATATTAGGAAGACATTCTTCCCTGTGAGGAGGCCTTGGCACAGGTTGCTCAGAGAAGCTGTTGCTGCCCCATCCCTGGAAGTGTCCAAGGCCAGGCTGGACAGTGCTCGGAGCAACCTGGGCTGGTGGGAGGTGTCCCTGCCCATGGCAGGGGGTGGAACAGGATGATCTTTAAACTCTCTTCCATGCCAAACCACTGTGTGATTCTATGATTCCATCTATCAGGCTGATTAACAAAGCACCTTCTGCATGTCCTTTGCACGTTAACCAGGAGCCTGGCATGGTCCTGCTGCTGCCACTTCTCATGTTGCTCTGTTTTAAAAGCAAAAGAAAGAATGAGAGAAAAACCAGACTTACCTGATTCTTATCCCTGCCAGAGCAGGAGCATCATCAAAAACACTGGCTGAACAAGTTGCACTAAATAATTAGGACACATGGGGGGACTAAAAGTAAAGAAAGACTAAAGCACAGATTTGCTGCAACGTTTCCACTTCACTGGAATTAGAAACAAGGCACAAGGTGCCTGTTCTGGAAAACCAGATGTGGCTGTGACCAAACAAAACAGTATGAAGAGGAGGCAGGCAGGGAAAAAGAAAACCCACAGAAGTCGTCGTGACTTGTATTAGAATTTGAAGAGCAAAGCCAGGGATGGAACTGCCTTGCAGGAGCACCAGAGATGCTGTGGGGTGAGGAAGGGCTGCAGGGTGAGGGGGCCCAACCAGAGCTATGGGTACAGGTAAGGAAATGTGGGGTTAGATTCACCAGCAGGAAAAGCATCCAGCTGGGAAACTCCATCAGAGCACAGCCTGCCCTCCCTGGAGGGGATGCACAGACAGAGAAACCAGGGAGTGAAGCATTCCGAATGAGACTAAATGCCAGAGCAGCCTTCAGGAGCAGCCCAGGGCAGGCTGTGGACAATGTGGACACTGTGCCATCTCCTGCTCCATCCCTCTAACACTGGATGGAACTCACTCAGAATGACCCATGGACAGCAAAACCCCAACAACAAAAGCCACAAGCACAAAGTCCCTCTGATGAGATGAGGTATCATGTGGTGACACATCCCCTGAAGCAGCATGCCCAGAGCAAGGGGGACAGACCCTGCAGCAACTCAGCTGCCTGCCCTCATTCTTCCTAGAAAGCTTTCAGAGGTTGTAAACTCAAGCACATTCACCACAGTCGTGTGTCACCAAGACCAAAACAGTGTTAATTCAAAAACTGAGTTGAAAATGTTGCCATGAAGCAGAGGAGGGAGGGAACAGGACCGGACAGAGCAGCAGCCACATGATCCCAGCAGAGCTTCTCCCAGCCCCCACTCTCCTACAGAAACACACACAGCTCCCTGCCCCATATAAAATATTTGTGCATCCTACATAATTTAAAATCCTATTAAATAACTTGACTCCCTTATTTTTCATAGCAGCAAATTCCATGAATTTTGCATTGAATAAAAATTTAGCAATCATAGCAGTTGCTAATTTCTGTGCTGTGCCCTGAGCAGCCTTTCACTTCCCCATAATGATTTTAAAACATTATCCTGCTGTTTCCTTTTTTCTACGCCTGGCATTGAAGAGCTCTGCAAACTATTTGAATAGCACTGCTCTGAAAAAAAAAAAAATCCTGTAAAGGAGGAAAAATTAAATTCAATCATCACTCTACCCTCTGTGAACTGTGAAAGTCTTGGGAACATGAAAAGGTGCTTTGGAAAGGATGTTAAGCATTCAAAAGATTAGACAGCAATGTGCAATTAAATGTGTTCCACAACCCTTTGTCAGAGTATCCAAAACCTTACTTCTGCATGAACTTCAAATCCTCCCACTGGGAGCTTGTTCAAGTGGTTTACTTTAAACCTGTACTTTAGATATTCCATACCTTTCACTTTTATAATTCCTCAGCATATGCTAACACTGGCAGAGTTAATAGTAACTGACTAATTTTAAACCCTGTGATTACTGGAGCTGATTTATATAGTGGCTTCACTTCACAATACTGCGAATCAGGCACGCAGTAATTGCCAAGTTCAATTTTAGCTCTGTCATACTGAAGCATTAGTTTTTATGCCTCAGCTGTTGCCTCCTCCATGCTATAGAGGTAAGTTGATAATGCAGTCGGTTTTGCTGCTAAATATCATAATATTATGATACCCCATGTCAGATTCTTGCAAGCTTTGTGAGCTATGCATCACCTATTAACTAAATACTTTATTAAGGGAATGGTTGGAAAAGGTTCCTAGTCTAATTTAGCTCAGAACACTGAATACTTGAGGGGGGGAATGCAATGGTTTAATTCACCATCCATGAGAGAGAGCACCACCCCTCATCATCAACGAGCTGTGGTGGGAACTGTGAAGGGATCAAAGCAAAGCCAGTGAACACATCCCCTTCAGGGCCCTCACCCTGGACTAACACATGAAGGGACAGTGGCAGGAGCTGTTTTACCCCAAAAACCAGGAGGTTTGAGGCTGTGAGTCCTTGTCCAACAGTGGGTGGTATCTTGACCAAAGAATGGACATCACAGGGCAACCTTCCCTCCCGTCCCCATGGATGCTGCTGGGAGGGCTCATGGAGCACTGGTGGGACAGGCAAAGAGGAAAGGGTAGAGGGAATGGGGGGCACCAGGTACCCCTCACTATGAAGAGATGGGGCTCCACAGCCCAGGAACTTGCAAGAGGAATGAGATGGTGCTGCTGAACTGCTGCTGTTGCCTCGTAGCTGAACCAACACACACAGCTGGGCATTACCAGTAATCTCTTAATAGCATTTAAATCCACCCATCTCTTGGGCTTCATGCTTTAAGATGTTCTTTCATTTTTTTTTTTATTAAAGTCTGTTCATATCAAATTTAATGAGTGTGGGCAAACTGGAAGGGTCTCCTTTCCCATTCACACAAGCCTTGGTGCCTAAGGACAGTGAAGATGGTCACACAACCTGAAGCCCCAAAGTATCAGAAAAGGCTTCATGGAGGGATGCCCAAAACACAGCCCAAGGGAGGGAGACTGGGCACCTTCTCTGTGCCAGGAGGAATGCCCAGGGGCAGAGGAGTGGGGTGTGTTCTCTGGTCCAGGGTTGATCTTTGCAATCCTTTGTATGGAAACAGCACAGTGCAACAGAAAAGTCTGTCTGCACACTCAGTGCCACTCACTCCTGTTGGACAATCTGCATTGATCTTAACCCCTTCCTCCCCTCCACAGCTGCCTCATCCCCAGGCAGATGCAGAGACCCCAACCCAAGCCAACAGCCACGTGCTGGCCCCTGTGGGGCACCAGGGGCCCCTCCTTTGATGCCACTGCTCATTACTTGGCCATTCCCTGGGGAAGTTCCCTCAATCTGCATAAACCCACACAAACCACAGTTGTACAGACTCAGGACAGACCTGCAACATGGACTCACTAACAACATGGGCTTTACTCCAGCTCTCAATGTTGTTGCTTAGGAACTCAGCAAAACCCTTGGGGACAGCGGTGACCAGTTCAGTGGCCACCTTTCCCATTAACCCTCTCACCACTGGAGCAAGGCAATGAGTCTGAAGGTGTATGAGCTCCTCTTTAACTGTTTTATCCCCAGGAAATGAAACAAGATGACATGCTAAGCAGGGAGCATCCTGTAAGCCTGGAGAGTTGGAGCTCCACTCCAGAGTGGCTCAAAGCAGTGCCAGGGGCTCCTGTACCTGCTCCCTGCAGCATTTTGTAGGAGAAGGTAGGACATTTCACACACAGAGAAGGAGGAAGGAAGAATGTGGGAATTCTGCCAAATGTGTGGTCATTGGGAGAAAGGACTGGGATTGATGAATTTTTCACCTTTGAAGATTCTGGTAGAACCATGAGCTCCATGCCTCATGCTTCAGGACTCTACTCCACAAATAAATCAACCCTAGAGCCCAGGGAATTCAGAGGTGGAATTCATTCTTTGATGTCTGAAGTCACATCTTTTGCAGCCCACCAGGGATGTCTGACCAGTCTCACTGGTTTTAGAGCCTCTTCCAAGGTCGGTGCTGCTGACACACACCAGCCTGACACAAACCCCTGGTGGCTGTGTCCGACTCTGTGTAACACAGCTGGAGGATGCTCATGACACCCATGTTTTCAGAGGTCTTCCTGAGCTAAAGCTGAGCTCAAACCACACTTTCTCACTTGCATCACACCTGTACTTTCTTATGATCATCTGATGATTTCCCGGAGCGCAAACTCCCCATCAAAGTGGAGGGAGATGCCACAGCCCAGCCACAACCTCACCAAGCCTGTGCAAGAACACTGATTTCCCCAGCAGCAGGACAGGCAGGACCAGCCTGGTGCTGGACATGGGCCTCTCTCAGCACACAGGGCAGGACTGTGCTCCAGCCTTGGGGAGCACATACCAGACATGCTGGTAATGCAGAACTAACAGCACTGAGATTCCCCTAAAAAATAATCCTGGAAAGAAATCCCCTGGTAGCAATATCATTTCTCTCTCCCTTGTATATCCACTTGTACACACATTTTGTCCATCTTTCCTCTTTGTTTGAGGGACCATCCTTTCCCAAGTGCCCAACAGAACCCATTTCAGCTGCAGCCTGAGAACTCTGCTGGAACCACACGTAGTTCCAATAATACCCAAACCAAATTTTTGCAACCTCCTGAGTTTAAACAAAGCCTTGTACCCACAGTAGCCACAAAGGAAGTCAGCAGAGTTTGTCCCTATCCTCTGCTCACACAGAGCTGGGTTTCTTCAGTGCCACCACTGCACACTTGCCCGCAAAGCAGTCAGGAAGGTTTACATCCTGTGGGCACACCCTTGCCAGACAGAATCACAGAATCATGGAATGGTTTGGAAGGGACTTCCAAGACTTTCTTGTTCGCCCCCTGCCATGGGCAGGGACACCTTTCACTATCCCAGGTTGCTCCAAGCCATGTGCAACCTGACTCTGTACACTTCCAGGGATGGGGCAGCCACAGATTCTCTGGGCAACCTGTGCCAGTGTTTTACCATTCCCATTGTAAAAAATGTCCTTCCCTATGGCTAGTTTAAATTGACCCTCTTTTAGTTTAAAACCAGCACAGCAGGCCTTGACTAAAAAGTTCGTCCCCATTTTTCTCACAGGCCTCCTTTAAGTACTGAATACACAAGGTCAGGGGCTTGCACAGCATTTTACCACCCATAGTTTCATGGTTTCACACCACCCGTGAGCTCTGTTTCCCTTTTGGACAGAGAAGGAGCATTGCCACAACCAACACTGGAATTCTGCATCCTGGGGGAGGCTCTGGAATTGAGCTCCAGCATCCAGACCTGTCCCAGCAGCACATCACACACAACCCTGCACAGAAAACACGTCCTGCCACAGTGAGGAACTAATCCCTCCAGCAGGATATCCAAGTCATCCCCGGCTGTGCTTTACAATTTGTAGATAAAGAACTAAATGTTACATTAAGCTTAAAATAAAAACGTTGACACCTTTGTACAAAGAGCTCTTGACTTCTCTTTCTAATGCATTTAGCTGCTTTTTAAGAAAACGTCCTCATTATTTTATGTGAAAGGAAAAGAGGCAAGCAGGTGGTCCTGACTGCGTGTGTCTCCTACCACAGTTATGTGACTAAACTAAACATTTACATGGGTCTGAACAGTTATTTGCCATGGGGATGGAGACAGCAGAGCCTCCAGATGCTGTCCTCCTAATACCTGCTATATTACATAGAATCATGGAATGGTTTGGGTTGGAAGGGACATTAAAGCTCATCTTGCCCCACCCCCTGCCATGGGCAGGGACACCTTCCACCAGCCCAGGTTGCTCCAAGCCCTGTCCAACCTGGCCTTGGGCACTTCCAGGGATGGGGCAGCCACATAATTGGATACTGCAGGAAAACCAACCTGTGCCAGGTTTCCAGTGGCCTCAGCTCGCTCTGTGTGTGTGCAGTTCTGTGAGCTGGCTCTGGACACAGCTCAGATGTGGGTGCTCAGGAGCCTTTGGTGACAGGCTGGGCATGGTGACAAGTGACCTCACATTGCTACTTATGCAATTCCTGACACACACAGCACCAGCAGCGAGGCATTTTCCCACTGCTTCCCATCACATGTGTCAGGGTTAGGTACAGTTATGAAAAAAAAATAAAGAAACAAACAAGAAACCCCCCAAACTGCAAGTCTAAGTTGGTGTTCAGATGAGAAAATCAAAGATATTTCACCCAAGTCTTTATTCATGTGCTGACACATGAGGAGGGTAAATTTATAATGTTGAAAACCTTCTTGCCCACCTTGCAAAGCACCCAGTGCCTCCCAGTTTCAGATGTAAATGCTGTAACCAATTTGTTGGGATTGATGCTGCATGAGTGAGGGGAGGGAAGGGAGGAGGGGAGGAAGGAGGGAAGGGAGGAGGGAAGGGAGGGAGCATGAGGGATTACATCAAGAACCAGCCCCCAGAGACCTGTGTGATGCACATCCTCACATCATGCTGTCAGCTCCAGCATCCAGTCCCACTGGGTTTATTTGCTCCAGAGCAGGAATTCATTTTTCACTCAACTAATGTAACTCCAAAGTGCTTTCAAACAATATTCCTCTAATAGAGACATTATAACAGCCATTATTTTCCTGTTTGGAGTTAAACTAAGCAAATACAAAGGTAACTTTATTTTAAACAAACCACCATCATCACAGAAAATGGTTACCAAATATTCTCCCTCACCATATAGGTAATTTAACTTCCATTTTTGCTCTTTTTGAAGAACACAACAACACCAGTCTGGCAAACACTGGTTTGTTCAGCAACAGGGTAAGACACTGGAAAACACTTCCCTCCAAATCCTCTTTCTTAATGAGAGTTAAGAAAGCTCTGTTTAATAATGTCTTTAATTTCAAGCTCTCTTTCTAGAAAAACATATATATACCAATGACCCACTGAAAAAAAAACATTCTTTCTAAATTATTCCCAGTTATTATGTTCTTGAAAGTATTCCTAGTCATCTGTGACCTACTATCAGGCTTCCTACCCATCCCACCAGCATCTGCAGGGGCTGGGAGGGGGTTGAATTTGCTGCTATCACTGGGTAAATCCGAAGCAGCTCAGAGGAAACAAAGAGATTTGCTCCACAGGGAGCCAGCCCAATCCATGCCACGATAATGCTTGTTCAGACCATCTCTGACTTCAGGCCTGTTCACAGAGCCTGGAGCTCCAGGTCACACTCAGCATCAGTCCCCCTGGCAACTTTATGTGCATGCAGGTGATTTTTAAGTGTCAGGTTTATTAAGCAGCACGAATCCTGCTCACAGGCTCACCTTCTGGGAAGCAACCCAAAGATGCCACCACTACCACTCTGAGGGTTCTTTCGGTACCATGGAACCGAGGTGGGCACAGTTTTCCAGGTGGGATGAAATCCTGAGATGCCCAAGCCATGCTGCATCCCAGGTGAAGGGCTCCAAAAAGGGTGGCAGGTGGGAGATCTTTGCTAAAATCATTGAAGTGTCTTTGTACAAAGCTTTGTCCTGTCCCCCTCATCACCTCCTGTGGATGCCATGGGCAAAAATGCCCTGCTGTGGTTTATAAAGCTCTGCCAGGGTGGAGGCTCCACCACTGCATCCCTGTGCTCCCATCAGGACTTCTTGGTCCTCAAGGATTTAATTTGACCATAATGAACATAGAGATGAAGTGAAGACTATTTCTCCCACAACTGTTGCTCACTGAGCCTTGTGCCAAAATATCCTTGGAATCCAAACCCTCTTCTGCACAGTGCCCACCACAGTGCCCAGCACAGGGCACTACATGGTGCTGGTGCCAGTCCCTGCAGGTCTCAATGTCCCTCTGAAGACAACCTATTGGATGCTGAGGCACTTCACAGGAGCACACTCTGGATTCACAGCATCACGGAATGATTTGGGCTGGAAGGGACCTCAAATATCATCTCATTCCAACCCCTCTGCCATGGGCAGGGACTCCTTTCACCAGACCATCCCACCTGCTCTGTATGTGAGCCACAGGATGCATGCAGACATACCAGCAAGTCCAACAGCTGCTGCAGGCTGCAAGAACATCCTCTTTAACCTCCAGTCCCACTGCAAGGCCACCACAGAAGGAATACAATGGCCAGGACACCAAGACAGCTTTGGCTGGACCCAGTCCCTGAACCCAAATTCATAGCTGGGTCTGTTCCACTTCATCCCTAGTTTAAGAAATGGCATTTTTTAGCTGAAACTCGAGAGATGCATGAAAAGTGTCCTGCACAAGTAGGTTGGTTGTTGCAGAGCATCTCACAGCCATGCTGTGCTCCAGCAGGACCATCAAAGGAGCCAACCTGGACATCCTTTACATCTCTGGCAGGGTGGATTAACTGGACACTGCAATGGCAACAGTTATCTTAAGATTTCAGCAACCTTATAAAGGCTTATTCATTAGCCTTTCTGCTCCAGAAACAAGTTCTGCCTTCATTTACACCTCTACAGATTGACCAGCTCAAAGGAGGTTTTAACTTGGACAAATTTTATCAATGAATTCAAATCTTGAACTAAATCAGAAGGAGAAATGGATTTACCCTAATCCCCTCCAAACATTCATCAGCATCACCTGTCAGCTCAGCAGGACTTAAATCTCTTTTTAATCTCTCAAAAACAGTGGAGTAGATGGGGAAGAGGTTGGAAACACAGCAATGGTGGATCTCTCTCTTATTTTCTTCTTTTTTTTTAAAATAATTCTGGCTGCCAAATCACATTAAGCAGCACATGGACATTCAATAAGATTTTGCTAATATCACTTTCCAGGTAAACAACTTGTTTGGTTGTCAGGCCCACACTGTCTGGCATAGAGGAGGTGCCCACCCAGCAGCCTTGAGGGGACACAGTGTGTCCATGAAAGAGCTGGAATTCCGTCATCTGGCTGGCAGCGAGCACAGGGACAGCACAGCCAGGCTTTGCCCCACATCATGGATAGGAAAGGGGTGGAAATGCACCAAGTGGTAGCACAGAATCCCACCCACAGCACCCACCAACCCTGCTGCAAACCCACCAGCACAAACACCAACACCACTGCCAAAAATCAGGCTTTGCCACGCAGGTACCACACTCTCCAAACAGCTCAAATCCCAGCTCTGAGCGACTTCCAGGGTGCTTTCATGCCTCCCACTAAAACTCCCAGAGACAACAGCCACATGGCTCAGATGGCTGGGGTTGTCATGGCCAGTGGCATCCCACCCCTTGGCTGCTGAGCCCGGGGGACCCCCGGTGCCATGTGCCTGATGGCAGCAGAGTCGGCGCGGGGGCGAATCCGCTGCGGCGCCTTTGGGAGCCCCCGGATCGGAGCGTTAGCGTGTGATTCGAGGTTTACATAACACCACCACATGATTTTGGCAGAAACAATTGGTATTAGCAAGGGAAAGGAAGCATCAGGAGCAGCCGGCGGAGCAAGGAGACACCTCTCGCAGCAGCCCCCAGGCTAAGAGGAAAATAAATAACAAAAGCAACAGAAGCAACGCTTGGGCAGCAGAGAGGGAGAGGGGAAGCCTCTGCAAAGCAAAGCAAAGCAAAGCCTGAATCGTGGCTGAGATGAGCAGGGAATTAAACTTTCCTTCGTCACCTCCTTCCCACCCCCATCAGACTAAGTTTTCTGCTTCATCCAGGTGCTCCAGTCACTGCTGCAACAGGAACACAGTGCAGGGAAAGCCGCATTGCACAGGGCAACACAGGGCTGAGCAGCTCCTGCTGAGCCTCCATCAGCCCCAGGGCCACTAACTGAGGGGCTTGGTGGTGTCCCAAGGCATGGAGCACTCTGGATAACCAGCCCTGAGGATCCTGGATCCGCCCCCACAGCGCTGCACTCGGAAACCTTCAGTCACACTCACTTCACCATTTTTAACTCACCTCATCCTGGCTGGTGCTGGGTTGCAGTCTGGGAGGTTACATTTATCACAGAATCATATAATATTCTTAGTTGGAAGTGACTCACAAGGATCATCAAAGTCCAACTCCTGGCCCTGCACAGGACAGCACCAAGAATCCCAAAACAGATCCAGTGGATAAAGCAAAAGCCCCAAAGAAGGCTGGATCTCCCTGTTGCCTCCAGCTGTGACCAAAGAGATGAGGCCACCAGTTTCAGGTGGCCAAGGTAGCCCCTGCCCTGCTGTACTTGCCATGGTGCCATCAAGAATGATAGAATTGTTAAGCCCTCCAAGACCATCAAGTCCAACGATTAACCCAGCACTGCCAAGCCCACCCCTAAACCACATCCCCAGGCATCATATACATCTTTTGAACTTCCAGGGATGGAGCAGCTGTGATGAGAGAACAGGATGACAACCCCCAGCCCTATTTCACAGCATCTGAGGACTTCTGGTCCCTCAGCACTCTGGCCTGAGGCCTTGGGAATGGGGAGAGCCACAGCATCTCTTCAGGAGCCTCTGGGTCCTACAGTCTTCCTGCTCTAAGTGCACTAAGCCTGTTCTCTGGACATTTTTGTGCCAAGCAGAGCATCCCTTCCAAGCTGGCACTGCCCCCATGCTCATGGCAGGATGACAGTGACACAAGCTGAAGCCCCAGAGCTGGCAGCACACTCTTCCTGCCTCCGAGCTACCCAAGATTTCCAGCTATGGCAGCCAATAAGAAGCTCCAGTTGAGCTTCAGAACATTGTATGACAATTCCTCAAACCAAGAAGAGACTGAAATCCGTATTTCCCAGGGAATTCAAGCAGTGCTTTGCTGAAAATGGGAATTTTATCAGTGACTTCACATGCAGCTTGTGGAGGGAAGCTCTGGATAGCAGGCCTGCAAATCAAGCTCAGTCAGAAAAGTTTCCATGATAAACTTGGATTTGCCTGTAACACAAGGAGCCTGTTTTAGAGTCTCAGAATGATTTGGGTTGGAAGGCACCTCAAAGACTATCCTGTGCCATGGACAGCCCAGGAAGGTGCAAGACTGGGAAAGGCAGATGATAATTTTGTACAAAGCTGCCCTTGTTTCCAGCTCTTCACTAATTTCCTCTCACATTTGCATGTTGTGACCTTTCCAGGCTAAAAAAAAATGAAATGAATGAATGAATAAACAAATAAATAATAGTAACACATGCAGGGAAAGGATGCCAGAGCCAGCTCTGGAGCCTGCAATCCTCATCCCTGCTCCTCTAGGATGTGTTTCTAAATCTCAGTCAATACCACATGTTTTCCAAGGAACGAGGCATTTCACATTTTATTAATTCCAACTAAAGCCCTTTTTATTACAAACTTTCTATTTAGCATTTGATTGCAACCAGCACCACTGAGACTCTCACTGTATCAGGGCAGAAAATCTACTGATATTTTTCTCTCCTGCCATCTCAATCCCAGAAGGTGCTGTTGGAATTCAGTTTAAATACACTTCGAGAGGTCTCTTCCAGCCTAAGCTATTTTATAATTTTAAACATATATTTGTTTCTTTGGAGCTCACACATAAATTTGATACCCCATTTCCACAGATGACCAAAGCTACATGTTGTTATTCCCACCAGGATTTGGCCTCTCCCAAAGAAGGCCACTACATGCCAAACCAACTCATTTAAAGGGCTGAAAGCCGATGAAGTTAAAAAGATCATTTTGATATTTCCCCCCCTTTCTAAACCCAACCCTTGAGTGGAAAAAATTATTTAATATAGTTTTCAAAAAACTAACACTCTGGTTTCATTTAAATTAAATGCTTAAATACTCCACATGTATTGTTTGGCACAGCCAGGACAGAACTATCTGCTTTGCAAACAGATGGCCACCCACTAGTCATTTACCACCTTGACAGAGAAATGCAGGTTGTCAATTAAGTAAAAAACAAAATGCCTCTCATCTTCAGTTCACATTATGACTTGTAGCTTTTTCTCTTTATCCTAAGTGGGAAAGAAAAATTAAATATATATTTATATAAAACTCCCACCTAATAATGCAGGCACGACTGGTTTTCTTGGCATGTAATAAATGCTGTTCTGAGCTTTAACAGATTTATCACATTTAAACCACTGTGTCGCCAACATCCGTCTGGGGTCGAGGAGCCCAGCCCATAATTCCAGAGCTGGTCCCTAAATATCCCTGGATTGAAGGCTGACCTCACTGTCTGGCTGCAGGGTTGGACCCTCGGCGCTTGCTGGAAGGTTTTTCTCCGAGGGCTGTTTGATCTTCAATCAACAACGCTTATCAGTGCTAAAGTCTGCCAGCCATTCCCCAAAGTTGGATATTTTTAACAGCACATTCTTCTTCTTCCCCTTTGAATGCTATTTAGAGACAAGATAATGCAGCAGGGGGAAAGTTGCCTCCCTGGGTTGAACATGGACAAACAGAGCAGGATCCTATCAGGGAGGGGGAATTTTTTCCAGTGCTACAAGCCCCAGTTTCTGTGCCTTATGTTACCCACCCCCCCCAGTATTTCTGCTTTTTCTACTTCACATGAGGTCCAAATGCTTTATTGTGCCCATTGCATAAGTTGGGACAAACCAAGATCATTCAGTTACGTGTTTCCATACAAAACTTCCACTAAAGTTTTCATAAATTTAATTCCCATGCTGTCAAAGTTTCTTTTCTTTTTGTTAAGGACTCCAGGGCATGCTGCCCCTCTTCTGACACGAGAGACTAGAGATGTAATTCCCTAAAAATAAATCATTCTTCCATTGTAGGCACACTGTGCTGAGCTGGCTCACTGTATAAAAACCCTCTGCTTGAAGAAGTACCCATGAAAAGTGAGAAACAGGGAATGGATCTAAACTACTATTGACAGAGAAAAAAATTAGAGTTCTGTAACTGTAAGTTATGCAACAAAATCACAGACTGGTTGGGGTTGGAAAGGACATTAAAGATCACCAAGTTCCACCCCTTGCCATGGGCAGGGAGAACTTGCACCAGCCCAGGTTGCTCCAAGCCCTGTCCAACCTGGCCTTGGACACTCCCAGGGATGGGGCAGCCACAGCTTCTCTGGGCAACCTGTGCCAGGGCCTGCCCACCCTCACAGGGAAGAATTTCTTCCCAATGTCCCATTTATCACTGCCCTCTGGCAGTCTGAAGCCATTCCCCCTTGTCCTGTTGCTCCAGGTCCTTGTCCCAGGTCCCTCTCCAGCTCTCCTGGAGCCCCTTTAGGCACTGGAAGGGGCTCTCAGGTCTCTCTGGAGCCTTCTCTTCTCCAAGTGAACCCCTTCAGCTGTCTCAGCCTGGCTCCAGAGCAGAGGGGCTCCAGCCCTTGGAGCATCTTTGTGGCCTCCTCTGGATTTGCTCCAACAGCTCCATGTCCTTCTTGAGGCCCCTACCTGCCACCTTCCCAGGGAGGTGCAGGAGATGTTCAGGGAATTAACTGCTGGGCAAACCCACATCTTTGAAAGAGAAAAGACTTTCAGGATGCCCTGGGCTCTGCTTGCACTTCTCCAAGGACCCAGATCTCCTGCAATGGATGCTCAGCAACATGGATGGCTCAAATTATCAATAAAATAAGTGCCAAATGTCTCAGCTGCCCAAAATGAGCCACTACTTCTGGAGACAGAGATCTAGGCCAGTTCACAGAGAGGACAAATGGCAGAGCCACCACTCAGCCCTTATCTCCCAACCCTGACCACTGGCAGGCACAGGCTCCACCCTGCAAGCAGGAGATGGAGAAGAAGAGGAAGATGATGGCTTTCTCTGATGCAGAAAGCAGGGGAGGAGTGTGGTGCTCAGGCAGGGAGGAGAAAAGGGATGGAGCCTCCCTGATGAGTCCAGATGGGAATGGAAACTCTGAGTCATCGGTAGGTTTTGTGGGAAGAGAAACCTGCTAATGTGATCCAGCTAATCCGATAAAAAAGTGCTCCTTGCCATCGCTGAGGTGGACCAGGACCCACAGAGTCACAGGGAAAATACAACCTGGGTGACAGCGAGGACAGTGACACGTCACCAGTGGGCAGTGTGGCACGTGCCAGCACATCCAGAGCTTGTCCTCCACCTCCTCTGAGCACCACAGTGCCAGGGATGTCCCAGACCTTCTCCACAGGGCTGGGCAGTCTTTGCTGCCTGGAAGAATATACACATCAGGAGTGGGAATAAACACATTCTACCACCCACCCTGCTGGGGAACAGGTCCTCATATTGCCACCCCCCTTCTCCAGCTCCCACTAAGTCATGAGATCCCTAGAAACACTCAAAAAAAGAGAGGCAGCATGAGAGCAAGGGGCTGCATCCTTAAACCAACAGAAAAAAATTAAAACATCTCCATTTTAAACACTGGCCCAATCCAGCCTCCTGTGTCCAGGTCCAGGCTAGAACTGGAGGTCAAGGGACTGCCTCGGACCAAGACTCACCCAATTTCTGTGGATGAGGGTCCTCAGAAGCCTCGTGCAGCAACCAGCACAAACCAGTGCTCAAACATTCTCTCCACAGCAACAATTCCTGGTCGAGGGCCCCCGTTTAGCACTTCCCTCCCAGCTCCCTCCGCCACCGAGCTGAGCCGCAATCGCACAGTCGTCAGGAAGAGATTTAATTATATCTGCAGAGGTCAAGCAATCTATGCAGGAGATGACGGCGGAGGAGAGAAATTCTGGGGCACAAGGCACAGATTTCGCCTGCAGCAGCCAGGGCCATTTCTCAGGGAAGAAATGGCATCCATCAGAACAAACCCTCCAGGGGGAAACAATGGGAAGAGGTGGGGGGGGAGGCAGACAATTAATATATTTAAATCTGGTCATATAAGTGTGAAATCAGGCAATTTAATGCTGTTTTCTATCACTTTTTTTGTGTGTGTATTTTTTTAATAGTGGTTCGATCAGTGCTTGTTTTAGTAAGTTTTGTTGGGAGATTTCTCCCTTCTGAAGCTGAACTGTGTATCCCAAACTATACACTATAATTATATATAATATATATTTTATATAAGATATATTTTATAAAAGATACATTTTATATAAGATACATTTTATATAATAAACATTTTATATAATGTATATTTATAGTTATATAATATATTTAATTATATTTCTATAATATAATATTTATATAATTATATAGTGTATATATTAACTATTACATATAACAGATTATTCATATTTTACATAATGTATATTTATATAATTACATAGTGTATATATTAACTATTCCATATAATAGATTATTCATATTTACTATTGAATATAGCATATAGCATGTTCTATATAATTTATGTATAATATTACATAATATACATTACATATTCTATTGTGTAATTCAGTTATATTAAAACAGGTGTGTAAAATCACAAAGGTGGAACATTAGAGCTTAAACCACCAATTAGGATTTAATAGCACAAAAGCTCTAATCACACTAACACTTTACCCTGACTTGAGAAAGACTGAGTAAGACATCAAGAAGAAGCAGAGGTGCTGGTACACGACAGTTCAGACAGAAGCCGTGCACTCACCGGATGGAAAATTGTCAAGGAAAACACATTAGCAACACAATAACTTATTTTTAATGTAGAGCTGTTAGGAAAACACAATTATATGCTTCATTTATACTGCACGATATAACCCAACTTATGGTGAGAGCATTTAGAGCTCGTTTTGCGAAAGGAAAAAACAACAGAGGAATATAAAGGTAATAAGGAGAAATTGTGCACCTTGAGGGGATAACACTCCCCCTGCCCAGTGGGACCAGTTCACGTGGAGCATCCTCACCTCCCTCTCCTTGTACCCAGCAGCAGAGATGCAAAGTGAAGGCAGAATGAAAACAGACATTTTTCTTCAAATGCTGCAGAAATATCACAGTGGTGACAACAACCACAGGAAAGGAGCTGGCAGTGCCCATCCCTACAATGAGCAAAAGCTGCAAGAGCTCAGTTCCAGGTGCTCTCCTGCTGCCCTGGCATGAGGATTAGCCAGACAATATCCAAGCTATAGGATGCTCCGGTCTGGTACAAGCAGAATACAATTCATGAACAAGATGTTTTCTCCATTATGGGTGTACGAACTGATCCCAGCACCTACTCCAAGATCAGATGTCCAAATCCAGAGCTGTTCATGGATTTACCCCACATTGTGTTGGTGTGACATGCACACTTTGGGCCACTTTGGACTTTGGGTTTAGGGGACAAAGCTTATAAGTCATTTGAAGAATCATAAATAAATCAGAGAAACTTGTACTAATTTTGATCCTGAATTTTTGCTCTCTTGATGCCTCTTCTGATACAGGGATCAGACCTTGCAAGGTCATTCAGAACCAGCCTCAACATACTTGTTGTTATATACAAGACAGACCAGTCTTCAAAACATCTCACATTGTTCCAAAAACAACCAGATTAAAGCCTTCCCTCTGTGCACGCAGAGAGAACAATTTCTATGAATGGATGGACATTCATTATTTAGCTCCCAATTCCTGACTTAAAGCCCAAGGCAAAATGGAGCTTCAAACATTTTCTGCTCACAACCCATCAGAGACAGCTCCATAGAATGCAGGGCTGTCCCACTGAGTAGCTCAGCCACTTTTCTTAGGAAGCCCTTGCCCATGTTCAGGTCCTAAAAAAATAAAAATCCTCATTTGCAAATCAACAGGAGCTGCCTGCCAAATGAGAATGAGATGGGCCTCAAATTAAAAATCTGCTGGACTTTGTTCTCCATCCAAAACCCTCCATCTCCAAAGAAAGATTTATGCTACTTCAAAACAGACTTGGCTTCGAAAGTAGAAAGGCAAAGAATATATTTTATCTTCCAGAATGGCAAAGCTGTTCTGGAACAAGGAAAAAGGGACCATGTTTATCACTGCAATGTACAATTTATTGTGAAAGTCAAAACAGAACGTTCCACAGAAACGCATTTGCTGATCGACCCAGGCTCAATACCAGCAGCTCAGATCCCATTTCTGAAGGGTTCTTAAAAGAAGACGACAGCATTGGTTGCAGATTAATACTCGTCTCACGACTAGTAGATTTTAATTATCCATAATTTATGATGGTGCACTGGCAAAATAGTTTTTGCCAATTTATCAGCCTAAAAGGCAAGACAGAGGGTGTGTCTGGAGATGCAAAGCCACAGAGTCCCACTAGAAAGATCCGGGAAAAGGTTTGATGGTGCTCTGGAATCCTACAGAAATGCTGCAGAGTTACCAGGGCCCCTCAGAACAGGGGTTCCCAAGGACCACAGGCACTCCCAGGATGACAGCAGTGTGTCTGCTCTGCAAGGATTTGGTATTCCCAGGCTGGATGCTCCTCCTTCCCATCAATCATTGCCCTCGGTGGAAACTGGGCACTGTGCTACCAAGTCTGATCACTGGAACACCAGAAGCAACTAAGAGGAATTTATATTTAAATTTATTTCTGCAGGAAGAATAGAGAGATGTTAATTCACTCCCCGAAGATGCCCCTGGGGAGCAGAGAGCAGGATCACTCCTGCATCACAGCATCACTGCACACCCTGTGTGAAAGAGCACAGGGTACCATGCACAGGCAGAATTCCTGCCATATACCACCCTTGCCAAGGCAATTTTCCCTGAGCTGAGAAGGAAAAACTCGCTTCTATACTTTGTGGACTCACAATTCAGGATCTGAGAAAATCCTTCCATGCTGCTATGTCAGCCAGCACACTGTGGCTAAAGCTCTGCTAAGAGCAGAACAGCCCCGCTGTCACTAAACTGCCTGGTTTTTCTCATGATTTACTTATTGTGAAATACAGTTGAAGAGTCTCTCTAGAGCTGAAGTAGGAAAAATCCTCAAATTTTCTTGAAGCAGCTGGTGAGATGTGAAAATACCCCACCACAGAGCAACAACCCCCTTAGGTGGAGCAGGAACGCGCTGCCTCTCACTTGTAACACCACCACAACACACAGGCAGCCTGAAATCCTGTGAAAGCTCTACTTCCCTGGCAAGGGAGCAGGCGGGGGTCTGCAGCAGGTACAACTGCACCAGGAAAAAGGCCAGAGGGGACAGAAAAAGGGGATTTAGACCCAGATTTAAATGAGAAATCCAAAACAGAGGTGTTTCCCTCAGCGGGGTTCAGGTGGCAGATGACAGAGACGGGTGTCGCAGTTTGGACGAGGGCTCCTTGCAGAGATGGTACCACATTCAGCTGAACCTCCCCAGTCCCTTGTGGCCACTGTGCACACACAGGAGGTGATTCTGCTGTGCAGTCCCAGTGATGGAGCAGCTCCTGGATGCAGCACATAGGAAGGAGGTGTGTGTGGGGCCAGCACCCAGCGTGGGAAACACTCATTGCAGTGTGTCCTTTCGGGTGGCTCCAGGAAGGTGCTGTTCCTTATCACCCCCACACCTCGGGCTGAGCCTCTGCAGCCCTAAAAATCCTGCCAAGGAGCATCAATCCTGCAGGCTGTGAGCAGCAGCTCCCTGGGCACCGGGAAGTTTGGGGGTGGCTCCACTTCCCAGCTGCCATGACAGGCTGCTCCGTGCAGGATCAAGTGACAGGGACTGGTGTACATGGGGAGCCCTTTTTCTGTGCTTCAGTGCCACCAGCATTCCCAATGCATCAAAACTCCTCACCAAGGAAGGCTCCTTCTCACCCTGCCTGACAAGGGTGGGAGGGATCCCATTATCCAGTCATGGGTGCCCAGCCCCTTGCCAACCCACTCCATCCCCCACCCAGTGGCCAGCCCTTCGAGGGAAAACAGGGATGCTGGGGAAGTGCTTATAGAAGAGGTATAAGTACCCTCTTCCAGGGGAGACCCCGAGTGAACCTACGTTCCCATTTCATTATCCCTCTAAACACCCCTTGTCCTTTCAGAAATGGAAATGCTGATGCGCAATGGGCCCCTCTGTAGCTGCAAAGAGAAATTGTGGCTTATTGCAGGGCACGGGAGGGATCAGAGACCTCCCAGTAACAACATCATGTCCAGTAAGTGCACCAAACAATTCCATTAGCATTTCAGGATGCTCTGAGCTCAGGCACATCTCCCCAGCAGCTCATGGCGATGGGCAGAGCTCTGCCATGATCCCAGCGAGTTATTTATGCACAGTGACACGGCACAGTCCCTGCCAGCATCACTGCCTCCCTCCAAATAAACAAACGAAGCAGCCCTTTGGGGAAGAAAAAAAAAAACCAAAAACAGGTGAACCTGAACAAAACAAGCCCTTTAAATCAAAGGGGTTTAGAGCTCTTCCCTAAAGTCAGTGAAGCAGGAAGACAGTAAAGAGCCTGTAAGTGCTCCTCACCCAGGGTCCTTCCCAGAGATGGATTTTATCCGGGATGTCTGCACGCGATAGTGGGAGAACTTCTGATTTTTCCAGTCCACCCTACCTTCCTCTGTAGCTTTTTTTAGTGGAAATGCTTTGAGGCAGACACTGGTTTAGCCCAGCTCTGAGCTGAGCTGCCAGCACTGGACAGGAGCAATGGGTTGGGACTGGTGTGAAGTTCTGGAGTTTCCCAGAGTATCCCATGTGGCTCCGAGAAGCAGCAGGGCTCAGGCAGTGCTCTCCATGGCAGGCACGAGGTGACAACATGCTGTTGGTGATCCTCAGCTGTGTCCCACCCCACTCCAGCCGGAGTTCTCTGAAGCAAAGGCAGCAGGAGGCACCTTTGCCCATTCCACACCGTCCACGGTTTGATGCTGAAGTTAAAACCGCTATACCTGCACTCGGCCAGGAAAACAAAGTCAATCATTTCATCTCTGGCTTCGTTCCAGCAGCCTCATCCCACAGACAAACGTGCACGGCTGTGCATAAGCAAATGTCATTTGATAACTCAGAAAAGAAAAGAAGGGGGAAAAAAAAGCGCCCTGAACATCAGCAAAGGGTAAGTCACTTCCTTTCTTCTCCCGCTGCCTTAAGATCCTCCGTAGCAGTGACAACAGCAGCATCTGGTGGCAGTGGTCAGTACCTGGGGTGCTCCTCTCCGGTGTCCCATCCACCCTGGGCAGCACCAGCGCCCATCGCACCCGCCCGGGCTGAGCTCGCTGGAGACCCAGGAGAGGCGATTCCCGCAGCCTCCCGGCGCAGCACGGCGAGGACCCGCGGATCAATTGCGAGCGCCTAATCCGGGACTAATCTCAGGGATTCAGGCCACGGATGAGCTCACGACGTGGGGCCCCAAGGCTCGGGTGGGCAATGCTGGGGGCACACCGGACCAAAGAGCCCCACATGGCACGGGGCGCTGCGGCGCTGCGGGCACGGCCGCCAGCCCCAGCCCTGCACGGAAGGCTGGAAGGCAAACTAAATCGTGTCGACATCTAACAACTTCTGGGTAAAATCGAGTTCCTAAAGGCAGCAGGGTTTGGGGGCAGCCGCGGTTCCCAGTGGCACACGCTCCCATGATCCCAGATTCCGGCTGGTGTTTCAGTGCACGGCTGTCCTGCTCGCAGCTGACCCAGCTCTCGTTAGTATTTTAAGAGCATTTTAAGAGCAACGGCAACGATAATAAAGCAGTTTGAAACGAGCAGCGTGTGGATACGGGCGAAAACAAGCGAAGTTGTTTCCTTTGTGCATGATCTGGCATCTCCAAAATAAATGAGAAATAGTAGGTTTGCTACAACTTAATAAAAAGAGATAAATAGCCCAAGTGGCAGAAAGCAGTTAAATACCTATCTTGATACATAAAGATTAATTTGTCATGTCTGGAAGCCAAACGGCTTTCCCTCTGTTTGCGTCTAAAGAGTTTGATCACAAAGTACCACAACAGTGAGATGAGAACATCCTGAGCTGCCGTCCCAATGCAAGAGAGTATTTTCTCCCTTAATTAACTTTTTCAAAACAATTACCCGAATTTGGTCCGGGAGGCAGTAAGGATTCTGTCTCGGATCTTCCCCCTCCCTCCAAAGGGATCCGTATCCCACGGCTTTGTAGCTGAAACATCAGCGCTGTTTACCCACACCAAGGAAGACGATACTTGCAGAGAACTCCTTATCCCTGAAGGAGCATCTCTCCGCTTCGCCTTCTCTAGGATGAAGGAAATTTCCTACCGCACCTCCGCGCTCTCAAATATCCCCTGCGCATCCCTCTCCCGTTACAAGAGGAGGGTGCTTCGCTTTGCAGCTGCAGCGAGCGGGGGAAATGTGGGTTAGGGAGGTCTGGGCGCCGCGCTGTGGGTCTGGGGGCACACAGACACCCCCACCCCAGGGCTGGGTGCCCCCTCGGAGCGAGCGCAGCGCCAGGGCCCGCGGGCAGGTGGGGGACGGAGAGGGGGACGGGGCCGGACCCCCCGCGACCCGGCCCGGCGGCTCCTCAGCTCGTGAAGAAGGTGCAAAAACAACAACACAGCGAAGAACAACAGGAAAAAAGTACCCGACAACAAATGCAACAACAACCCCCCACCCCGCACCGCGCATCGCTCCGGACCGAGCGCTCCCGGAGCGGAGAAGGTTAAACCAACCCGGCACGGACACACCGACACCCGCTCCCGGCCCGCCCCGCCGAGCAGCGCCCCGGGCTCGGGCTCCCCCCGCTCCGCTGCCAGACCACTTTCAAAATTCCCTCCCGCAGGAGCCCGCCGGGCGCTGCCGGCACTTGGCTGTGCCCGCGGAGCGGCGGCGGGACGAGCCGAGCGCAGCCCCGGGGGGACCCCCGCGCACCCCCGCGCCGGTACCTTGTTGCAGTGATAATAATCCAGCGGCCCGAGGCAAGTGGGGTCTGCGCCGGGCAGGGAGCCCACGGCGGGGGGGGCGGAGGGGTAGAACCGAACGTCCATGCCGGGGCTGCGGGCGGCGGCAGGCGGGGGCTCCAGCGGGCATGGACCCGGCTGCGGCGGCGGCGGTGCCTCTGGCGCGGGGAGAGGGCGGGGAGAGGGCGGGCGGCGGCGCAGGGGGGGCGGGCGGCGGCCCCCGGCCCGCCCCGCTCCGCACCGCCCCGCGCCGGGGCCGCTATTGTTCGCGGCGGGGCCGGGCGGCTCCTCCCGCGGCCGGTCCCGCCGGGGGCTCGGGCAGCGCCGCTGGAGCCCCTCGTAGCAGCGCCGTGCGGTCCCTCTCGCCCGTCATCCCCGGCCGCCCCGGCGAGCGGGAGGCTGAGACAGCCGGTTCGCGCTCCCCCGGGGGGGAGCCGGGCGCGCCTTGTGTGCCCCCCAGGCTGCACCGACACGCCGTGCTCGGTGTTCCTTCTCCCAGCACAGGACGGTGCCCAGCAGGCTTCGCTTCCCTCCGCACCTGGTGCCCACCCGCTGGCGAAGGATGCTCTCCAGCGCGCTGACACACCCTAACCAGGACCCCAATGGGTGTCCCAACTAGATTCCCTCATTTAGAGCCCCTAAATGCACCTTATTTCTGGAAGGCCCGCGCCTCCCCACGCTCTCTCCCACCCCTGGGAACAGCCAGTCTCAGGCTTCGCACCTGGCATTGCCTTCCTGCTCCCCAAGGCACGGGGACCCACGTTCTCACACCCCCCACCCCGCCAGCATTCCACTCCTCCCCGTCTTTATAGATCCTGGCAGCACCCACCCATGGCCACCCTCTCTGCTATCCCGCTCCAACTCCCACGGGCCGGGACTTCCAGCGCACGGCAGGGTGGAACCCCCAAACGTGGCTGTGAGCAGGGAGGATGCTCGGAGGGCACAGGTTGGGAGTGCCCCGGGGTTCCTCCTTGCTGCCCCGCTGCCGCGGGTTCCACGCTCTCCCGCTCCCTTCCAATGTCTCACAACCGATCTCTTTAAAAAAGCAGCCCAGAGAGAGAGAATATCATGTATAGAGTGTTTGTGCAGTACGTTATCCCATTCCCAGACAGAGGGAAATGCTTGGAAGTTACAGCAAGCGATCCATATGCTCACAGAGAGCTGGGACAGGGACGACAGAGGCAGTTTTCTGGCAAATTTCCGATAGAAATGCTTTTTTGTTTTGGTTTTTTTTTCTAAAACCTTCTGACTCCAAAGGCATATTTGCAATGTGCGCCCTTCAGGTCTCTCTGTAGCTGGAAAACGGAGCTAAATAAATGCTGAGTTCTTCCACGAGAGTCTTTCATTGCAAAAGCGTGGCCAACTCCTGCCAAATTCAGGGAGGGGGAGGCGGGCTGGGGTTTCGAGGGAATGCCAGCTCCAGGAATCAAGTGATTATGTAAAAATTGTAGCTGTCTTTTAAATTAAAAACAAGCTTTCAGCCCTCGTGACGGTGGAAAAAAATTGATTTAAGGATAAAGATTGACTCGGGCACCAAAACTGCTTCACATTTATTATTATTTTTCGAACTGTATGATTTTTTTGGAGAATCAGCATCGATCCTTCTGCATTTAGCAGCAAAGCAGGTCGGCTTGGAGGAGTTCTCCACCAGGCAAGCTGCTCCGAGGGCTCCAGGTCGAAGGCATTTTAGAGATGCATAATATTTTGCATTAAAACTTTGAATATCTGTGCTCGGCTGATCTGTGCTCTTCCTGATTTACACACACAGAGAAAGGACTGGTTTGCTTCTCTCCCTGTTTCAGCAAATACTGAACTGACATGTCACATTATTAGAGCTTCGTTATTTTTGTAAAACCCTCCCTAGTAGAGTGACTGGTATATTATGAAGTATAAATAATTAAAACTAAATGAGAGTTGTCAAAATAATGGAACAAAGTGTATTTTATGATGCATTATTCTGGCTTGTTTATCCACAAAATTCAGTAATTAGTAAGCAGCCTCTGAGTCATTAGCAAGGTTTTACTGTATTATTATCTTTATTAATTATCATAATTATTATATTTCATATATTGTGGAGTCATTGCTAGCAGCTTTGCAGTTAAGGCTGAATTGGCTCTTCCACTAAAAGCAGGATTTAATTCTGTTGTTCCCTACAAAAATTAACACATTTCATCACCAAACATGCAGCATCTCCCCAGCAGATACAGCCCAATTTCTTTTCAGTGCCTGAGACACACCAACAATCCCTTCCAGACCATTTAAAAGCTCTTTTTTTCCCAAATGAAGCCCCATTTTCTTAATGCCTCCTCAGATTTACAACAATCAGCCCTGTCAAACTTTGCACATTCATCTGCCTTTGTTAGACCTCAAACAGAGACTGATCTGAAACACCCGTTGTCACAAAGTGTTATTGCTATTAATATCCAGAATGCTTTTTATTTATATATATAAATATATATCTGCCAAGGGAAGCTGGCAGAGGAAATGCTCTTCATCAGATGAATGTTCTCACAGCTCACCTCATGCCTTCAGTGCTTCTTTTCCTCGTCAGACTGCTAGAAGAAGATAACCCAGGGTGGCTGAGCATCATCCTGAGCATCATCCTGAGCATCATCCATGTCCAGGGCCTGGGGAATGAGGCACCTCCAGCCCCCATGGATCAGCAGCTCCCACTGCCTGAGGGGGAATCTGTCCAGCCTCACTGTATGTTCAGGAGGCCCCCAGTTTGTACCTGCCACTAAATCCTCCTTCAGCCTGTTTTTACCCAAGTTCCAAAGTATTTTGTCCCTGCAGCACTTTGGTGTCTGTGCTATGGATCAAGTGGGGGTCTACCAGGAGATGCAGGTTTGGCTGAACTGTTGTTCTCCTCTAACACTTTGGTGTCCCTCTCTGTGTAGGATGAACAGTGGACCATGGAGATTCTTGGAAGGGCTGGAGCTCCTCTACTCTGGAGACGGGCTGGGAGAGCTGGGGTTACCCAGCCTGGAGAAGAGAAGGCTCCAAGGACACCTTAGAGCCCCTTCCAGAGCCTGAAGAGGGCCTATCAGAAATATGGGGACATTTTGTCAGGCAATAGGACAAAGTGTCAAGGCCTTGAGTATCCAAAGGCAAAGGGAGTGGTCTGGGATGGCTGAGGGGAGCCAACAATACCAGCCAAGCCACAGCATTCCCAGCAGAGCCGAACACAGACAGGAAAAGACATCAGTCTTTTTGTTCTGCTCCCCACTGACTCCTCACAAACCCCAGAGCGTTTGTAGTTGCTTTGGTCAGGTTGTTGAAAGAGGAGCTCCTAACATGACAACTCACATTTCATGCCTAACATTAGCCCTGGAACAGAAACAGCAGAGTGTGATTATCTCAGCAATCCCATTTAAGCCACACGGACTCCTCACAAAGAAGAGAAAACTCTGCAGTGAGTATTTCTAAATATTAGACTAAACCTGAACAATCATCATTTCAAAGGCACCTTTTAGAAGAAGGAAAGAGTCTCCAAATTTATCCGTTTCATTATTTGTTTCAAAGCAGGTCCTCCTCCCCTCAACAAACCATCTAAAAATTCTGCTGAAATGATTTTCAGAATAATTTAGCACGGTGCACTTTATTACTTTAAAATACTGGTATCATTTCCCCACTGTATTATGCAGCTATATTTTGACATTTTAGTCTTATCCCCAGTTTCTGTCTGAGAACGCTTTAACTCAGAGCTCCACTCCTCGTTCCCGCTCAGAAGGAGAGAGATCTCTAAATATTCAGTAGTTTCATTGGTCTTAAAAAATGCTGAACAAATGGATAAAACCGATTGCCAATAAACACAATGCAAATGTGTATATTTAAATGCAGTGAAATTGGATTAATTAAATCCACATTGCATCTGGATTTACATGTAATACAAAACAAAATTAAATGCAGCTCGAGAGCTTCCTCTGATTTTAAAATGGGGCTGATTAAAAACGTCTTCGTTTACCTGTGTGGGCTCTGGGTCAGGAACTGTGCTAGTAAATAAAAACACTCACAATCTAGATAAGCTCGATTTGACCCAAAAATCAAGGTTATGAATTTGGCATTTCATGTAATTTAAAATCTAATGTATAATTGCATCTCTCTGCTAACAAAACAGATGGTATTAGGCCTTCTTTTTGGCATTGGGTTTTGGTACCTGTCCAAAAAATCTTCTTGACATCCTTTAAATGCAGCTATTTAACCACCTGTCACTTTGCTTTAGATGCCCATTGAATTTCTGACAGGAAAAACATTATTTTGTCTGCGTGTTATTTCATGACACAAGAAACGTAGCACAGATACAGCAAAGTTTACACATTGTGTGAAAATCTATTTTAAAAAAAGAGGAGAGTTGTTACATGCAACTAAGGCAATTACTCCATAATTAATGTCATTGATAGGATAAAACATTCCAGGAACCCAAATATAACAAAACAAAACAAGCTCAAACATGTCAGAGAAGTATTAAGGATGCTCAAAACAATCAACTTTTATTTTTCTCCTGCACACATGGAAATATCTCACCTTTGGTCCGATATCTGCTCTTCTTTGGTCAAATACCTGCCTGGCTGATGCTTATAAGCAAATAATTTTCCCAAAAGAGACATCTCCATCAACATGAGTGGGCTGAAGACAAAAGGTCCCATTACTGTAAAATATATCACCAAGTTTCTTCTTGTGTTCAAAATGATACAAGTGCTTGGATACCTTGATTTATCAAAACTAAGTACCATGCTCAGCAGAATCATAGAATGGTTTAGGTTAAAAAAGACCTTAAAATCATCTCATTTTAAACCCTGCCATGGGCAGGGACACCTACTTCTAGGCCAGGTTGCTCCAAGCCCTGTCCAAGCTGGCCTTGGACACTTCCAGGGCTGGGGCAGCCACAGCTTTTCTGGGAAACCTTCCTCCTAACTTTTAGGGTCCTCTCAAAGGTCACATGTATTGTTTCTGCTGGTCAGAGGTTTCAACATGTGAGACTCAATCCTTTCACTAATAAAAGCAGAGAGAATCTTGTCCTTAACTTCACCTCCTTAAACCCATATCCAGACATGCCTGATTTTTCAAGCTATTAAAGCAGATCCCACCCTCCAAGATGTGTAGAAAATTAACTCATTTGGGAGACCAGCTGCAGGTGCCTTCCTTGGAAACCCTGACCACGGGCTCTGAACTCATGTCTGTCTCTAGTTTGTGTTTGACTTTGGTCATTGTTTGCCTGTTTGGCTGCCTGGTATCCTCGTTCCACAGGAAAGTGGAGCAGTTTGCCCTCCTTCCCTGTGCTGCTGCTTGGGAGGAGAAGACTTTTAATGAGATGTGGTTGCTGAAACCTGACCTGGTCAGGGATGCTCCTGCGCATCTGGGGCAGCAAGATAAGGGTGGCTGCACAGGAGAGAGGAACTTGCTCTCTGTGGAGGAGTGAGGACCCAGTGCTGGTCAGACATGAAGACTGGATCCATCTTGATGGGATTTGGGACGCTGTTGCCCCACATCTCACCTTGACGTGGTGAGCACCAGCACACCATGCTGCTGTTTAGAATTCCTCCAGGAAAATGTAAGCTTTCCACAGGCAACAGTAAGCAAAGACGTGGGTTATGTCCAGGAGCATAAATACAGGTGTTAATTTGCACAGATGGGCTTTGCAAGCTTTACCCCAAAGAAGAAGACAAGTCTTGCAGGAATAGAGAAATGAGCTCTCTCTGTCACCATCCAGGGAAGGTGTCATGGGATGACCCAGGAGTTTGGGCCAAGGGCAACAAGCCTCCCATCCCACAGATCCAGTCAAAGTCCACAAAGGTGGACATGCCAAGGGCCACATTCCCTCCAAATCCCCCTGAGAAATCAGTACATTCATGTGGAGTGCCCACCTGTCGCCCTTGAGGGCTCTGATCAGCCCCTGGTCCCGTCCTCAGCCAGGCAGAGCTCGAAGCCACTCCATTTCCATGCATGGGACACTTAGTGAATAAGGTTTCTGTTAACTAAGTGTTACAAGAAACACTCCAAACAATTTGTCAGGGTCTTGTGCCATTTGTATAATAGAGGAAATTAATCCCAGGTGCCTCCCAGCCACCGGCAGGAGAATTACACCAGAGATGAATTTGGCTTCATATCTTTAATTTTACTGTGCAGATGCTGAGAAGAAGTATTGCTTTTGATTTCAAGGATGTCACATACTGTGACCAAGTTTAACAGTTTCTTCAGTTTCTTCCTCCTAAAGTAAAGGAGTCATTTCTTATAACCACACTCTGAGTGAGTGTCTTGGGCTCACGCTCGGAAAGTGAAGCAATTGAATCATCTCGGCGGTTCATTTTGAGGGGTGAAGCCGACGCTCCCCTCCTCTCCCCAGAAAATTAATCTTTCTCAGAGCAGCTCTCAGGCTCTTCAATGCAGCAGAGAGTGAGTTTGGTTTTATAAACGATCTCCTGAGCTTGCAATGCTTGGGTTTTCCCTAAACTTATTCAATATTTTGGCAGTGCGAGGGAGCTCCCGGTGCTCACACTCAGCCCAGGGAGAAGATTAGGAGCCAATATTAGTAATTAATTCTTGTTTTTTAAAGCCACTTTGTCATGGCTTTGCTTTGCCAGGGTGACAAGAAAAAAATATCTACTGTGAGATTTGCCTGTTGGTCTAGGATTAAATGTCAACATGCATTTTAGCTCAGTTTCATCACTGCAAATTTTTCTACTGTTTCCAAGCCTCTGCTTTTGCTTTCACCCGACATATCATCGCTGGGCGTTTTGGGGCAGGGGAGGAATTTCCCTGGGTAGCCTCTGATCTGAAGTGCAGCACATTTACTACACTTTAAAGATGTTTTTGCATGTATTCCCACACATGAAGACATGCTGCACCCCTTCTTGACAGCCCAAAATACATTGCCTTAAGCACCAAGGCTAAAATTATAACCCAGCTTCCACTTGCTGTATATATATCATACATTCCTAGTGACAGAAAGTTACCTTTTTAAAAACAAAAATGTTAATGAACCTGGAGATTATCAGAGGTTTCCAGCTCTTTCAGCCTGACCTGGGATGACTCCTGCTTCTTCAGATGGTTTATCATCATCCTTGCAGGGCTTAATGGAGTGAGGGAGAGGAGAGGCTCGACACAGGTCTGACATGAGGCATTTGTAATGGCATTGCTAAAGCATTTGAGAGTCTGAAGCTTTGAACATGAAAAGGAACTCTGACTCCCCGGGCTTTTGGCAGCCTTTCCTCCAGGGTTTCTGCTGCCCATGGAAATGCTGGTTGGTGTTGTTAGCTGAGCCCGACAAATAATGGATTTTCATTTCAATGGCAGAACTAAAGAGTCCAGCAATGCCGGGGAGGGTGCGGGGAATCATCACGGGTTAACCCCAAAACGTCCTCTGTCTGAGACTAAACTTTCAGCTAAGTGTCAGGTTACTTCCTGCCCTCTCTATCATGAGATAATTACATTATGAGGAGACAGAGGCTTTCTTTCCCAGTGAAAACTGAAAATGGCTCATTTTTAAAACATGAAATGAGATATTTTGAATATGTTCAACTTGTTCCCTCCTCCTCTCTCTGCAGAAAGAAGTTGCAAAATTAATACAAATCACAAACTGGTTAACCTTGGTAAGTTCAGTTTTCACCAGTCTATACCTCCTCTCATGAGTGTCCCAGGGTGAGCTCTGCTTTCTTCAGGCCAAGTTCTCAGCTTTGAGAACCCTGGGAAATACAACCCACACTTTTCCTCGTTTTAGTCTATGTCCCTCTTCTTCCTGCCCCACCCACTGTGGCTGCCCCAAATGTCCCTCAGTGCCCTATTCCCCATCCTGCCTTTTATTCTTGCCTCCTCTCCTTGGTCTTTTGGGCTGGAGTTCCACTTTGACCACCTTCTCTCCTCCCAAATAAAAGCGGCATCACAAGACCTGACAAAGTTTCTTTCTTAGTCTCCTGAGCTCTGCAGGATTCTCAGGAAGCTTGGACAAGGGAGATGTTGTACAGCTTCCTCCATGCTGGGTTTTTGACCATTAATAAAATCTGAAATTTTGTCACTGTTTTTCCTGTATGAAGTTACAAAAGGCAGAAAGCCACTCCCTGAGCCCCCACTCTACAGCCCCTGGTCTGACCACTTCAGCTTCCAGAAGGGTTTGCTGTGAGACACAGCATGGGAAGTGTCTGTGATTCTGGGGGAAGTTGGGCTGTGGATAATGAAAATCAGACTTTCAGAAGGAAGTCAAATTAAATTTAAATGAGCAATGACTCCCACTCAGCAGCACACAGGTGCACACCCAAACTCCATCTGTTCTGAGGCTCGGAAGCATCTGGTAGCTCCTTGTCCCAGGACTGCTGGAGGACTTTGTACATGCAGGCAGCATTCCAGAAAGCCAACAGTGTCCTGGGCTCATCCCCAGCAGTGTGGGCAGCACGTGGAGGGAAGTGATTGTCCTCTTCTCCTCCATTCTCATGACACTCCACGTGGAGCACTTGTTCCAGCAGGACAGGGATGTGCTGGAGAGTCATGAAGGGTCAGAGGAGGCCACAAGGTTGCTGTGAGGGCTGAAGCACCTTTGCTCTGAAGACAGGCTGGAAGAGCTGGGGGAGTTCACCTGGAGAAGAGAAGGCTCTAGGGAGAGCTTAGAGCCCCTTCCAGTGCCTAAAGGGACTCTAAGAGCATTGGAGAGGGACTTGGGACAAGGGCCTGGAGTGACAGGACAAGGGGAATGGCTTCCCACTGAGAGAGGGCAGGGTTAGGTGGGATATTGGGAAGAAATTCTTCCCTGTGAGGGTGGGCAGGCCCTGGCACAGGTTGGGCAGAGAAGCTGTGGCTGCCCCAGTCCTGGCAGTGTCCAAGGCCAGGTTGAACAGGGCTTGGAGCAACCTGGGCTGGTGGAAAGTGTCCCTGCCCATGGCAGGGAGTGGAACTGAATAATCTTTAAGGTCTCTTCCAACCCAAACTACTCTGTGATTCCCCCCCTGCTGGTACTCCAGGGGGAGTTTCAGGGGTTCCCACATCACACGGACACAACAGCCACTCACCATCCCAGCAGGCAGGAGATCAAGGCCCCAGGGCTGTGCTGCAGAAGTGTCCTGGGAGCACAGGCTGTGCCAGCCCCTGCTCCCTCTCTACATCCAAGAAACCATTGGAGAGAGCAAGTCTTCTACCAAACCAAATGACCGTGAAACAAAACACTGTGTTTGGGCCATGAGCTGGGGAGGATTCTCTGCAAAATAAATTTCAATGGTTAATAATTTTTTTTTAGTAGATAAAATAGTTCCTGCAAGTTAAATACAAATTTAAACAAACAACAGAACACTTTTCCCTGGCTGAGGGGCTGTGGGTGGGAACCCCCCAGGCTGGCTGGGCTGTCCCTCTCATGTCCTGGGCCACAGCAGAGCCAGTGCTGTGATGCAGAACAGAGCCCACATCTCCGGAAATTCATGTTTTCCCCTGAAAAGGGAGAGTCTCGAGATTTCAAACAAACCTTTGCCAGCTGACTGTGCAACTAAAGAAAACACTGATGTAATTCAATGAACAATGAGGAACCCAAACTTAGCACAATGATCATTCTGGCTTTGTTTTCGGTTTCAGCAGCTCTGCACAGCGTTGATTACATTCACAGGGGCCACGTTTGCAGAAACCAAGGTCTGCAAGGCAGGGCGTTCTTCACTTGTGTGAAGAATACACCCCTGTTCCATGTGAACACAGGCATGAACAGACTTCAGCAAGTGAAACCCATTTGCACAGCACCATTAAATCACATTTGAGTGTGTGCAACAGCTCTGCTTTTTCTTCTTTCTTTCTTTCTTTCTTTCTTTCTTTCTTTCTTTCTTTCTTTCTTTCTTTCTTTCTTTCTTTCTTTCT
>JAWWEV010000054.1:2474809-2487092 GCA_035583235.1 Hafferia zeledoni
AGGATCCCCTTGGCCTTCTTGGCCACCTGGGCACACTGTTGGCTCCTGTTGAGCTTCCTGTCAATTAGTACCCCAAGAAACCTCCCTCCTGCTCTGGAGTGGTGAATCAGCCTTAGGAGCTGAAATGTTGGCACTTGCCCACATTTCATCCACCTCCCTGGAGATCTGGGTGCACCACGGCCTCCTCTCCAGCTCCACAGCTCTTCTCCTACCCAAGTGTCCCTTTAGGGGGTTCCTTTCTGCCTTGTTGGTGCTGTGTGATGTAGGGATGCAGTCTGCAATGGTATGGATGATTCTCCTAGTCTTGGAGGGTATTCCATTACCCAGGAGAAAATGTGCTCCCTGCTTTCCCTGACCACGTGGTCTCTGAGAGCCCCAGAGAAGGACACAGAGACCACCAGAGAGGGAGAAGGAGAAGAGAGCGTTTTTTTGCTCTGGTCAGGGGTTTATATGGACTCTGGAGGGATTTAAACCCACCAGTAGGAAACAAGAGAGGGTTTGGCTCTGGGCCAATGAGAGTAAGGGGATTTACATTCAATAGGAAGGGGTTCAAGTAACAGCATGTCCCAGCCTTCCTCCAGTCCCCTGAGATATCAGGTGTCCCAAGGTATTCTGGAAGGAGAAGCAGTGACTTCGCAAAAAGACATTTCAACAAACATTTTGTACATTCAAACGTCATTAAAAACATCAGTTGTTAAAGCATTATCAGTGGCTCCTTGATCTTCTTCACATTGACTTCTGGCAGGACTAGATATTGTAAACCGATTCCCACACCCAAGCACACGTGCCTTGGAGAGCTGGGGTGGATCTGGGCTGGTCTCCCACAGCACCTCCTGGGGCAGGAGCATCAAAGGACACACTGAGGATGAGGAGCTGGGCAGAGAGACCCAGGGAAGGCTGGTGACACCCCAGCACAACCACGCTGAACTCATCCCAGGGTGACAAGCCCATGCCATGCTCTGGCAGGGGCCACACACTTGGATGCCATGATTACTTAACTGCACTTCAGCCTGGCTATTTATGGACAGAAATCACATCCAGAATCCAGGCTACTAAAGAGTTTGAGTGCTCTTTGGGGATCTTCCAGGAAACGTCAGAAAATTCTGATGAGGCAAAATCAAGGATTTTCATGGGAACCTGCTGGGCTGTTCAGCAGCACGTGAGGAATTCCTGATGGAAAGCAGAGACAGGCAGGGGCAGGACAGGTAGCTGCCCACAGGAGAGGAGCTTCTCCAGGCCAGGGAAAACTCCAGCTTGGGAGCAGGGATCTTTTTGCTGCCTGGGGACAGTCTCCACTGGTTTCCACTGATGTTCAACCCCAGCCCTGAGAGAAGTTTGCCATGAAAGCTCCATCAGAGAGGTGTGTTTGAGGAGTGTGCCCTTGGACAACATCAGACCTTCTGCAGGAGGCTGGGGGGAGAACATGAAATGTGAAAAGGAAATATTAAATCCAGCCACACTGTGAATGTTAGTGAAAACTTGAGGGGAGGTGCTGCAAAATGCTTCTCCATTGCAACCCCGAGGATTCAAAAACTATGAGTCCTATCTCACCAAACGGACTTTGCTTTACAAAAACCATCCATGAGTCCCTCAGGAGCTGTGGCCCCTGGAGGTGGGCACTGCCCAGCAGTGGCAGCCACTGATAAAAAAAATAATGAAATAAAACTGAATCTCATTGAAGAGAAAAGATAAAAAATATGACCTTCAAAATTCAGAAAGACAATTAAAAACTCTTTCCTATCCTTCTTCACATGGAGATACAGATAAACACTCATGGATGTTTTTTGTAAAGCAAAGTCTCAGAACCAAAATGGGATTTCATCTGAGGGAGAACCTCCAAACTTATTCTGAGTCAGTTGTATAAATGAGGTACCTGTGAAAAAACCTTGTGGAGAGGAAGGACTGAATTTCTTTTTTGTCTGTTAAAAACTTTCCCCCAATCCATCTTTCCTGATGTTGGGCAGGTGGGGTGTGGGGATCCTGGCTGGGTTGGGACCTCAGTCAGGGCTGGATGCCCAGGCCAGGAGAGGTACCTGCACCACCAGGAGAGGGGAGGAGCTGTAAGGGACAACAGCCCTGGGGTGTGGGATCTTCCACCATTAGGGAATCCTTGTCTATTTTGAAGCAGGATCTCATTTTATGGTTGAAGTTTTATGCAGGATCACCTTTGCAGGGCTGAGATCTCTCCTGGAGACAGGCTCTCTGGGTCTGTTCTCTTTGCAGCTTCAGCTGGATCCAGCAAAGGAAGAGATCCCAACAGGGAATGCTGTCTCCAGCCATCCCTACATGGGTACCAAACCTCACAAACATGCTGAGCCTTAAGCATAAAAAACAGCATTCAGGGGGGGCAGATAGGAAGCTGTTAATCAACTGGCATATGATTATTGCCTGGATATTCACTTAACCATTGAATGGTTTGGTTTGGAAGGGACCTTGAAACACCATCTAGTCCAACCCCTTGCTATGGGCAGGGACTTCCACCAGCCCAGGTTGCTCCAAGCCCTGCCCAACCTGTCCTTGGACACTTCCAGGGATGGGACAGCCATCACCTCTTTGAGCAACCTGTGCCTTATTGTAAAAAACTTCTTATATCTAACCTAAATTGACCCTCTTAGTTTAAAACTGTTCCTCCTTGTCCTATCTCAGCAGGCCCTGCCCAAAAGTTTGTCCCCATATTTCTTAGAGGCCCCCTCTAAGTACTTTATCCTTTAATCCTGCTGAAATCACCGGGAATGCCCCTCTGCAAAATTAGACCTTGAAAGAGTCTTTTGCAGTGAATTTTAGCAGGGCAGGATGAGGTGAAGAGCAGCCTCCCTAGAGAGGTGTGGGGATGACCCGGGGGCTGCCAGTGCCCTGCACGGTATCCAAGCCAGCTCCTCGCCCCCCTGCTCCTCCTCAGGTACAGATAATTACCTGACCCTAATTGCCATCTCCTGGTCATTGGATATGTGAGCTGTTTACCCCAAAACACGAAGGCAGGGGAGGAGCGCTTCATCCTAGGAGAGGGTTAATCTCCCCCTGGGTGCAGGATGCCCTCATGGGAATGGAATGTGTAGTGTTGGTAAGTGGTTGTGCCCCAGAAGCCTTTGAGAGCCCACTGACTACTGCATGCTAACGATTGGTATTATTAAAGAACAATTGATGGCCTGTAACCAAACAACAGAAACTAATTACTGGAAAACTTTTATTGTCCTTTAATTACTGGGCCTCTTTGTCAATTAGCAGAAGAGAGAGGGAGAGGGAAGAGAGAGAGAGAGAGAGGGAGAGACTCGTTTTATAGCAACAATAAATTTTCCAAAACTACAGTCATCAGTAACTGCAAAAGTGAGTCTATTAACACACAATATTAAGGCATGATATTTACTCTGGCTGCTAAATCTAGGTGCTTCTTTCCTGAAAAAGTGCAGAGCTCTAGGAATACTAATCAGGGCTTTCTTGCTCTGGCTCAGCCACTGCCTGGCATGACAGGCTTTCACTTCCCAAGTAGTTTTACCCCTTGACCAAGGGTTTCTTTCTGCAAGGCTCCTCCAGCAACCTGGCCCTGTGCCCAACACGAGTATGGAAAAACTCAGAGGGTGGGAGAGGGACAGGGCTGAGTGTTCCATGCCAGTGATGGGGACAAGGATCTGAGCAGAAGCAGCTCTGCTTGTCCCTGCAAGGTGCTGTGGGTGCAGGTGGGTGTGGGACCCACTCCCCAAGTTGGGGTTTGGCTGCACAGACCCATCAATATGTTCTGCTCCTTGGTCCTGGCTCACTAGCACCATCCAAAAATAGTTTGTTCAACTTTTGTATTTTTTTCCTTTCTCATCCACTGCCAAATAAATTATTTCTGGGCATATTGTCATGAGTAGTTAACCTTCTCTGAGGATCTTTGAACTACAGTTACCCCCGAAATGAATCAACATCTTTTTTCTGTCACTTGGCAAAGAGTGCTCACCAATATAATTTTTTCCTATTTGACTTTCTCTGATTAACTAGTTAGTGGCTCCTCTGAAGGAAGCAGTGTGGGCAGCACCACCCCTCCAGTAAGATGTGGGACACCTCCTCTCCTCCCCTGGGATGTGAATCCCCACGGAATCAGTTCCCACCTGGGGCTGGGCTTCCCATGCCAAATGGTCCTTCCAGGTTCTCTCTCCCACCAGGGAGATGTGAGAGGCACCAGGCATGGTGGCACTTCTCTCAGGGATGAGATGTTTTTTGAAACACAGGCCAGACTCACAGAATCACAGACTATTCTGAGTTGGAAGGGACCCACAAGGGTCATCGAGTCCAACTCTTAAGTCAATGGCCCACAGAGGGGATTCAACCCATGACCTTGGCATTATTACAACCAAGTTTCAACCAACTGAGCTAATCTCAAACTCTTAGAAGCTTCAGCAATAATACCTCTCATTTGGGAAGAATCTCTTTTCCCTCAGCAAGGAGAAATGGATATCTTTGGATATCCAGGAGCTTCATGAGGTTTTACATCAGCTCCTACATGTGCGTTGGCAGAGGCAGGGACTGAGGTTATTGGAAGGAGTTAAACTCCTTCCCAGAGCTTTTAAAAGTATCTTGCGAAAGAGCAAAGTACCGACCTTTTATCAGAAAACAAATATCATTTCGATTCCTGTCGGCAAATATTGGAGCCGCCTGATTTTCCCGTACGTTGGCCCGTGCCCACACTGCCAGCCCCTGCCCCATGTGCCCAGCACTCCAACAGCAGGTTCATGGCTCAGGTGGGGTAAGCAGTGGGGAAGTAGCTCAGAAATTGGTCACAGTCTATCTCACTTTATGTGGCTTGAATAGAGTCGGGGTTTGTGCTATTGGAGAGAACCCAGAGCAGCTCCTGTAGGTGACCTGAATAGTGACAGTAATCTGTGGTCACTTGACACATCTATCCCTGTGTGATCATGCAGAGGAGTAGCTAATCCTATGGAAAGCAAGCCAAGCTACATGGGATTTCTGGAGTTTACCTAAAGGGCATTTTTATTTCATTTATCTACCAAGTTCCCCTCCCTTCCCTTCCCTCCCCTCCTCAGCCAAGCTCAAGCAGACAAGGACAACACACAACGTCTCTGCTCACAGGTGGTTTATGAACAATGTGTACCTGGGACTGTACACCCAGAGATTCTCTGGAGACAGGAAGAAACAACAACCTGCCAGGGATGCAGCAGGTGCCCTTGGCAGAGGGCCCAGGGGTGGTTTTTGGTGGAGCAGAGCAGGATGAGGGAGCAGCAGCACCTGCTGCAGAGCCATTGGGTAATGGAACCCGGGCACCGCCCATGGGGACAGGTGGCTTTGGCTTCCCCCACCTTTATCCCTTCTTTTTTCCTCTTTTCCATGCCCATATGTTCTCTGTCTCCCTCCACAATTTTTCTTTTTATTTCCAACTATCATTTTTATTTTTTATTTTTCTTTCTGCTACTGACAAACCCCCCTTTTCTCTTCGTGTTTTGCAACTCTTTTCTTGCTCTGCAAAATAAGAAGGCAAAGTGTAGTATCTCCCCTTGTCCTAATTTCCTGGTAGGACTGGTTTCAAAGCTCCTGTTTCTGAGAATTTCTCTCTGTGTTACATATGCACCTGGTACTGATAGGGAGACACACAACCTCTGTGGGGTGAGTGACCTTAAACAAGTAGGAAAGTCATTTCAGCAGTCTATGTTCTTGGGGAATTTTACAAATGATGGTATCTAAAGGAAGGTTTCTGCCAGGATAGGTATTTCAGAGGAAAACTGTTGTGACAGTCTTGAAAGCCGAGAGGAATAGCAAGAAAAGGCACATATGGAGACAGCCGGGGTTACACAGTCACTGAAATTGTGTTTTGCCTTCACCTGCCTTGTAGCCTTTTGCTCCCTGACTCCTCCTTTGAGGCCTGGGTCTTGTTCAGAGCTAAGAGAAGGTGTCTCCTCTGGGGAGAAGGGTCTCAATGCTCCAGGCAGATGCTGAGGCAGCCTCACAGAGCTGTAATAGTAAAGCAGCCCCAAGGGCCAAAGCATCCCACCCCCAGGGCCAATCCTGTCCCACACCAGAGAACTGTTTGCACATCCCGGCACTGCCAGGAGTGTTCCTGAACAACTCTGGGCTTGCTCTGCCCCTCTCTGGTTTGCTGTTCCTGCCTTTCATGCAGCATTTCACAGGAGTGCATCCCTAAGCCCTCTGCCTGCAGAAACAGCACCCAGGTGCCCATCTTACAGATGGGAAAAGTGACACACAGAGGTGCAGCTTCTTCCACAGCACATTGGGGCATCCCATGAATAGAATCATAGAATCAGTTGGGTTGGAAGAGACCTCTGAGATCATCGAGTCCAACCCTTAATCCAAGCCCACTTTGATTACCAGATCATGGCACTCAGTGCCAAGTCCAGTCTCATCTTAAAAACCTCCAGGGATGGAGAATCCACCCCCTCTCTGGGCAGACCATTCCAATGCCTGAGCACTCTCTCTGGAAAGAATTTCTTCCTGATATCCAAGCTCAACTTCCCCTGACAGAGCTTAAGCCCCTGACCTCTTGTCCTACTGTTGGTTGCCTGGGGGAAGAGACCAACCCCTCCTGGGTACAGCCTCCTTTCAGGGAGTTGTAGAGAGTGATAAGGTCTCCCCTGAGTCTCCTCTTTTCCAGGCTAAACAACCCCAGCTCCCTCAGCCTCTGCCCACAGGACTTGTGTTTTCTTCCACCAGCCTCATTGCTCTTCTCTGGACCCGCTTCAGTACCTCAATATCTTTCCTGAAGATTCCATCCTTTTCATCCCATCTCAGCCCCTGAAGGTTTCACTTCCAACTCATGCCCCCACCAGATATTCAGCATCCTGGACATGTGGCCGTGCCTCATGCAGGAGTTTCTTCTAGGGCAGCAGAAGCCAAGGATTTGGGAGACTGAAACCCATATTCCACATTTCCTGAGAAAAGAGCAATGAGCCAGGCTTGGTTCCCTGACAGGGAACTGTAACACTTGCTTGTGTTCCCCAGCTGGTGGGTCTGTGGGAGCAGAAACCTCTGCCTCTGCTGTGGTGCCTCCAGAAGCTCAGCTGAGAGCGTGAGCTGTGGGTTGAGAACAGGAAGAGACACAGGCTCAAACCCCAGCCTTGAAATGCAGTGTTGGGGTGGTGTTTGCTTTTAGTACCCCTAAAACACGAGGCAGTCACTGCCAGGAGAGGGGTGGACACAGGAGGGACCATCACTGGAAGGCAGCAAAAGTTATAAAAATTAGTTGCCTTCTTCTGGGACTCTTCCTGGGGGTTTTATTAAAGATTTTGGCAGCACCAACATCAACCACACACCATGTCCTGGCCACCACTGCTGCCAGCACAGCTCAGCACCAGAGGTGAGATCCACACCCTCCTTGCCACACAGGCCCTGCTCTCACAGCAGGGACGTGGGAACTTCACAGCTTACTCTGACCCACTTCAAGGCAGGTGGTTTGCTGAGAGAGCAGGAGGAGTGATTTCCTCCCGCAGAACTGGCTGCCCCAGCTCTCCCTGGGAGAGGACAAAGCGGCTTTGGGGTCTGTGCTGCCCACTGGGAGCAGCTGGTGGTGGGGGAGAGGTGCAAGGAGTGCTGTGAGACACGAACTTGAAGCAAAAAGGGACCTGCTGTGGTGCCCTTGTGGTGCTTCCCCCTGTGTGACATTTTACAGAAGCCCCATCTCTGGCAGAGACACGTGATCGAGAGAGGCTCAGCTTTCGCTTCTGAAAACCAGAGAGTTTGTGCTTCAGTGTGACTTTTCCCTGCAAATAAGAGCAGAACCCACTGGCTCCAACCAGAAGGAAAATGAGAAGGAACTCCAATTAGAAATGAAAAACCTTGTGACAGTTTGGCTGGTTCTGTGGTTTGGGAACCTCAGAATTTTTTAACATTTGAGGTTGGCAGTACTCTCAAATTACAGGCAATAACTTGCCTTTTTATAGAGTCTTTCATCTGGAGGATCCCAGCCTGCTTCTCCACCAACTAAATCCAGAACTCTCGTCAGCTCAGCACAGCAGCCCATCTGTCCCAGCCACTTGGAAGTGGGAGGTGAGGGGAGGCTGGCAGAGCCCCACTGCTCTGCTGAGCAGAGGCTCCCAAAAAACCCTCACAAAGGTGATGGGACCTTCACTGACCACACCTGGCTAGGACTTGGCTTTCAGGATCATCACAAGCTGGAACCTGCAACACAGAAATCAAGGACACTTGGGGGACACCAGGGGCTTTGCAATGTGGGTTTCTCTTCCTTTCTGCTCCCTCAAGAGCTGTTTCCAAACCAGCCCATTGCTGCTTTGCCTGGACAAACAGGATATTCTTCAGCAGGCTTCTAGAAAGAGGCTTGATTTTTAGACAAATCTGTCCCATGTTGTCACTGAGTCACTGTGGGATAGCTGGGAGATGGTTTGTATTCAGGGATATGGATGGTGCATCTTACGGAGATCATTTTAAACACAGGCAAACGTATTATTATATTATTGTACAATGATGAACATGATTTACTGGGCTTATTTATATAAAATTAAATCATTAACTAATTAGACTGCAATTTAATCTTAATTTTCACTGGAGTTTGTAACTACAGGAAATTGCCAGAAACACACAGAGAATTCATCATTTCATGTATTCATATGATTCAGAGCCTGGGTGGCTCCCCCCATCCCAACCTGAGGTCAGCAGTTTCATGACATGTGCTTTCTACCACATCCAAGGACATGAGAAGTATCTCCAGAAAGTGGGAGAGCACCAGATGGTAACCACTTCACAAAAGAAACTGGTTTCAGGTCAGCCACCAAAGGACTCTTTAAAGAAATACATCAAACCTGGGCAAGGAAGAGCTACCCAGTGCCAAATCCCAGCACTCCAAACTGAAGAGCCCTGCACTAGGGCCTGGGAGGTTTTGGGATGTCAATGATATTAATCCATCCAAGAGCACTATTCTTCATTTTTTCCAGGCTGGTTTGCTTCTGGAATCCCATATAGAACACAATAGTACAATAGACCTGCAGTATATAATTATCATGCTGTATCTGCTTTCATATCATAGGTATTTTTAGATGTGTCAGTTTGAAATCTAGGATTTAGTGCACAGAGCCTAATGGATTGTTCTTTCTTTCTCTCTCTTTTAATGTCAGCTCTCAATATGCATGAAGGAGACATAAAAGCACTTTTGTGCAGGTGCTGTGAATCTCTTAGCACAGATGACAAGGGGAGATGGTTTTCTAGATTCATTGAGCTTCAGAGGAGACAGAACTCGATGATCCAGCCTGAGCTCCTGCATGGTGAGAGCTCAGGTTTCCCTCACAGCCCTCTCCATGAGCCTCCAAATCCTCTGCACATCTCAGGAAAGGCACAAAGGGTCTCCCATTGCTCCTCCCGTGTGGGACCACACTCAGCCCAGAAACAAGAAGAGGGGGAAGTCACTCCAGTTCTGTGCAGCCCTTCAGGACCCAAATTCTGCCCAGCTCAAGTTTGGCAGCATCACAAGGAGGAGAGAGAGCAGCCAGACCCTGAGCAAGAGATTCCCTGTGCAGAGGGGAGGAACTGAGATCCTCCACCTGCCTGAGGTTGGGTTTTGTCTCAGAGGCTGAAAAGGTGACCTACTCCAACCTATGGGCACTTAATCCTGTTTGGAAGGCAAAATATTCCCTTGGACTTGGTGCAGGGATTGCAGGAACCTGCTTGGCCAAGTGTGGTCCATACCTGCTCCCACCAAAGTTTGTGGAATCCCCCAAACATGGGTGAACCAAAGACCTCCTCAGCCCATGGAGCATCAGCACTCAGAGGCTCCATGGTGAGGTGCAGTGAGGGGACAGGGTGGGGACCTTGTAGCTGTGGGCCATCATGGTGGGATGCAAGAAGGAGAAGGAGCATGAGGGAGTTGTTCAGGTGGCACTTGATCTAGTGACCTCAAGGGGGAAAAAAATTGGCACTAGTTCTCCTCTAACCTTTGGTTTACCAAAATGGCATTCCTATAGCATAGTTCTGGGAATGCTTTACTCCACTGGGTACTGTCCTCTGAGGGTTTTTTGTCAGAAATCCCTTGGTTTGGCAACTGATCTTGTGCCAGTCCAGTTGACTGAATTATGCAGAGGCCACTGCCTGCTTTTTACACTCCTGATCTCCTCCTGCACCTGGACAGAGACTCCAGAGAGACCTGCAGAGGTGTATAAGGACAGACACACATTCACTGGGCTCACAGAGATGTCCAAACCCCATTAAGATGCCATGAGGCAGGTTAGTCCACTTTGCCTCTCAGCAGAGCTTTGCTGTGCCCACCACACACTCTGCAAAGAGGAACCCAGAGCAGGTTCATCCCAGAGAGCTCAGCACAGCTCAGTGCCAGGGACAGGCACTCTGAAACCAGATCCACTTACCCTCATCTACTCCCACTTATCCCAGTATTGCCACCAGGTTTTCTGCTGCTTAACTGTTTCCCAGTATAAACTCAAGTAAAAATCACACAGGATTTTTTTTCCCCCAAACCAACTCAATATCAACACAACATCAGAGTAAATAAGGGGGCAGCCCTGACTGCAATTGTAGTACCCGGCACACTGGCAATTTTTGATTGTGTGAATGATGCTCTGGGATTGTAGAAAAGGCATAACTGAGACAAAGAGAAAATCTTTCCAAGAAATTTCTGCTTCTTTAAGCTGTCACCACCATATAACAGAAGCCTGTGTGGAAACCAGTAACTCATGGGAGCAGATTTTCAAAGTCCCCCTATTCAGGTGTTTCAGCCCAAGGTAAACAACTCAGCTCTGAGAGTTAACCCCACCCTGCTTGAGGCTGAAGTGAAGCATTTTGTTCCAGCATGTGGTATTTACTTAATAGCTGTTATCAGGCTGTTATGAGATGCCCCTTCCAGCACCCACAGCTGTGTGCTGGATGTGTCCCCAGCGGCCCCACAGCAGAACCAGTGACCCGCCCTGCAGAGAGGAGTCACTGAGCAAACAGGTAAAGAACAGGGCAATCAAAGATAAGATGGGGATGGGGGAGGGCAAAGATGTCTATTTTCATGAAGGCAACAAATGGTGAGAAAAGGAATTCACAGGATGATAGAGTCATGGAATGGTTTGGTTTGGAAGAACCTTAAAGCTCATCTTGTTCCACCTCCTGCCATGGGCAGGGACACCTTCCACCAGCCCAGGTTGCTCCAAGCCCTGTCCAACCTGGCCTTGGACACTCCCAGGGATGGGGCAGCCACAGCTTCTCTGGGCAACCTGTGCCAGGGCCTGCCCACCCTCACAGGGAAGTAAAATTCATCTGGAGCAGGTGTTGTGTGTTGCATCAATAGACTGCACTGAAGTGCAGCTGCATTTGGCCCTTTCTACCTTTGACCTGTGGAGAACTTGAGACAGTTTGTGCCCCAGCATGCCAGGATACAGCTTATTAGGGAGGTTCTGGAGTTTGGGCAAGTGAAGACAGTCTCATGAGGTCCTCCTGTCCTGTTCTTCATGGTGGTAGGAAAAGATGTCTCTAGGGCAATGGATTTGGCAAGACCATGTTGTTCAGCTGCCATGGGGAATAGAAGGCAGGTCCCACACCCACCACCCTGCCCCTGGGCTCTGGACCCAGGCCTGCATCTCACCACTTAGGACCCTACCAGACTCATGCTCAGGCTCCTGAGATCAGAGATGTACCACCAGATGCACCACGTTATGAGTGAAGCCAAGTGCATTCTTTTGGGGAGATAACAATACCAGTTGGTCTATTTTTAATTCAGTTCCTTGACAGAACATTTAGCCGTTCCTCTTAGAGAAGAATTTTGTAATGGGTTCCTATCATGTCAATTTGGAAAGTGTTCCAGCCTCCCACTACTGAGAAGTGTAAAACTATTGGCAACATATGGCATCCCCGTGGAGCTATTTAATTGTACAAAGGGCTGCCAAAAGATAAAAAGGGACTCAGGAAAGGAAAAAAAAAAAGCACTCAACACAACTACTACAGCTCTGTTCTTCCCCTTTCAGCATCTAACAGCAAAACAGCTTGTTACACTTCCTAAATCCTCTCTCAAACAAAGCTGGGCTGCTGCTTCGGTGGTTAATAAGTTGGGGACTCTGACGGTGCGACCAGAATTTGACTCAAATCCAAGTTCTCAGTAACGAAATTTTGATACCAGTTGGTTGCTGCCCAGCGTGGGATTTGTGTTCTTCTTGCCCTGTGGCCCAAGTGCTTGTTGTGGGTGGGGCTCAGTCTTGGGGATGGGGTGCTTGTGGGGTGGAAAGAACCATGGGGGTACTAACTGACAGGAAGCTCAACAGGAGCCAACAGTGTGCCCAGGTGGCCAAGAAGGCCAAGGGGATCCTGTCCTGCATCAAAAATAGTGTGGCCAGCAGGC
>JAWWEV010000054.1:2520695-2540282 GCA_035583235.1 Hafferia zeledoni
AGAGGGGGTGGATTCCCCATCCCTGGAGGTTTTTAACCTGAGCTTGGCCGTGGCACTGAGTGCCATGATCTGGTAAATGGACTGGAGTTCGCCCGAAGGTTGGGCTTAATGATCTCAGAGGTCTTTTCCCACCCAATTGATTCTATGATTCTATGATTTTTCTGTTTAGGATGTTTTTGACTTATGATTTTAGGAGTGTACGTGAGGCCAGGTCGTGATGCCACTGGATGGACACATCTTCCAGAGAGAAAGTCAGGGAGACTCTCACTGGTTGGGAGCCTGGAGGTTGCTGGGAAATAGCCCATTCTTTACCATTCTCATTACATGAAGTTTCCATTGTGAAAGAAATTATTTTCCATCTCCCCCACAGGTCATGGGTGCTCATGGAAAGATCTGCAGCTCACCCTGGACCCTTTCTAAGGATGGTGAAGCACAAACCTCTTATTTCCAGGTTGTGAGAGATCCTGGGGAGGCACAAGGCTCTGAAGATTCCTACCAACAAACCTTTGGTCCCATGTTCCAAGCTGGACTTGCCCATGGTACCAGTGCTTGTTGTCCCTTTGTTTTGAGGACGTTGCTTGTTGAGCTTTGCCAACAGCACAGTGTTAGTTTGTCTTCCTGCATGTTGGGAAGGCCCCTGTGCTGCTATTTTAGGTAATTTCTGTGAGAAGGGTTATTCCCACAGCCTTTTCTACATCAGCAAAGCCTCTGAGTAACTCAAGGTATCGATTGTGGGTTAAATCCTGTCCTGTACAAATCAGAGAGTTTAAATGCACAAGGAGGCATCTCACATCACATGCTGGGTGTGCACTGGGACAGGCCCCAAGGACCTCCATGCTTAGAAATATTTCACAACTTGACTGGATATGACCACAAGCAACCTCACCCAACTCTGAGGTGAGTCCTGCTCTGAGCTGGAAGTGACACAGGAGACTTTTAGGAAGCCTTTCCAAACTAGATTATTTTCTAAGGCCTATTGAGGTGATCCACTAATGAGTGATAAGTAGACAAAGAGACTCAGGTTGATTCCAAATATCTTTTAGGGAATATTCTTAAAAATTGGTGTACTTTATACCCATGACCCTGTGAGACAGAGCTCTTGTGACCATCAGATGACAAGTCCCATTGTGCAATCAATGTTCATGGCCTTTCCAATTAATTATTGGTAATGTTCCTAGGTTCCAGAATAAACTGAAAGAATAATGGGAAAACCTGTCCTGCCAGAAAACAAGGGAGAAAAAGGCTCTGCAACTGCTGCCAGAAATGAAGAAAATGAGGAAAACATCCATCCCCTGGCACCCTCTGATTATTTTGGATTCTGTGTCATGAATGCAGCTGTGCCCATGGCTCCCTTTATGGCTCCAGGGCTAGGAATCAATGGGAAGTGTTGTGTTGCTACTTTTCCATGTCCACATCTGTCACACATCCTTGTGTCCGTAGTACCTGATTACACATATAGGTGGGTATGTAGTCCTGGGCCTCTGCTTTTGGGAAAACGAAACGTGAAAGTGCTCAGGGAGAGAAGTGTGAACTCATCCAGCCCTCGGAAGAGCCTGCTGTTCAAAGGGTTTGTGGAAGTAGATTCACAAGAGAGATGCAAGCAGCTTCAAGAGCATTTTAGGGCATAAACTCAAAATATAGCCTCTCCAAATACTAAAATTCTTTGCATTTTCCTCCACATGCTCACTGAGCTTGAGGCTGAGGGTGAAGGGGAAACCTCCTCCCAAGCTGCAAGCCTTGGTTCTGCCTCCTGGACTTGGCATGGATGCAGCCCCGTGGCTCAGGTGCTCTCTTTGGAGGGTGGATGTGAACACTCAGTGTGTCCTCAGTGGAGAAACCTTTGTGATCCCAGAGTCATGGAGACACACCTTCAGGGGGCAGAGCTAACCCTGCAGACCCCTCCCAGTACCTTCTTTCACTTCAGCAGCTGCTGGTTTGCTCTTTGCACCCCTTGGGGCTGGTGAGGTCTCCTCATGCCATGCACAGGATGTCCAGCTCTTGTGCTACAGGTAGGAGCACTAAAATGCAATCCCTGCATCACTGAGTCCTTCTGCTGAATTTAGGCCCCTGTCTTCACTCCCAGCTCTATATTTAGCACGTTGAGCAATCACAAACACACCAGTTCCTGTGCCATCTGCATCAGTTGCTCTAAAATAATGCAACTGAATGGCAAACGGTGCTGTGCTGAGGGAAGAGGAATGCTTTTAGCACACTGTAAAGAGTCCTCCTTCCCCTGCTCACTTATTTATTTATTTTGCTCTCCAGAAGAAGGATCCAAAGACACAGAAAGCTTTCGTTCAGGCAGCAGCCCCAGCAATTGTATTTGTCAATATGTGGAGGGTGTCTGAAAGTGATGTATTTGCAACATATATGGTCCATTGCCTGATTAACTCAGAATGAAAACCACCCAAGCTTCACACTGAAATCAGTTAGCAATACAATATCTCCAAAGATTGTGCAATTACTTTTGGGTTGTTTTTTTTTTTTTTTTTCCCCTGAATGGCTGCCAATAGCTGCAACTTTCACAGAAGATAAAGATCTTTTCTGCTTCATTATTTCTGAGATGGCACATTAGGATCAAATGTACCATCCTATTAAATAAAACTCCAGGAACACTATATATAGCACCATGCCAAATGTGGTCTGCAAAGCAGCATTGATCAGATCAGCACAGAATCCTGTTTACATGTTGAACAGTTAAAATATTCCTGCTATTAAAATTTATCCTCTTCTTGGTAAACCTTCATGTAAAAGTTGCATGTTGTGCTCACACAACTGCCACTCATGTGCACACGGATTTCAGCACTGAGGTCTGACCTGTGTTGAGGGGAGACATCGTGTTTTATTTACCTCATCCAACCAACTCTTGATATGCACTGCCAATTTTCGTGGACCCACATGTTTTGCTGGTCCAAATTCCTCAGCTGGTGATGGCAGAGATGGGTGAAGAGGTTGTGTTTTTCTGGCAGCTGCAGAGGTTGAGGTCGTGCTGTCCTTGGGTGCACATCAAGGACACAAAGGAGCATCACCGTGTAATTTTTTGCCAATGAGGAATTATGAGTTACCTAAAAAGAGTGGGTGAGGGCCAAGGCTTGAGCAACAGTCTAGTCTTTCTCAGAACAGTCACAGCTGATGAGCCACAGCCCTCTGCACAAACTCCCAGCTTTACCACCCAAATGTTGTTCTTGTAGAAGACCAAATCTGATCCAGGTTTAGATCATGGAACACCATCCTTCTCTCAGACAAGTTATACCCACCTCGTGGGGTCCCTGAAATGACCCTGAGCTCACACATGATTGCAATGGCTGATACACCTGGAACACCTGAGGATGCAGTTGGAGGTGCTCCAGTGTCCCTCAGTGCTGGCAATCAGGGAGAGCTCCCTGGGCACCTTCTCTGTGCCGGGGCAGGAGGAGCTGATGTTGGAGAACTGGTGGGGTCTGGGCGCAGTGTTGGGCTGACTCATCTCACAGACCTCACTGCTTGAAGAGCTACGGAAGAGAGCAGCTCATCCAGAGTGCACCCCAGCTCCTGTGAGCCACATCCTGCTTCCCTGGCATGCCCCACAGGAGTGGCACTGCACCCCCTGTACCTGGGGCAGAGCCCTGTCCTGGCACCTCGCTGGCTCCAGCTCCCACCCCATCAAAGCCCTGCATGCCAGTGATCCAAATGTGGTCTGCAGTGTGAACATTTGCACTCAGTTATTAAGGGGCAGGGCTTTAAAATTGCAGAGAACCCCCTCTGAAATTATATTCCACAAATTAAGTAAAGGCCCATTTGACTAGATGGGCATTTACATATAAATTGCTATCTAATTGCACTAATTGCACATGTTCACAGATGTGCTACTGCACAAACAGGTTTTGCACATGGATTTCTGGTTCATGCTTTATTTTGTAGCAAAGATGGCTTTAAATCAATGGGAATTATTGGTTCCTCTCTTACTAGACCATGGCTTAGATCAACAACTGTCCAAGACACGGCTGGGAGGACCTTTTGAAGTGATTTTCCAGCTTCTGTTCTGAGTCATCCTGATTTCATACCCTCAGGCTTGCAAGCCTTCCCTTCCTTTCCAGGTCATAAATACTTGTCTCCTCTCAGGGAAACATTTGGTGCTGTTAGGTACTAAGGACACAATGTAAAACCAAATATCTTGGCATTATAATTTTATATTGGAAACTGATCAAACAGTAAAAATGAATCTTGGATCAAGAAAAGTTTAGAATAGTAAGTAGGAGTTAATGTACTTCAATAACATCTCTTTTTGTAGACTCGTTACCTCTTTATTTACCCTTCAAGATATTTGCTTCTGGTTTATAGCACAATATGTATTGAGGAGAGACATAAACTGGGCAGGGAAATGCCAATGAAATGAGAAAATAGAAAGTTAATGGTGAAACTAGAGTAGGCTAAATTAATTTACTGATTATATGACCATATCCCATCAGTAAGACATGAATTATTTTGTTTACAGTCTTCAGGTTGTTGCCTGGCTCTGCTACCCTTCACTGTTTTCAATTTAAACTGCAGTGATTGTAAAGAGAAGAGAAAATAAACCAAATGTTCCCATTCCACTTATAAATTTTATGTTTATAATCTTGTAGCCATCCATGGAAACCATGCCTGCTATTCAAGTGCCTCGCCTCCCCAAGCTGAGCATAATTATTACTGATACATCTGGATGTTTAACTACCTACTACAGACTCTTGAATTCCTTCCAGATATAAAATATCCATTAATACAGGAGTGGAGAAGAGTGGAGTCACAGGGGGAAGAAGAGAGGGGAGGCTTTATGTCTATTACTTCAATTCTCAAAGGATTTATGCCTTGCTTAGCACCACAGGGAGTAAAACACTGTTGCCTAAGCTGGTGTCATTCACATTAAAGGATGTAACAGGCTTCTTTCCACGTTGTTTTACAAAGAGTTCTTCATGCACAGTGGGGCAGATCCACTCCAGCTTGGTGTCCTCAGAAGATGGAGATGCCTTGCCTTGGTGCAGCCCTCCCCCATGCCAGGGCTGTCACTAACTCATGTCTCATGCATGCAGCTTTTCAAAGCCCTTGGAGTTGGCCTTTCACTCAAACCCCACATATTTTTGTAGCCAATAGATGTGAAAACACAGCTTGGACTTTGATCCCATGCAGTGCTTCTTGCTCAGGTATCAGCTCCTCAGCAAAGTCCCACCTGAGCAGGCAGGACACAAATTGTCCATAAGGAGCCCACCAAGAGCTGATGTGAAGAAAAGGAGTCTCTTTTGGGCAGTGTCATTACAGATGCTGGTCCCTGAGCAAAAGATGTGTATCCTCCACAAGAGAAGAGCCAGCATTGCAGGAGCATCCATAAATCATTCCTCAGGGGGTTGCACCCTCGGGGGTACAGCATCCTCCCCCATCACTCTTGAAGACAACAGGAAAACCCCATTTAGGACTTTCAGCTGTTTTGCAAAGATAGTTCTGTTACACAGCATTTCTTCACCGTGTCAGCTCCATTAAGGCCGTGGCCCAGACTTATTGATTGCTTTCTAATCTGTGCCCTATTAAATTCACACATCCATCTCACAATTCCATGCGTGGCATCAGTCACTCTTCAGCAATGCCCCATTAGCCCCTATTATGGCAAACACAGTGGTAGTTGTGTTGTCACTGCCTCATTAACCTCGGGATGTACCTGATCCATGGCACATTGTGCTGGCCCAGGGCCAGGTGGAAGCTTCATCACAAAAAGCAGAGGCTGACTCCTTGCCTGACACCCAGCACTTGAATCGTGGTTTTCAGATGTTCTGTATGTGAGAAACACTTAGGTACAGAGAGTGTCAGATCCCTTTCTGTGAAACTATTATTTGCCTCCAGATAGAACGGGAAACAACTTGTCTCTGATCATAGCAGTTACTTATAAGCTGCCAGACTGGAGGGATAAGTGAGATAAATTAAACTGTGAGAGCTCACTTTCCAAGAAACAGTTCACTCTATTTGCTCACGCCTTCAAGTACACATGTAGCTTTTAGCCTGTAATCAAAGCATGGAGCTGAACCAAAAGGATCATATTTAGTGCACCACATCAAAGAGCAGCGAGCTGAGAGTCAGGTACCAGGGCAGTCCCTCCTGGTTTTTCAGCCCTTGGCCTCTACCTTTGCTACCGGAGAAAGGAACCCACAGACAGCTGCTCTTCGCTGCCCATCAGACCTTACTGTGCACAGAGCAGGACAGAACCAGGCTCAAAAAAAGGAACAAAGCAACCATAACCTTATTCCTTCACCATTTCCATCTCTCAGTCCCATAAAATCCCCATTTGCCAACAGTGCAAACTGGTATTGTTTCAAAGATGAAGCTTTTCTGTGCCCATTCCCCACAAGCTTTGATGGCATCGTGAGAGGAGCTGCAATGCCTCCCACAGCTATGCAATTCCTCTCCACACAAATGTGTTCTGCATGCACATGGTTAGCAGATGGAATTCCACACTCAGCGTGTTAAGGGGACCAGATGAGCACAGAGGGGCTGTACAGGCCGTGCCTTGTGCTTCCAATTCGGGTGGATTCCCTCTCACAGAGGAAGTGGCCTGGAATGGGAAGTCCCATCTGTCACTGAGATACTTGTTGAAATTCAATGTTCTGATTGGGTTGTTTTTTCTTTCCAAGACTGGAAATGCTTTGGTTCCATCAGCTATGCCTTCAGTTCTAATCCTACAGTGGAGGTACAGAAAAAACGTAAGAACATTTGGTTTGCTGCAATTACCAAAAAGGATGATGTTTTGTTACTAATAATTAGAATTTTAAGAAGTGAATGATACAATCACCTTGGCATGACCTGGAAAACTTTCTTATAGGAGAGATTTATACACTTAGTAGTGGAACTCCTGTGGCTTTAATTTTTAACTGAGGTTCCCAGATACACCTGTGTGGATGAGCCCAAACCAAAGCTGAGTGGACATGATCTTGAGCAAAAAAACAGAGATGTGAAGCTGAATGTTTTGACCCAAAGGGAATTGAAGGTGCTCAAAGAGGACTGGAAGGTAGGAACGTCAGGAGAATGCTCTTAGCAGACAACAAATCTACTAAAATACTGCTATGCCTAGTTTGGATCAAAACTGCACACTATGTGATCCCAAGAAGTTCCTGAAGATGTTCAGGAGCTACAACTCCAGTATCTGAGTTCATCCTGAATTCATTTTTTCCTTGTTTTTGATTTGGGTTTTGAAGAAGGAAAGTTACTGTGAGCAGAAATACAACACCATCATAACTGTGGCTGGAAATCCTCCTGGTTTGGTGAGGGAGAAATACCCTCTGGGAACCAAATCTGCCCATCCAGCCCAAACCTTTCCACCAGGCATTGCTTCATCCAGTCAAGGGTGTGCTTCCATCTCTGCAAGGTGTCCCCAGCCAGCCAACATCATGCTTGGCTGACTTACAACAGAACTCATTTTTTAGTGATGATGATCAGCAGCTTCTCCTGACTCACCAGCATAAAAACAAGGGTTCAAAACCCCCAGTGAATGATGAAAGGTTAACTCGGTGAGGCAGCAGCATCTGAAAGCCAAGGCAAGGCTGTCACCACCTACCAGTGTAAGCAGTTTCCAGGCCAGTCCCCCAGGGTGGGGACAGGCTCCTGAGCTGTGCAGTCAGTCCTCCTGGGTGGACAGAGCTTGCTGTGCACCTCTGGGACAGTGTGGCCTCCCACCCTGACAGATGGGCCATGGCTGGGGCTCTACCACCAGCTCAGAAGCAGCTCAGGAGGGAGGTCCTCCTTGCAGATGGGGCACTCCAGCCACTGTGTGAAATCTTTCAGCCCAACCTGATAGTGATGTCACCTCTCCCACCCCAGCCCAGTCACTGCAGTGCCTGTTCCATGCCTGCTCTCTGGTGGCCTCCTCACATACCCTCTGCAGGGTCTGGCACTGCAGGAAGGAGCTGGTGGCATGTAGGACACCCCTGCCCAGAATGGGAACTGCTGCTGGGTGGAAAATTCCCTCCACCTCTTTGCTTTCACGCTCCCAGTGCTGCCACCATGGTGATTCCTTTATAATAGGACTGGGCCCCTGGGACAGCATTCTTGTGTCTTAATCTGGATGTAATGAAAACTCCATTTCCTCCTCAAATTTCCTATAATCTCCTTTTCTTTGAGGACTCACAGGCACCCTCTGTCTCCCCAGGGATACTGGCATGTCCCAGCTGTCAATCTGTTTTCCTTCTTTCCTTCCTCTTTTCTCCTGAAGCTGTGCCTTCTTCCTGATAGCTCAGCTGGTGGACAATTTGGGACAATTCCCAAAGCACAGCCAGCATGATCATCCCTGGTTCTGTCAACATCAAGTGATCGTGGCTCATGCTCCAGATGAGTGGGTTTAAAATATCATGGCATTTAAAAACAGTTTTAAAAATGGCATTTCTCTGTTGGTGTCAGGCTGCCCAAGGATGATGTTCTCAGAGTCCTCTCAGTGGGTGGAACTACAAAAATGAAAGATGAGATGAGCTAATAACACCTGAATAGCATCCTGGGAATGAGAAGGACCCACCTAGCCCTGAGAACCAAGAGCACTGCCCTCTCCCCTGGCTCTGACATCTCTTGCTGGTGCATCCCTTAGCTTGGAAAGGGAAAATCCATGTGTTTTCTGCAGCCTGGAATTCACAAGGCAAGAATGACCTTGTGTTGAGTGACGTTTCATGACATGTATCATGAATCCTTGGAGAGCTGGTGAGGCTGCTCCTAAACCCAAGTGAGTTGACAGGGATCCCCTATCCAGATGAAGGTCCAACAGGAACAGCAACACGTGTCCTTTCCCAGCTACCTTGGGCCTGTCTCCCTAACCCATGCAGAGAGAAACCCCAGGCTTGACCCTCAGGGTTCAGGCCTGAGGAACCCATAGTTTTCCAGGGAGAGCTGACAAACACATTGGCTCTGGAAACCACCAATTACAGACACTTGTGACTTTCCACTAAGTCAAGACTTCTGTGGCTAAAAATCTGCTCTGTGAAGGTGCCTATTTCATATTCCTACTGCACCCACACATATTTATGATTAATACTTTCATCTCAGACCAGTACTGAAAACCCCTATTAATCTCTGAGGCCTGTGAGCACTTTTTGGGGCTGGTGTTAACTTATTAGCAGTTTCTAGTCAAGTGAAAATCGGTGTGTGGGAAGTCAGCATTGTATTACCAAATGACCTTTTCACTTTGTGTCTGTGCTTAGCTCAGTGTCTCAGTGCTTCAAAACCCACTGGCAGAGAATGGGAGGACAGGCTGTCCTGCATGGACTGGGGTGGGTTTGGCCAGGGCTTTGCCAGCTGGACCACGAGGATTTGTCTCACTATTGTCAATTCACTTGACTCTTCTGATGGTGAGTCCAACAACAGCAGTGAAGACCTTACGGGGGAGTCTTCAGGCAAGGATTTTCCAAAGGCAACCAGAGTCTGAGAGCTGTTGTTTCTTGTCTAGCAGGAAACACCCACTTCACACAGTCACATAACAGGGCTGATGGAAGAAAAGTGTTTCTTCTTTGAGCCTTGAATCCCAGTTTGCTAAGATCATCAGAGGGTAACCTGGGTTGGAATGAGTCCCTCAGAGTCCTGCAGGATAGAGCTTTCTAAGGTGCAAGGTTCACCTCACTATAAATATTAGTGGTGAGGGCTCAGTGTTGAATCATCCCTTACTTCCCCTTTGTTATTGACGTTTTGGTGCTGCAGCAGGTTCTCCCTCCAGTCAGTCACTGGAAATCAGCAGCCTTTGAAATGGGATCTCTGATGAAAACCATCTCCAGAAAGGGTGGAAGCACCAGGGATCAGCACCCACATTCATATCAGCCTCTGTGTAAAGCGTAGCAGGCTGGGGCCCTGTGCCTGTAGGTCCTGGAGAACTTTGCACTGACAGCTGAGGGAGCTTGGACAACAAATATGTGACCAGCAGAAAGTTCAAATTAAGGACTGATTTACTTGAGCTAATTGCGAATCACTTTGTTCAGCTGGGTCCAAGTCATCCCAAGTCCATCCTTCAAAGATAAAAGCCATGAAAAAAGTGTTGATTGACCTATTTCCAGCTCCACTCAGCCACATGCTGGTGATTGAGTTAGTTCACCTAAAAGTGGTCAGGTCTTGTCTGTACCTTTCTCTTGTCCCAGGTCTGCCAACATGAATGAAGTGCCCCAGGCTTGTTGTAAGAGACCTCTTGGGGATTTCCAGGGTGTCTTGGGGTTTTTTAAGGTATTTGTAGATTCATAGTATCTCAGAATGGTTTGGGTTGGAAGGGACCCTGGAGATCATCCAGTTCAACCCCCTGCCATGGGCAGGGACACCTTCCACCAGCCCAGGGTGCTCCAAGCCCTGTCCAAACTGGCTGGGACAGTTCCAGGGATGGGGCAGCCACAGCTTCTCTGGGCAAGCTGTGCCAGGGCCTGCCCACCCTCATAGGGAAGAATTTCTTCCAGATATCAAACCTAAATTTCCCCTTTTTCAGTTTGAGCCCATTCCCCCTTGCCCTGTCACTGCAATTCCTGACCAAGCATCACCCTTTGCTTTGTGGGTCCCTTCACACACTGGAAGGTGCTCTGAGGTCTCCACACAACCTTCTCTTCTCCAGGCTGAACAGCCCCAGCTTTCCCAGGCAGTCTTAATTTCTGCTATTTTTGGCTCTCTCCCATTTAACCCCCACCTCCCAACCCAGCAACGATTTTCATGCACTTCCTTTTGAAGTCATTAACCTGATCACTCAGTAAATACATACTTCCAACCCTTTCAAACGATTTCCCCCCTTTTTAACTCATTTATTTAACAACAGATTTTGTTCTTTCAAAGCTTGTGTGAAGAAAACAGTGATGGTGAAGGGATTTCAAAATAAAACTGAATCTGCTTCCTGGATTAAAGTGTTGATGAAAGAGTCTTAAATTGCATTTTTTGCCTCTGAGCATTTAGGGGCTCAGGTCAGGTGCTGCACAGGGGAGGAGGTTTCCTACCACATCCCTGGCAGCTCATGGGTGTGTAGGGGAGGGAATTCAAGGTGTTCATCCAGGTCCCTCTGACACCTCATCTTGGCTGTAGCCTCTGGAACCCCCTTTATAACCTTGAGCTTGCTCTGTCTGTGGTCATGTTGGACTTCAGCTTCCTTTGAAGCTGTGTTTGAAGGTTGGAATGATCCCATCTTTAGGGTCCCTTCCAACCCAAACCATTCTACGATTTCCAAGTTCTCCTAACTCAGCCACCACAAACGTCTGTGCTTTAGTGTTCACCTGGAGAACCTTCTCTTCCCTTAAGCATCTGGAAACCTGCACAGGCACTTCTCAGATCCCGTGACACTGATGCCTCGTGCAGACACCTTGGGATCAGCCATCTCAAGGACCAAATCTCAGAGCACCTGAGCTCTCTGCAGGCCCCTGGGTGGTGGCAGCAGTTACGGTGCTTCTCACCTTGGCAACTTGCTAATTGACAATTTTCAGGGAGAGACATGCAGGGATAATGAGCTCAAGTGAGAGAGGAAATGGGAAGAGGAGGTCAATTTGACATTTTCCACCCAGAAGCTGAACCACAAGCAACTCACGTCCATAACTTGGGGCACATCTTCTAGACAATGCTGCTGGGCCCATGGAAGAGCTGGGTCTGCTGGGGATGGTCCTGCAGAAACAGGGACACAGTGATCATGTGAATAGCCTTGAAGAGCACAGAGATGGGGAAACTTCATCTTTCTGAAAGAAACAGTTCCAAAGTTTGATGGAAACACAGACTTTGGAGCTCCGTGGTGGGATCTGTGCATGGCTTATTAGTGATTTTTTTGTTTGCAGCTGACATCAGCAATACTTTCTTGAATCTGTGTGGGCTACTGGCCTGCCTTATTATTTTCCACTGTCTTTTCTCACTCAGCTTTTGAAGTCTTTAGTCCCTTTTATATACTTGAAAACTGAATCCCACGCAAATGTCTCAGAGCCTTGCAATAAAGACAAAAAGGATATTCAAAGCCCTATTGTCTTTAAAGGTGCCTTTTGGGGGGATTTTTCTTGTGCTTTCTCACTAGTTTGGGGGAAAAAAAAATGCCTCTGACTTAGGAACATTTAATAGAGGCAATTCGTGGTGATGGGAGTTAATCCAAGACAAATCTCCATCCTTCCAGAGCACCTCGTTGAGGTGATTTGTTCCATTGTACAATCAGATGGGCACAGCACAATCCAAAGGGAGACAGTTTTCACCCCTTTCACTGATAGAGAAAAAAAGACTTTCTGGAGTGATGGACATCCTGGTTTGATGGAGTTATTAATTCTATTGTGAACCTTCAAACATTCTAGTTCTCATAGTGCTCACTTGTTCCTTATTCTTCCCTTCTCTGACCTCTTTATCTACTTCCTTCCAAGGAACTTGATTTTCCTTTTTACAGGGTTGGAAAAAGTTGGGAACCAATGGCTCTAGAGCAGGTCCCATTGCTTACCCTTGAGCTGTCACATTCCTACACACTCCCAGCTGAGCCAGGACTCTTTGGCAAGATCACAGAACTGAATGAAAATTCAAAATCTCAAATACTGTGAATCTGAAATTCACTTTGGATGAACTGCAACTTTTAAGTGTTCTGAGACACTGTTTTTGAATTCTTAATAAAAACATTTATGATTATAGGACCTACAAAATTTGAATCCAAACCATCTATTTGAAAACTACCCTCTGTCTTCTCCAAAAGAATTTTTTGTGCACAAGATACATCAAAACTGATTCTTAGACTCCATGAAGATAAATTTTTACCATTAAAACCCAGGGATTTTTTGAATAATATTTCCCCCCTCGGTGAAGTCAAGCAGAAAACACTGATCCTTCCAAGTTAAAAAATCAGAGAAGGTAAAAGAGAGTAGTGTGACTTATTTCTCTTGTAAGTCACTCAGCACATTTGTGACATTGAAGAGTGGGAAGCCAACACCTTCCAAGGCCACTCCTGGTGTTATAATGAGTGCACACACTATGATGGGATGTTCCATTTTTTTCTGAAATTTAATTTAATCTTCTCCCTCCAGTCTACTCCTTCCTTTTTGTGGCTCAAATCCTATTCTTCCAGAGACTTACTTGTTTATAAAAGATTTCTAGACCAGAGAAAAGTTGGGTGGTCCCAGAATGGACATGAACTCAGGCTGTTTGCCAGTCACTGTCAGTGTCCCCATTGCAGGACAGAGTGGAAGGATAGTTTTTATAAAAACAACAAAATCTATGGAAGTAGCTGAAAAAAAAAAAAAGCAAAACACACCAGACTTTCTGCTTCAGGTCATGACCTGCATAAATAAACCTTCTTTCTGTGTTTTACACTCAATAGCTAATTTCACACTCTCTGTCTCAGGCAGAGCTGTCTGATATGAGCTGATACACTGCTGCCTTCAGCTGCTGCAGCCTCCTGCTCTCACCCCATGTCTGCAGTTATTGACTGGCTCCAGGATGACTTCTAATAATAACTGGAGAATAACCTCCATCCTGTGCCCAAAGGTTTGGAACTAGATGATCTTTAAGGTCCCTTCCACCCCAATCCATTCTATGACTCACCTGTGGAGGCAGGACTGGAACTGTCCGTGCTGTAACTCTGACTTTGCAAGAGAGAACAAGCAGAGAAAAGGGATAAAGAGCTGCCAGAGAGGATTCACTATGGGCAGGGGGAGAAGGGAGGATGTTTGGTAGCAGTGACAGTGGCAGTCAGAGGCCTGTCCAGTTCCAGTCCTTCCTTCAAACACCTGGAGGTGGGTCTAGAAGTCCTGCCAACCAGACCTGCAGGTCACACAAAGGCTGGTGAACTGGTGCAGAGCACACACCCAGTCCCACAGAGCCACCTGGAAAATGTCTTAACTAAAGAGAAAGGAAAGGAAATCATTTTAATGCAGCCTAATGCAAAGTTGCAGAGGGCAAAAAGAGCACAGAGCCAGTTTGGGAAAGGGGAGCTCCAAGCAGGATCTTCCCACAGCCAAAGCTCTTTGGAGGATGGTCAGGCACTTGAACATCATTTCTTCTGCAGCACATGGAATGTCTCTGACAGAGAGTGGAGGAGGGAGGGAGAGAGATGTTGTGCTCTTACCTCTGGCCCCAGCACTGCTGGAATGAGTGTGGCCAAACTGAAGAGCTCTGGCACCCATTTATTAAATCAGATGTTGAAGCATTCAGAAAAGAGCCAAAGAAATCATCACAGAGCAAGAAAAAATGTCTTGAAGTAAGAGGTTTATAGAAGTAATTGTTTATCTTGGCAAAATGAAGAATGAAAATTAGCTTGGAATAGAAATGTCTGGTGCTGAAGAGCTTATGCACCTGCCAGGGAAAGGCAGAGCAAAGAGGAGGAAGCTGGAAGTTGAAGGTGGACACTTTCAACTCAGGAACAAGCAACACATTTTCAGGACAGATGGCAATTAACAGCACTGGGACAAAGTCCTAAAGGAAGAGGTGTTCCTTCCACTTTGGTGTCTCCAGGTGGGGCCTGGGGGTCCTTCATAGTAGACACACAGGAATCCACAGGATTCCACAGGAATCAGCCAGAGCTAGATGAACTGGAATAGCTCAGCCTGCTGTCATGGAGATAACCACTTCCACCCGCAGCAGCATGACTTGGAAAGGCTTCCAGCTTGGGAAGATTGTGTGGGGGCTGCTCTTCCCATGATTTACACCTTCCAGGCTGCTCATGACAGCTGATGGCAGAGACTCAGGGTGGGTGCAAAGAACGGTGGGATCCTCAATCCAGACCCTCATGCAGCACCTTGTCAGAGGTGAATGGGGCATTTTGAGGGCCAACAGTTTCCTCCCTACCTCAGAAGGAAATGGAAGGGAGTCAAAGCAAGAAGAATAAAAGAAAGGGTTCATGGATGTGAAAGAGAAAAGCAAACATTGAAAGGGAGAGGAGCAAAACAGCAAAGGCAGCACAGCAGCAACATGGCACTGGTGCTGGCTGCTGGTGACAGTGGCATCACTTGGCCTGAGGTGCCAGCATGGGCACGTGTGGCTTTTGCAGACCTGCCTGGTCTCGGGCAGCCACAGACACGATTTCCCCATCACTTGCTTGGGGAGGTTTCCCTGCAAGTCCTCGGGGTGAGGCGGGAGGGACCCTGCGGGCAGAGGCTGAGTCAGCCTCGCATTTTCCTGGAGGAGGAGGAGGAGGTGGGTTGGGTGAGAAAGGAGCCGTGTGAGGGGGTTGCTGGGGCTGGAAATCACTCTTTCGAGTTTTCATTTCCTTGTAGACACGGGCTGCCCTGCTCAGAAACGAAATTTAGAAAGGCATGGCAGTGCTGGCTGAATGGAAGGAAACACAGTGACAGGTCATAAGATGCAGGGACAGGGTGGCTGCTGGATTGGCTGTGCACAAAGCAGACACAGCCCTGGGGAACAGGTGGGGCTGGCTGAGCCCCCACTCTGCTCTGAAGGAGAGGGTAAATACAGGAAAGACGTTTGCAAGTGCAGAGGAAGGATCAAGGCAGGGCAGGTGCTGGAAGGGAAAGAGCTGCTCTCCACCTGGCTTTGCAGAAAGCAGTGCTAGAGGGGATGAGTTGTGCTCACTTTGGAGCTGTTATGGGTGTGGAGCAGCTTTTGCAAGCCCTGGAGCATCCCATGTGTGCCTGTGTCTGTGCTTCAGGCTGCTGCCCTGGGCAAGTGCTTGTTTGCCTGTGCCACAGCACAGCAGACCTGACATCCCCCATTGCCCACACCAGGAGATGCAGCTCCTTGCTCTGCTTTGTTCCAAGGCAATATTGTTCTGTCTTAGCCCTGGTAAAAATTATATTGCAAAGCTCCTCCTCCATCAAAGATTGTTTTCCTCACAGTCTTGGAGTTAAATGTGGAGCACACACGTGGGCCAGAGCTGATAGGGGAGTTCAGCCAGCCCAGACTGCCCTTGCATGAGGCTGCCTGTTTTCCACAGCTGGGTTACTGGGAATGTGCAGGAAAGGAGAGAAGAGACTCCCAACTTCAATCTAGGGACAGAGGGAGAAGGAGACAGTCAGGTCTGGCTGGTTAACTCACTGCCCATTGGGGAGATCTGGATGGAGCTGTTTCCTGATGGGGTGGTGAAGAGCTAAATCTTTATCAATCAACCTCCTAAGGAAGAACCAGTGGTGCTTTTTATGAAGAACCACTTCTTTTGGAAGGCAAAGACAACATCTGCATTCCATGTTTGTGCAGTGCTCCAACATGAGAGCCTTTAAAATACAAAAAAATGAGCACTGCACCAACATGGAGAAACCTCCAGTTGTCAGACAGCCTGGACAAGAGCTCTTGCTCCCACTTGTTAATGTAATGTCCTGGAGTTCTTATTCACAGTGCAGCTACTTACCCATAAATTTGGGATAACTGGCTTGCAGAAGCAATGGACTTGTTCATGAGAAGCAAGAGAACAAAAGTAGAATGCATCAATGAAAAACCCATCTCATCCCAAAAACATCCCAAGGCCTATTTGCTGCCTGTTAAGAGTCTGACAAAGTTCCAGATTTGAACTGGTTTCAATTTCCCTTGCACCCACTTCCAATTCAGAAAAGAATAAAGGCTAAAATATTTGTCCATATGACTTGAAGCATTCTTTAAAGGATTAAACAAATCTAGTGTTCCAAAATGAGCTTTTTAATTGCAGAGCCACAAGGCAGGCAGGGGTAGGGTGTTCAGTGATGCTTCATAAATCTCGCCAATTTGTACACTTAGCTTAAAACGAACGCAGTAATTAAAAGCAAAGGCAAACAGCTAGTCTGTTACAGACCAAATGCTTAGATTAACTATGACACTGTACCTGGTTATTAATGTGCAGGAGGGCTGTTTAGTGGCTCCTTGTTTGTTCAGCAGGTTTTATTGACAGCACCGCGACAAACGTTTCCCGTAACGCGGGATCCGAAGCCGAGAGTGGAAAGTTGCACACTTTTCCTGCGGTGGTTTCGCTCTACCTGGGAATTTCCACAGATTTGGTGCCTTCTTTGCTCTCGGGTTCAGTCAGTGTCACACCGGATGTTGGCTCCGCTCGGTGTTTCGCTGTCCCATTCCCGCAGCTGTGGAGCCTCTGTTTCATTTTTTCCCCCCACGTCAATGGAAGGTCCCGCTCCCGGTGACGCACCATCCTTGAGTTCAAGACAAAGCAACCCCAAGGTCAACTGTGAGAGAAGAAGCCCATCCCAGCCTGCCTCGGCCTCCCACCCTCACCAGACAGGGGTATCGGAGTCGTTACCACCAAGGTGTGAAACCCCAGCTAGGAAGCACCACAAAGCCCAGCTGAGAAGCACCACAAACCCCAGCTGAGAAGCCCCACAAAAGCACCAAGCGATGAGGAAGAGTGAGGAGGAGAAAGGGCTCTTTGAGTCCATGCAGGTTTTGTAAGTTTAGTTTCAGGAACCTCAGAGTCAGCATTTCAGATGTCAGTAATTTCCACTGAGAGTGACTGAGCTCGAGCCAAGTCAGTGAGGGACACAAATAAATTGGGGTAAAAAATTGTGCTCACTTGATGGAAAAGTCACGTTCAACAGAAAAGTGACCTAAAATTGACCTAAAATTGACCTTAATTTGACCTAGATGAACAATCATTCCACCCAGCCTGCTCTTCTCATGTAGGCTGCCAGAAGAGGTCTTGCTCAAGAAAGACAGACAACTGACTTGGACTTCGGTTTCTGCAATGGCTGGAATGATTTGAACACCACACAGACACTCCAGAGTGGGGGTCTGCTGGTGGGGCACTCAATGGCAGTGCAGGAGCACCTGGTTCCTGTATCATCATGACTTAGAATCATAAAATCGTGAATGGTTTGGGTTGGAAGGGACATTAAAGATTATCCCTTACCACCCCCTGCCATGGGCAGGGACACCTTCCACCAGCCCAGGTTGCCCCAAGCCCCATCCAACCTGGCCTTGGACACTTCCAGGGATGGGGCAGCCACAGCTTCTCTGCCCAACCTATGCCTGGGCCTGCCCACCCTCTCGAGGAAGAATTTCTCCCATAAACCACAAATTTCTTCTTCAACTCCATCCTGAGTTGGACAGGTATGGGCACAAATTCGAATAAAATCGTGTCATCAGCACAGTGGTTGAACAGGTATTGGGGGGGTGTGAGTGATATGTTGTCATCACAGTTCCAAAAGAAATTACAGCTTTTAGAGTCTCAGGTATCCCTTGTACCAGAAGATGTTGGGCAGTTGGAAGTCGTGCTCTACCTCAGCATGCCCAACCACCCTCACAGACCTCTGAAGTGCCATCACCTGAGGGAGGAGGGAGAGAAGAAGGGGGGAAAAGAGGAGGTGACTTCCTGGGGAAAGGGGAAACCCAGACATGAAAACAGTGAATAATCGAGGATGTCCTTAGCAGATATGGCTTGCTCTGTTCTTTTTCTCATCCAGCCCTTTTCTCTCAATTTTATTAATTTTCCTTTATGTTCCACTACATGTTTTCAAATAATTTATTTTCTGTTTCTCCTTTTTTTTGTCTTCAGCAGACATTTCTTTTCCCTTCTTTTCTTTTAAGCCCACAGGGAGAGGAGCTGGAATCTTTCTTCCAGCACATCCTGTTTTGGTTTTTTTCCTGGGTCCTGACCTAGTGAAACCTCTGAAAAACTGATGGTGACAACCAGTAATGCAGGATCCCCGGGGTGAACTTTATTGACAGTGCCATGGACCTGTGGGAAGGAAATAGTCCAACCTGAGTGTCCCAGACTGAGCCTGCAAGACATGCAGTGGTTGGATTCTCACCCTCCTTGTTTTGTTTAAGTAAAAAGCAGTTCTTTGATAGGTTTTTCTTGTTATCAGTTGCAGAGGTTAATCCAGAACCCACCTCTTACCCACAGCCCTGCAGGAATCCAGGTTCCCTGCAATGTCAAGCAAGCCTAATAAATAATTTGGATGGAGTCAGTGCATTTAGTCAAACAAATAACTTCACTCAAAGGGCAGAATGGATTTTGTCAAAAGCCTTTTTTCATTATGTCAAAACGAAGAAGAAATTGTGCAGCCCTTTCACTCTGTCACCACAAAGGCATTTGTTCAAGCTTCTGGCTTTGCTTGATGTTAAAAATGTAGTTGTTAAGGTCCACACAGGGAATTGCTCTTCCCCACCCTGATGCATGAACACACAGCCCTTCACTTCTGCCCAGGGATGGAGGGACATGAGTCCTGTCACTCCACACAGACACTCCTTGGAGGGGCTCTGGTGTGGATGGCCCACAGGGAAGAGGAAGCAGCAAATCCAGTGCTGAGGAAGACTCAATCCAGTCCTTCTGAGCTTGTGCATGTCCCTTACTGGTGTCCCAGGTCACCTCCAACAGCATCCTGGGACATGTTCTGCAGCAGGATGCAACTCCCTGGGTACCCAAAGGAAATTCAGACATTCCAGATCATTTTAAAAAATCCCTCTCCCCTTCATTGAAATAACTTTGATAACTTAGGCATGTGCACATCAAACATACATGCACACATTGAACATACATGTACACATCAAACAGCCATGTGCACATCAAACATACACACATCGAACATACATGTACACATCATACATGTACACATCAAACATACATGCACACATTGAACATACATGTACACATCAAACATCCATGTGCACATCAAACATACATGTGCACATCAAACAGCCATGTACACATCAAACATACATGTACACATCATACATGTACACATCAAGCATCCATGTGCACATCAA
>JAWWEV010000054.1:2541097-2551656 GCA_035583235.1 Hafferia zeledoni
CTCTTTCCTGAACTGAGGGGCCCAGAACTGAACACAACACTCAAGGTGTGGCCTCACCAGTGCTGAGTACAGGGGAAAGGTCTCTGGGAGCTCCACATCCAGGCTGAGATACATCTAAATACAAGTACCAGGAGAATGTCAAAGCAGTGTTTTATTCAGATGCAGCAAAAGAATAATGAGTTCATTAGATACCAATTGATTGATAAAGAGGGATTTATTGAAAGGTCTAATGTGTGTAGCCAAAATTAGTTTGCCATGTAATTAACTAAAAATGACTTAAGCAATGCATTCTTAATTATTATCTTCGTACAGCCAACTTGTAAGAAATTTCAAGCATTTAATTGGCATTTGATAGAATAGCTATAGCAAGCTAATTAGGTACCAAATTATGGAATACACTAATTGATATTTAATAAGTATGTCAATTGGTATCTAACTAGCCAATATGTTATAGCTATCTTGGAATGTGTCAATTAAGTGCCTAAAGATCTCTTTCAAGTAGATTATAAATGTAATCTATTAAGGATGTAATTTGCAACATTTTTTGATTATGGATTGTAACTTATTTGCTTCCTGAATATGTTATTGCTATTCACAGACTCATTCATACAATATAATGTGCAGCATTTTGCCTACACGAGCAACTTTCACAACTGGTGTTTTCCTGAGCGATTTCTCTCAGTGTAGAGAGATTTGCACTCCCTTCACAGGGCCCAGAAAGGGACATTTGAAATACGCACCAGCAGAACAGCCACAGCCAAACTTGACAGAGTTTACATGGGTTTGGTTGCAATTGGTGTCTGCCCTCTGCGTTTTGGTTAGTTGAGAGCTGGAAAGAGGCCAAGAAGAACCAGTACAACCAACTCATCTGGAGTATGGTGGCACTGCCACAGCCCCAAGCTCTTTGATATGTGGTCCTTAGAATCACAGACTGGCTTGGGTTGGAAGGGACCTTAAAGCTCACCTTCTTCCATGCCCCTTCCACCAGCCCAGGGTGCTCCAAGCCATGTCCAACTTGCCCTTGGACATTTCCAGGGATGAGGCAGCCAAAGCTTCTCTGGACAAACTGTGCCAAGGCCTCCCTACCCTCCCAGGCAAGAATTTCTTCCTAATATCTAATCTAAACCCACTCCCTTTCCATTTAAAAAGGGTCCTCATCAGGAAAAATCAGAGGGATGCTATTTCAGTCCATAGCATTGCACAAGTATGAACCAGGCGAGAGTTTTTCTCTCTCAGCTTTGCTCACTCAAACTGCTGCTCTCAGGACAGGAACAAGAAGGGGTAGTGCATGAGAATTAGCTTAATTTAAAGGTTGAGATGTCCCCAGTGCCCCCTGGGAGGCTGGCATTACATCTCAGGATGTCAGGCTGGCTTGCTTAGCTCCTAACAGGATTTACCTGTTACTTGAACACTCCAGTCAGCCTGAATCCCCAGGGGATTTCACTAAAGAGTTAATTTAAAGCACAGTGATGACCGTGGTTATTTTCTTTTGATTTCTTTGATACAAGTTGCCATTTATGCCGTGCCTTCCGAGGTTTGTTCCCTAAAGCAATCCACACATCTCTTTGTATCACGTGTTAAGTGTAAGGTTGGTGTTATGAGAGGTGCAGCACATAACATTAGTGTTGGAGCGATCTGAGCACTTTATCTTCATGAGTAAAGTACCCAGCTGCTCTTGAATTCAACTGAAAAAAAAATATGCTGCCACTCGTAAGAGCAATACATTTTCAGTTACTAATAACAACTGTTGTCATGGAAACAGCCAGTCCAGCATGAATGTAAGGATTTGCTTTCAGGTCAGTGCTGTATTAGTCAGCAGCCTTTCAAAACCTCATCTCCCCAGCACACGAGTCTCCTGTCCAATTTACTCTCTGCAGCACTTTTTCTCCATTGTGAATTACTCCAAATTAATTACATTTTATGACAATTGCACGCAGCTCCTTTTCAACTCGACTCTCTGTATAATTACGTGGAAATGGTTTATGGAGGCCAAAGGAAAATTTCATAACTATACCCAGGTTTGGGAGTTCTGGTTTTTTCACAGGAAGAGTAACTGTAGAATAGACTGAATTATCACTATGATCATTAATAATCATAGAGCATTTTGTGTAGAGATGGGAGAGCATTTGGGATTTATCTGGATTCCTGGCTGATTTGGGGGGCTGCAAACTGGCTGGTGAAAGGGGCTGGGGAAGGGGGTGAGGCTCTCCAGGTTTCCCCTGCTAGAAGGTTCATTTTGAATTCTTGTTCCAGTTGAAGGTAAAAGAAATTTGCTCCATCCCATCCCTGCAATTCCCATTGGCCCCATGGACAATCAGCTGGAAGAAGCCAATGTCCTTCAGCTCCAAGCTGAGCACATCACAGTCCCAGAAAGCTCCTTCCCCACTGGCAAAGCAATGCCAAAACAGCCTGGCTGCAGTGCTGAACCTGTGCTTTTCACCAGGGAAACCTTCAGGCAGGAACTGGGCTCCTGGGAGGCACTTTGGGACCGTTTCTTCTGGCTTTCAAAAGTGGCCAACACTTAGAGCTCCTGTTGATACCAGCAGGATGAAGAGTTTCACCCCTTTCTACAGCCTGATTCGATTCTTCATTAAATGTTCTGCCCCTCTCAGCAGAGAGAAGCCCCATTCAAAGTGTGGGCACACCAAGCCTGTGAGACCCTTCTCACTTACCTCTCAAAGCTCCCTCCTACACAGACAGGTCCCTGGTGTTTCCTAAAAGGAAGAACAAAAATTTGCATTTAATTTCTACCATTCTGGGACAAAACTTGCTGGAAAAATATCCCCAGACATGAATGCAGAACAAAGGGGCTGGTGTTACTCCCATACATCAATGGGGACTGTGGTCCAGATTTCTCCTGCAGTGAGGGGCAAGGTTTGGTCCTTCTTCCTTACCAGTCCTTCTCCATCCAACCCCTTTCCTTGCAGAACTTCTGTTATCTTTGAATTTTCCTTCTCCTTGGTACTTCTATTTGTCTCCACATGTTTTCCTATCTATCACATCTCTATTAATTCCCATAACCTAAAAATCAAATGAAACCATATCCCCTTTATTCCAGGCATGGACAGACAGTCCTGGCTGGAGGGTGAAGTCCTTGCCCTGCTGTGGGAATAACTACAAGGATATGGGAAAATTATCAAGGGACTGGTGATTCAGGAAGGTTTTCTGACAGAAAAAGCAGAATACTTTTGGGAGGGAGTGACTGAGTTCAGGGGAGCTGCAGATTTCAGCATCTCATGGTGCTTTGGACATTTTTGGTGCTTGTCTTGGTGGGGTTACCTGTGATGGGGACATCTTGGAGCCTCACTGGAGAGCAGATCCCAGCTCTGCATGGGAGGAGGGAAGGAATAAAGATGAAAGACATGAAGAGCATCATTTCTGGCATGGAGACAAACTTCTCCAAAGACACAGCTGGAGTGGAGGGCAGGATTTTGAGACAAAAGATGCAGAGGGAGAATGGGCTCCAACTTCCAAGCTCAGAGGGGACAAGAAGGACTGAAGGGAGCTGATGTCTGAGCGAAGGGGGTTTGTTGTACACCTGTGTCCCTCCACCTCGTGGCCTGCTCCAGGCCTGCCTCCTTCACACCCAACCCAGCCAGGCTGAACAGTGGAGGCAGTTTGTTTAACCTTGAACGCTATGTACAAAATCAATACCGATAATGGGAATGGAAAGGGAAGGAGCCTGGCAGAGATTGCTCAAGAAATGTTTGATTTCTCACCTCACTCAAAGTCCTGCTCACCCAGGTGGAACACATGAGCTCACTGTTTGCCTGTGAACCTGATCCTGGGTGATTTATTCATGAGTGAGGATTGCTGGAGGTTCTTCTGCATCCCAGGGCACAGATAGTGCTTTGTCCACACAAAATCTGGGTGGATTAGAGCACCTCTGCCAGGTTTGGTTTAATATTGTTCATATTACCTGAGGCACAGAAGGTCATTGGGGTTCAAGGGTCATCCCCCTCACTCAGGAACCCCCACCCTGATCATACCACCCATCCCAAGGAAGTGTGGGTGGCTGGAGTTGCCCTGAGAAGGTTTTAACAGGGGCTTAGCAAGCTTGAAAGCCATTTTTGCCCAAAGCTGAGGTGCACACCCCACCTGGGAGGCCTCTGCCACCCTGCCCAGAGGCCATCACAGCCTCCCCAGAGCTCTGCCTACTGTTCCCTAGAGATTTCTCTGCATGGCCAGTCCAATCTCTTCATCTTGCTTCCCAATAAAAATAATGAAGGTACAAATGCTCAAACTGTAACATTTCCTTCTCTGGGTTGTTAGTGAGAACATCCAGGAGATGCTGCAGTGACTGAGGTCTGAGGTTCTCTCTTTGCTCACGTGTTTAGAGGAAACAAGGTGGACCAGCACTTGTTCAGGAGATGCTCAGACACACCCACATGATGATGGAGGCTTTAACCTGTAGCTCTTCACTCTCAGATACCAGCCTGGGTAGGGGTGGAGGTGCCAACCTGAACTTTGGGCTCTTTGTGCTGTTGGATTCTGCCAAGGGGCACTTTGTGTCCCAGCTCAGCCCAGCTCCAGTAACCCCTCTCAGCTTCCTCCACTGCCCTTCCTTGTGAAAGCCATCAGAAATCCAGCCAACTTCAACTCCTGCAGGCTTTGGACCACCCTGGAGCAATGATTTTGGTGGTCTTTGGTACAGCACCCACTGAAGACTTAAAAAATATTTGGGAACCTTTGGGAAATAAGGCACAGGAAATATTAGACATTATTCCATTCTGGGATTACTGAGGCCAGATCCAGAAGGCCATCAGGATCAATGGGGGAGATCCCCAGAGTGCTGCACTGTCCTGGCAACCAACAACAGCCATGTGTTCATATGGCCAGTGGTGGGTCAAGGCATGACCATGGCTGGTTTTCCCACTCCATGGATGACCCCCCATAGCCTCTGTCTCATTGGGACCCCATCATATCACAGAGGAAGCAAAGCATCTTCAGCTCCTGAAACTTGCTGCAGCTTTGAGACCTCTTTGCCAGGCCATTGAATCATGGACAGAGGCTGGTCCCAGGAGCTATTTAATAAATAAAAAATTGGAGACATGGAAATCCCTGCTCATCCCTGTATTATTTATTGTTTACTCAGTAATACTGAGGCCTTTATCAACCATACCTGAAATAATGTGACATTGGTAACTGAAGCCTCTAATAGACCTCCTCTAGAATTATCTAAGGTACATCTCAGGCCATCCAAAATCTTTCCACAAGCTAGTCAAAACCAGAAGGAAAAATTAGCCTAGAAAATACAACTGTCATGACTTCACCTCATCCAGGAGACCTGTAACATGAAGTGAGGCCTGTTAAGGACCTAAAAATTTAACAGGAGCCTGGCATGTGTCCTGAGAGCCACCCCAAAAAGGGCTGGGCTGCCTGAATGCCCTGATGGGCTCAGCCAGATCTGCCCTTGCCCAGCTGTCCCTTGCACTGCAACATCTGTATCCCCCATGTTGAAGGAGATACAGATTTTATTCACAGCCCACTCCTTTCTACCTTTTTATTATTCTGTTATAAGCTCTGAAAAGCTTGAAAAGAGTGTCCTGCCCAGGGTGCAGATGAAGTTTTGTTCTTACCAATGCATGCATTGAAAAAACAAGATGACAACAAATTGAGCTAAAAGAAATCTGGCTCTTCTGTAACATACAGTATGTGCTGAAATAAATGAGTCTTCAAAATGATAATGTTTTTCTCCCTCAGGCCTGCTCTGGACTTCTGGAGCAGGAGTTCCATTTGCAGCTCATTGTGCATGCTGGAGTTTTCCCCTTTTCCCCATTTTTGAATTTATTTTCAGGCTGTAATGGGCCCCTTTCTGGTTCTTCCTCATATCCTCTGAATTGTTTTACAGGAGTGAAATGGAGGTTTTTGATATATTGAATATATTTAATATTTTAATGTGTGAATTTGCAGGACAGAGCAGAGACTGCCTTTTGCGATAAGAGACATTATTATTGTTGTGAAGAATTCCTTTAAGATTCCATCTTAATCATTCTGCTATTGAAATGGAAGAATAAAGTAATAAATGGTTTGAATAGACTTGATTAAAAAGAATAATTATATTCCTTGGGTGGGTTAAATATATAAACTCTTCGTGGTTTTGTATTCTTCCAGCATTTGCCTGTCAGAACAGGCTTTTCTTTTCAATAAGCACACATCTCACATGTGGGAGGAGAGAGTCCTCTTGGCAAGGAGGTTTGGGTCCTTGGTGGCCTCTCACCCAAAGTCAGGCACTGCCCATATTTTCCTGCCCTGCTTTGGGATCAGATTTCAACCAGAAATCTGCTGTGACCTTGGGGATTTTCTCCATCTCCTTTGGGATCTTCCCTCTTTCACCACCTCTTTGGGGCACCCACGGTGGGTCAGATGCCTTCAAGGGCAACAGAGCCATGGTGCTCCTGTCTCCTTTGCAGGGAAACACACCCAGGAATTTGGGCAAAAAGGACAAGTTTCCCATTGGCAAAGACTCTCTTGCCAAGGTGTGCAAGGTCTGCAAACTTTGAGGTGCTCACCTGTGAACCCTCTGCCAGGCAGGGGCTGTGCAGCAGCTCAGACACAGCCTCTGCCTGTCCGCTGGAAGGGACTGGGAAGGGTTTTCCTTGTGTTGGAAGTGCTGAGATTGCAACATGCTATTGCACCCTGAGTTAGGAGAGAGAATCCAGCCTACTTTGCAAAGGCAAGTGTGCCAAGGTGTTTCTCACCAGTGTCCTGGGATTTGTGTAGGGTGATTCTTGAAGCAAAACATTCTCACCTCCCTGCAGTGGTGTGTGCCCCTGACTGAAGCGTAAGCCCTTTCGCCTGGTACAGCTTCCCTCTCCACCTCATGCCCCATGGACAGCATTCCAAACCTCAACCCCCATTGATAACATTCCAAAGACACAATGGGCAAAATTCCACATGCCATTGAATCCACATTTCCTGAAGGAAGCTGCTCTTCTGGAATTCAGCCTCACCCCAAAAGTCTCCCTTTAACCATTGCAAGGCTGAGGTCCACAGGCCTGTCCTTCTCTCCTTTGGTGCCTGAAAACTTTTCTTAGGGAAGACTTTGCTTCCAACCTACATTTTACTTTCTGTTCACATCAGAGAGTGAGTGCTTGCCCACCCCCCTCCCCTGCAGATCTGATCATAGATGCTCTACTACTAAGGCTTCATTATTTTTACAAAAATCTACTCCAGTACAGTAAGAAGTGTTATAAATAATTAAAGAAACACTAGAGTTGTCAAAATAAATGAACAAAGTACACTTTGAGATGCATGCTCTTGGCTTATTTGGGGTTTGTTCAGTTGGCAGTTGAATTTCAGAATTCAGTCCCTGGAAATACCCACCAGAAATGCAACCAGTGAGGTTCAGTCATCCACCAACAAGGAACCTTTGTCTTTCCCCCAGAGTCATCTAGGAACAGGGCTGGACATCAAGTATCGTGCATAAAACACCAAGTGCCAGTCTCCTCTTGGCCTTTCCAGGGAAAGCAAGGACCCAAAACGCATCCAACCATGCATCCAGAAGTTAGCAAGACCTCTTGTATGGTCTGCTTTGTGTGATGCTAATGTTCCAAGTGAATGCCTCATTGCTCTGCACAATAAACCTTCTTCTCTTCATTCAATGCTCTTTTCCAGAAGGTCTTCTTTGTCTCCATGACGACAAATAAATTGCTTCTTGTTCACTGAAATCTGCTAAAAAGCTCGTTATTAAGCTAATGTGCCCAGGGTGACAACACAGAAGAGGAAGACAGTCCTGCTTCAGCAAAGGATGCTTTCTTCTTGGTTTCCCATGTGGACACCACCTCTCTGGGGTCCCAGTGTGGCTGTTCTGGTGTTGCTTTTAGTTGCTTTCAGAGATGTTTCAAAAAATTAAAGACATTTGAGAGAGAGGAGGAAAAGCTCTTGAGTGTGAGCCAAAGACACTGATAACTGCTCGCCCTCTCCATCTGTCTCTCTGTCTACTGTTGTACTCTTTCCAAACACACTGAAACTTCCATACCAGGGTTTGTACTCTCCTCCAGCACATGGAGACCCAAGCAGTGTCCCAAGTGTTGTGCCAGTGTCACCAGTGTCCTACTCACTACCCCCTCCAGCTCCCCCATGGCCTCCCCATACGGTGCTGCAAAGGGGACACAACAGCGTGGGGAGATGATACAAAATGAAGGGCATGTTGGGGTGCTCTCCATCATCCTGGCAGGGTCTGAGCAAGCTGTGGTGTGGGTTTCTGAGGTCTCTGATACCTTGCCTTGGAGAAGGGGCCTGAGAGCCACTGTGTGATGCAACATGGTATGGGCAAACCTCATGAAAATCGCCAGGAGCTGCTGGTGGCTTCTCATGGGTTGCCAACACCATTTAGCATTTCAGTGTTCGCTTGTTCCTTCACCAACCAAGGTATTTCTTACCAGCTTTCTTGCTCTCCCCACAATCCAAAGTGCTAAAAGGTCCCGTGAGAGTAAATGGTGAGTGCTTTCATGTGGTTACTGTCACTAGGGAAACCACTTCCTTGTGATTCACATGTTCTGTGAGTGTCTCTTCGTTTCTCTCTGCATTCAGAAAGGTAATACTGTACTGGTACATGCTGGGGGATGGGGTAGGGAACAGGCAGGGAAATGTATTAGCATGCAATTGGTTGCAAGGCTTTGGAGAAGGGTAAGTATTCAGAACTGGCAAAAAAAAACCCCATCCAACTGACTCAGTGTGACAATCCCACCAAAAAAAAAAAACAAAACCAAAAACAAAAAACAAACCAACAAAAAACACCAAAATCCCCAAACCAACTAAAAAGCTTTTTCTCCCCTTATGGCATTACTTTTCCCTTCAACTTGAACACAAATGATTGAGCTCATAATTAAAATAGGTAGACAAATCATCATAATTTCTCCTCTCTTCCTAAGTGGAAGAGCCTGGTGGGAAGTGTCCTCTGCCCACCCAGGTAAGTGGGTCAGGAAGGGGTGGTTTGCCCAGCAGGTCACTGAGGGGCAGAGGCACAGGGTGTGGTGTGTGGCAGCACAGCACTACACCAGGGATGACGGTACCCTCTGGAATGGGAAACAGCAGCTGGCATATTGAAGGGGGAGCAGAAACTCTAGATTTGGAGAATGCCCCAAAACACACACGAACCACAGAATCACAGAATGGTTTGGTTAGAAGGGTTAAAGACCATCTCATTCCACCCCCTGCCATGGGCAGGGACACCTTCCACCAGCCCAGATTGCTCCAAGCCCTGTCCAACATCACCTTGGACACTTCCAGGGATGGGGCAGCCCCAGCTTCTCTGGGCACCAGTGCCAGGTCCTGCCCACCCTCACAGGGAAGGATTTCTTCCTATTATCTAACCTAAATCTACCCTCCTTCAGTTTAAAGCCCTTGACCCTGGGCTATCACTACCACCTCTTGTAAAAAGTCCCTCTCCAGCTCCCTTGGAGCCCCTTTAGGCACTGGAAGGGGCTCTAAGGTCTCCCTGGAGCTATCCCTTCTCTAGGCTGAAGGGCCCAAACTTTCTCAGTCTGTTATTATATATCTGAAAATCAGAGTGCAGGAATTGGTGTCCACAGAAGAGACCAGAAAGTCCCTGGTTATTCCATGTAACTCAGCCTCCAGACCGTGGCCAGGATAAAGAGCTGCAGAAAGAGTTGCTTTCTTCAAACACGAGTAAACATCCTTACTCTGGCATACAGAAAAAAAAATTACTGTGCTTTGCATTAAAAGAAAATTTTTCATGGAGATTATTTTTGGTCTATACCCAGTTTCTCATTTGTATTAGTTTTTTTGTCCAACATGTCCTCTTTCAGAGGCAAATGGTGATTATGGGGAGGTAGGAGAAAGAAATGTCTGAAAATAGAGGGCTGCAGTCAGCCCAGGGCTCAGTCAGACTCTCAGTGTCCTCCTGGCACAAGGGAAGCCACCAGGTCTTTGGAAGGGTTCCCATGCAGAGCTGGGATGGGGATGTCCATCCTGGAGCTTCATTCCACCCCTATGCCTGCTCTATCCCTCAGCTCCCTTCACACCACCTTCCTGAAATCACAGTTGTGCTGCTTCAATTTGCTGCCCCACAAATTGAGTTAACATTCCAATCCCTTTTATAACCATGGAAGGTGGGTGCTTAAATCAAATGAAGATGAATATATTTGCTGACATATAATTGTTTTCTTTAGTAATTGCACTCAGGTCTCTTTACATCTGATCGTTAATACTGGGCAAGGATTGTTTGTGAAATGTCTTATTGTTTCTGAAGAATCCTATGAAAAGTGACATTCCTGATTATTTTGCCATGCAGGGGATTACACCAGGTTTTACTGCTAAGCAATATTGATAGACCTTGTGCTGTCTTTTACCATTTACCTGCTGCTAATAAATCAGAACTTGGTTTCTTCTCCATGTGCTGAATCTTTTATTGCACACAAATACAAGAAAAGAGTCTTGGATGTTGTGGCAGTTTCCCGGGAGTATTAGGTGGAGGAGAGGAGACATCAGTGCTGCTGCAACAGGGGGCTTGAGGAGGGGGTCCTGAACCCCTTCCTGGTGGTGGAATAAAGATCATAGAATCAATTGGGTTGGAAAAGACCTCCCAGATCATC
>JAWWEV010000054.1:2552338-2562713 GCA_035583235.1 Hafferia zeledoni
GGGGCCCAGAACTGAACACAACACTCAAGGTGTGGCCTCCCCAAGGCAGAGTCCAGGGGAAGGGTCACTGCCCTGTGACCATCTATGGTGACAGCAGAATCTGGGAGTCCACACTCAGCATTCCCAAGGCTCCTTGTTCCCTTATGGGATTTCAAACTTTCCTGCTGGTAATGGGAGGCAAAGGGCTTGGCACAGGTGTGATCTGGTCTCAGAAGGGACACCTCTTCACCTGCCAAGGCCAGAGTTACATCTGCCTGACTTACAGGAGCAGGAGGCAACACAGAAGCTTCAGAAGTGACCGTGATGTTTCTGATATCTGGGAGTTGATGTGCTCTGAGATCCCAATTTCCCATGACAAACCCACAGCCAAAGGGAGAACAGAGGCAGGTGAGTTAGGGGGGGTAGGAGGGTATTATTTCCCCATGCCAGAGGGCAGGGACATGTTCCCTCCAGCCCAGCTGATGTGGATCCTCCCATGTGTGCAGGCACAGCAATGCTTGGTGCCAAGATTCCAGCAGCATCCAAGGCACGGGATCCCATGGGCAGGTGGGAGATGTCCCTGATGCCAAAAATCTCAGGCCCAGCCCAAAGCTAAACGGGGAGCAGGAAGGTTCTCAATGGCCAAGAGGCCTGAAGCTCAGACCTGAATGTTCCCAGTGCTCCCAGTAACACTCTGGGACTGGGAGAAGCCCCAGGTGCCACTGTGCTTCCCTCCAGTGATCCCTTGGGGGATGCCCATAAACCTCAGGCCCTCCAGGAGCAGGTGAGTGACAGAGAGGGAGAGCCAGAAGAAGCACACACGCCTCTCCATCCCTCCCAGCCTAATTGAGCTAATTAATTTAGCAAAGATACAGCGCACTGTAATTTGCCTAATTCACTGAGAAGATACCCAGCAGCAGAAAGCAAGGATCATCTTCCCGAGGGGCTGGTCCTGCCAGGGGCTGAGCACCCTCCAGTAGAGCCCTCGCAGGTCCCACCAGTGCCACCAGTGCCACCAGTGCCAGCCGCAGGCTCAGCACCAGCCACATCCAACCCCTGAGGAGCTGCAGCTGAAAAAAACCCATAAACATTCCTCATTGCTGCAATTTCCAACCTGAATGAAGCGACTCCAAACGGAGCCTCTGATTGTCAAGAGCAGTTAAACCCTCCCCTGCTCTCACTTGTTTATTCTCCCAGCGTCCGGGTCCCTTTCCTGTTGTGATGAGAAAGCTCCTGGAATAAGGAGGTTTGCACAGATTCCCCTCTTCCACAGGCTGCTTTCCTGCCTTTCCTGCTTTTTTTTTTTTCCCCCCTCTCTCTCTTAATGAAGATGTTGTGTGCTCATTGAAGAAGTGCTTCTGGATACGGATAAAGATGTGGAAAGTGCCATAATAGGAGACTGAAGTTAACAGGCTGATTAGGACCCATTAGAAACCCTCCTGTCACTGGCCCGGTGCAGCAGAGCAGGAGGGACTTCTATGCTGAAATGGAATGCAAAATAAAAATTGCATCTAGCTGAGGTCATTTCTTGCATGATGTATCTTGGGAAAAGAGGGGTTTCTCTTCTTTCCCTGAGATATTCAGAAATTCAAAATAAAAGCTTTCCATTGAGGTGAGCAGAGCAACACAGGCAGGAGCCGAGAGCGCTGTTAATTTTGCCTTGAATTTTTTTTTTTTTTCTCCCTATCTGGCAATCTTTAGGAAGAAAAAAAATATATCTTGACATTTTTGTTTCCTTATTTGCTTGTCTTCTCAATATGTCAAGAAGGAGACAAGACTATAACACAATCCCTGCTTTCAGCAGACATATATTTGCCATCCAAACAGGTTTTCCCCTTTTAATGTAAGCTATTAACCCAAGTTATTACTGTAGGTGTAGCAAACCCCATCTATTTTAATCAGCTTGTTTATGAGCATCCTCAGATTCCCAAATTGCTTAGGAGCCCTCCTGCTAAACATCCCTTTCTTTTTCAGGTAAGATAATTTCTGGGACAAAATGTCAGGAAGCTCAACACATCCCTTCAATTAGTGCTGTACAGATTTTCTCTGAGCTACTGGACAATAAGTAGCTTTCAGGGAAGCATTAAGTAGATTTGCCCTCAAGGGTTTGCATTTCAGTGGAGTGACAGTTATTTTTGTAAATACAGGGAGGGGGGGAGGAAAAAAGGAAGAAAAGGAGGAAAAAATCATACATATGCCTTCCCCCAGCTCTAAGAAAATAGACAAACACGGACTAGACAACTGCTTATTATCCAAGAACCTGGAATCAGATAGGAAAACCAGTTTCTAATGTCTTCAAATGTCACAGCATCATGATTTATACCAGAGCACAGCGTACCATGCTTCATTACGGAGGAAAAAAATACAAAAATTGAATTACCCAACTAATGTCTTCCCCCTTTTTTTCTTTTCTTTTTGTTTGTTTTTTTTTTTTCAGACTGCTTCGCTACAAGGCTGAGGATATAAAATCCATCATTAGTTGTTTTTAAGCTTGTCTCTAATGATGAAAAAAATAATGGGGCATGAAACCCGGACTTAACAAAACAAAAATACAAAACACAGCATTTTACAGACTTTACGTAAACATAATGTGACAATGCACTTCCTTTCATTCTCTGCTATGACAGTTAATTCCAGACCAGGAAAACTGTCAAAAATGTTTAGTTCTGCTTGGGTTGAGTTAATTACAGGCCCTGGGGCTGTGTTGACTTTCTCCTGCTAATGGCACTGTGCTACAGGTAAAAATCCATTTGCAAGAATGTTTTCAGAGCTACAGATCTAATTTACTGAATATCAAATATTTATGCCATTGCAATTAAAGTGACAACGTTCCACCCCTCTTCACCATGCAAGCTCGGGCTTTTTAATAGAATTTATTATACAGTAAACATTTGGTAAAAAGTTTTGCTCGAGCTTATAATGCGAAAGCTTTGAATATTTTATTGATTTTATTTCTTTTGCACTCTATCCCTATCAAGGCTGGAACGTTATGAACTTGTGCAGCACATAAAAGACCATTTTTTTCCTGTCAGAGCTCTGATGGAAAGGCTGAAGGATGGAGGCTCTGTTATCACTGTCACCCGGGGAGGAAGAGGAGGGATGAAGTGCCAGGGAAAATCTGGAGTTGTAGCACAAGGGAAATTATTTTTTTCTCGTTAGATAAATAAGTGAGTGGATTAATCCTGGCTTACATCCATAATCGGATCAGGGGGACCTTCCCATCAGAGAGGGAGATCCCACAGCCACCCGTGTCCCAGCCCCTGGCACAGGGAGCTCTGCACCCCTCGGGAGCTGGGCAGGTTTTAATGAGCACCTTGGAAGCCTGGGAGGATAATGAGGCTGTCGTGACGTAGGTGATGGTGGAGGGTGCCCAGGGAAGGGGAGGGATTTGCTTTTCCTTTGCTGGTTTGGGTTTTGACAGCAGAGATCAGGTTGCAAATCCTGCGCTTCAGGCACTTTGTGCAACTCTGTGCTGCCACTCCTGTCCTCGCCAGGAGAGCATTTGCCTGTTGTTTTGCTTTGTTTACCATAAAACTAGTACGTAACTATTTCTTTTTTATGTGAAGGATTTGACAAACCTGCTCAGGCTTATTTGCTTCTGCTGAAGGTATTTGTATTAGCTGAGAAAAAATCAACAACAACAAAAAAATATTGATTCTGAGAACATGCTTTAAAAAACCACATTTGGTGAAAAACCTAAATATTTTTGGGAAAGGAAAAGGGTAGGAAATGGGGTGAAGGACCACCAAAAGTTGTCTGTTCTGCTTTAGGAGCAGCCAGTTGCTCCAGCATCCAGGCTTGCCTTGCTGGACAGTCCTCAGCTGTTGGATTAAGGACCATGGAATCATGGTTTAGGTTGGAAGGGACATCAAAGATCATCTGATCTTACCCCACTGCCACAGCCAGGAATACCTTCCACAAGACAACTCCATCCAACCCAGCCTTGAATACTTCCAGGGGGCATCACCTAATCCTGTTCATCCACTGGTTGACCACGAATTAGTGCCAGGTCCTCCTGACCCTGCAGGCACCACCTGCCTCCACCACCTCCTTGGGACAACCAGCTCCAAAGTCTGCTGGGAAAAGCAGCACTTTGGCTCCTTCTTAAACCAACCTCCTACCAGCGTTATCGAATTCTTCTTGTGCTGCTCTGCAGCCTCTTGCTCTCTGCGTTCTGTTGTCCTTTTGCCTCATTTTTAGGCAGTTTCATCTTAAAGCCAAGCACAAATATTGTGGAGCAACTTGCCTTGCTGCCCACCCTGCCATGATTGAGCCCTACCAGTACCTTCTGCATCATGACTAAACCAGACCTGCATCTCTCCTCACGGGTTGTAAGGCTGATCTCTCTAGGACACAGATTTTGTCACGCCCAAAAGTGCAATCTCTCCATCTGGGCCCAGTGAGGCACCAGCCTGGCCCATGTGTGGGTAGCTGACATGTCCCACTGTCCCTACCTGGCCCAAATTTGCAGCTTTGCTCAGCCCACGGAATGTTTCCCCACCCCTGCTCTCAGGGTAGTGCCATTCCGTAGCATATTTTTGTTATTAGACCTCAGGTTTTCCACCCACAGGGATTCCCTTAGGGCTCCTCTTTCCACCTGGTGTTTTAATGATGTTCTGCTTTATATTACCACACGCCCTACCACCCTCCCACCATCCTGCTGTGTTGTTCCCATAACTCCAGTAATGCAGAAACTGCACTTTGTGGATCCTCCTCCTCCACCAGGGCTCCCCAATGCCCACGGAGTTGGGATTGGGGCTGATGCCAAGCAGAGGAGATCCCTGTCTTAACTCTTAGGCCTCTGGTTGGTGTAGGAGCTCATGGGAGGTTTGCTCTGGCTCTTGTGCCTCACACTGAGGCTGTTGGTCAGCTCGGTCACAGGTGGCCTCATTCACCACCTTCGTTTACGGTAATTGTTGTGTCCAAGTCCAACTGGTCCTTTTGGAGGTGCATTGAGCTACATCCACCATGGTGAACAGGTCTCCTCAATCAAGCACTCTTCCTCACTTGCCAGCCTAAATATGCCCCCAGGACCCCATGGACCATGCCAATTATCAGCCTGGTTCCTCAGCTCCTACCTCTGCCAAATCTCTCCTCTCTGCACCATCCACTCACCCATCACACCCAGCCTCCTGATTCCTGCCTGTCCCTCAGCCGTGGGATTGCAGTATCCTTGAGGGTGCTACTGCAGCAATCCTGGAAATCAGCCCCTGCCATCAGCCAGTGTTGAACCTCCCAGCACAGCCCCCTGATTCCTTCCCACATCACTGGCATCAACATGGCCCACAGAGCTGTTCCCAGGACTGTGCCCATTATTTATCTGGTTCTTTCCTGAGGTCTGCCCCTTTTTTACCCAGCAGACTCACAGAGTCACATCTGATACCACAGACTAGCTGTGTGTCTAACAATGCCCCATCCCTGGAAGTGTTCCAGGCCAGGCTGGATGGGGCTCTGAGCAACCTGATCTAGCAGATGGCATCTTTGCCCATGGCAGGGTGATTGGAATGAGATGATCTCAGTTGGTTAAAACTTGGTTGTAATAATGCCAAGGTCATGGGTTCAATCCCCTGTGTGGGCCACTGACTTAAGAGTTGGACTCGATGATCCTTGTGGGTCCTTTCCAACTCAGAATAGTCTGTGATTCATCTTTAAGGTCTTTTTCAACATAAACCATTCTGTGCTTCCATGAATAATTGCATTTCCCAATCCCACCACTTGGGTCTCCTTGTCTTGGAGGATCCCTTCTGCTGTGGGAGCATTCTTGATGTAAGAAGACTCTGGAGGGCAACTGTCAGCTCCCTGAAATCCTTTATTGAAACTGATTTCCTTCTTCTCCAGGCCTTACATCTTTCCCCAAGAAAGCCAGGACTGCTATTTCATCCTTGCAGAGCTCAGGCAGGAGCTGCTGCTCCCCTGAGACACCCCATTAAGCCTCTCTCCTGGCAGGAGAGAACACCAGCATGAGTGAGGGAGGTTACCAGATATGATGCACTCTGTGCAATAAATTGGGTAGTCCCCACTTCTGGGGAACACCCACCTGCCTCCTGGGCTTAGATTAACCTCGAGTCTCTATAAAGGAAGGGTTAAAATCATTCTTGCACAACCCTGCCCTCATTAAAATAGTTAGTAATAGGTGAGAAATACCCAGCAGCAGAAGAGCAGCCTGCAGCCCCCTGACATGCAGCCCCTTGAGCTCAAGTTCTGCTGTGAGCTGGCTGCTCCACTGCTGCCTTTATCCTGCCATGGGTCCAGGCAAGCTCTGCCCCTCAGCCAGGGCTCAGGACCACCTTCAGATGCAGAAAGGGGATATCAAGAAAGTCAAGTGGGTGGGAAAACTCTCCTGTGCTGAGTGGAAAAATAAGGAGGAGGGAAAGTGAAACAGCAGTGTGGTGTTGCTGGGGCTACAGCAAGGGGTGGATGTCCTGAGTGTCCTCTCCTGCAGCAGGAGCAAGAGACTCCCTGATGCTGAGCTCACAGCTCTTCTGTGGGACAGGTCAGTTGATGAGGAAGCTCAGTGCCATCTCAATGCCAAGGCTGTGGAAGGATGTCCAGTCCAGGGTTTGGTCTGGGATTCCTAACCATGAGAGAAGAAGAAGAGACCAGTTAAGATGCATTAGGATACCAGTAATAGGAAAAGGTTCTTCCCCCAGAGGGTGGTGGGCACTGACCAGGCTCCCCAGGGCAGTGGGCACGGCCCCAAGGCTGCCAGAGCTCCAGGAGTGTTTGAACAGCACTCTGAGGGCCAGGGTGGGATTGTTGGGGTGTCTGTGCAGGTCTAGGAGTTGGACTGGATGGTCCTTGTGGGTCCCTTCCAGCTCAGGGTATTCTGTGATTCTATTACTCTGTGTACCCCAGCATGGGGCTGTTTGTACACTGTCTGTCTCCAGCTGGACTCTGTACTGCAGCAGCAGCTGGGATGGAGGGGACACAGCCCACAGAACCCATAGATACCTGCCCCTGGGTGGGCAGTGAGGGGACAGCAGTGCCACAGACGTCTGTACAGCCCAGCCAAGTGCTCACAGAACCAGTGACACTGTACCAGTCACATCTATAGTGTCACTCCTCCTGGCCACAGGCAATGTCCCCTCTGGCTGAGGGTGCTCAGAAAGCTCTGTCCAGGCACTGTGGCCACACTGCTCACAGCACAGGGCTCTGCAGTGCCCACCACGGTGATTACTGTGCTCCACCAGTGCTTGGAGACACTTGACCTTCAGCCTCCTGCCCCTGTGCACACCCGAGACAGGCACTAATCACTTCAAACCCCAACCGCTGTCATGTCTTATTGCTTAAACACCAGCTCTGCCAGCTGCACATTTACATCCTCAGCATTGACTCAGCTAATGTATCTGTCATTTAGGCACCAGTGATATGCCAGAAATAAGACTGGATACAGCAGCTATCGAGGGTTGAGGCTCCTGGTTTTTGCTTGCAGGGAACAGCCCCTGGTTTTTCTGAGTAGGGCTTGTGGCAGCTCCAAAATACAGATATTTGCAGGTGCAGGAGGGCAGCATGTCCTCACACTCTGTGTGGGAGCTGGTCCAGAGCTTCTTCAGCCCTTCTGGGGAGGGCAAGAAGTGAATCAAAGATGTGGGATGAGTCCTGCTTGGAGGTGTTGTTAGGAGGGTCAGAGTCAGGATGGGTGTGGTAGGATCCCTGGGATGGGATGTGAGCAGGCCTGGCCTGAGCAGAAGCAGAAGCCCTGCTGGGCAATGCCTGAATATGGCAATTTGCCCTGGTCTGAAGGGAGTTGGGTAGTTGCCAGTTCCAAGCTGCTGTGGAAGCTGCTTCAAACGCAGGCTGCTCAGACATAACACTCACAGGTATTTGTGCTCTACATCCCTCCTCTCTCCTCTCCCACCATAGTGTCTTCCTTTGGCTGAACAGAGCCAATGGCAGCACAGCCCCTGGGGTGAAGCACAGGAGAGAACAAGAGGCTTCACACCAGGAGCCCATCCTGGAAAATGCCCTCTGCACTGAGTCCAGGTCCGCTTGATTGCATCACTGACTATGCAGGTCACATCCTCCGGTGAAACTCTACAGAGCTAAGGAGTCTACACCCAAACCTGCCCCAGGGGTCAGACCCTACCCCTTCAAGCTTTCTCTTGTCTCTGTATGAGCTGAGGGTCAAAATCACATCCTAGTGGGACAAAAGAAGATTTCAGAGAGCAAATGTGGAGGTGCCATGTCCACATGGACATCCTCTGGAGCACCAGCCAGAGGCTGTGAGAGCTGCCCTACCTGGCATCAGGGCCTCGCCCCTGTGCTGCAGGGCTGGTGTCTGGAGGGTCCTCCTGAGCTGCTGCTGAGGGAAGAGCTCATGTTCTGCCTTTGTCACTGACTTGTTTTCATGAAAGTTTAATGCACCTCCTCTCTCTCCCTGGAAGTGAGATGCCTCCTGTGTCCCTGCATAGCATAAAATCCAGGCTGTATGGCTGGTGAGGAGGAACCCAGCCCTGCCTTCTGCAGCCCCTGCATCCAAGCAGCACAGAGGAGATAAAGAGAAAAGATCTTTGGCTAAATCCTCCCCACAGGTGAGGTGTGTGTGTAACAAGGAGCACAACACTGATACTTAAATAATCGGGGCCAGGGCTCAGGGGAGCTTGTCCGAGGCCTTGCTGTGCTTTAGGAAGCAGGCAGACTTAATGAAATCTTTCATTCGTCAGTAAATGTCACTGTATGAAGTGTAATTAATGGATTTCCCAGGGCTGGATGGAGCCCAAACTGAAATATAAGCACTCAGGGAGCCGGCTGGGAGCAGTGTCCTCTATACCACTTAATTATAAGGTCACTGCCAGAGCAGGGGGAGCTTCACTCCCACTCCAACTTGGGAGAAGTCTTGGCAGCTTGGAAATTTTCTCTGGCAAAGTGACTGTTTTCTCAACAAGAGAGCTGAGTGGGAGTGGTGCAGGTCCCAGGCTGTGAGGGGCAGAGCTGGATGGGCCAGCAAAGCCCTGGGATGGGGCTGCAGGGCTGGGCAGGGCTGCTGGACAGAGCAGAGCATCCAAGATGTGGAGTCACCCCAGCCTGGCAGTGGGAAGCCTGGAATGCTCCCTGCTCTGGGCATGAGGAGAGATGTCTGCCCTTGGCATGACATTTTGTCTCCATCTGTGAGGTTTTCTGCTGGTCCTCCCCATGGATGTGCTGGTTTCACAGGTCTTCTGACCTTCAAGTGATGGAAGGGCATCATGGATAAGGAGTTTTAAGCTTCCCAAGCTCACGTTAGGTGTCATCTCATTCCCTTTGTGCCTTCAGCATCCTGCCATGCTCAGCAGGAGCCACATTCCCAGTGCCACTGTCCCTTCTCTCCTCCCCACCCACCCTGTTGCCCAGGCACAAAGCAGTGAAAATCAGCACAAAGGTCTGTTCCTCTCCAGCAGAAGGAGCTTGGCTTCATGAGGCTGCTCTCATGGACACTCCTGTCTTTCACAAATCTCTCTGTGAGCAAACAGAGCAAACCTTTCCACTTCTGTCCTGAAGTGGTTAAGGAGGAGATCAGCCCCTTGTAGCTGAAGAAGGGCAGCTTCACCCATGAAATGAGTCCACCACCAATGGGGGGCCTGTGCAAAGCTTCTCATCTCAAGATTATCCCTCAGACTAAATGTCCTTGCACTCAGGATGTCCAGCAGAGGATCTCACCCTGTTTTTTCAGGCCCATCTCATACCTCTTCCCAGAGGTATTTGGGGACCTCAGTGGGATGATGACTGGTGACAATACCCTGGTCCCCAAGGTGTGGAGGGACAGTCAAACACCTCGTGGTCACCCTTTTGGTGGGAAAAACATCCCCCTTGGGTGGCCTCATGTCTTCAGCTGGAGAGTTTTTTCAGTCAGAATTTATCCAGAACTTATTCAACTCCCAATTAGCCTCAGAGAGATGGATCTCCAGTTATTCTACTATGAAAAAAATAAATAATGGCCAAAAAAAGTCTAGCAATGGGCAAGAGACAGACAGACACAGGCACAAGACCCTGTAACCTGCTCCATCCCTGACAAGGATTTGTGTTCTCTGCAGAGAATTTCAAAAAACCCAAAGCCCATTATGAGGAACAATCAGCAGCAGATTTTAATAGATGCATTTTGCACTCAGCTGTCACCATCTGTGTTTCCCCATTAGAAATGCAGAATGAACGAGCTCCACAATTACAGCTGTGAGGGTCTGGGAGGCCCAGCACAGCTCTGTGTGCAGCCATTCCTCCTCTCCTCCTGGGGAAATCCTGTCCCTCCAGCATGGCCAGTTGCTGCTGGGGACAGTGCTGGGCAGTCCCCACACCCATTCCATTCATCAGGAGGGTGCTCCAAGGCATGGGGCACCATCACAGAATCATAGAATCAATTGGGTTGGAAAAGACCTCCCAGATCATCAAGTCCAACCCTTGGGCCAACTCCAGTCCCTTTACC
>JAWWEV010000054.1:2562813-2574327 GCA_035583235.1 Hafferia zeledoni
CTGGCCGGAACTTCCCTTCAGGCAGTTCCAGACAGTGCTGAGGTCACCTCTGAGCCTCCTCTTCTCCAGGCTAAACATCCTGTGTCCCCTCTCTGTACTTGTGTGCAGGGCCAGGCTGGGGCACCCTGGACTGGGACTCAGGGTAGTGCAACCCCAGGTTGTCACCCCAAAATGGTCCATGATAGCCTAAGGCACTTCCAAAGGAGATGCTGGAGGTGCTGCCCATGTGCCCCAGATCTCAGAGGGCTCCTGTGCACACCCCTACAGGCTGGTAAGGCCACAGAACAGGAACTGAGGCTGCCCAGAGGAAGCTGTGACTTTCCCTCCAGCCCAATGCCTCCAGCACCACCACAGTGCTCAGCAGCAGGAGGGTCTGGGGGCACCTGAGGCAGCCCTGGTGGCCTTTGTGCTCCTGTGCATGGTCTCCCATGGGCATCCAGACCTGCACTGTGCTGCCAAGGCAGGATGGGCTGTGTGGAACTGCTGGGTCTCCGTGCTGGGACACCCTGGGGTGCATCAGGAAGAAGCTGCCTGGGGTGGGAGATCCTGGCTGGGGATGCAGGAATCACTGAATCATGGAATCACAGGATATCCTGAGCTCCAAGGGACCCACAAGGATCATGGAGTCCAACTCCTGGCCCTGCACAGACACCCCAACGATCCCACCATGTGCACTCAGGGTGCCCAGTGCCTTAGGGGGCAGGACCAGCAGGCACATCACACCCCAAACCAGCCCCAAGGCATGTCCAGAGGAAGGAGGGAAGAAGGGGCAGTGCCCTGGAGATGCCCAGGCACAAAGGGGTCCCATCCCCATGGGTTACTGCAGAAGGACTCAGTGGGGAGAAGGTCTGAGCTGGAGGAACCTGACAGGATGTGGGAAAATGCGAGCTGGCAGGATAATTACTTTTTTAATCAAGTCTTTTCAAAACATCTAATTTTATTACTTTATTCTTCCATTTCAATAGCAGAACGATTAAGATGGAATCTTAAAGGAATTCTTCACAACAGTAATAATGTCTCTTATCGCAAGAGGCAGTCTCTGTCTGCTCTGTCCTGCAAATTCGCAGCATTTGAATATTAAATATATTCAATATATCAAAAAACTCCATTTCATTCCAGAAAAATAATAAAGAAGAGAAAAAAATCCACATATAACATAAATTTTCCTCCCGTTCAGCTGCAAAAAAAATTAATAAATTAAATAACTCCTGACTCTTTTCCCCTCCAAATTGCCTTCTTGGGGAAGGAGGCAGAAGGGACCTCCTGCAGCTGCCAGGCCAGGCACTAACTCAGCTGCAGAATGAATCTTCCCAAAGCTCTGATGCTGCAGAACCCACTCAAGATGTGCTGCTTGGTTTGGAGGAGGAGTGGGCTGGGCTGGTGACTCCCAACATGATGGCTTAGAGGAAACATCTCCATCAGATTGGGAGGCTGAGACAGAGAGGAGGATGCCAGCCCTGGTCCCCAGCCTGGCATTGGGATGCAGGGAGAAGGATGGCAGTCCTGGTTCCCAGAATGACAGTGAGATACAGGGAGGAGGATGCCAGCCCTGGTCCCCAGCCTGGCTTTGGGATGCAGGGAGAGGGATGACAGCCCTGGTCCTAAACCTGGCATTGGGATGCAGGAAGAAGGATGCCAGCCCTGATTCCCAAAATGACAGTGGGATACAGGGAGGAGGATGCCAGCCCTGGTCCCCCGCCTGGCTTTGGGATGCAGGGAGAAGGATGACAGCCCTGGTCCCCTCCCTGGCTTTGGGATGCAGGGAGAAGGATGTCAGCCCTGGTCCTAAACCTGGCATTGGGATGCAGGGAGAAGGATGCCAGCCCTGGTCCTAAACCTGGCTTTGGATGCAGGGAAAAGGATGACAGCCCTGGTCCTAAACCTGGCTTTGGGATGCAGGGAGAAGGATGCCAGCCCTGGTCCTAAACCTGGCTTTGGGATGCAGGGAGAAGGATGCCAGCCCTGGTCCTCGGGACAGTGTTGGGATATAGGGAGGAGGACGCCAGCCCTGTTCCCCAACATGGCTTTGGGAGCCCAGCTGGGCTGCTGTTGCCATGTCAAATGCTTGTTTTGATCACAAGAAGAGACAGTGCCATCTGAATTTTGGGGTCATCAAGGTGTTTCTGAGTAACTCAGGCTGTGTTTGCATTGTTGTTCTTCTCCAGGACAGTAAACAGTGACAGAAAAAGTGGTGGAAATGGATAGGAGAGGGGAGTGGCAGTGGCAGGGAAGGGGAAATGTGTTTGTGGTGGGGGTTTGGGTTGGTTGTGGCAGCCCAGAGCTGAGCTCACCTTCCAGAGGTGCTGGGCATGCAAGGAAAAGGAAAAACCAAAACCCTTGTTTTGAGAAAGTGCTCACGGAAATAAGATAAAATGTTGGAAATAAACACAGATGACCCTGAGCTACTGTCTCATTCCTGAAGCATGCATGTAATTTCCTAACTTGTTTTGCTTTGCTTTGCTTTTTAAAGGAAAGAGGTAAAAACAAATTCTACTGTGTCAAACATCCTTTGGATGATTTCCCTTCCTGCCCTGATTCTGTCTGGATCTGCAGCAGGAGCTGCTGTGAAACAGTCCCAGGTCTTTCCTAGGACAAAGCTCACATCTCCATCACCTGGTGCCTGAAGTGAAAGGAGATGAGAAACAACATCAGAGTGATCAGCAGTCCTTGTTTGCCTTATTGTCCTTGTAATAATTACAATTTCCTTATAATAGCCATAAATAGATAATTATCTTTCCTTATGATAATTTCCTCATTTTTTCTCTCCATGTCTATCCAGTGACAAGGATACACTTTTCTCTTTGGGAAGTGCTTCAGGGTGACTCTTCTGTGTTTTCTTGCCCATGTGAGTGCCAGGGAAGATGGGCACTGTTCTCCCATGCATCCATCCTATGGGCCAGGCCTGGTTTTGGTACCCACCACTGGAAAGCTGCCTCCAGGAGCCAGGTCTGGCACTGACTTCTTCTCACAGATGCAGGAGAGCCCCCATCCCCTTGGAGAACTGACTCCAGAGGTCTGAGGGACAGTTTTATCTTCAGTGAAAGGTGAAGGGGAAACAGCATCTTAGTGACCAACAGTGATTTTGACACTTGTCCCTGTGATTTCACACCCCATTGCCCAAGTCCCCCCTGGGGCCACTGGCCTGGGGATGTCCCTGGATCAGCCACTGCCAGGACCCAGCCAGGGCCCTGCTAATCCCAGTGGTGAATAAACATCAGGGTCTTTTCCAAAGCACAGAAGTATCCAGCTGTTTCCAAACAACCTGGGTAGAGGATATGAGGCTGTTGATGGTGGAGGAGAGCCCAGGAGCTGGGCTGCAGGAGCAATCCTCAGGACAGCCAGGTTTATTCCTGCAGTCTCCCACAGACAGTTGAACCTCGAGGAATTTGCTTGGCTTTGCTGTGCCTCAGTGTGCCCACCAGCAGGATGGCATTTTCAGCCCTCCCTCGAGAGCCACTTCCCTGGACTACCTTCAAAACCAGCTGTGGGTTTGCACATCTGTCCCCTGGGTGGCTGTTTGCCATCAGTCTCCTCAACTCTTCCCCACACAAACCATGAACTTTCGAGTCATGATCCTCTGATAAGAACTACTCCCCTTCCAGCAGGTAACACAACGAGCTGCCATCACTATCATTTCATTTCAGGTGAGCACTGAGTTTGGATCAGTTTTCTAATGACAATTCTCTATTCTGTGATGGTTTCCCCTCTGCATCGATACTCCCTTAAGATGAGTAATTCTAAATTGATGTCTATCTCTAATAGACTTTCCTCAGGCTCCCCTCACACTGAGCTGCCTGAGCTGCTGTTTAGAGATTAAAATCTACTCAAGCCTGCCCAGCAGCAGTTCATCAATGACAGTTGTTTCATTAGTTGATGCTAACTGACTTAAAATAAATTCTAATTAAACCAGAAACTGAAATTATACATTTTTGGAACACTCCTATGATGGTGGCACGATCTGCTCTGCACTTTCCTTCCAGACCTGTTATTACTCAGTCCCCTGCCTTGTCACTGGTGATGTTGTATCAGACAAAGCCAAATAAATAGTATTTTCATTAAAGGCTTTGCCAATTCAGCAGCAGATTGCATTATTTGTTCCTCAAGGTTTCCTGTGCACATGAATCAGAGGGAAGAGAGGGAAAAGAGAGCAGAGTGCTCCCATCTAGACCAAGTTGGGGACAGGCTTCCTCCTCTCTTCTCCTGGCTGGGTGCAGGCTGAGATGCCTGAAAAAGGGATTTAAAGAAATGGGATCCCTTGGGGAGCTGCCAGTGGTGTGGAGGGCAGCTGGGCAGGCACAGGGTGCTGGCACCACTCCTGTGCTGGCACCTCTGGAGGGGCTCTTACCTGGAGCCAAGCAAGTCTTTGAAAAAAAAAAAAATCTTAGTTTCTATTAAAAAACTGCATGCTTGGGGTAGTACAAAAAGTAGAAACACAAAAAAATCACCACCCCAGGAGGAAAATCTTTCCAGAGACAGCTACAATGCTGCTCACACTAAAGTTTCCAGGTTTTTAACTCAAATTTCTTCCCCTGGTTTCTCAGTTGTGGTAGGAGGTGAGGCTCATGCAGGAGTAGGTTTTGTCCCTCAGCTGGGCAGGTGTCCCCATCCTGCAGGAGATGCTGCAGAGATTGGACTGGGGGCCACTTTTATGCAGCACTTCCAAGGATCTGCCATCATCAGAAATTCCCTGGGACAGGATGCCCAGTGAAGGGGTGGAGTCACAGTCCCTGGAAGTGCCCAAAACTGTAGATATGGTGCTTGGTGTAGTGGTGGGTTTGGCAGTGCTGGGTTAGTGGCTGCACTCAGTGATCTTAGAGCTGTTTTCCAACCTTAATGATGCAGTGATTTACATTCCCTCCTACAGAGGGAATTTGTACCACACGAGGAAAAGGCAGCACTGGAACCTGCAGAGAACCGGGCACCCCTAAATTGGTGGTGAGTGACTCCAAAGGGGGTCAACATGTTCTGCCTTTCCCAGGTCCCTGTGCCCACCTGCACCACCAGCCCTGTCCCTGTGCCCACCTCCCATCTGGGATGTGCCAGATGCCCCAGGAGCAGCTGTGGCCAGTGGTCTGGTGCTTACAGGGCATCCCACAGAGTTAAGCAGGCAGAGAAACCAGTGCAGCCTGATATGGATGGACTGGTGGCACTGGTGCCTGGTGTCAGGGACAGCAGTGAGGGTGTCCCCTATTCCTGTCTCCTTCATCCCCCACCATCACCACTTCAATCCCTGCCTTCTCTCCCTGATCAGCCCCAAACTCCTCACTTCATCCCTCCCTCCATGCAGTGCTGCAGAAGGAGCTGGGACAGCATTTTGCCACCAAGATATTTTTTTAGGACTAGTTCCCACAGCACATGATTTTAGAAATGCAAATGGCTCTGTCTGCAGATTTTCAGGCAGGTGCCAGGGAAGGAGAGAGAGAGACAGAGACAGAGAGGAATGCTCTGATTTTATCAAAATCAGTTTTCCTGCCCAGGGGAGGATGGAAAGCAGCTACTCAGGCTCAGGAAGACAATTCTATTTAAACCACAGGGTCATGTTGTAGCTACTTCTTATTTACCAGACTGGAAAGTTACATTAAGAAGTTATCACTTATCTTGCAGGAGAACAGATTAGGAGTGAAGGACCGTTCCCTGGTTTGCATACAGCAGCACTTCCAGGTTACTAAAAAGACAATTGATGTACCAGTTCAGGAAGAAATATGATTTTCATTATGATACGAAAGCATCAGGGATTGTATTCTAATGGTCCCCTGTCACCAGTGAGGAGCAAAATGGCCTGTGACCACTGTAATGGAAAAAAGCTTTCTGTGATATTTTGCATAGCAGGGAGGGCACTTTGTGTTTGGAGTTGGGGAGTTTTTCTGCTTGTAACATCCTGGTGGCAGCATTAAAGGGAACAGCACCTATTCTTTCTGAATAAAGAATTTTGGGCCTCACAGTGAGAAATTTCCTCCACACTCATGAAAGGATGTTTGTATTTGAGTGTAGTTTTGGGTTAAATGTAACATAAAACAGCAGGTTGCATGTTCAGTAGTCTAGGGGGTCTCCTGGACTCTCCTCACACCTGTTTGGGCAGGTGAAATAAGATTATTACATGGAGTTACCTGATGACACAAGTCTCTTTGGGGTCCCATTCAAGTTTTGTGGTGTCAGTGGGCCTGAGGCTGTAAGAAAGCATCAAAGAGCACAAAATGGTGGTTGGGATTTAACCAGTGCTCCCTTCCCTGCAAAACCTCTCTGGTTCACAACGATCACATCCAATGTATGTGAGCACCATGACCAGTCCAAATCCTCCACTGTCCTTTCCTCTTCTTTTCCTAAAACAGTCATTCAGTGGAGAGAAAAAGTGCAAATGGGCACTTCAGCACAAGCAGAGCTGTGTTTTATCCCGTTATTGAGATCCTCCATCCCAACCTTCACACCTTGGTGTGTGGATACCAGAGCCAGCCAGGCTGCAGACAGGAACACAAAGCTGTGTGTTACACACACACCACCCATGAGAACCAATAGCAGTCTTGGAATATCCACTATTCCACACAAATCATTCAGGAATAATTCCCAGAAGGAAAAAAAAAGAGAGAGAGAGAAAGAAAAACCACATTTATGATGTGTAGAAATTCTTAATAATTGATAAATTAAAAAATTTCCCTCTAAGCTTCAGCACAAGAAGAAAGACATGGAGAATGTAGCAGTAAGTGATGTGCTGTGATTTTTCTCTCCTGTTTAATTACTTGACTGCTGTAAAAACTGAACCAAGTTTCAAAGGTAACTCAAATTCCCCCATCACTAAACAGCACACAGCCCTTCCCATCCTGTGAACTTGCAGACAGCTGGGCTGAGCAGCTTTCCTTTAAACCCACCTAAGTTAAAGACAAACAATTTAGGTCCATTGATCTGTCGCTGCGGAGCCTCCTGTTTAAACTCGGGGAGATGGAAGGAGCATAAAGTGAGTGCATAGGATATTCTTTGCATTGCTTAGATTAAAGGACATCAGGATGAGTGGTTTGTGTGATGATCAAAAGATTCAACCCACTCTGCACCTGTCACAGGTACGAGCTCAATTCCTTATGGATAAAAACAGAGTGGAGCTGGCAGAGCATGAGAGACTTACAGGAAGGGATGTGCAGGGAGTATATTTAAAGCAGGCTGCATGAATATAGGATTAAATGCTAGTATTAAATGATAAAATGTTAATTTTCCTTAATTAGGCCATTTCTAGCATAGAGTTCCTGTTGATCAGAGCACTCCCTGGCAGATAAGGAGCATGATAGGGAATTGTCTTCATAGAAATATGAGAAAACTTCTAAATAGTGATTTGGGAATAAGAAAGACTGTAAATGGTTGTATGGAATAATGTTGTCTGCAGCAAAGCTCTGTGGCCTGGCTGGGATGGAGTAAAGGGGGAACTCTCACCTTAGTTTGCTGGTTTGCTCTTCCTCCAGAGGCTCTGACACAGGCAAGGGCATGTGAAGTCTCTTCACTTTCACTGGAGCTAAAATCAGACTGGAAATGGGATGGGGCAGCCACAACTTCTCTGCCCAACCTGTGCCAGGGCCTCCCCACCCTCACAGAGAAGAATTTCTTCTGCATATCTAACCTAAATTTGCCCTCTTTCAGTCTGAATCGTTCTGATCTCAGCAAGTGCTTCACTGAAGAAACAAATTGCAAGCAGAAATTCTGCCTCTGGTTGGCTGCTGATGCACAACTCTGCCTTACAGCATCTGACAATCTGCCCAACGCGCCCAAGAGAAGAGTCTCTTTAAACCTCTCCAGTGGTCACGTCACTTCTCCTGGGCCTGGCCCTCTGCTAAGGCATCTCTCCTTCCCAGCTCTCAACATTCAGTGCCAGGTTGGACAGGGCTTGGAGCAACCTGGTCCAGTGGAAGATGTCCCTCTCCATGGCAGGGAATGGAGTGACATAAGATTTAAGGTCCCTCCCAACCCCAAACATTCTGAGATTCTGTGACACAGAAACAGCCACTTCTGTGCCCACCAAGCACAGCATTGAGCTGGTAGGTGGACAAGTACCTTAAGTACCCTCACTCATCACTGGGAAATTAAACCATCCCAACACTGAGCTTGGAAAGGGTTATTCTGCATAGAGGAAAAAGAATATTTAAGACTGCAAAACTTCCTTTGACAGGGTTGTCTTTTAATTACCCTGTGGAATGATAAAATCCCAGCACTGAAAATGTGTCTTTACAAATCTCTAGCTGGAGTAATTAGTCCCGTGCCTGGCTCTCCTGAGAGATTATTGCAGCCTTCTTTTCAGATTACTTACCCAAATAGAAGTGGAATCGTTGCTATGTTTGACAGTGAGATATAAAATATCAGATAAAGCTGTTAAAATACTGTTTCACACGCCGTGTTTCTGCAGAGTAAGAAGCATCTGCTCTCTCAGTATCAGCAGCAGAGCTGAGCAGAAAATTCACAGCTGAGGGCTGAGATGATGAATCTCACTTCTTTTATTTTTTTTTCCTGGTCATTCCTGGAAAGATCCAAGTTATCAAGAATTTAGTTGTTATTCAACTGACTTGAATAACGTTGTTTGCAGATTGTGTCTCTTCTATGGCTTGGATGTGCTCATGGGGTTTTAGTCTGGTGAGTGCCCTGCTGTGGTCTGAGGAACTCAATAGGATATTTGTGTGACAAAGACAAAATGCAAAGTGCAGGGAACATTCCTCCTGTTATACACTTAATGGGTGAACTCAGAAGGAAGTTTCTCAGTAGATATCACATAGATCTGCAGTGCAATTTCCCACAAAGAAGTTACAGTTGCTATTTATTCCTTTCTGGGGGAAAAAAAAAAATCTTTCTTTGGGAATTAAAGTGCTTCCTACATTATGCCAGGCTATTAAGCTCACAGTGCTCAAAAATGCATTACTGACAATCCTCATCAGTTGCTGAGCTGTTGTGCAGATCACACCCTGGTTATTTCCTTCTTTTCTTACCCACAGGACAAATTCATGCCCACCAGGAGTGTTTCCCAGGCCTGGTGAAAGAGATGTGCTGGCTGCAGGGGCAGGGTGAGCCAGGGAAGAAGAGCCCCAGCCCTGCCTCCTTGATGGTCAGCTCTTTGCCACCTCAAATAAACATTTTTTTGTCATTCTCATGCCTTCCAAGCAGCTTTTGATTCTCACTGACTTCTAATGTATTCCAGCATCGTGACAGAGACATCCCTTGGGTCACCAGAGAGGTGAGGAGACCTCAGGGAGCTCAACTAGGATGAGGAACTACCAACTATCTTGTGTCCATGGAAACTAAAACCATCTTAACACCTTCCAAAAACAAACTTCATGGGTCAGAAGAGTTTTCTGAAGGTCCCTAATCCAGTTCATATGCTCCAGTAGGTCCAGTTTCAGCAAGTTCTTCAGGACCTTCTTCAGTTGAGTCTCAAATATCTTCAGTAACAGAGACCCCCAATTTCCTTGAGCACCAGTTCAGTATTTCACCACCACATGGTGACATAATTATTCTTATAACTAAGCAGGATTTCCCTTGCTCCAGCTGGTGCTTCTTGCCCTCCCACTGTGTGCCTTTGGGAAGAGCCTGACCTCATCTTCCATACACCTTCCACCTTCCCACCAGGCAGCAGTGAAACCTTCCCCTCACTCTCTCTCTGGGCTGACCAAACCCAGCTCTGCCCCTCAGCTCCAACTCTGGCCACCTTGGCATCCCACTGTCCTAGGACAGCACCTCAGAGCCCCAAACCAGGCACAACATGAGACACAATTCTTTTCCCAATTTGGAAGGCAAACTCAGCCTGCTGGGGTGCAAACCAGGAATCCTGACTGCCCACCAGGTGGAACAACAAACACCTCCAATACCTGCCTGGCTCTGGACTTGCAGGGCCAGCCAGTCCTGCTCCTGAGCTCAGGGACTGCCAACAGCCCCAGCATCACCACAGCATTTCCAGGTTGTGATAGTTTAACCCAGGCTTGTTCCCGGTAACCAGATGTAACCAGAGAGGGGTTTGTCTCCTGGGTATTCCTCACCCATTCTTTCCCCTCCCACGGGATAAGAGACAGGAGATAAGTAGTTTAGTGCCTTTTGGTTTCTGGTGAGGGTGGAGGGCAGAGGGTTCTCTGCTTCTGCTCGGTCCCTTATCAGAGCCATGCAGAAAATCGGGGAAAGGGCGTGAGTGAGACCCCCACGTGAGAGAAAGGGGCTAGGTGTCTTCTAAGAGTGGTGGGGGGATGGTGTTGGACTGGTTTACTCAGTGGGTGGGTGGGGGTGTCTTTTGTACCCATTGTTTTTTTTCGTTTTGTCTCTTTGTCACCCTTTCCCTGCCCCCCCCTTCCCTTTCCCCCTTCCCTGTTGTGGGTGCAAATTGTTTACATAGAATTGTAGGCATTTAGAGAATATACATATATATATTGACATGGCTCAGCTTATTTCAGTTTTTTTTCCCCTTCCCCTTTCCTTTTCCCTGCTTTGAGGAGCAGGAGGAGAAGGGGGAGCAGCTTGAGCTGAGGGGGCCAGAGCGAAACCAAGACAAGTTTCAGTTTTGGTGGAGAATGTGGGCACTGGGGCATCCCACAGCCTGGAGGAGGAAAACACAACCTGAAAACACAAAAAAGGCAGTGGCTCAACCCCTTGAGCCCAGCTGGGGCTCTGCTGGGATGTTCCTGCAGCTCCCCTCAGAGCTCACAGTGGCACAGAGACCAGCCAAGCCAGTCCCATGGGAATTTTGCTACATTGGCACCCCTGGATCTCAGTCCCAAGCCCCTGCCCACCCATATGCCCTGGCACCCATGTCCCCAGTGCTGCTGCAGAGCCCAGGGCAAGGTCACACACAGGGCCAAGCTGCATTATTAGCAATAATTAGCATTAGGGCTAATTCCAGCCGTGATGAAGGCAAGTGCACAAGCTGCTTCTTTGACTTCCTTTGATGACACTTTTTTGGTTTTGCATGATTCCCTGCAGTAAGTAGCTCATAATTAACAGAGGATGAATAACGTTTCTGCCACTCTGAGTATTAAGTTTTCTCACAACAAATGAAAACATAATTGCCATTACACAGGGCCCTTATCGGAGGGAACATGCCGTGGTTGGGCGAGGGAGATTTGCTGATAGGCACAACTCCTTCAGCTGCTTAGAGAGGAAAAGAAAGTGTTTGTGGCTGAGGAGCTGGAGCTGCTGATCTGGCTTTCCACAGCATCTCCTGGCTGTCCTCTCCACCACAGGCTCACTGCCAGGACCTCAGGAGCAGCTCATGGGCTCTGCAGCAGAGGAATCAGAGAATCCCAGAATGGTTTGGGTTGGAAAGGACCTTGAAGACCATCTTGTTCCACCTTCTGCCATGGGCAGGGACACCTTCCACTACCCAGATTGCTCCAAGCCCTGTTCAACCTGGCCTTGGACACTTCCAGAGATGGGGCAGCCACAACTTCTCTGGGCAACCTGTGCCAGGGCCTGCCCACCATTCACAATCTTCTGCTGCTGCTTCTGCTGTGAAACCATCTTCATAGAATCAGAATCATAGAATCGATTTTGTTGGAAAAGACCTCC
>JAWWEV010000054.1:2592259-2603894 GCA_035583235.1 Hafferia zeledoni
CTGTTGGCTCCTGTTGAGCTTCCTGTCCCTCAGTCCCCCCAGGTCCCTTTCTGCCTGGCTGCTCTCCAGCCACTCTGCACATCTCCCTGGGACCCAGTGGATTTCCACCCAATCTGTGCTGGTCAGCACATGGAGCCCTGCAAACCTTCCTTGGGAAATGTAGCCATCCCACAGGGCAGCTCCAGAAAATGATGGGAGATGCTGCAGCCCAGCCAGGGATGGCCATGCTGGGCACTGAGAGCTGTCCAGAGCAAAGGGCAGAGGTTTTTTTTCCTCCTTAACCCTCTTCTCACTGTGCTGGAGCAGAGCCACAGGCAGTGAAGTCCTGCAGGAAATGGCAGCTCCTCCAGCCTGACATTCCCAGCTGAGGTGTCCCAGGCTAAACAAACCAGCTGCTTCCAGGAGGTCTCTGACCAGCAAACCTGCAGGCAGCAGCGACCCCCAGCCTTGCACAGGGATCATCCCATTCCAAGCAAAGTCAGACTTGAATCAAATCAGAGTTTCAGCCACCTCGGGGACAGCCACGTCTCTGGCAATGGCTGAGAGTCCTCCAGGGACACAGCGAGGGGAGGTCTCTCTCCCAGGGACCCCAAGGAGACAGCCCTCATGGATGGCTTTTCTTCTGATGTTTGGCAGTTCCTGTGGTCCAAGACCCTGGGAATGATCCCAGCCAAGGGGTGCTGGCACTGGGCTGAATCAAATCTCTGGTCTTCTGTGCCAGTAATTGCTCTGGGACCTGGGACAAGGCAAAATGTGGCTCTTTAAACGAGCAGGAGAATTCCTCTAACCTGAGACCAGAAGGAAGGTCGATATGAGACATGATGCACACTTGCCCCATTCTTGACCACTGGGATGGACCCTCTGTCTCAACCCTCAGGGTCATTCCTGGGACCTTAACCTGGGTGTGGTCATGTTGAAGTAAATCTCAGCTCATCCACGTTGTGAATGGGACTGCAAATACACACCTAGAGGGGCAGAAAGAATAGATTTTGGAAGGATTCTGGGAAAAAATATCACCTTGATTTTGTTTCTTATCTTTATTTCTGCTCCATGGGGAAAAAAATTAAAAACTGCTTCAGATTGAGTATTTGGGTTTGGGCTTCTAATAGAACATGAACACGAAGTTGTACTCTTGAACATCACTGTTTCCCCCAGACTGGCCAAAGACAAGCTGTTACCCACAGGAGCAACACTCTGGTCTCATTTTTGTCTCTCGAAGATAAAGGCAGCCAAGCAATAAACAAGGTTCTAAAAAACATCAGCTGTCAATGAAGAGTTCCCAAAATACAGCTGCATTATCGAGGAGCTCAGACAGCAAAGCACTCCCCCATCACTGCCCTTCAGCCCCACTCATCCCTGTGCCACCCTCCCTGACTTCACCCCCATCTCTCCCCTCATCTCCTCATTGCTAAAGAGGCACCCCTGGATGGATCTGGGGCTGGCAAATAAATGTATCTATTTCAGAAGAGGGTTTAAAACTTCATGTTTCCTTTTGACAAAGGTTCTGCTGTTATCATGTTGAGACAATCTCATATGGAGAAAGGTATCTCAGTTTGCTGCTGCTGCCCATGAGGAGGTGAAAACTTGTGTGGAGCAACATGAAACACTCCATCTTCAGTTACACAAAGCAAAGCAATGCTCTTCCATTTTCCTCCAGGAATTGATTTTGCTTCTCAAGGCCATCCAAAACTCACCATTTGTAGCTCAGTCACAGAGTGGTTATTTGCCCAGCTCCAACCTAGAGCTTGGCTGCTGCACCAGCCTGGTGTCCAGGTGGCAGTGACACAGGGAGGGGCAGTTGTGGGACCTGCTCTGCCACCACGGTGTCCCAGTGGTCCCCAAGGAGCACTGAGGACAGGGATGGCTCCTGGTGGTTGTGTCTGCCTGGCTGAGCAGGGCTGGAGAAGAGGATGTGTCTGTGGACAAGGCAGCAGGTCCTGGGCAGCACCACACTCAGGCCACCACAACACAGCAGGATTTTCCAACTTCCAGTCTCAGATGGAGGGGTTTACCCATCCCTTGGGGTACATTTGCCTGCTCTGAGCTGGCCGGCATTCCCCATGCAACAGGACCTCATCCCACACGAAACACTGGCCTCCCAACAGGAGGTGATTAATTAGCGTATTGGCATCTTAATTCAAGGTGCACACTGGCCTCTAGTGGGCACAGACAACTCCTGTGTGATATTAACTCGGGGGCTGTTACAGGAGTGGGTGACAGCACAAATTATATTGGCAATGTATATGTATATATATATATATGTATACCCATATATATGTCAGTTTGTTCATGTATTTATATATACACACATATTTATGCCCATTTTTTCATGTATTTATATATACACACATATATGAGTCTGTTCATGTGTTTATATATACACACATATATGTGTCTGTTTGTTCATGTATTTATATGTACACATATATGTGTCTGTTTGTTCATGTATTCATATATACACACATATTTATGTCCATTTTTTCATGTATTTATATATACACACATATATGTGTCTGTTCATGTATTTATATAATAATAATAATAATAAATGATATAATAATTTATTATTATGTGTTCATGTATTCATATATACACACATATTTATGTCCATTTTTTCATCTATTTTTACATACACACATACATGACCTGCTGTTCTCTGTATGCCATACTTGACCCCAGTGCTCCCTTGCATGTGATTTCTCTCTCATCTCCTGAACTCCAGGAGCTTTTTGTTGCTTTTTTCTGGCAGAACCAAACCAACTCCCTGGGAAGCTGAGCTGTGGAATTAAAACCCAGCAGAGCTCTGGGCCTTGGTGATGCTTTGGGGAATCCACAGCCCCTGAATGTTGACTGATGGCTCCTACCAGGTACAAATGGGCTGGAATCTGGAAAGAAGACTGACAAAACTAAGGGAAAAAAGTGGCTTGAGATGTTGAGACAAAAGACAGCTCTTCTCTGAAGATTCATTGACAGAGGAAAGTTGATTTGGGCACAGAGGACAGGTGGGGCCATTTGGTCCATTAGAGGTGTCTGACTGTGAGGGGAGCAGTGCTCTGACCTGGCTGATCCCAAAAGGCAGGTCCACCAGGAAGGAACTCCTGAGATGCAGTCTGGGGGAGTCTGGTGGCCCAGCAGCTGACTGAGCCCCATCCCAGGGGCTGGGAGGAGAATTTGGGTTGGAAGGGACAGCTGAAGGTCTTCTATTCCAACCTCCAAATACCTCCCTCTGCCCATGGATCCAGCACTGATATTAGTTATATCTGTTAGGAACATGATCCTTTAGGGTATTTCATCCCCAAGGTCAGGAGGGAAGAAGCTGATGAAGGGGCTCAGCAGAGCAGAGGGCAGGGCTGGAGAGCCAGAACAAGGACAGAGCCCCCAGTCCTGCCCTCTGCTCTGCTGAGCTCCTTCATCAGCTTCTTCCCTCCCACTCAGCCCCCAAAGGATTACCCAAGGGAATTGGATCCTTCATTCCTCCTCCTTTCCTGATGCTGGTGAACAAAAAACGTGCCACACTTTCAGACATGGTTATTGCCCCCCCTGCCCTCTGAGGGGGCAGCTGTCACCTTCAGCACCCACCTGACCAGCCCCAGTTACTGCACTGGGAACTCTCCAGCTGGGATGAGTCTCCTGGAAGAGCCCACCTGGAGCTGCCAGGGCAGCTCTGCAGAGCATCAGGGCACAAACACTGGCCCCAAGGGCCTGGAGACAGGGAGGAAATCATCACAGGCAGCCCCAAAACCCTCCAGGGTCCCTGCTCTCCCCCTCTGCCAGGCTGCTCAAGGCATAAGGGCTTTTATGCCATGGGATCCATAGGCAGTTTTGCATAGGGAAAGTCCCACAGGGAGTAACTAAGCCACTCATGGACTAAGGAAACACAGTTTTAGGAGCTAATAAATCAGCTATATGATCTGCCAGACAGGGGGATAAAGGAGTATTTACTGACTGCAGGATGACAGGAGAGGAGAATGGAATATGTTTTTTCAAACTGTATATGAAACGTTGGTACAACTGGAGCTTCATCTTTAGGAACAACACTGGATATCATGAAGATTCCTGAAGATAGCCTGAAAATTCAAGAATTCAAAGCCCCAAATATATAGAAAGATGGCAAAGATGGGGCTGCCTGCCTGGGAGTTCACCCTCAAAACTACAGTCACCTATCTATGGTCCCAGGGCAAGCTGTGATACATAAGATGGGGGGTTTTTGCTGTGAAACCACTGCAAAACCCCTAAAAGCCCACAAGAGACAGCAGATAAAAATCTTTGGGTCTCTATAATCTGGTGACTAATAAATGTTGATCAAAGTGTTTGTAATTCGAACAGTGAAAACACACCCAAGCAAAACCCAGACCTCAACAAAAAGGTCTCCTTCCAACCCTTCCACCAGGCTCCCATGCAAGGAAAGCCATGGGATTTACTGAAAGGGTTAGATTGGCATAAAATCATGGAATCATTCAGGTTGGAAAATGCCTCTAAGATCATCAAGTCCAACCATGAACTCAGCACTGCCAAGGCCACCACTAAACCATGTCCCCAAGTGTCACATCCACAGGTCTTTTAAATCCCTCCAGGGTTGGTGACCCCATCAATGCCCTGGGCAGCTGTGCCAGGGCTGGACAACCTTTCCATGAAGAAATTTTCCTTACTCTCCAGTCTAAACCTCCTCTGCCACATCTTGAGGCTGTTTCCTCTCACCCTGTCCCTGTTCTCTGGGAGCAGAGCCCAACCCTCAGCCAGCTCCTGCTCCTGCCAGGGAGTTGGAGAGAGCGAGAAGGTCCCCCCTGAGCCTCCTTTTCTCAAGGCTGAGCCCCCCCAGCTCCCTCAGCTGCTCCTCATAATTTTATTTAACCAAAAATACTTCTATTTTAATAGTTCGAATAGTTTTGTTTCATCTGTACATTTTATGGAGGTGTCACCAGGAGGCAAATGCCAGGAGATCACCCATTCCCACTTGGTCTCTCCAACCCCATTCCCAGTTGTCACTGTGCCTGTAGGGACTTCCCACCTTCAAGTTTTTGGGCAAGTTTAGTTGAAATTAATCGTTAGCTGTAAAAGCTGTGGGGGACTCACAGGCAGATGGCAGAAAGACAAACAGGCAGCTGGAATGGCTGTGGCAAATCACTGCCTGGGAAAACCAGGCAGGAGTCAGGATGTGTGTCCTCCAAAGGCTTCTCAGCAGGGGCTCAGTGCAGCCAGCATTGTCAGGAGGAGATGAACCATGCCCTGGGCTTCTCTCCCACCAGTGGAGAGGAGAGAACAGGAGCACAAGGGCCATTTTCATCAGGAAATGTATCTGGTTGCCCAGGGGAGCTGTGGATGACCCATCCCTGAGAATATTCAAGGCCAGGTTGGATGGGGCTCTGAGCCATCTGGTCTAGTGGAAGGTGTTCCTGCTTGTTGCAGAGGGGTTGGACTAAATGAGCTTTAAAGGTCCCTTCCAACACAAACCATTCTGTGGTTCTGTGAAATGAGAAAGGCTCTGAAAAACACAAAGGAATTGCAGCATCACTTGGGGAGCAGCTCCAGGATCTCCAGGGCAGAGCAAATTTAGACAGGGAAAACAGAGATTTTCTCTGGCTCCTTCATCCTACAGGCTGAGAAGCCAAAGTAGAGTGACAGAGAGAGAGGGACATCACAGAAGGGCTGATCCCAGCATTGATTCCCTCTCCAACACAAGAACTTGACCTGAGCTCCCTATCAAGCCACTTGTGTGGTCATAAATATTTCCACTCAGCAGCCAACATAAAACGAACAAGAGTCCTTGATCCAGGCTGAGCAAGGACAGGGTTTTTTTGCCCCACCCAAGTGAAACAGGGCAAAAAATAAAATCAGAAGATGTTTTGACTCCCCATGAAACATTTTGACTTCCACTGAAGAAACTCCCTTGTGTGCCTGGACATTATTTACTATTAAAAACAACTTTTGTGCCTTTGTAGTTTGAATTCTCCCAGGCAGGTGCCATTTCAAAACAGAAGTGGGAAGGTTTTGCTTTGGAGATTTTTGAACTGATTTTTTTCTTATTCTTTTCTTCTTTTTTTTTTTTTTGTCAACTACCAAGTGAAACATTTTGTTCAAAAAATGCCTAAACAAAATATTTTGACATTTTCAAAATGTTCTCCTGTTCCCTTTAGCCAAAACACGTTGCTATATTCAAAGCAAATTCACAGATCCCTCCAGCCCTTCCAAAACACCCTGAGTTTGCTGAATTGCAACAGAGAGATTGTTAACAGAGAGATGCTCCTGCAGCCACGGAGGCTGAGTGAGGGACAGGAAGGATGGGGGGAACTGAGGTGGGGTTTGAGGAATTGCAGGGGGTACAATGAGGGAGCAGCAGCTTGTGGGATGCCAGGAGGATGGTGAGGAGAGAATGAAGGGATGGAGAAGAGTCAGAGAGCTGAGCAGCTTCATGGGTGTGGGTAATGGGACTCACAAGTTGAACAGAGAGAGCATCGTGGATATTGATGGGCAGACAAACCTGCCCAAACCAGGGCCAGACACAGTTTCTGTGCCCACCACCTGTGGTACAGCTGCTGGGTGAAAGAGGAAGCCCCAACCCTTCTGCCTACCAGTCCATGCAGACACTTGGATGTGTGCCCTGGGCAGTGAATGCCTTTCTCCTGACACCCCAAAACTGATGGTGAGCTCTGCTGGCAGCTTTCCCCTGTGGGGAAAGGGGACAAAAACAAAGCAGCCACATCTGAGAGGCTCTAGTGGGGCTCTAGTGAGGCTCTAGTGGGGCTCTTCACTGGCAGCCAGGCCCTGATCTGCACACAAAGTGTGGCAGCAGCAGCAGCAGGCAGTGCTGGGCAGGGAGCTGGGCAGGGAGCTGGGCAGGGTGGGATGGGGCCCTGGCACGTGGGGCAGGGGGATGGGCACCATGCATTGACCAGCTGCACATCTCCTAACCAGACTCTGGGGTGTCACTGGGGATGGAGGGGCATTTTCTGCAGGTGTTCTCTCTGCTCAGCTATCCCTGCAAGCCAGGAGGGGAGGCCAAGCTGCCTCCTGGGTTCAGGAGAGAGGCAGCTGCAGAGCATCTCCCCGTCTGGGTGCCATCCAAACCCGTTTCCATGGCAAAGGCAGGAGCCTGTGCACACCAGCAGCAGATCAGCCATGGGGGACGTCTCATTTTGCCTGTGTTTCCTGTTGTTTTACCGGAGTTACACGCGGATTCAGAGGTGAATCACGGGGTTCATGACCTTCTCAGCTACTCCACCATGGGGACACTGTGGGTGGCTGCTATAATTAGTGACTGATTTCTAGAATTTAGTAGCACGAGCATTATGCCACCCTGGCAAAGCAGGTGCCAGCCAGCCCTGGGCAGGCCCCAGGGGTAGGTTGGCTGGAGGAAAAGAGGCACCTTTCACATTTCCCACATGTGTCCCTGGTTTGCAGTGTGGGTGCAAAGACAGGTGGTGGGAAGGTGCTGTAGGACCCCTGAAGGACCCATGTCTGACCCCAAAACAGCCATTCCAAGCTCTACATCCATCATTTATGGAGCTGTCCTGCCCCAACACACAATATGCAGTAATGCTGACCTACACATGGCCAGCATCCCTCCCAAAAAACAGCCCCTGGAGTCTCAGGATGGAGAAACCCCTGTGTCTGCAACAGGAGGGAAAAAGAGGATGCTGAGAAAAAGGCCAAAAAACAGAGTTTGGGGAAGATGCTCAGAGGTGGGGTTGGTTTGATGTTTTCAGCATCACCAGTGGAAGATGATTTGGAAGCCCAGCACTTGGGTCTGACCTCATCCCAGGATGGCTGATGAAGATGATCCAAACTGATAGTAGCAAAGAAGAGATTTGGGGAATTTTGGTGAAATGTCTCAGGATAAAGACAACTACTGTTTCTTGGATCATGGAGAAAACTTCAAGTTGGCCAAGCTAGATGAGGGCTCTGCTCTTAGCCTTCCTCTGGTACTGATCAGGAGCCAAGACATGACCAGGAAGCATCCTCAGAAGCTTTAAAGGGACCTGTATTTCAAAAACAGGAGAGCCAGGCCTCCCCTCTGCCCATCACCACCTCTCTGGATCTGTCTGGCACCATTGATGCCCTCCAAGTAGCCCAGCATGGTGTGGGGTCTTCTGGGAGGACTCTTGCAGCTCTTGACCACGCTGCTACAAGACCAGTTTCCCCAGCAGAAGTTCTGGCCCACCAGTTTGTCCTCCCACCAGTAGCACAAAGCTGCACAGATGGAGGATTTCAAGGGGAAATTATTTAGATCAGAGATTATCAGGTATACTTCGATGTCAGCTGAGCTTATGGGCTTAATGCAGAATGATGAATCACCCATCCAAACACATATTATTTTCCCTGGAGGCATCATCCTGAGAAATTTATTTCCCTCTGAAGGGCCTTGTAAATCATTTGTAACACATAATTCACAGTATTGCCAACCCCACATGTTCTAAAATCTGGAGTCGTGGCCAGAGATTGGCCAAAAAGTCCTGAGATCTTTCCCTTCAGCCATTTCAGGAGGTGGATCTGTCTCTGCCTTCTGGCCATTTTTTGTTCATTCACTCATTTTTGACCTTCCCTCTCCACTTCCCACCTCTGGCTGTGTGTTATATGTTCATTTCTCCTGTTCTCATGAAGGACACAATTTGCCCCAAAGCATTTACCATCCAAACCCAGGCATCTAATCACTCCTTCCACCAGTGCCCAGCAAGGAGCTGCTGGTGGGATTTGAGATTTGGGGATTTTCCCTGAGGGGGAACTGTGCATGGATATACATGCTCTGTGGCATCTCTCTGTCGTTTTTTGAGGCTCTGTGAGGTGATTTTGACTTCCATTCTCCTCTCTAGGGAGTGGATGCAAAGACACTCATGTTCCAAGTGTGGCTGAAGCCAGGACAGCAGGCAGTCTCCTTGCTGGGGGGTTTGTCCATTGTCCATCCCCTGCCTTGGGACATCTAACTCACTGTTCCTTTCCCACTGCTCCCTCTCATTCCAATGTTCCTTCTCCACTGCTCCCTCTCACCCCAACTTGGTGATCTCTTCCTCTTTTTCTCTCCTACAGCTTCATTTGGAGTTGGACATTCATCAAGTTGGACTGGATGATCCTTGTGGGTCCCTTCCACTCCAGATATTCTGTGATTCCATGATTTCTGGGCAGCCCTTGGCGCCCTTTCCAGCAGCCCTTTGCAACAGAAGCATCTTCACTCCCACCTGGGAGACAACCATGAACCTGATGGCCAGAGATCAGACCAACAGTCAGCAGATCTTTTGGCCACCTCTCCTTGAGATGAGGTTGGTGGAGGTGACCCTCTCCAGTGTCTCTCTCTGGAGCAAGATGAGCTGAAAGATGGTTGTGACAGGAAGGGTTGTGGGAAGTGTTTCACAGCAGGACCAGGTCTCCTCACAACCCACCTTGGGGCCTGAAGGCTCTGGGGTTTTCTGAAGATGCTGCAGCAGCAACTTCTCACCTTTCAGTGGACATTAGTGGGGAATAACTTGTGCTGAGCAAAGTGTGCAGCAGCTGCTGCCCCATATCTGATCATCTCCCGCGATAGGTGCTCAGCCCTATCTGATCCAGCAGTTATTGAAAACTCAGCTGAGTGTGACCAGGATCATTTTTCAGGGGTTTCATGCTGCTCTTTAACCACAGTGAAAATTAAAAGAGCCAACTGTGGAACAGGAGAAAGCGCTGTACTTTCACTATGACACCTTCTGGCAATGAGATATTTATTAATGTTCATTTCTTCTGAAAGGAAACAAACCAAACCCAATCCCTTATCTCTCTCTCGGTGTTTAAGTTATGAGTAACACGGGAAGCTTTCAGGCCATGAGACAGCAAATACACCCTGCTCGGGACCCTGTGGGTGTAGGAGGTACATTGATAAGGCCAAGATAGATCAAATCACACCCATTTACCTAGAGCTTTCTGCAACTCTTGAAATGATGGAGGGATCGAAAGATGCTTTGTCTTTTTTATGAGAAAAGTAGCTGTGATTTAGCAGTTTAATCACTTTTATCACAAAGAAATGCAAAACGAAGCCCATCACCAGGACAGGGTTTTTTCAAAGATGTGTTTATTGCCCATTGGTAAGGAATGATTTTAAATTCTAATGGTGGGTTGAGGTAGATATGTAGTAAATAAAGTCATTGCTTATACAGTAACCAGGCACTGCAAAAGATCCCCAAAATAAGGATACACTTTGGATAGCAAAGTGGCCATCCCTTCCCAGGCTCCAAAGCCTCACTAAGCCTCCCAAAGAAAGGCCCACAGTTCAGGATGATTTTGTGATGCATCTTTTTCTCCCGTGCCTTAAAAATGATGGTCAAAGGATTTAAAAGCTCTCTGAAACTGCTGTCCCACTAAGGGCTTAGCAATGGTGTTCATGGCCAAAACCTGCTGAGTTTGAGTGACTTGAGGGTGACTTGGGGTTACTTACACAACAAGGAGCTGCCTTAGCACCTTAGAGGGTTTGGCTCATAGGTTTGTTGCCCAACAGTGACTTCTACATAACCCTTTGAACCTGCAGGACTGCAGCTCTCCTGCACTCACACCTGGCACAGACCACCCAAGCTCTGCCAGCCTGGACTCCCTCCCACACTCCGGAATTGCCAACTCCTCACTGCTCCGCTCAGGGGCCCTGGGGTGTGAGGAGATGAGTGTCTTAAGATGAAAACACAATGAAGTAATTATTTCCTTTGTCATTATGTTCACACCCACGTGAATTATTAGCAAGGATGGAAAGTTCACAGATCTCTGCCGAAGGAGTTGCGGGTCTCACCAAATTGTGCCGGCACTGCTCCCATTCCAACCGCAGCTCCCTCAGCCAGGGACTTCCCAGCTGTGCAGCCCCAGCTCCTCACAACCATCATGGAATGGTTTGGGTTGGAACCCAACCAGATCATCTCATTCCAAACCCCTTACCCGGGCAGGGTCACCTTTCACTAGACCAGGTTGTTCCAAGGCCCATCAAACCTACCCTTGAACACTTCCAGAGATGGGAAACGCTTTGTGATCTTTCTCTTGGATCCTTTCCTACTCCCTCTTCCTCACTGCAGCTCAGTTCTCCTGGTCAGTACTTGGGCAAGGCCTCTGGGATACCCAGGGGAACTCAACCTCCCAGCCTTGGCTGGTGTGGATGGGAGATGCAAAGTGATCCCTGACATCCATATGGAATGTTTTCTAGCTGAGATCTCTCCAAAGGTTTGTGGTACAGCCAGACTGGGGATTATGTGCATAGGAAAAGCCAAACATGCCTAGAGCAAGATGGCCATCCCTTCCCAGGCTCCAAAACCTCCCAAAGCCTCCTCAAAGAAAGGGCCACGAGCTCATAATGATTTTGTAATACATCTTTTGCTCCTATTCCTTAAAAATGATGATCAAAGGATCCAAAGCTCACATGGTTGATTGTCAAACTCAAAAAGAGAGGTTATACAACATATGGAAGGGGTTTTTCCCTCAGGAACCTTTTTTAAAATCCATATTTAATTTCATATTTTCTGGTTTTGAACTGAGATTGCATTTCCCAGTGTCAGGCCATGGCAATGCAGGAAAACATCTTGCTGTCCTGGTTGCTGGACAGAGCAAGGTTAGATGGGATGTTGGGAAGAAATCCTTCCCTGTGAGGGTGGGCAGGCCCTGGCACAGGTTGGGCAGAGAAGCTGTGGCTGCCCCATCC
>JAWWEV010000054.1:2645789-2656376 GCA_035583235.1 Hafferia zeledoni
AGGGACTGGAGTTGGCCCAAGGGTTGGACTTGATGATCTCGGAGGTCTTTTCCAACCCAATCGATTCTATGATTCTGCATAGGATTATGAAAATTATTTAACTGTGGCCTAAGAATGCTGGCACTGAGGTATGACATGAAAGTATATTAGCAGTAAATGCTTCTGGTATCTCACCCCTTTTGTGCCATATCCTGCTGCAGTAATCTGTTAATTCATTTAGGTGAGCCTACTTGTTTTAGGTAGATGATGCCATTTAGCTTATGGACAAATAATTTTTAAAAAATTACTTTTATCTCTAAATTTCCAGCTCTATTTTTTTCTCTTTTATAGCATGTGATTTAAATTGGTTATTTGCTGTACATCGCTATTTCTAGCTGAAAAGAAGATTCAAGCAGATGTGCTGGTCCTACATCTGCAGTGTTCATTGTGAAAGTAATAACTGTAACAAACCTTTCCTGTTGAGGCTTCTCAGGCTCACATTTTTGCCATCTTGTTCAGAGTCTTCAGATGAGAGTGGTTTAGCCAACAGCTCCACACGGACACAGCTTCCACAGTCCATGAAGATCATGCATGAGATCATGTACAAGCTGGAGGTGCTGTATGTTCTCTGTGTGCTGCTCATGGGGAGGCAGAGGAATCAGGTGAGCCCTGGGAGGTGGTCACACACTCAGCTGATGTCCCTTTAAACCTGAGGGCTCATCAGTTGGGTTGTGGATGCAGAAACAGGAGGGGCAAAGCTCAAGGCACAAAGCTGGGCAATTCCCATCGTGGCAGCCATGCCCAGACACACAGGGAGTGTTCCACTGGGGACCAGAGTGAGGGCTGGTCACAAGTGTGGGGGTCCAGTCCCTGCAGAGCTGCTGCTCTGGGGCAGGGTGGGTGCAGGAGGATGTCTCCTGGATGTGTGTGGTGGGTGCATCTGATGCTGCAGGAGCTGGAGTCAGGCCGCCTTCTCTCTCCTGGTGACCTGTTTGGATGGAGCCACACAGTGCTTTCACCTTGCTTGGCTGCTTTCACTTTTGGAAACCCTCTGGGGTGATGTCAGTGATTTTTTGCAGCAGATTCCTGTGTCTTGGCTCAGTGTCAGCATATTGTTAAACTCCCAGCTGGGAGGATGCACTCAGTGCAGTCTGCACTGGTCACTGCCTGGAAATCCCACTCATCTGGGTTTTTTTGCCTTTCTTCCTTTTGAAATGAAAAAAAAAGTTATTCCTTGCCTCACACAGGCTTGTGGAGAACCAGTCACTGCAGCTTGCCTGTGGTTGGATTTAAATGGGTCAAAGGCATGTTGTGCAGGGAAAGAAAAGCAATCCTTGGTGCAGTTTTGACAGGTTTCCAACTCTGTCGGTCTGCTCAGCTCAGCAGAGCAGCTCAGAACAGCAGGGACATCCACATGCCCTGGAGACTGGGAGGGCCAGACTGGTGTGAGTTGTTGGTGTTGTACTGGGCAGGAGTGGCTGTGCTGGGGGCAGCTGCTTAAGCACATTTATCTGGAGTATTTTGTCCTTTGCTGGGAACATCCCACTGTATCAAAGTCACAAACACACACCACGGGCAATCTCTTAAATCTCTGAATCTGAATTTAAAATAGAAATGCAGTTGTAGCACAGTCCCAAACACAACTAACCTGTCCACTCTGAACTGATATCCCTGAAAGTGTCCAAGGCCAGTTTGGATGGGTCGTGGAGCAACCTGGGATAGTGAAAGGTGTCCCTGCCCATAGGAGGGGGCGAAAGATGATCTTTAAGGTCCCTTCCAATCTAAACAATTCTGTGATTCTAAATGGATACTCAGCATTAAAAATAAATACTTTCTGTATAAAAGTAAGCAGAGGGAACAAGCAATTGTTGCAGAAACCACAGTCACTACCATAAGCAACTGTTGTCATTCCTTTTAGAAGTACTGTTTCTGTTAGACATAAAATAAAACTTAAACAAAGCCCACACATAACTGGAACTACCAGAACGTGGATCTGTTAAGAAGATGGTTTTTTTCCATTGTATCAGGCCAGATAATTCATCCCTGCCTGATTTCACCACAGGAATGCAGTTTTATAGATACTGCAGAAACTGCTTGCAGCCTGCACTCATCCTGCTGCCACTGGCTCAGGGAGCTGGAGGTGCTGGATTCCCTCCCTCCCTGGGTCAGCTCTAGTGTGTTCCTGTCAAATGTGACAAGGCAGAAAATATGCTGCTGAAACAGCTGCCTTTGAAGCTGAGTTTATTTTTTAATTTCCTGGGAGAACAAGTCTTTATCCTTCATCTGCTCTCTCTGCCCCCATGCAGATGGGGAAAGGAAGGATAAAGCTGGCAGGCAGTCCATCTCTTCCCCAGGATTGATTCAGGACTGGAATTAACTCTTGAAAGATTTGAGTTACCTCATTCCCAAACCCTTCTTGTCCAGAGCCAGCTCTTTTTGTGTGTGTGTGAAATCCTCAGCCTTTGAAACACATGGTATGTCCTTCATTCCTTAATCTGCCTAAGACCTGTGTGGCAGATGTGAATCCATTTCCCTTCCTGAGTCAGGCAGATGAAGAACTGGAGCTGAGCTGTTCCCCATGGAAAGCTCCAGCACGAGGGACAGCAGTGTCTGTACCAGCACACTCACTGACAAGCATCTCAGCTGCCTGATGGGGTCCCTCTTCTGTGAGGGAATAAAAGCACTGGATCTGTGATTCCAGCCTGAGCAGCCAAAGGATTTCGCGGTTTTAGCTTGGATTCATTTTGCATGGAATTTCTGAAGGGCATCACAAACCTGCTTCAGTCCACTATGATAAGGAACACAATGGACTGGCATTTGCTTGAAGCATTGTGCAGCTTTCCCAGCTCAACCTGTCCCGAGTGCTTACTCTAAATCCTTGGTTTAAACTGGATTTCTGGCTAATTTGCATGAATTGATAACTGTAGTAGCACTGTCCTGGCTCCTGCCTGCTGCCACATTGGGAATGAGCTCACCCTTGGGAATAAATGGTGTTTCTCTCAGATCTGTGCCTTTGCTTCCTCCTCATTATGGTCACACCCTCAATTACTCTCCTTACACATTTTTCTAGGCTGTCCTGCATGTCTGTGTTGTGTTTAAAAGTCCTCAGCTGATTCCTTGCTCCTGTTGTAGGGCCACACTGCACACAGCAGAAACTCAGTGTAGGAGAGGCAGTTTCAGTGTTGAGAAGGCAATAGAGCAATTCCTGTGAGGCTGGACAGCAACAGGAAAAATCCACGGAGTGAGGATGAATAGGGAATGCCATGGCATCCCCAGGGAGTTGTAATGAGTTTGGGGTCTGGGAGAAGGTGTTGCAAAGGCAAGGGCTGTGAGTGAGGAGCTCTGTCATGCAGCTCCTGTCAGGTGAGAACTTCAGAGTTAAGCAAACAAAAAGCAAACACCTTTGAAATTAGGAGTGAATCATTTGGAGGGAGCAGATTCAGGAGTTAAAACTATGGATGGACACAGAGAGCTTTTCCTGCAGTGAGGGCTGAGGCTCTTGCAGGCAGCTGACATGCTTGGCTTCCTTCTGTTGTGCCTGTGCCACGCTGGCCATGGAGGGACACAGGGAACACAGGGAGCTCTTTGTTTGGAGAGATTCCTTGGAGCTGGTTTTGTTGGAGGCTTGTGACAAGATCAAAGTGTCCAATAGCATTTTAAAATACTGGAGCACCAGAGGACTCCAAGCTTTGCAGTCTGTCAGGGCAGTATCAGTGAGGTGGGAAGGAGTTGGGTGCTTCCTCAGGTGTGATACTTGAGATGTCCAGCAGCAGGAATGTGATTTCCATATAGGTGGGAGAGCTGGTGGCTGCAGCCAGGAGGAATGTGAAAAGGCCATCAGCTAGGATGCAAATAAAACTAAGAAAATGAAAACCTGTGAAACAGCGTCAGGTTCAAGTAGTTTGGATTCATTCAGATATTTGAATAAATAGAATAAAACAGAGTGATCTGCTGCTGGTTACAGTTCTGCATCTTGGGGATGACTTGGATTATTCTTCAGTGATTTTGTTTATTGATTTTAGGGCAAGTGTCCATTACTGCTTTAGGCACTTAATTTTTGGAGCGTGTTGGTTTTCCCAGTTGTGTGGTTTTCATTTGCAATACTGGAATACTCAAGGAATGCAGATTTCTTAGACCTACAGCTGATGAAAGTCCCACTTTGTATTTCCCTTATTCCTCATCTTCCAAATTGCTCACATCAAGAGCATCCCAGTTTGCATTGAAAGTGTTTAACAGCTGTTCACACCAACATTAGGAGCTTTTTTACATCAGTAAGTGTTTCAGACACGTCATGATGTGCTGTGTCCCAGCTTGGCAGGCACACTGATAAATAAACCCAAGTAATTCAGCATTTTCTTCTCTCCTGATCATTCTCTAAGGAAATTCAACTTCCCCTTAGCCTGAGGGAGCAGTGCACTGTGGTGGTGTTACTGCTGCACCCAGCTTTGCTCAGAACTGCTCAGGTCACTTGAACAACATCAGTATTGATAGTTTGTGTTGTCTGCAGAGGCATTCCTGAGTTTCAGCTGTGTGAGTGGAAAAGGAAAGGGAAAGGACACTCAGTGGATGACTGGCAGCTGCATAGTCACAGCTGAGCTGTGTGATACAGAGCACTTAGGAATAGATGCATTTTCTGTGTGCTGTAAGTGATGTCCCTGTGCCCAAAGCTGCTTCCAGAGCAACACTGGTTAACAGGCACTGGCAAACAGCTCCCAAAATGTCTGTTTTCTATCCCTGTCCACCAGATGGAAGCTACTGTAGCAATACAGTGTGGTGAGTGTGAGTGTTAACACAAACACTTGCTCTTTGAGACAAGAATTCACTTCCTGTTGGCAGAGAATGACATCGTTGTGCCCATCTGTTTCCAGTGTATGTTATATCTGTGTTTGAGGCTGCAGCAAATGACTTTGTACCTCCCTTGTTTCCCAGGTCCATAAAATGATTGCGGAGTTCAGACTCATCCCTGGCCTCAACAACTTGTTTGACAAACTGATCTGGAGAAAACATTCAGCATCAACCCTGGTTCTGCATGGACACAACCAGAACTGTGATTGCAGCCCAGTGAGTATCTCCTGACATTCTGTGTTGGATTGTTATCCTTTCATGCAGTCCTGAGGAGCTGTGCTGAGGAACTGGGGGCTGTGTCATCACTGGCTGGGGATGTGGCAGCATTCACTTCCTTGGGAATTACTGTTTTCACTGAAGTCTTTGGCTCATGTTAGCAATTTGACTCTCCTCTCTGCTAGTTTGGGAACTAGGAAAGGGGTAAATTCGTGGGTCAGAGGTAGATGATGATCAAAACTTAAGGAAATTGTAACTAGGAGGGCCACAGAAGACAGATTGGGTCACAGTCAGGTTTAAGGGGCTTGGGTTTGGTGTTGGACTCCACTTTTTTTTTTTTTTTTCCCTTCCAAACCTAGATATTCTGAATTGATCAATATAGTGATGAGCTTTTCTGCCTTTGCAGTGAGAAGGAATTATTAATTTTTATAGGCTTGGACGCAGTCTTGACTTCTGTTCTATTTTGGGAGACCTGCAAAGTGCAGTCTTCCCATTTATGCAAGTCACTTACTGTGCTGACCAGGGGATTTTGATTCACAATGATTTTTAAATGGTATCCAGAAACATTAAAGCAATTTTTTTTTTAACTTTTTCTGTCTTTTTTTAGGACATTACTTTAAAGATACAGTTCTTGAGGCTTCTTCAGAGCTTCAGTGATCACCATGAGTGAGTATGAGAAGCTGTGGTGGGTTGTGGCCTCCTTGCAGTTCCAGCTGTCCTGGGCACAGGGCAGGCTCCACGTGAAGGGAATGTTGTCCTGTCCTTAATTCAGATGTTCAGGTGCCTTTCAGCTCCTGCTGTGAACAGCCTAAGGCTGTGGTCTCCAGTGGGCTTGTCTTTGTATGTCTTTTCATGGTTAAAACCAGCCCACTTTGCTTTGTGTTGAAATGTGCTGAAACATGTAGATGATGAGTTCACACTTTCTGGCTGCAGAAAGAAGGAGGCAGCTTTCAGGATGTTGTTTTTCTGCCTTCTCCCTGAGAGCTGGCAGTGAGCCAGTGGGAATAGGAAGAAACTTCTGTCTGCCTTCCAAAGGCATCCTTAGGAAACTTGAGTCTCCTGGGGGAGTCTGAGGGGTGGTGAGTTTGCTTGAGGTTTTTAATGCTGTGCTGCTGCTACAGAGGTGCTTGTTGCTCTGTTCTGACTGGTGGAATTGCATCTTGCATTCCATCAGTGTCCCATTGCTCTAATTCAGTCCTGTGGGATGGTGGTCACTTCCTCACAAACCTCTGTGCTTGAGGCACGTTGAACTGCTGGTCATATTTACAGCCAGGAGAATATTTTTGTGCAGGGTTTACCAAGCACTGATGGATATATTGGAAGTACCAGCCTTGCAGTATTAGCTTTAAGAATGGGGATCTGCTGGAGAGACATAAAGGGAAGGATGACCTCTTGTAAATCCTCAGTTCAAGACATGGTTTGCCCCAGAATCACTCCAGGTTTTCCAATAAAATCTCTTCAGATGATGTTCCTGCTTAGGTGGATGCTACAAAGATTTCAAGGACTTGTTTAAACAGAAAACATCTCCCAGCTGTAACACTGGAGCAGGTGGAATGTGTGGAATCTGGTTAAGGGTTTTAAACAAACACTGAGTGCCATGATCTGGTAGAGGGACTAGAGTTGGACCAAGGGTTGGACTTGATGATCTCAGGGGTCTTTTCCAACCCAGTCGATTCTGTGATTACATGAACTTTCTATGAAATCACAGATTAGCTGAGTTAGATGAGAACAAGATGAGAGCAAGTACTTGTATACTAATATTAATTTCAGCAAAAATATGTCTAAGCCAAACTTGCAGGACTATTTATTGCAGGGACAGAAGGGCTGTGCTCTCATTGCAGAAACCTGTTAATCCACATCAAAAGAAGCTTTACTTGAGAGCCTCTGTGGGCACTAATCTGGACAGTGGTGTTTGAAACAAGGAGGCCCCTTGGGTCTAATAATTTATCTTCTCTGTAGCTGCTGTTTTGATGAATGGTTTCTCTTTGCACACCCTCACACTCATCACTGCATCCTGTGTTCCCTGAGGTTTCCTGAAAATACATCTCTGCTGGCTGATTCTGATTCTGGGCAGGGAGTGGCAAAGGGAGCCCCTGGACTACATGTCTGCTCTGTCAGACTTGTTCTGCATTTAATTTACTTTACAGAGCAAGTAATTTATTTTCATTATGCAAAGTTCAGTATTTGATAAAGAATTTCCTGCAAAATTTCCCAGGTTTTTATATCTATTCCTGTTCTGATCTCTACATTTCTTGGTATTTTTAAATATTTCCAGAGTAAAGTTTGCTTGGAGGAATAAAATACCAGGGTGATTGAGTACTTTTTTGCAGTTTCTGCTTTCTAACTGAGATTTATTACTGATAAAGAACATGTTCACTGTAAGGCAGAGAAGAACTGTAGGAAGCTGTGAAAAAGTTTGCTATTTAGGTCTTCTGAAATTCAGCAAATTGTTGCTGCACTTTTAAAAAAAAAGAGTGTTATCCAGAAGAAAATATTTACAAACCATAAGATCTTGGACAAGTCAGCAAAGAACCACCATCTCAAAGCTGGTCAGTGTTAAAATTGGAATTTGGGAAATTTTGGGGAGGTTCCTCAAACAGCAGCTGACTGGCCTGGGGGAGGGAGCAGAGTGGGAATGCTGGGAAGAGCAGCCAGGGGAAAGAGGATTGCCCAGCCCTGCAGCCCTCACAGGGCTTTACTTTTCATGGAATTGTACGTTTGCTTCTTGAATTTATCCTGGTTTTCTCTCCTGCTGTCTTGCTTTAGGAACAAGTATCTCCTCCTGAACAGCCAAGAGCTGAATGAGCTGAGTGCAATCTCCCACAAAGCCAACATCCCTGAGGTTGATGCAGTTGTCAACACTGACAGGTGAGAGGGAACAGAGGGCTTAGATCACCAACTCAGAGCTTTTTAAGCAGCTGTATTGAAGGTTTGGTGCCACCTGTTTTAAGATCCATTTGTCCACCACACTTTGCTTTCAGTGATGCATTTCAGGTTTGTGTGATATTGATGATCATCAGCAAATCTAAAGTGTGCTCATGCTCAGAGTAAGGGGTTTTAAAAACAAAAGCAACCTTAAAAAAACCCAAACCAAAACAAAAAGGTGGGTTTGAGTTCATGGCCCAGATATTATTATGTTATTCTAGTTCCAGCTGTTTGTCTGGCCTTGTACAGCAGGCACTGCAGACAGACCTGGAAAGTAAACCCTGATCCCTCTAATCCATGAAATGCTCCTGCTAATAAATCCCAGTTTTGAGATCCAGGAGCAGTCTGTGCACACACAATGTCCATTCCCAGGCTACATGAAGCAGGTCCAAGAGTCTGCTCAGAGTATTTTAAGAGCAGCTAATAACCAGAATAGACTAAATTAGATTACCATGTTAAACCACTTACAGAATCCCTCGTATTACATTGCAGTATCTGTTAGATTGACTGTTTTGATTTAATAAGCTCTTTAATACACGATTCTGATGTACAAATCTCACCAGGTGAAACACAGTTTGCAGAATTAAGTTGTCAGAATACTCCCAGAGTATCAGCAGGGACCTGGTCTGCACAGAGCAGATTTACCTCACTCCAAAAGGGAATTCTCTAAGAGGATTTCCAGATTATAATTATTATCATAATACTGTGTCTAATTGGGAGGAACTTGGGTTGTTTTTTCAGCCTTAGCATTTAGTTTTCATGTTGATTTTCTTCATGTTTGAGATCAAGGCTTTGTTTCTGCACAAGGTGGATACTCCTCTGAAGAAGCAGTTTCATACAGTTGTACAGCCTCTATACTTGTACTACACCATACAGAACGAGATTATCTCATGTAGCATCCAAGTTTCCATACTCTGCTCTGCCTCTAAATAGATTTTAGAGCTTCCTTTACATTTGTTGAGCAAAGAAAGGGTGTGTTGCTTTCATTCCCAAGCTCAAATGTGGTATATTTTTTTCTAATCTCTTAATTCCTACAAGCTGTGAATTGGTATTTCTAAAATCATTAATAATTTGAGAGAAAATGAATAATTTTTCTTTAGGGTTTATTTGGAGGTAACATTGCAGGTATTGCAGACATTTACCCAAGGCAGTGAGGAGAACTCTCCTGCTGGTAGAACTGGCCCAATATTTGTGCCATATACTTAATACTGAGATTTTGATCATCAAAAACTCTGGAACAGAGACTGGATTCAGTATTTTGCAAGGCACAGCATTTGCCAGCCCTTCCACTCATTCTGTCATTCCTTCACCTGTTCCAGGAGTCTTGTCTGTGATGGGAAGAGAGGTCTGTTGACCAGACTGCTTCAGGTCATGAAGAAGGAACCCGCTGAGTCCTCCTTCAGGTGTGTTCACTTTGCACTCTGAGGTGCTGTTTGAGGTGTCTGGGGTGTAGCTTTGGTTCCATACAGGTCAGTGCAGCTGGGAATGCTTGAGAGTCCTAAGCTGGGGAAGGGTCTGGCTTTGCTGTGCTGTGGTGGCCTTGCAGGTGAGGGGGAACACCAGAGCTTGCACTGGACTCACACCAGTATGGCCAGTGCCAGGTCTGACTCCAGCTTCAGACTGACATGAAACAGATTAGGAAACTGGATTTAAATTGCAGATGTAATTAAATGCTCCAAATTGAAAACCTCATTTCTTCTGTTTCTCAGGTTTTGGCAAGCAAGGGCAGTTGAAAGTTTCCTCAGAGGCACCACCTCCTATGCAGACCAGATGTTCCTGCTCAAGAGAGGACTCCTGGAGGTAAGGAAATATATGTCAGCCATGCTCCATAGCAATCAGGAAGGATTTTTCTGCACTGAATTCAAAAGTGGGTAAAAATGTTAAACATTCACTGGGAATACTTCTGAAAAGTATCTGTGGATTGTGCTTGTGGCAGCCAGGCCTGGGCAGTTGTGTAACCTGCATCAGTGGAAGTTATTTGAAACAGGAGACTCTTCTGAATTGTTGTCTTTACTTCTGTCATCCAAGAACTGAACCTGCAGATAAATGCTTTAAACAGTGGTTAAATAAGATCTGTGCTGCACTCCTGCCTTGGCCTGAGCTGTGGCAATAACATGTTTTCCTCCCCTGCCAGCATATTCTCTACTGCATTGTCGATAGTGAGTGCAAATCACGGGATGTGCTTCAGAGTTACTTTGACCTTCTGGGAGAACTGATGAAATTCAATATTGATGCATTCAAGAGGTTCAACAAATACATCAACACAGATGAGAAGGTAAATATTTGTAAATACTTGATCCCGAGGGTCAAATTTCAAACTTTATAGCCAGACGTAGCACTAAAACTTTGGTTTTGGTTTGATTGATGAGCTTGGGGCACAGTAAACCTTAAGGGTGAGCTGTCAAAGTCTCTCCACAGGCAGGTGAGTTGCTGCAGACACTTGTGTTCTCAGCAGTGCTCCTGCTGTCCTGAGTCAGCAGGTGCTGAGCTGTTCACAAAACACTGCTCTGTTACATGATCAGGCAGGTCTAAGCTCAGGGCTCCTGTCCTGGATCAAAACTAGCGTGGCCAGCAGGCCCAGGGCAGTGACCCTTCCCCTGGACTCTGCCTTGGGGAGGCCAC
>JAWWEV010000054.1:2670174-2688304 GCA_035583235.1 Hafferia zeledoni
CTGGCCAGAACTTCCCTTCAGGCAGTTCCAGACAGTGCTGAGGTCACCTCTGAGCCTCCTCTTCTCCAGGCTAAACAACCCCAGAGCTCTCTGGGACACCATCCTATGGACACACTGCAACCAGTTGCACTGATGTTCACAGAACAGGCAGAATGAGCACCCACCTTGTTCTTGGTGATGTACTCAATGTTGGAGGATAGGTCATCCACCTCCATCTTCATCTCGCTCTTCTCCTTCTCCAGCTTCTGCTTGACACGCTGCAGGTTGTCGATCTGCTCGCTCAGCTCGGCCACGCTGTCCGCGTGCTTCTTGCGCAGCGCGGCCGCCGTGGCCTCGTGCTGCAGCGTTGCCTCCTCCAGGTCCCTCCTCAGCTTCAGGAATTCCACTTCCCGCTTCTTGTTGAGTTCCAGTTGCGTGGCCGTGGTCCCTCCAGCCTCCTCCAGCCGCTCGCTCAGCTCCTCCAGCTCCCGCGACACCTCTGCCCGCTGCTTCTCCACCTTGGCTCTGGCTGCTCGCTCGGCCTCCAGCTCCTCCTCCAGCTCCTCCACGCGGCCCTGCAGGGACAGACCGAGGCAGATGCTCCAGGGGAAGCTCCAGCATCTTTGCTCTCCACAACAGAGCAAGGTGTCTCCACTGATCATGGGGAGCAACAAGACACAAATCTGGAGCAAATGGTCCGGTTGTTTTGGCAGGCAGAAGTTCCTGGTGCTCCTTGGTGGTGTGTTTTGTGCAGCCCCTGCTCTCCTCTGTGCCCTCCCATCAGAATCCAGGCTGATATTGGCTTCTTTTCATGGGAAATTCCATGAATGGGGACCTGTCTCTGACATGAAGAAGCCCAGCACACTAAATTTGGATTTCCAGAGTTTGGGCACTGAATTAAAGGTTTTATTTTGGACAGAGGTCTACATTCTAGAAGCTGGTCCTCAGGCTGGTGATAGAGTTCACTTTGATAGTTGATTCTTTAACTTTCAGCCCACCACATTTTGGCAGAGGGCTTTGCCTCTGCCTACCATGCCAGCTTTGTCCATCACTCTTTCTCCAAGGAGATGCCTCTGTGCTCAGAGAGGAACTGGCCCATGCAGATTTCCCAGCACATTAAATCTGATGGAAATTTTGGATTCCTGGGCTGCAAGAACAGCTCCTCACACCATACCTGGACCTCCTTGATCTTCTTCTGCAGCTGGGTCTCGGTCACTTGCCCATCTTCAATCCTTGAATTCAGCTGACTGATTTCAAAGTCCTTTCTGTACAGAAAGAAGGCAGAGCCTCTGTTCAGACAAAAACTGTCCTGACAGGTCCTTCTGGCTCCTGAAGGTCCCTGCACTGTAACACCCAGGTCAGAGGACAAACAAAGTCCACAGGAAAGGGACTGCAGAGGTAAGAAACAGCACATGGAAAGCTATCAGGGAGGGCTGGAGTGGCCAAACTGGCTCTGAGGGTTTCCCTCTGAGGTCTCAAGGTGTCCTTCAGCTCCCCAACAAGACTGGGGCATGAGAGATGAAGTCCATACTTGCAGCTGAGGTCCCAGCTCTGTTTGCATCCTGCCAAGCAGGTCCCTCCTCTCCAACCCCATGTACTCCAAGGTCTATAGTGCCCTAATCTATGAGTCTGTGTAACTCAAAAGCTCCTCAGCAACCCTTCAAAGTGCCCAGGAGAGCTCAGCCCTCCTTTTGTCTGAACTGTTCACACCAGCAGTGCCCAGAGCCACGTCCCAGCAGCCCTTGCAGAGGCCACACAATGTTTGATTTAGAGGTGCAGAGCAAACCCAGAGCCCAGGCACATGTCACACACTCACTTCTTGAGTTTCTCCTCCAGCTGCTGTTTGTCATTCTCCAGATCCATTATAGAATCTTGTGCCAGCTTCAGGTCTCCTTCAAGCTTCCTCTTCGCTCTTTCCAGATCCATGCGGACCTTCTTTTCTTGTTCAAGGGAGCTTTCCAGCTGGAGAATGAAGGAAGGTGGGATAGGGAGGGGAAAGGACACTCTGTAACCCCATCTTTACCCGTGTCCATTGTTGTGGGAACTTCACCCAGCCCCTGAGAGCCAGAGGTGTTTCCCAGCTGGTCTCCAGTCCCATTCCCTCAGCCCAGGACTGCTCTCCATGAGGAACCTCTTGGTTCAGGGCAGTTTGTCATTGGGTTATGCATCAACTGGGCTTATTAAATTGGGATCTGGTAATGACCTCACCCTCCAGTTCCCACTCAGGGACAGCCTTTGGGCTCTCCTGGAGATGTGACTCAAACCTCTCTTGCTTCATTGTCAGTGGCCTATGACTCACATCATCCACTTGCTGCTCCAGTTTGACCTTGGCTTTGGTCAGTGTGTTGACCTTGTCTTCCTCAGCCTGCAGGTCATCCAAGGCCTGCTGATGTGCCTCTTGAAGGGCTTTCTTCTCCTTTGTCAGCTTGGCAATGATCTCATCCAGAGCAGCCATCTCCTCAATCAGGTTTTTAACCTAAATAAATGCAGTCAAAAATTGAGTCCACCTTCTCAGAGAGAGAGGATTCAAAGCTGCTTCAGCAGCCTGACCCTTGAAAGGCAGGAGGTCCATGGCCAACAGCAGCTCAGCACCCCAAGAGCAGCCAGCCACTCTCACTTGGTGCCACCAGAGGGGTTGTCAATGCCCCTGATCACTTTTCATAGCACAGAACTCTCTGCCCACAACCCCCTGGGAACAAGGCAGGACACTGGGAGGGTTTTCTCTCTCCCACATCCCTTTTCACTCTGCCCTGCCCCAGCTCCCCCACACCTGACATGTCTCTGGTGGCCCCATCAGCACTGAGGCCCCAGGGCAGTGAGGCTGGGCTCTGCAGGGAGGTCTCTTACCTTGTTCTCTGTGGCATGTTTCTCCTTCTCCACCTTGGCCAGAGTGATCTCAAGGTCATCAATGTCCTTCTTCAGCTCTGCACACTCATCCTCCAGCTTGCGTTTCTTGGCGGTGAGCTCTGAGTTCATCTCCTCCTCGTCCTCCACACGCTCCATCAGCTCCTTCACCTTGGCTTCCAGCTGGATCTTGGACTTGATCAGCAGGTCACAGCGTTCCTCTGCATCTGCCAGGTTGTCTTGCTCCTGGGAGAGGAACAGGAGAGCCAGTGCTCACCCACTGCCCCCGAGCACCCCAGCAGGCTTTGAGTTATCCTGTCCTGGGCCAGAGCTGAAGTTCTCCTTGTGGAAGAGGCAGAGCAAGCCCAGGGTGCTCAGGAATACAAAAAAAAAAAAAATACAGCTAATGCCCATTTTCAAGGTTCATAGGACAACCACTACCACTAACCAGGGCCAGAGAGCAACTGAATCTTTCCAGAGGAAGGAAACACTGGACTGACACTTCTTGGCACAGAAACGGCACAGATGAGCCACAGTTTGGTGAGCAAACATTGCCATCCCTCCCACTCCCACCTGAGGAGAACACCCTTTCCAGAGCCAGGGGGCAGCCCTGAGATGTGAGGTTGTTCAGGTCTGCACTGACTCTCACGTTGCATTTCAGACAGACTGTGACCATGAGGGAGCCTCAGAACTGCAAAAGACTCAAGGAGTGATCTACCAACTGTGCTCCTTCTTCTACCCATGGACCCTGCACTGTCTTTACACTTCCAGAGAGCAGGTGAGGCACTCACTGCCTGCAGCTGCAGAGTCAGGTCGTTCTTCTCCTGGATCATGGAGACCTGCTTCTCTTCCAGCTCCTTCCTTTTAGCCTCAGACTTCTCCAGAGCCTCCTTCAGCTTCTGGAACTCCTCCTTCAGGTTGGACATCTCCTTCTCAGTCTGAGCAGATTTGAGTAAAGGTTTAATCTTGAAGAACAGCTTCATCCAGGACCAGTTCTTGACAGCGTTGAAGGCCCGGATGTTCCACTGGATGGTATAGAGGGCTTCCCTGGAGGGATACAAGCACAGCATCATCAGGGATGTAGATTCCCCGTGTCCCATCCTGGCTTCTGCAGGCCTGGATATGGCTCCATTATCCACCACCTGGTCAAAAGGCAGAATGGTGAATGAATGGCACATTGTCTGCACATCAGATTGGCCCTAGTGGGGTGGGTGGTTTGGCCTGGCTTTCACTCTCTTCACTTTGCCTCCCTCTGAATCTTCTCCCGTGGAAACCAGAGGCTCCCCTCAACTAGATCTTCCCTACCAGGGCCATGCCAGGCCTCTCCCAGGTCTGCCTCCATCACCAGGACCTTCACCAGCCACTGTCAGGCACAGGGAAGACCCACAGGTCAAATCCACTGACATGAGCAGAAAGAACAAGGAGACACACAAAGTTCTGCCTCTTCCCCCCTCCAACTCTACCTCCTGCTGATGATCTTCTGGTACTCCACGCGCATGAGGAACCCACGGATTCTGGCCTGCAGCATGGTCAGGATCTTGGCCAGACGCTCGTCTCTCATCTCCTCCAGCAAGCCCAGCAAACCAGCCTTGAAGAACACCTGTGGGCAGGAGAGTGGGAATGGAGTCACCAGCAGAGAGGACAGAGGGCTCGGGGGGAACACAGCCTGCCAGGCAGACCTGGGCTACATGTGCCCCAAAGGAGGGATACATGGAGCAATGAGGGCTACCCACTGTGGGTTTAGGTGCCCTCCCTGCAGGGTCATAAACCCACGCTCTGCTCTGGCTGGAGGTGCACCCACACATGGCACAGGCACCTGGGCACCTGATCTCCTGCCCTGAGCACATCGTGTTCCCCAGTGGGGAAACGCTGCTGTGTTGGGTGTCACAAGGTGACCTGCTCTGACCAGTTTCTTCCCTTCCCAGCCTGCACCTTCCTCTGCCCTCCTCAGTCCCTTCAAGGGCCTCATGCAGCCTGCAGAGTGCAGGGCTGCAGCAGGGCCATGGCCAGGCAGAGACAGGCTGGGCACTGGGAATGCAGAGAGACAGGAGGGGCAATGTCTCCCTTCCCAGGAACAGCTGCCTGGTCTCACCTTGGTATGACCAAACTTGTACTGTGCATGGTCCAGTTCCAGGGAGCTCAGCAGCTTCTCTGTGGCCTTCCTGCTGTCCACAAACTTATCTTCTGGAATGGCTGTTGGGTTCAGGATACGGTAACTGCAGGGACAAGGCAGAGGGAGGACATGCAGGAGAACTGCAGCACAGGGTTCATGGCTCCATCACCACCCCTGAACCCCAGTCATGCCAGTTCCCACCAGAGGCCTGTTGCTGCAGCATTGGCTGGAGCCATGTATGAAGCAGGTGCTCCAGGATACAGTACTGGCTCTTCTGCAGAGTAGGCAACAGGAAACCCTGCCAGATCTTAGTCCCTGGACACCAGGGAGTCTGTGCAAGCAGGAGGCCACTGGCCTCACCATTCTGGTCATGCCCAGGCCAATCAGTGTGGATGGGACCAGCTGGAGAATGGTAAGGATCCATCCCAAGGCCAGAGAAAAATCTGAGCCAGGATTGGAGGCCCTGAGCTTTGCCACCATCCCCCTGCACCAGCCCTGCTTTCAGCATCTCAGACATTCACCAGGTCTCACCCCATCTGGAGCCAACCTATCCATGCCTGGCACCAACCTATCCATGCCTGGCACCAACCCATCCATGCCTGGCACCCCAGGACCAGCAGCAGAACTATCCCAAACTGTACATGCACTGGGGGTATGAGGCAGTTCAGATCAGCCCTGCACAAGCTGGGGAGCAGGTCAGAGCCAGGACAAGTCTTGTCTGCCCTCAGAACACGTGTGGGTTGCTGGGCAAGGAAGGAGTTACCGCTGCTTGAAGTCTGCGTAGAGGATCCTGTTGGGGAATCCCTTCCGGCAGATGCGGATGCCTTCAAGGACACCGTTACAGCGCAGCTGGTGCAGCACCAGGAAGGAATCCATGGCTCCTGTGGGGGAGAACACAGATGGAGCAGGGGCTCAGCCCAAGAAGGCAGAGCAAAAAGAGCTGCAGCCTGGGCCTGAACTCTGGAAACAGCCCGTGGTTTGGACATGGGTGCTGACCTGACCTGCAGGTCTGTGCTGAGCACCAGGGCTGCAGCCTGGGCCTCAGATGGTGGGAGTCACTCTGAAAGACTCATCTGTGCCTGCTGTTACAAGCAAAGCAGCCCAACCATGAATGCACAGTCAAAACATGAGCCTGGCAAAGCTCATTCTCCTCAACAGAGGAGATTGACCTGGGTCACAGGAGAATCAACACTGAGATGGGGTCAGGGCTCAGTGGCAGAATGAAAAGGGTTGGGGAGAAGGTGGGTGCAAGAATCCCTGCCAGCTCCCACATGTGGATGTTCCCAAGGGAACTGCCACGCTGCTGCTTCAGCCCATCCCTACCTGGGGTCTTTGTCTCGTTGGGGATGATGCAGCGGACAAAGTGGGGCTGGGTGGAGCGCAGGTTGGTCATCAGCTTGTTGAGATTCTCCTGCAGGGCAGACATGGGGTGAGGTGACAGCTCTGCTCCACTTCTCTCCAGCCCCTTCCCCTCCACAGGCAGGGAGAGAGCACACCTTGAGTGAGAGTCCTTTATGTCATGGGAAAGGGGGAATTTCCTCCTGCTCTCCCACCAGCAGGACATCCTGAGCCCCAGGGTGGGACCACAGCAGGGAGCTGTGGCAGAGGAGACTGGGCTGGTAGACATGCCAAGTGGCACCTGCAGGTTTTGCTGTGCCAGAGAGGAGCCAGATAATTGCCAAGTATTTATAGACAAAGTTTTACTGGAGAGGAGAGCCAGGAAGACAGGACTGAGCATGTTCCTGGTGCAGAGCTCTGCTGGTGCCCATCATCCCTGTGCTGAGCACCCTGCAATTCCAGTGCTGGTGCCCACCCTGGCTGCAGTCAGCTCACCAGGGCTCCCCTGCACCTCCACCCTCTACAGCTGTGACAGAAGGCCCTGCCAGTCTAGACTGCACCTCTTTCTCTCTCCAAGGCAGGGCTCAAGCCAGGAGTTGGCCCTGCCTTTGCTTGTGGGAAAAGCATCTGCACCCTCATTCTTTCCTTTCCCTGCTCATATAGGCTCAGCCTGTCCAGGACCAGCTCAGGGAAGGGAACACCTTCCCACAGCTCCACATGATCACGAGGCAACTTCTCACCACAGACACCTTTCCCCAAGGTGTGTGACTTGTCCAGGAGAAAAAAAGTCACACTTCTCCCTGAACAGGGGCTCCGCCAGAGCACTGCCCTCTTCAAGCACCCTGTCACAGAATCACAGAATATTCCAAGCCTGGAAGGCACCCACAAGAACCATCCAAGTCCAACACTTGGCCCTGCACAGGACACCCTGAAAATCCCACGATGTGCCTGAGAACACTGTTCAAACACTCCTTGAGCCCTGTCAGGTTTGGTGCTGTGCCCACTGCCCTGTCACTACAAGGCTGGCACAGCAGGACATGGGTCCACACATCCCTCTGTGCTGTTTGCTGGTTTGTTAAGCTCTGGGCTGGACTAGTAACTCCTGTGGTGAGCAAGGAATGGGGGGTGTGCTGTCTTGAGCTGTAGAATAGCTCAGGCCACCTCCCAGGACAGAGAGCTGCCTGCTCAGAGACCTGCAAGATCCTCCTCCATTTTCTTCTGCCCAAAGGTTGTCCTTCCCGCTGGCAAGAATGAGGAGAGAAGTAGCACAGACTTAAAGTGATGTTCATGTAATACATTATCTAAACATCACTACAAGTCTTAACTGCCGCTCTCTCAAAGGCGAAGGAGCTGCCGAGCAGCACAAGCGTCACGTGAGCAGGAGCAGCACAAGCTCCAGCTCCAAGGGAGCCACCACTCTCCCAGCCTGGAGCTTCGTGTCCTGTCCTAGGAGCATGGGGACAGGACTGGGACTCTGCCAGACACAGGCCCTTTGTTCAGGGACGAGAGGGTTTTGGCAGCCTTTGCCTAGTGATGGTGTTTCAGGAGCTCTGGTGGTCTTTCAGGCCACAGGAGGTCATGTGCAACATGTCAAGAGTCTTGGCAGAGAAGAGGGACTGCCAGTGGGACCCTCTGAGCACATTTCCCTCGTGGCCATGGGTGAGGGGCTGGCTCTTACCTTGTGGAGCTGTGACACGGTTTGGAAGGAAGCTGCCTTTTTACGTTTCTCCTTGGTGCCTGGCTTGTGGGGCTCCTCTGTTGGGTTGAGATATTGATTAATTACATCAGCCAAACATCTGCTCAGCTTGGAGGACTCAGCAGCAGCCCCAAACACCCCTGAAATTCCCACAGCCCCTGCTCTCTGTAGAGCAATGGTGGTTGAGCCCTGATACAGAACAAAACCACAGACACCAAAAGTATCTCCCACAGCACCCAGTTCTGGGTGTTGCTCCTCAGGTCCTGGTAGCAACCCCTTCACACCCCCCAGAGTCACAGGGCCACCAGGACAGCCCTGCAGCCTCACACAAGCTCAGCCTGGTCCTGACCACACACCTAAACCCCTTAGGCCAGCACTCAGCTAGCCAAGCCAGGGAGGTTTTAGGGATCAGTGTGGGTCTTCCCTTTGCCCAGGCTGCCAGATGCTGCACCAACACCTGGCTGTGGGGGTGAGGAGGCTTTGCTGCAAAGAGAGGGAGAGACCCAGGTCAAAAAAGGTGAGAGTGCTCCTCACCTGAAGCAGAACCCACATAGTTCTCATAGAGAGAGGCCAGGAGCTTGTTTTGGGATTTTTGGAAGACAGTCACCACTGTCTCATTCAGGGGGTCCTTGTTCTTGTCCAGCCACCCAATGATGTTGTATGGCACCTGTTATAGGAGAGGCACAGGTGAGGACAGCCCTGTCCAGCCAGGGGAAGGTGTGGGTGCTGTGCAGGAGCTGCCAGGACGTACCACACCAGCATAGTGCACCACCTCGAAGTGGGCCTCGTATTTCCGCTTCTTATCCGGACGGGGCTTCTGGAAGTTGGGCGACTTCCCAATGTGGTTGTCGTAGAGCTTAGATTTGAATGTCATGTCAGAGGCTTTAGGGAACATGCACTCCTCTTCAAGGATGGACAGGATTCCCATTGGCTGCAGGGAGAAGGGGGTGTAAAGAGAGCTGAGCTCAGCATTGCCAAGTCCCATCCCAAAACAGGGGATTCTCTGTGCCACTGAGCAAGGTGAGGCAAGGCTTGTGTTGAGAGACCTTGTTCTCATCCAGGTGCAGGACATTGGCCATGGGGTCAAACCATCACTGGTGTGCTCCAGTCCAAGTGGGACTGGCCTGCAAGACATGGGAGCTTGCTCAGCTCACTCAGATTGTTGGAAGGGGAGATCCTTTCCAGTATCCTGACAGGTTTGCTCCTTACCACACCAAAAAAAAGGTGGGTTTTCTCCATGCATGGCGGTCTTTTCTACAAACTGCTATGAATCAGCAAGTGCTCAAGAGGCACTGAGGGGGCAGCAAGTGAGGAGAAAAATAGGGGCAGAGATCATCATTCTCTGGAGGGAAAGGCTGCACCAGGTTTTGTGGCTCACCAGCAGGTAGGAACAGAGTTTTCATAAAATCAAAATACGTGTCAAAAAGATCTCAGCGGGCTGGAGGCTCTGAACTGTAAGTGTGGAGAAAACAAAGCTGGGCACTTGCCACTGCCTGGGGAGGGAATAACTTAATTTTGGTAGCAGAGCACCTCTCACTGTTCCAGCCTTTGCAAACAGACCATCTACCAGCAGTTCCCATGCACTGACTCATGTATTACCTTCTCAATCAGGTCAATGCAAGCCTGCAGGTCCAGGCCAAAGTCAATGAAGACCCACTCAATGCCTTCCTTCTTGTACTCTTCCTGCTCCAGGACAAACATGTGGTGGTTGAAGAACTGTTGCAGTTTCTCATTGGTGAAGTTGATGCACAGCTGCTCAAAGCTGTTGAACTGCAAGAACAACACAGAGATGAGTCAGAAGGAGCTCGAGAAGCGAAGGGATTTTGCTTTGTCTGGGTGTGAAGGGTGATCTCTGCCAGGCCCAGCTGCATTGCTATGAGACAAGGTAGCCAGGAATCACTGGAGATGTGGCACTGCAATGTTAAATCAGCCCTGGTGAGATGCCTGCCTGCTCCACCTGAATTAATTCAGACAACAGCTCTTTCCCATCAAACTGGAGGAGACAGAGCTGTCAAACTCCAGGGGACTGAGTTGTCCCTGCAGCTTTTCCCCAAACCCTTTGCAGGGACCTGCAGAACTCACATCGAAGATCTCGAAGCCTGCAATGTCCAGCACTCCAATGAAGAACTGCCTGGCCAGTTTGGTGTCCAGGGTCTTGTTGATCCTTGTCACCAGCCACTTGAACATGCGATCATAGGTGGCTTTAGCCAGGGCTCCCACAGCATAGAGCACCTGCAAGGCAAGTCACAGAGCAGCCCATGAGCTTCTCCCTGCTTCTGTAGGGGCCAGAGGTTGATGAAGAGAGCTCCTCTTGGCACTCAAAGGATGGACAGACAGATATGGACAGACAGATTCAGGGAGTTTGTGCTTATAGTATGTGCTCCAAAATTAGTTTTCACATTGCTCACAAGTGTGTTCTTGTGTTCCTGGCCTGGTCCTGCTTCCAAGTCTTAGGGTACAAATTCAGTCTAAAGTGCTATTTTCAGAAGCCCTGTGCCTGTCAAGAGCCTACAGCTCACTTGGGATAAGATACCAGCTCCAAAGATCCTCTTGAGTTGTAGACAAGGACTGGCTTGCACTAGTTAGGCCAGGTTTGGGTTCTGAACTGGGACGTGGCTGGAATCTGACAGGAAACACCTTTGGTTCATTTGAACCTCCCACAAGATCAGTTTAAATGTGTGTTTAGATGAGTTTTCTACTTTTCAGGGCTGAGACTGTCTCTGAAGATCCACAGAACCTGGAGCTCCTCTGGCTGTGATCCAACCCACATTTCAAAGACAGTGCCCTGAACCTCCAGCCATGGTTAATGTGCAAAACTATCTGCCAGCTCTGCCACCAACATTCCCAGCTCCTAAAAGCCACCAACTGTGGATACATCTTCTCTGGAGTGCCCTCCTAAACCCAAGGGAGTGAACTGAAGCACCAGTGCCCCTGTGCAGAGGAGCCACTCCCCAGTGCCAGCAGGGAGCCCTTGTCCTGTGCCACTCACCTGCTCCACATTCTGACCTTTGGTCACGTATTCATTGCCCACTTTGACACGAGGATGGAGCAGCCCCTTGATGAGGTCAGCTGAGCTGATCCCCATGAGATAGGCAGCCTTGTCAGCACCTGGAAAACAGTACAAAGGCATGAGGAGCCAGCAAGGAAACTCTGGGAAATAAAAAGATGGAAGCAAAAAAATGACCAGCCCTTATGATGATCAGTGTTAACTATACTAGTTTTCTCATCTGCTCCAGAGTCTCCTCCAGTGTCTCATGTGATTTCTCATCTGGGATATTGAATGATGCTTTTAAATCTGAACCTTCTGCCTGAGAATTCAGTGTTTGGATACAACTGCTATGGCATCTTATCAGGTTTTATCAGTGGCAGTCTGGATTCTCATGCACTGAATTTGAACTGACCAGAAAAGAGGTGATTTTCTTCCTTGTCTTTCACAGACTCTTAATAGCATATTGTAGATAGAAAATCAGCTCTGTAGAGAAATCACTGCCAGATCAAAATCTTCATTAATTACCAGGTAGCAGCCAAAGCCTGTGTTGACATTCCTCAGGTGAGGTGAAGTCCATGAATGTGACAATGACAAGGTCTAATCTAGGTAGTCATTTCTGCTGGATCTCTGCTTAAACTCTCCAGGTAAGTTCTGGGGCTCCCCCTTTTCATCCTTTCACATGGTGGAAAGTCACCCTCTTTCTCCAGGTTTGCTCTGCAGCCTGACTATTCTAAGATCTATGATTTGCATTGGGTTTCCTAAGCCACAAACCAGGAATAGTGAGACAGTGACTTTATCCTGCTCTAACTGCTCTTCAGGAGGCTGTGACCTGAGCAGATCCTTGCAGTCCTCATTCCCTGGGGATGCCCTGCTCTGGAATGCTGTCTAAAGAAGTGCAAGAGAAGAAAAGCAGAAGACTGAACAGCTGTGATGCTGTCGAGACAACTCTGATTACCCTTTGTGCCTGCAGGAAGACTGTCCTAAATATCCTTCTCCAGGACAGGCCCCTTTGTGCCCCCACAGCAGGGCCCAGGACAGTGTGGGTGTTTTGGATCATGGTCACTGACCTTCACAGGCCAGGCATGGGGAATTATCCCAGCCTGCCCCTGGGGGAATTTGCATGCCCAGCCCAGGCTGGGCAGGTCAGGAGCACAGAGCCCAACTCACTTTCAGTGCCATCAGCCTCTGCCTGCTCTTCTCGCTGCTTCTGCTTGAACTTCATGTTGCCAAAGTGCATGATGGCCCCCACTATTTTATAGGAGCCATATTTCTCATCATTGCTGAAGCCCAAGATGTCCATGGCGTGCTGAGGAGAGACAAAGCAGTATAGATAGAACAAAATCCCTCTGAGGTGAAGGTTGGTCCATCCTCCCACCATCTCCTAAGGCACTCTCCCTGTCCTGGGAATCTGGGCACCCAACCAAGGAAACCTGTCCATGGGATTTGGAATGTGAGCCCAGCTCTCACAAGACCTATTTGAAAACAAAAGGACTAGTCTGACATCCACAAGAAGTTTTCTAAGCTGAGGTGCTAGGAGATCTCACTCTCTCCAACTCCCTGAGACAGGGGTGAGTCAGGCTCTGCTCCCACAAACAGGACCAGAGGAAACAGCCTCAAGCTGGGCCAGGGGAAGTTCAGGTTGGACATCAGGTAGAATTTCTTCACTGCCAGGGTTGTCAGGCATTGGAAGGGGCTGCCCAGGGCAGTGGTGGAGTCCCCATCCCTGGAAGTATCCATGAAATGACTGGACATGGCACTCAGTGCTCTGGGCTGGATGGCAAGATGGGGATCAGTCACAGGTTGAACTCAACGACCTTGGAGGTCTTTTCCAACCTCAGTGATTTAATGATTATATGATTCTATGATCTTCTTTCTCATGGGCACTATGGGAAGTACTACAGGCCCTTCCTAATGTAGGGAATTTCTCTTTGCTGCCTGGATGAGGCAGTTGATGGAGCTCAGAGTCACTCTGCTTTCTTGGAGGCTCACATAGAGCAACGGCCAATAAACCAGAGGGAACTCACAGCTAGTTTAGAGGGGGACACAGAAGACATGAAGGTGCCCAAGCTGCCCAGCAGAGGGCTGTGCCCTCCCCAGGCCCCTGGCTCAGACTATACACATACATCTGTCGCCAAGAGCTCCTCGCCATCATCCAGGTTGTCCACAGTTGTCACACCCTGGGAGCAGAAGTGGTAGTCGTAGGGGTTGAGGGAGAGCAGCAGCATATCTGTAGGGGGAAGACATGCAGAGGGTGAGGTCAGTCTGACAGAGAGAACTGGCCAGAGGGACAGCCCTGTACATGGATGCAGAGGGAAGGCTCCACCAGCCTCAACTAGAGGGCACCAGCCAGTGGAGGAACAGCCTCTTCCAGCCCAGGCAGGTCCACAGATGGGTCCATCTCTTCTGTGATCGCCTCCAGCTTGCTATCTTGGGATATGGCTTGGCTGCAGACTGATTTAGAAGTGGCCACCATGCCCTTGTGACACCAGATAAGATTACTGCTCTGCACCACTCTCCAGACCTGCCTAATAAGGTGCTGCTCAGCACCAAGCTCAGGAGCCCACTGCCAAAACCTGACCACCCCAGGGGGCTGTGCCAGCCTTCCTTCTGCATGGGGAAGGGCTTCCTGAGCACTCTGTGCGATGTGGCATCTGGAGGGCAGATCTGCTTGGAAGACACAACTAGGATAGGTCTCCACCAGGGCCCTGAGTGAGCTGTGCAGGTGGTTTCAAGCTCAGGTGAAACAGGTCATCTCACCAGGGAGGCTGGAGGAGCTCAGAGTGGGCTGCAGAACACTTCTGCCAACCCCAGAAGGACTAGATCTCGAGCCTCCACATGCTGAGGTCAGTGCTGTACCCACCACACGATGAGAACTCTATGCAAGGCAGCTTTGCAAAGTGCACTGCCACCCTGCAAGTAGGCCCTGAGTGACCTCTGCTTCTAGACAGTGGCAGAATGGGCTTTAGTCTGGCTTTTCAGCCTGTGGGGATAAAGGAAACTGGACTAGATGACCTCTTGAAATCCCTTCCACCCTGAATTATCCACCAATTCTATGATCCTGCACAGCCACAAAGCATTGGAGGGCAGTACCCGCATGGTGAGCAGGATTTGCTCATTCCTGTGAACCTCAAAGCTGACAGCAGAGCTCCCTGTGGCTATTTCCAGGCCATCATGCTCTAAGGGCTGTGCTGCATCTTTGGCTGCCTTACCTTGCAGCTCTGGTTTCTTCCCAGAGAGGATCTGGTAGTAGATGTGGTAACTTCTCTCTTTGGGCTGCTGGAAAATTACTCTGGATTTTTCCAGAAGATCTACAATGAAATGGGGCAGAAGGGTTAGAGAAGGGCTTGTTCTTTCCCAGAGGTGCCCCAGCACCAGCACAAACAGTGGGATGACTTCCCTCCCCCTGCAGCTGGCACGTGTCTACTCACAGATGTCGATGTCTGCAGAGGCCAATTTCCCAGAGGGGCCAAAGTGGATCCGGATGAACTTGCCCTGAAAACACATGCAGGAGGTAAGTTCTGGGCCTGGCTACACAGGTACAATTCTGAACAGTCCCCAGAAACTGAGTTAATGTCCCATTTCTCGGGCTTCTGCTGATGCCAGGCAAGTTACCGGGCCCTGTGAGCGGCAGAGGAGTGAAGTTCTCTGGCTTGTAACATGCAGAGGCTCAGACAGCATTGCCCAAGGCTTTGAATACCAGGCAGGCAGAAATTCACTGAGAGCAGAGAAATCCCTGTCCTCAGGCCTGTTCTTAACACTAAGCACTTCTGTGGGGTGGGGTGGTACTGAGCCTGCCTTCAGCCCCCACTCTGTGGGGTGCTGAGGGTCTCCCCAAGCAGTGCCTTCTTCTCCTCCAAGGCACAGGAGCTCTGCAGTCCAGGGCAGAGCCAGGCTGGGCTTAGCAAAACAGTGCTGCTTCCTGCAAGGGACACACTTGTCTGTGCCAGCCCCAGCACCCCAGGCTGTGCTTACTGTCCCTCTCAACCCAGATCCTGTAAGGGACATCTCCTGTGACACCAGGGCCACTCATGCTGGCCACTATTTGCTACACTGGTGTAATCAAAAACACTTGGCCCTGGCAGTCCAACCCCACCAGGAAGCAGATCCAACTCCCTGTTTTGTGCCTTGGGCTCCCACTGTACAAAGCCACAAAGCCACCAGCCAAACATCCAGCCTACAGAAACATTCCCAGCCCTCTGTCCTGCTGAGGCACTTACAAAACGCGAGGAGTTGTCATTTCTTATGGTTTTGGCGTTGCCAAAAGCTTCCATAGCTGGGTTAGCCTCGATGATTTGATCCTCAAGGGTGCCCTGGGAAACAAAACCAAAGGATGTGTGAGCTCCCACTGAGCCAGAGGGGATGAATAACCATCAACACAGGGAGCAGAGAGAGGGGCTCCTTGCTAGCCTTGTGAGCTGTTTTTGAGAGCCTGCTGCTCCTGAGGCATCTCCTTGTCTCAGGAGGCAATGGGGCTGTTCTGGGAATCTCACCTAAGAGAGGTCTCCACTGAGTGAGCTGTTACAGCTGTTTTCAAGCTCACCTGAAACAGGTCATCTCACTAGGGAGGCTGAAGGAGCTCAGAGTACGCTGCAGAACATTTCCCCTACCCCAAAATGAGTAAATCTCCAGCCTGCACATGTTGAGTTTAGGGATCAGTAGAGCTGGGATTTGCAGTAGTGCTCTCTGTGGACTTGTCCTCGCCTGAATTGGTCTCTCTGGAGACCCAGGGTTACTGTGCCCTCTGCACACAGAGCCCTTAGCCCCTTTCTTAGGAGCCACAATATGAAAACCAAGTGCAAATGTATGATGTCATCAAAACAGTCAGAATCATTTCAGGCTCTCTAACTCTGTCAGACAATTCCTCATCCACCAAACCAAAGTCTTGGGTAATTCACATCACAGCACGTTGGAAAAGAAGAGATGTATTAAATCAGGTTGGATCAACAGCTCCTTATATTGACAACATGCCCAGCAGGGTCCTGGTGTGATGGGAACACACCACAGGTCCAGCTGGTGTGACCTGCTGGACACACTGGAGCTCTCCTGAGCAAACTCTGGGTTTAATTTTCCCTTAACCTTGTTTTTCCATTCATGTTTCACATGCCCAGTCCAAAGGTAAAGAGGCAGCCTATCCTTGATGCAGGTAAAGCAGGACAAGAATTTGAGGAGAGACGCAAGAAATTGGTGCCAAACCAAGGATGGTGGGGTTTGACAACAGCAATGGGTGGCACTTTGGTGGCACTGGGACCTGCAGTATTTTTTGTGAGAGCTTTTGCCCATGCTCTGACACATTACAATCCATAGGGCTTTCCTTAGGTGGGGAACATTCTGGGCTCTGCCCACCCAGAGCCTCACTCTCTTTCCAGAGCTGGCCCCACAACTGCTCTCCATGCCTGCAGCTCCAGGCACATGAAGGGCAAAGAGAGAGGGAGCAGCCCTGAATCACTGTTACCAACAAACTGTAACTGGTCACCTGGCTATCCTTGGATCTGTTATCTCTAAATTCAACCTGATCTAAAATTGCCTGGGCTCTGAGATTCAGTGGGGACAGCCCTGGGACCCACAGATTCAGCCCCACAGTTGTCTTGCCCTCAGTTTTCCCAGGTCTGAGACTCATGTGATAGTGAACATCCCCAAAAAAGGCTGTGTATCAGCTAAAGGCTCAGGGAAAATGAGGGCTGAGGATGTTTGACTGAGCTGCAGGAAGGGCTGAGCCCTTGGGGTGCTGGGAGCACCACAGACTGAGCATTTGCTGGGTTTCTTTGGAGCTAAGCAAGCACCTCAAAAATGTACCCCAGAGAAGAACATCAGCTTCAGAGTGGTGGGCTGGGGCAGTTCAGGGCTATGCAGAGAGTGGCATGTCCTGGCATCACCAGGGTGCTGGTCTGCAGCCAGAGCAAAGAGGGTCTGCCCCTGCCCCTCTTCACCACCAGCCTCAGCTGGACTTCAAGGCTGAGGAACACACTAAAGAATTCAGAGAGTGGAGGCTTCACCTCCTCGTTGGAGGAGTCCATGACACCCCCAGGCAAACACTGTGCTGGTTTAGAAATGAGTGTTTGAAGAGTAATGATCCCTTGCAGGAGAGGCTGGAGTCAGGAAGACAGAAAGTCACTAAGAGATGAAACATCGAATCTTCCAGCTATGGGAAGGTGGGAGATGCAAAGCCAAGGGGAGGACTAAACACTGCCCAGGTGCTGGGGCAGCCCTTGGACCTAAGACAGAGGCCCCACACATCACCCCATCCTAGATCTGTGGTGCAGCAGAACTCTGTCCTCAGCATTAAAGAGTCCACAACACTTACCCCAGTTTTAGTGGCAAGAGCTGCCTAGAGAAAGGAAAGAAAATTGTCTTTAGAAATCCAGGAAAGCCAGGCAAGAGCCACAAGAAGCATGGTCAGAAAAGCAGGGCATGACCATTTAGTGTCAAAAAAAGTCCAAGAAAAAACAGCAAAAAAAGGGAGGATTAAACTCTGTAAGAAATGCCAAAAAGTTGTTAAATAGATTAGCTCAAGAATATAAAGAAATGCATCAAAAAGCAAGAACAGTTAAATCCAAACCCAAAGGAGAGGAAATAAAATAATGCTGAAATATTGCTTGTTTGATACCTAAAGCAACCAGTTTGCTTCCATGAGGGAAAACAGGCTGGAGCCTCAATGTATCCAGAAGAAATAAGCAATTGCAAGGGCAGCTCAAAAAAACCAGCATCAAAGAAATGCAAGAATCAAAACAAGAGCAAGAAAAGCACAAGGTAGAAAAGGGACAAAATGAACAAGAGGAGGAAAAAAAGGAGAAAAGGCTGAAAAGCAAGGCTTAAAAGAGGCAAGGTGGGAAATGGAAGGTTTACTCCATCCTTTTAATGCTCCTTAAGAAGATTGGTGGGATGTTGAAGATGGAAAAGAAAGAGAACATCTAAAGCACCTCTTCCAGACTGCACAGACTGAGCAGCCACATTAAAAAAAAAAAAAATCCATTTCCCCTTGAGCAGAATAATTTCAAGCCTTGCTTGTTCAAAAGTCAGGGAAAAGCCAAGCCCTGGGTGGGTCAGTCCAAAACACACTTCCAACTGCAGAAAGTTGGGGGAAGAAACAGTAAAAAGAAGAAAGAGGGAGGGGAGGGGAAAAAAAAAAAAAAAAAAGAAAAAGGGGGAAAAAAAAAAAGAAAGGAAGAAAACA
>JAWWEV010000054.1:2688404-2702550 GCA_035583235.1 Hafferia zeledoni
GCCTTCTTCACCTGGCTGCGGGAGGCCGAGGAGGAGTCGGAGGATAACTAGAACTTACAATAACAGATTTAAAACATTAAAAAAAATCAAAAACAAAACAAAAAAAAAACAAACATAAAAAAAAAAAAAAAACAAGAAAAAAAAAAAGAAAGGAAGAAAACAGCAAGAACTCGTTTCAAAAGAAGGTCTTACTAATTTCTTGCCCGGTGTGTCGCCCAAGGCTGCGACAATGGCAAAGTACTGAATGACCCGCTTGGTGTTTACAGTCTTACCAGCACCAGATTCTCCGCTTAGAGTAACAGAAATACAGATCAAGGGCATGAGGCAAAGCACAGGCACAAATCCCACGGAGCCCAGAACAGGCACAACTCCCACAGAGCCCCTGCCGAGCTGCCCCCACACACCTGCCACGAGCGAGAAGCCAAGGACCCCCTGAGGGGCAGGGAGGCTGGAGCCATCGGTCCCCCTGGCTTGGGGGCACCTTGTCTTTGGGGATTGCCTTTGGAGACAACCCCAGCTCCATCCTCGCCGTGTGCCCCGGGCTGTGCTCGGAGGTGCTGCGGGGGCTCAGCTGCCCAACACAGACATGGCAGGAGGTGGCGGAGCCCACCAAGGCTGGACAGCCTTGGCCCCGGGGCTTCAGCTGTCTGGGATCAGCAGGAACCAGCTTCGCCTGATCCCACTGGGGTGGTTTCAGCACACCCTGCTTTGCTGGGGTGTCTTGGAGATGGCAGGGGCTGGGTGGCACGGGCTGGCATGCCTGGTGTGGGCTGTGGGTGGCCAGCAGGCCCTGCTGAGCTCATCCCTATAGTTAGCTGCTCTCCCATTGTAATCCCAGATCACAAAGAGCCGGGGGGAGCGGGGAGCGGAGCCACCACCGGACACACGCCAAGCATCCCTCTGCAGCCCCTGCCTTTCCTAATTAGGCCATGGCCGAGGCTAAAAATGTCCGTGGCTCCTGGCAGCGGCCAAGGGTCCTTTAGAGTCCTTTATATAGCCCTTATCTATATGTCACTTGAAATCAACCTGGCCCACACCCTCCCACATCACCCTCCTCCCTCGCTGCTGCCCCTCCAGCCGCCATCTCCCTGCGGCCTTGGCCTCCATGTCTCCTTCCCCCAGCTCCCAAGGCCTCCACGCCTCCCTGCCCCTGGCTCTCAATGCCTCCATGTCTCCTTCCCCTCCATGTCTCCTTCCCCCTGGCTCCCAATGCCTCCATGTCTCCCTTCCCCTGGCTCCCAATACCTCCATGTCTCCCTCCCCATGGCTCCCAATGCCTCCATGTCTCCCTCCCCATGGCTCCCAATGCCTCCATGTCCCCCTGCCCCTGGCTCCCGGGGGATGTTGGCAGCCCGGGTGCCCCACGGCAGCTCCCGCAGCTGTCGGGGTGTGGGGGATCCTTCCCGCCCAGCCCACGGGGCTTTGTCACCTGGCATGGCACAGCCTGGGCGGGAAGGGTGACAGCTGCCAGGGTGGGGGGGACAGGGCTGGGGGGGCCGCTCTGGGCACAGGGTGCCCATCCAGGGCTGCCCTTAGAGCAAAGCACACAGAGCGCCAACTGCTCACACCGGGCAGGGCGAGGGGCACTTACGTGATGAGCATGGACTGGTTCTCGCGGTCTGGAAGACAAGGAGGTGGCATTACGGGCATTAGGGGGGTGCTGCCCACCCCAGCCGTGCCCTGGGGGGCACAGGCAGCCCGGGATGGGGGTCCCCAGGGCAGGGCTTACTGCGCAGCATGTCGTTGTAGGCGTTGTCAGCGATGGAGTAGATGTGCGGGGGAGCCTCCGTGCGCCGCTTGCCCTTGTAGGCAGCCACCACGGGCGCCGTGTAGACGGGCAGCCACTTGTAGGGGTTGATGGTGACACAGAAGAGTCCCGAGTAGGTCTGCAGGGGGAAGATGGGTGGATGAGGGGTGGGGGTGTCCCAATGTCCCTTCACCCCAGCACTGCAGAGAGTGCCCCCCCAGGTGCTGTGGGCTTACGTAGATCATCCAGTGGGAGTAGCGGCGCTTCAGGTTGTAGAGCACAGAGGCCTCGTTGAGGTGTGTCAGCATGGCCATGTCCTCAATCATGTCGAACTTGGGGGGGTTCATGGGCTGCACCTCGTCCTCCTTCACCACCCGCGTCTGCCAGAGGGGTGGGCACACATCAGATGGACCCCAACCCCACCAAACACTCTCTACCCCAACACCTGCCAGGTGGATGGACATACTGACCGTCCCGTGCTGGGGACAACCCTGACCCCATTCCTGCTGCCCTCTGTTTTGGGGTGACAGGGGAGCCCCACCAGCACTGAGGCACAGAGCCCAGCTGGGACAATCCAGCCCTCCTCCCTTGCTCCTCAGGAAGATGGGCTGTGGCTGAGCCTGACAGAGGGGGGTCCAAGCAGGGGGACACCAATATGTCCCCCCACAATGTGTTTGACCCCCATCCTGTGCTCTTCTTCACAGCCCGGGGCAGCACAGTCCCTGGGTATTTGGGCAAACAGCTGAAGCCTGTACCCCTTCACTTAAAACTGGATTTATTTAATCCCACAAAGCCAAGCACAGGGAAACTATCGCGTTACGGATCTGGCCTGGACGGGACAAGCTGGATTTAGCAATTGGTCTTGTTAATAAAGATGAAATGAAACCTTTCAGAGAGGGGTTTTTATGGGTGAAGATGAAGTGCGTGGTGTTAAAAGGCATTAGGTGTTAAAAGCAGGAGGGTACACAGAAGGATAAGGGTGGGTTTATGTCTCTTGAAATTGTTTCTGCTGAAAACGCTGATCCAGGGACAGCTGATACAGTTTCTGATTTCGTAAATCCCTGACAAATTGTTAAAAAAATACAGTTTCAAGAGGGAACAGCAAAAAGGATTTGAAAATTCGTTTGCTCTCAGAAGCTGAAACCATTCTAAACAGTAGAATAAACTTTTAAAATTTATACCCCTCCCCAGTACATCTTATTTTGGAGAGGACAAATCTTCTTACTCGTTTTCCCAGTTTCAAAATTATTTTCAGAGCCTTAACACTTTTCAAAGATGATTATACATATTTCTTTTAAATTTGGCAAACATGAGCACTTCTCAGTGCCATTCTGACTAACAGAGAGATAAAAATAACAATATCTGCTATTTGCTGCTCTTTTTCCCAATTTCACACCAGCGTGTCTCCGCTCTGCAATGAAGTTGCAGGACCATGAGACTCCCACAGCCAAGAAAGGAATATTAATTAAACTCATTTGCAGCTAATTGTGCTGGGTATTATCTTGACAAATACCAGCTGGTTCTTGCTCGCTTTGCTGGAAAGCTGAAGCCTCAACACCAGCAGCCTGTGCTGCCCCTGTGCCTGCTCTCCCACTGCACATCCAGGCTCAAAGGAGCAGGAATTGGCCAATCAGCCCCTTACCTCTTGTACCTTCTTGTACTCTCGCACCTTCGGGCTCAGCCGGGCAGCGGCTCAGCATCACCCAGGGCTGCGCTGGGGCCGCTGCTGCCTCTGCAAGGGCTGGGCAGGACCAGCCCCACTGTCCCCTCGCTCTGTCTGTCACGATAACCCGTGTCTGACGGCCAACACCCCATGGGGGGATGCTGAACCACAGCTACTCTTGGCAAGTAACTGGCCTACGTGTCCTGACAGCGCGGTGTGTGTCCCCCCGGGGCATGACCCATCAGCAGTGGGACAGGGTTATCATCAGGAGCTCCTCGTTTCAGGCATGATCTTGTCACACGTATCCCCCCTCCACAAACACTTGCTCTCCCTTGGAAAAGGAAAGGTATTTTGCTTACTTCTTTGTCTTTGGTTTCCACAGTGACTTTGCCACCGGAGCTTTCTTTGATTTCCACCTCGATGTAGGCTTCTTTCTCATCTGGGATCCAAGCTCGCTTCTTTCCTGCAGGAGGGAAGGGAAGGGAAAGGGAGACATACAGGTTGAAATGTGGGAAACCATTTGAAAGTGTCGACTGAAAGCCACATAAATGCAGTCTGATAACATGGAAGGACAGTGGTTATTCCTCCCTTCGTTCTTGGTCATAGGAGCTGGGATTTCTTCGCATTCTTTGTGTTTGGAAGCTGTTTACTCTGCTGGGATCACCTTTTAGCCTGACAGAAATCTGCCACTTCATGTGTGCCTGAACTCAGACCATCATTAAAAGGACAGTGTGAGCAAGAAACACACGCCTTGTTCACCCAGCTGAGAGGAGCAAGCTGGGCCCTGGAGCCCAAGCACAGCAAGCCAAGGAAAAGCAGGGTGGCTGGGACAGAGAGGACATCTCTGAAATGAAACGGAGCTGGAGAAGGCTTGGACACCAGTCCCTCAGCCCACTCCCCTCAACCCTCCTGCCCCTCAGTGTTGGGGGAGATGAAGGGCCACCTCCACCCACACCTCAGCAAACAAGGGGAAAGTCAAAACCTGCTTTGCCCACTTTTGAGAGAATTCCCCTCTCAGGGTGCTGGGGGGAAGTCTGAAGTCCCTGTGGGAGTCTGAGGAGCAGCACTGGGAAAGGGACAGGGATGGATTCCCAGGAGAGCTCCAAGGGACTGGGTTGGGGCACTCACACGGGGCTGTGCTGAGCTGCCTCAGGCTCTTACCATCGAACGGGATTGTCTGAAGCTTCAGCTGCTCCGTGTAGCTTTTCCGGAGGTACGGAGCAGCCTCCCCAAACTCAGACATGTCCAGCATAGACATCTTGTCTGGCTGGAGAAAGACGTGGCAGCAGCGAAGGAAGAGTGAAAGACACCTGAACAGTGAAAGGAAGGAAGGGACCGGGAGTCAGTGCATGAGGAGAGCACCCATTGATGGGCTGAGGACCAAGAGCAACACAGTCACCAAACATGCTTTTCATTTTAGAGAGTGAGAGAAGACAGTGACAACAATACTAGCTAATAAAAATTGTAAAAACAAGATAATTACAGAACACTTTCCCTTCTGCTGCAACCAACCCTGCACTGGTAGTCCTAGCTGGGTGAGCTTTGGTGTCAAAATCCACATTTGCCCTTTAGGTGAGATGGTCAACAACACCCATTTTCTTGATAAACTCAGCTAAACCCTATCCCAGCTCTATAGAACTGTTGGAGCCCTGGGGTCCTTCACAAACCCTCTGCAAATACCCAGGTCTGTTCTGCAGAGTTATATTGCAGGAGAATAAAAGCAAGACTGGTTGTATTATCCCTTGGAAGACCCTTCTAGAAGGCCAGTGTGGCAGCTGCTTGGAAAAGCACTTTTATGATCATGCTGTCTAATATCCATCTAATGTGGTATCACACAGCAGAGCTCTGGAACGCCACAGCCATCAGGAATGTAGCCACAACTTGGCAAAACACACAGTCCTTAACAAAAATTCTCTCCATCCAGGTCTGTCCCACCCTCCCCTGTCCTCCAGGAACATCCACCCTGCAGAGGTGAAGCGGGTTAGTAGCAGGAACACACGTGCACACAGACATGCTCTGTATTACTAACCTTGGTGCTAGGACTGAGTGGCTGTGTGCGTGCTGCAAATCCCTTTTTATTGTGTCTGTCAAGGTCAGAGTGGGAAAAGATATGTCAGAAATTCCCATGTGTCATGTCCACACAGCTCCATTGGTGCTGCTGTCCCACTGCCCGGACAGACACAAAAGGCAAACTTCACTTTTATCTCTCTGCAGATGCAGCCTGGTTATTTTTATTCCTGTATTGTCAGGCGAGTACAAAGGCAGAGTGAGACACTCCAGCCTGGGAAGGCAGTGCAGCTCTCCCAGCCTGCCTGCACTGCTGGCTCTGGTGGGAGCTGAGGAGTGAGAGCTCTGTTGGTTCCTCCTGCACCTGAGCTCTTGGTCCTCCTGCTCCTTCCCTGCACCCTGCCAGGAGAGCTGCTGCTTGGTGGGATGTGTGTGGCCACGGGCTTTCTCAGGTGGAGCATCCCAAACTCCCACTGAGCTCTGCTTAAGCCTCTCCTGGCCATGTGTGGAGAAGGAGATGGACCTCAGGGCTTGGACCCCCAAGTTCTGCTCCCAGAGCTCCTCACCTTGCTGTGGGAGCTTGGTTTGTGACTAGGCCTGGTTCATAATCTCTCACCAGACAGTTTTCTGGGTTTCCTGCACACCATTTTCCCAGGCAACACCCAAAGGCTCTGCAGACAACAAGGTGATTGCAGCCTGGAGCACATCTCCATCCTGGCAGGACCACCATGGACTGCCCAAGATGGGAGCAGGACACAGTGGGGGCCAGACAAATCCATCACCATGCCACAGGGACTTCTGTGCCAGGCCCATGGAAAAGCCACGGAGCTGCTTGCACCCAAAGTGTGCTGAGATTTCTACCCCAGAGAACCAGGGCCTGTGGCTGCAGGGTTTGCTACTCTCCATTCAGCACCCCATGCCCCTAAATAACTTGGGGTGGTTGTCTTCTCCTGAGAGAGGGGAAACTGAGGCAGGGAGTGGTTAAGGATTAGCTGCACAGTGCTGTGCCAGGCTGGATGTGGTGTGGCCTCTGTCACGGCCAGAATAGCAGCACCGGAGGCTGCTTTGGGCATGTGGCTTCAGCCTGGGCACACAGCCCAGGTTGCAGAGAGATTTTTGCAGCCCCAGCACCTGCCCTGAATCCCAGCCAGGCACTGGAGGGGTTTTCTGCTGAAGCCTCAGACACAGTCAGTGTTTCCATCCAGCACACACAGAGCTACACGCCCCAAGGGTTCCCAGTGCTGTCTCCTCCACATCCCCCTGACACACGGGTTCTCTGCCCTCCCATCCTGCCTTGGAGTGAACTCTGGGAGATTCACAGGATGCAGGAGGACTCCAGACCTGCCCCCTGTGGCTTGAGCTCCAGCAGGGAGGACACTGGGCTCAGGGACAGGTTGATGTTGCCTTCACTGGCTGTGCAGTGCCATGTCAGAGCTTTACGCAGTGCCAGACTTCCCCACGAATCCAAATGCTCCCATGGAGCATGAACAAGGACTTTGAGCACACCAGGATGAAACAGGATGCAGGTCCCCACCTCCCATGTAGGCTCTCCTCACCAGGCTGCTGTTCAGAAGTGCAGATCCTCACCAGGATTTGGCAGCAGCTGGTGCAAAGCTGGACTCCACCAATGTGTCTGGTGCAACTTCCCTGGGGAGACTATGGGGACACCATTCCTGAGGTACCTCTTGACCATGACATGAGAGGTGCTCAATCTGGCCAAGATGGCAGTTCCAAAGTCCTAAAGAGCCATGGGGGTCTGGTGGACCACAGGTCCCTCTGAGGTTACCCTGGTGGTCTTCTGCCTCTGTCCTGGGTTTGGAGTCAGGTTTCCACCCACTCCCTGCAAGGACCTGAGGCCTTTGGTGGGTCTGGTGCCAAGTACCTTTGCCACAAGAGCCCCAGCAGTGGGATGAGCTTTTGGCCCAGACCCACCAGCTGGTCCAGCCTCACACATTCTTCTCAGGGCATGTACTCGCCCCGCACTCTGCTCACCCCCTCCTCTGCCTTATCTTTAAAGCGATTTTATTTTCGGAGATTCCTTCTGCAGTTCCTTCTGTTCGCCCTAGTTTCTCTCCCTCTTTGAAGAGGTTCCAGCAGGGTCCATCAAAGGCTGAGCAAATCTGTAGAAGGGGAAATGTGGAGTGGTTGCTCCAGCAGCTGCTGGAGGGCACTTCCGATGGGTTTGGGGTTTTTTGGTGTTTGTGATGTGGTTTTCAGGGTGGTGGGAAGCTCATCCTTGTATTGCTGGCAAGGTCTGTGCCCTGCCCAGACAGGTGGGACAGGGCATTCCCAGTGGGGCAATGGCCACAGAGGGCTCTATGGGCCTCCCACAAAACCCCACAGGCACAGTGAGCAGAGGGGAGTTTGCTTTAGGTGGCTGTTGCCCAAGCAAACAGTCTTCCTGAATGTCCCACCAGCCCTGCACAATCATCCACAGCAGTGGGACCAGCCCACCTGAGCATTGACACTCCCCTCTTTTTTCCCCCATAGCTCTCTGCTTTGTGTTGGTGTCCCATGACGTGATGGAAAAGGATGGAGCTCCTCAGCCAAGATCCCAAGGGCTGCACAAGCCTCTTCTCCCCATGGGACAGGACACCACCAGCACCAGACAACAGAACTGCCCCTTCACTGAGGGTTTTGTGGTCTGATCAGCTACTACCCAGCCCTGGAGAGCCAGGAGGGTGCCAGGGGCTCAGCCACCCTCTCCAGAGAAATCCCTCCACTGCTCCCTGACCCCCAGGAGGAATGTTTCCCATTAGCAGGCTCTGATAAGTGGCAGGAAGGAGAATTACACTACGTGTCGGGCAGTTTGCTAGAGGTTTCCACACTTAACATATCAGTGCTATCAGCTCCTGAAATGCACTGGACAGGGGTGAGAAGGCAGCTGATTAGATAAAGACAATCTGCAGAGGGGCTATTTCAGGCATATTTCCATCGAGTGGGAATGTCTGCTTGCAGCAGGACAGGAGATGACAGGCCAGCACTGCCAGCCCGGCCATGTCCCTCTGGTTCAGCCTAGCCATGCAAGGCCCTCTCCAAAGCAAGCCCCAAAGCTGCCCAGCCCTGTCCCATCAGGGTGACAGGGACAGCAGCCACTACTCCAGCACAGCTTTCTACAGCCCTTCCATGTGAGCCAGAGGTTCCACTGCAGGGACCCCAAAGGGAAGATCCTTCTGTGGGATTCAGGATGGGGTTAGCACTGGAGCCCCTCATCCCACAGCTCCCTGGACACTTCCCAGCATGAGTACTGCCTGGATGTCCCATCCTGAGCTGGCTGTCCTTTGGCTGGAGGTGAGGTGCTGTGTCTACAGCCCCTCATGAGCTCAAAGCTGCTGCTGCCTTGGTGCAGTGGTTCACACCTTGCCATGCACAAGGCTGGGGCAGGATGGGGACATTGGTGGCTGACCCTCCACATGGGAAGCCTCTGAAATGAGTATCAGGAATGAGAAAGTACCTGGAAGAGACATGGCCTGAGAAATTAGTGTCCAGAGTTAGCAAGCAAGGCTGCACACAGGTTGGAGATTGTGAGGTCACCTGGAGACTGGGAAAACTGGAGAGGTTTTGATTGTTCACTTTGAATTTACCACCTTTGAGGTTGGAGGGGTTTTCTTCTGGGGATTGCAATCATACAGCATCTATTAAGGAATGAAGGTTGTACTGAACACTGCAAAAATTACAGGAATGTGTAAGCCTTTGATAAAGATTCTTGAGGTTTTGGCAAGGCACTTCAAAACAATGAGAGAAAACAGAATCTTGCCCTGTTCATTTGAATATTTAATAGCACCTTAATTGCACCTGGCCTGCCAGGACAGACCCTGGAACTTTGTGGCTATTGGAAATCATGACCAGAAGGTGCCTTGAGGGCTGCAAAGGAGGTGCAGAGTCTGATCAGAACCAGAGCTGGGCTGTGGTTCTGATGCTCTGTGGGCAGGATCTGCCCTGCATTGTCCCAGCTGCTCTGGTTTCACATCAATTTTCATCTGCTCTGAGATTTTGGAGCAGGAGGTTGGATGGGTGTTGTCCTGCACATGTACACCAAGCCCACACAATCAGCTGCCTGCAGAGCATCAGTCTCTGGGATGATCCCATCACAGCCCCCTGCTCTCTCCATCCCTCATGCACCTTCTCCTTTGCTCTATGGAAAACTAGACTAAGGTGGTATTGAGGACATGAGCCAATGGAAGTGGTTGGACTAGGCTGGGACCTGCTTGGCTTTAGCTCTTTCCTTGGCCTGATGAAGGCCATGGTTCTACTCTCCTGGCCCATTGACCCAGCATTCTGCTCACCACAGGCTCAGACACTGCCGGGCTTGTCCTCCTCACTGCTCTGGGTCATCAGGAGACTGAGCTCAGTCCATCTCATGGCAAGGAACAATTGTTCAAGGTGGAGTGGCAGCAGACTTCTTCTTGGGATCTGGTAGGCTTGGACCTTTCTCAAGACTGGCTGTCACCAGGAAGGAGCAATATTCCTGCATGTCCTCACATCACAACTGGAGATTTCACCTCACTATCACAGACAAGACAGGCTTTTCTATCTCAAAAGTGCAGCAAAGGTCTGACTCCAGGTATCCAGTCTCTAGGCTGGATATGCCCTGGTGGGATGACTCTTGCAGAGAGCAGCTGTCCCCTCTCCCATTGTGTTTGAGCTCAAGAGTTTCCTGAGCATTCCAACACAGCAGCTGAGCTGGCCACACACTCACAGTCCATGCTCCCACCGGCTCGTTGGCTGGTAGGTAGAATAAACCTATAAAAGATTATAACTTTTTCATGAGAAGTAGAGGGGCAGCACCAATCTCTGCTCTCTGGTGACCAGTGACAGGATCCAAAGGAATGGCTGGAGCTGTGTCAGGGGGGGGTTAGGTTGGATATCAGAAAAAGGTTCTTCCCCCAGAGGGTGTTTGGGCACAGGGCAGTCGTCACAGCCCCAAGGCTGCCAGAGCTCAAGGATTGTTTGGACAACACTCTCAGGGACAGGGTAGGATTGTTGAGCTGTCTTATACAGGGCCAGGAGTTGTACTTTAGTGATCCTTGTGTGTCCCTTCCAACTCAGGATTTTCTGTGATTCTAAAAGCGCCTGCAGGAAGCAGGTCCTGGTGCTGGGGGGCTCTGGCCCTGGAGGAGCAGCTGCTGGGTCCCTGCATGTACCTGCTCCCTGCCAGCAGAGCAGGATCAGCAGCTGTGGCTGGTCCCCACCACGGTGCTGCAGAGGTTTGGGCACAGCTCAGGGACACAGAGGTGGAGCCCAGTGCAGGTTCAGTGCTTTGTTTTCCACCAGCTGGTCCTGCTGCCCCTCTCCCAGCCGGGCTCTGTGCTATTTATACCTCACTCCACGGCCACTTCACGGTGTGGAAAGGTCTGGTGGAAAAGCTAAGGAAGTGAAATTACTTTGGGGAAGAAATGACACTACCCATTTATAAATAAACCCGGGTTTCATTGATCTTTTAGATGCTGTCTTGGCAGAGAGTCCAATGTCATCGCTCCAGCAATGCAGACAATACTCGGGCATTGTTTTATTCTCAGTTACAGGGAAAAGGACAGCACCAGCTGCCGTTCTATCTTTAGCCCATGAGAGCACCCTTCAATTGTTCTGCACTTCAAACAATAGGCACACGTGGGAGGGGGGAGGGTTGCTGGCCTTACCAGAGCGTTTCTCACCGAAATACAGCTTTAGAGACAATAGAGTTCTTTCACGCCCCGACGAAGCTGGTGTTTATGCTACAAGAAAGCCAGGGGTCCAGAGCTCTGTCTTGGTTTGTTGGTTTGGGGGTTTTGTTGTTGATGATGGGCCAGAAAGAGGTTTGGCTTCCCGAGGAGCTCTCTGAACTCTCTTCCATGCACACAGCCCTATTGTCCTCTCTTTGTGTGGCTGGTGCTGCCCATCACATCATGCCCTCCTCTTGCTGTCAAGTGAACGGCTTTGGTTCTGCTCTATTGCAAACACTAGTTCTGCATTAATGCCCAAATACCCAGAGCTACCACAGTAAAGTAAACAATAAATAACGCAGAGGAATAAGGACACCACACACCAGACCAATGTGGTCAAGAGAATGCCATTTATTACACACTGCACATGGTTTATAAAGGGTTAAAGCCACGTTCTACTGGCTAAATTGAACCTCACTCACACCATCGACTTGCAAATCCTAATTGGTTATAGTCCATATCTCACAAGTCCAGTGTTTTGCTGAAATCATCCTGACTGTTTTCAGGAACGCCTCCAGAGTCCTGTGGGAGACCTGAGGAGTTCTCATGAGAAACTTCCGGGGAGTTGCTGAGAACTCTTAGGGAGTGATTTCTCTTTTACTGGTCCCTAGCAGGTGTGGCCTTGATTATTCTCAGCTGCTTTCAGTCTCACAGGGTCTACATAGATCTGAATTGCTCACCTTTGATTTTTCTGTACCAACAACATAGAGTTGGCCAAAACCTCAGACTGGGCTAAGATGGTTTCTTTGCAGCAGGAAAAGCAAAGGAGAACTGGGAGTTTGGGGTTTTTTTGCCCCATTATAGGGTGCCAGGGCAGGGAGTGTGCCCATCACGGGTGATGAGCGAGTGTTGGGAGGTGAGGAGGGGCAGCCCGCACCCAGCTCTGCAGCCACCCCTCAGCTGCAGGGTATCAAATGACAGCGCAAAGCCCAGCAGTGGTGTGGGCAAAGGAGCTGCTGCCTTTCTGGTGGCTCTGCAGTGCCCTGGGTGCCTGCAGGGCTGGGGCACCTGGGCTGTGCCATGGCCATCCCAGGTGCGGGGTGAGGCTGCCTGGGGGCCGTACCTGCTGCACAGCTCCCTCTCATGTGCCAGTCTCTGATGAGTGAGGAGAGCAGGGCCATGTCAGAACTATTTATTCCCTCCCCCCGTTGTGGCTGATGTTGTATTGAGTTTCAATTGTCTGAGCGCTGGGCAGCCTTTGAAAGGGGATGCGACAGCCGAGAGCCACAAAGCCCATCTTTGAAGGCTCTTTAACAGCCAGAGGAGAGGTTTACAAATATAAAGTGCTTTTCTTTAAACTTTGCGAGACTCTATTTTTAGCAAATAAAGATAATGGCCCAGTTGCTGTTGTTCATCTTTTGTTGCACGTAACATGCCAAATACTTACCATGTCTGCCATATTTTTTGTGATTTAACCTCCTCTGAGCCACATTGCAGCTCTCGTACCCCGTAGCAGAGATTATGGGCTATCTGCATGAACAAATCCTCCCCAGGCTACTGGATTACTTTGAAAAAACCTCATTCTCCAGACTGAATTTGGAAACGACAAAATGCAATTCTCAGGCTTCTCTCAGTCTGAACAGGGTACACTCATTCTAGGACAGGGCAGTGGGTTTTTTCCAACTCTTTGCAATGAAGCTGGAAGTTTTGCAATGTTTTCCTTACAAAACTTAAGCTTTTTTTGCCCCTTCTCAGACTGTTGGAGCAAACATCAAGGATGGCAGACTCGGGACCCTGCCAGGACTGAAGATTGTGAAGGAAAATGCTTCTACTTGAGAAAACTCTGCATTATTGTTAAAACTCTAAGACTTTGTTGCTCACTTCCATCCCTTGACCAGCATATGGTCAAACAGCCCTTGTCCCCTGAAGGGGACAGAGCTGGCTCCTGGCACAGAGCATTTTATCAGTGACATAAGGCTGAATCATTAGTCCACTTCTAAATTCACAGCCTGGATCTGTATTAATTAAGGTGTGAAGCCACAGTTATTGACCAAAGGGGTGGCATAGAGAAAAAGGAAAGAGTAGGACTTCTGAGTCCAGAAAAGAAACAAGGTGGACATATTACAAAATCATAGAACAGTTTAGGTTGGAAGGGCCCTTAAGGATCATCTTGTTCCAACCCCTGCCATGGGCAGGGACAGCTTTCACTAGCCCAGGTTGCTCCAAGCCCTGTCCAACCTGGCCTTGGGCATTTCTAGGGATGGGGCAGCCACAGCTTCTCTGGGCAACCTGTGCCAGGGCCTGCCCATCCTCACAGGGAAGAATTCCTTCCCAATATCCCATTTAACACTGTCCTCTGGCAGTGGGAAGCCATTCCCCCTTGTTCTGTTCCTCCATCCTTTGCCTGAAGTCCCTCTCCAGCTCTCTTGGAGAATCTTTAGGCACTGGATGTGGCTCTAAGGTCTCTCTGGAGCCTTCCCTTCTCCAGGTGAACACACCCAGCTCTCCCAGCCTGGCTCCAGAGCAGAGGGGCTCCAGCCCTTGGACCGTCTTTGTGGCCTCACTCCAGCAGGTCCATGAGAGCTGTAAGTACAGAGCTTCATTTTGGTGATAGATCCCTAAGAGTAGAGCTAAGAGTCTTGGAATGACCTGGCCAACTCCTGGCAATGGTAACAGCACAAAAAGCCAGTCATGTTCCTGCCTGTCCACTGCTGATGAACTCTCTATGAAGGGTGACCAAGTATAACAACAGGCATTGCCCAACTTGCTGGAGAAACCTCCCCACCATGAACAGGGTCAGGGCTGCCTTTGCACCCTCCTCTACTTGTGTCTCACTGCGAGGTGTGTCCCTTGCTGCCCCAAGGTGCTGGTGTGGGTGAGGACATGAGCAGCCCATGTGTGAGCACAGCATGGATGGGTGAGCCTGGCACCCTCCTCAGCTGCTGCTAGCCTAGGGTTAAGTATATATGTACATATACAGAGCCTTAATCATAGAATCATAGAATTGGTTGGTTGGAAAAGACCTCCAAGATCATCAAGTCCAACCCTTGGTCCAACTCCAGTCCCTTTACCAGATCATGGCACTCA
>JAWWEV010000054.1:2709164-2731998 GCA_035583235.1 Hafferia zeledoni
GACTGGAGTTGGCCCAAGGGTTGGACTTGATGATCTCGGAGGTCTTTTCCAACCCAATCGATTCTATGATTCTATGACCCTGTGCCTGAGCTGTGGGATGGGTCCAGTCACCCCTGAGACTCTGAGCAGGGATCAGAGGAAACAACTGATGGCCAGAACCCAGGACTGGCAAATTCACCTTTTCTCTGGCACTGAGGTGTTCTGGAGACACTGCCCTCCAGTTCAGGTGGAACCAGGGCATCCTTCAGGGGGAAGCACTCATTCCAGCCTGAGCTCTGGAGAAGCTGCTTTCAGACAAGCAGAGGAAGCAGCTCTTTAGCCCCTGTTCAGCTGCCCAGCCCTGAGTGCTGTGCTCCCTCCCTGTGCAGGTGGTGAACTACGCGCCCTTCACTCTGCTCCCCTCCGCGGTGCCACAAGCCTTGTTTGAGCAAGCCTACGCTGTTCAGCAGGATTTTAACCTGCTGGTGGATGCCATCAGTCAAAACAAGGAATTTCTGGAGCAAACTCTGGCCAGGTAATGTTTTTGCATGTGGCATTTTGAGGAAATGTTTCAAATGCCAAGCATTCACCACCTTTCGGGCATTCCTACCTTCCATCTGTTCATGTCCCTCAAGCTGAGGTTGGGCACTCCTGTTCTCAGTAGAAACTGCCTCCTTGGCTGCATTATTTATCCTAAGCATTATTCCCATCAAGTGTTTTGAGGTCTCCTTGGGCCTCAGAACCTGGGACATCTGGCCAAGAGGTAACTCCCTGCAGTGATCTTCAGTTTTGTGGGTGTTTCAGGCCTCAGAGCTTGTTGACTCCTGGGCCTTAAATGCAAATTGCTGGAGTCTTTGAGTCCTGGATTTAATAGTCTCTTTTAGTCTTACTTTCCATCTGCCTGTGCCTGTCCTCTAACCAGCAGCTCTGCCTGCCCACAGTTAATGAGGATGAGGTGTCTGTTCCTGTCCCTACACCACCCTCTGCTCAGTCACTCCCTGTCCCCTCTTACCCATCCACACACTCTGGGTGCTGAAGGGTTAGGGTTCAGCTCTGACTCCTGGACTCTGCTGGATTTATCTGTGGCTGTTCCCTGGACTGGAGAGACCATCCCTGGCTGTGTCCCCCATAATTGTAGGGCTTTCACACACCCCTTTTCCCTTTCTGCTGCCTATTGTGTGCTGCCTGTCCATGGGTGTTGGCTCTCTGGCACCAGAACAGAGCAAAGGAGGCTGTTTTCCAGCATCCTTTTGTTTTGTAAAGCCTTTGAAGCTGTTTCAATGCTTGTGCCTGTTCCAGAGCTGGCTGCACTCAGAGGTTGTGGGGGCAGGTTTGAGCCTGTGGTTAAGGAATGCAGCACCTGGGGCTTGTGTGTCTCAGGTGCCCGCCCTGTGCCAGGGCAGCTCCCTGGAGGTGCTGCTGAGGTAACTCAGGGATTTGGGGCTCTGAGGGAAAGCCAGACAGGCAGGGCAGGGATTTGGAGCCTGACAGGACAGAGGGAATTGGATGAAGCTTGTGAAGCTTCTCTGAACTGTGTGTGCAGGCACAGGGAGATTTGTGGTTTCTCCTGTCACTGCAGAGTTCTGTGTTCCTTTGCCTTTGCCTGTCCCATCTCTGCCCAGCCTGTGAGTCTCCTCTGCACAGAGAGGCCTCTGCTGTGCTGGGCAAACTGGGTTTGTGTGTGGTTTTGCACTGTGCATTCATGGGGAGATGTTTCACAGTGTTGTAGCACTTGCTTGAGCCCCAGCCCTGCTCTTTGTGCTGGAGAATATTCCTCTCAAGGGTTTTTTCTGGAGAAGAATTAGTTTTGTTGTTCCCCTGTGGCAGCATCAGGGAACTGATCTGGTCTGTGTTTCTCTCCAGCACCATCAAGGTCGATGACTTCACCGCTCGACTCTTCAGAATCTACATGCAGGTTTTGGAGGAAGGCTTGGCTCAGGTACCTGGGCAGGGGATCCTGGTGGTCTGTTCCCTTGGGCATTGGGGTGGGATTGCCTGGGCTGTGGCTGCAGCTTTGGCACTGTGGGCTCTGAGCCAGGCAGGATGCTCCCTGCGCTGCGATGTCTTGTCACAGCCTGTGAGCTCAGGACCTTGCCCTGCTGACAGTCGTGCCCTTTGGATAGTGCTGCTGAAGGCAGTCAGGCCTGGAGTGGGAGGATTTGGTGTGGTTTGGCCTCTGGGAGCCTTGGGAGTGTGCAGGGAAATGTGTCCTTTCAGGACCTGCACTGGAGCAGGCAGTCCCTGCGGAGGTTCCTTTACTCTCACAAGTGTGGGGAATCCTCTGGAGCACTGGGAGTGCTCTGGGCTCTGGAGAAGGGGCAGGGCATGACTTGCAGATGTTTCTATCAAAATGAAGGTGACAGGACAAAGGGGAATGGATTCAAACTGACAGAGCAGGTTTAGATGAGGTATTAGGAAGAAATTCTTCCCTGTGAGGGTGGGCAGGCCCTGGCACAGGTTGCCCAGAGCAGCTGTGGCTGCCCCATCCCTGGAAGTGTCCAAGGCCAGGTTGGACGAGGCTTGGGGCAACCTGGGCTGGTGGAAAGTGTCCCTGCCCATGGCAGGGCAATGGAATTAGCTGATCTTTAAGGTCCCTTCCAACCCAGACCAGTCTGTGATTCTGTGACTGGATCTGCCCTGGGAGGATTTTGAAGCGAGATCATCCAGAGGGGTTTGCAGTTACAGGGGACAGCAGAACCCACCTCCCCTCCCCTCCCCTGTGTTTCAGACGGTGTTTTTGGGCATCAACCGCTCTGACTACATGTTTGACTGTGGGGTGGATGGCACGACAGCTCTGAGGCAGATCGAAATAAACACGATTGCTGCCAGTTTTGGGGGCCTCACCTCCCGCACGGCCGATGTCCACGGGTAAGGGAGCCCCTCTGGCACTGCAGCAGCTGCACAGCTTGGCCTGCTGCACTCTCTATCCTCAGCTGCTCTCCAGACTCTGCTCTCTTGCTCCAGCTGGGGCTGTCATGGCATTCACAGCTTTTTTTTTGTTGTTCCAAAGGCTGGTGTTGAAAGTGCTGGGAAAGACTAAGGAGGCGACACGTCTGCTGCCCAACAACCCATCGAAGGGACTGGCCTTGGGAATTGCCAAAGCCTGGGAGCTCTATGGCTCCCAAAGGTAAGGAGAGAGGGTGAAGCCTGGATCCCAGGGATGAAAAGCTGGTGATCCTGGGTGCATGTGGAGTGTTTGTGGGTTTAATGATGCCCTCCCTTGGTGTGTCTTGCAGTGCTGTGGTGATGTTTCTTGTGGAGGAAGTCCAGAGGAACATTTTCGATCAGCGATGTGTAGAAATTGAGCTTTGGAAGAGGTAAAGGTTGAATTTCCTTGGGATGGAAAAGGAAGGAGGTGGTTCAGTTTTGGTAAAGGGAAGCAGAGACTGCTGCCAGTCGTGGTGTTTCCCTCAAGGCAGGAAACATAGGATGGGTCCCTAAACAGGGACTGCCTGGGACTGTAGGATTCCTGTGGCTCTATCCTACCAATCCTTATTTGTGAAGGGACCTACAGATCCTCCTTGCTGGAGCCACCGGTGCCACCTGTGGTTTCCAGCTCGAGTGATTCTGTCCAGACTGGTGACTCTGCCCCTGCTGTTCACAGGAACATCCGGGTAATCAGGAGGCGGTTCAGGGATGTGTTTGAGAAGGGGTCCCTGGATGGCAGCAGGAGGCTGTATATGTGAGTATGAGCCAAGGTGCGCATTCACAGGGCTGGGAAGGGCAGTGTTCAGCCAAACCTGCTGCTGTGTTTTGAGTACAGATAGTGACTCTCTGGGACAGCACTTCCCTTCCCAGCTCCAGGGTGCTGTTTCCTTTCGGAGCTGACGTGGTTTTGTTTTCAGGGTGGTGAGATTTTGCATGCCCAAAACTTAATTTCCCTCCTTCAGGCCACAGCCTTTGTTGCTCTGCAGGATCGTTACCTCCTTCAAATACATCTGCTTTGAACAGCCCTGGCTGGTTCAGAGGCTTTCACAAAGTCATTTCCTATTTACCACTCACGTGATGCTCCCCCAGCGGGAGCTGGGCTGGGTTGTTAGTGCTGCAGGAGGAAGCATTCCATGTCCCTTTGGGATCTCTTGGGTTTGAACTCACTCAGTGTCTTGTCTGCTCCCTGTGGAGACCAGGACATGCAGGTCACAGACTCCAAGTGCTGGCGGTTGGTCCCAAGTGTGACGCTTGTCCTGCTTCCAGGTACTGTGCTTGGAGCTGTACAGGCCTGAAGGAAGACGTGGTTTCATGCTAGTGCTTTTTCTGTAGTTAGGCTGATTTTTCCATGGTTTGACCTTTGGTGTCTGTGCTGTGTTTAGTTAATGAATACATTTGTCATGGCTGGATAGTTGAGGGGAAAGTGTATCCCCTGTACTTCCTCCCAGGCGTCCTCCCCTCTCAGTGCTGGATGCCTCAGCAGTTCCAGCAGCTCCCTGGCCCTGTGCACAGTTTGTGTGGCCAGAGCTGGGGGCTGTGGTGCTCCAGCCAGGCCCTGGCAGGGTGGTTTGGTGCCTCTCAGGTGTCTGAATTGTCCTGGAGAAGGACCCTGTTCCCTCCCAGCTTCAAGAATCATAGAATCACAGAGTTAAGGAAAAGACCTCTAAGATCGAGTCCACTCTTTAACCCAGCACCACTAAACCATGTCCCCAAGTGCCACTTTTACACACTTTTTAAGTCCCCACAAGGGATAGTGACTCCACCACTCCCCTGGGCAACCTGAGCCACTGCTTGACTACCCTTTCAGTGAAGAAACTTCCCCTGGTGCAACTTGAGGCCGTTTCCTCTCATCCTCTCACTGGTTCCCTGGGAGCAGAGCCTGACCCCCCCCCAGCTCCACCCTCCTGTCAGGGAGTTGTAGAGAGCAAAAATGTGTCCCCTGAGCCTCCTTTTCTCCAGGCTGAATCTCCCACGCCTGGTTATGAGTGGCAAAAACTTAAAAAATGAGGTTCTTGCCTCCCTGCTGGACTGGTGTCAGAATTATGGAGCCTTTTGTTAGGGCACAGGATGGGTATCAGCTCCCCATGTCTTGGGACAGGCCAAGCCAGCTGGGGATCAGGGCAGATCAGGCAGGGCTTGCAGTTCTCAGCTTGCTGCAGCAGAGCCAGCCAGGAGCAGAACAGCCAGGAGGCCAAGGAGAAGGGGCAGAAGCTGTAACATTTTGCATGTCTGCCCCCTTGGTGCTGGGGATTGGGCAGGGACTGGCCTGGCTCTGTGAATTCTTCTGGTTTCTGTTCCAGAGATGGCCAGGAGGTCGCAGTGGTGTACTACAGAGAGGGCTACGTGCCACAGACCTACAACCAGCAGGTCAGTACCCACCATCCTGCCCAGGAAACCACCCTCTGTAGCCTTGCCCAGTGAGTTTGAAATGCCCTGTGATCCCGGGGGCATCTGCCCTGCCCAGGGTGGGTGTCAGTCCTGCCCGGTGTGACTGAGGGCACGGGGGAGCTGTGACTCCAGAGAGCAGGTACCTCTGTACAATGGGGTTAACACAGGGATTGGCACCTGCTTGAAGGTTTCAGGCTTCATCTACAGATCACTCAGAACTATCAGGCTGCAAGTAATAATAATACAGACCAGCTCTGCCTGTTGTCTGAAGGTGGCAGCACTGGACAAGCTGGGGAGGGAGTACTGGCAAAGGCAGTGGGTTAACCAGAGGTGGTGTCACGTCTGCTTTTCTCCAGAGTGCCATTCCCACTCCCATCCCTGCCAGCAGGGAGGGAGGAGACAAATCCTGTGTTGATAAGTGAACAGAAAAGAGCAGAGAAACCCTTAGTGTGTTTTGTTTCCTGACGGGGGGTTGCTCTGGTTGTGCCTCAGAACTGGCAGGCGCGGCTGCTGCTGGAGAGGTCACGGGCAGTGAAGTGCCCTGACATTGCCACCCAGCTGGCGGGCACCAAGAAGGTGCAGCAGGAGCTGAGCCGCCCTGGGACCCTGGAGAAGCTGCTGCCTGGCCACCCCGAGGCTGTGGCTCGAGTGAGAGCCACGTTTGCTGGACTCTACTCCCTGGATGAGGTGAGTGGGAGTGAACGTGCAGACGTGTGCTTGGCGTGCATGATGTTGTTCTTTGGTTAAGGAGGTGTGGTCCTATTGGAATCCCTGTTTATCCTCCTCAAAGGAGCCTGCCAAGTAGCTCGCTGGTACTTTGCTGTTCAAAAATCCCAGAATCACTTGTGTTGGAAAAGACCTTCAGGATCATTGAGTCCAACCTGTGACTGATCCCCACCCTGTCAACCAAACCGCATCCAGACATTCCTTGAACACCTCTAGGGATGGTGACTCCACCACCTCCCTGGGCAGCCCCTTCCAGTGCTAAACCACCCTTTTCATGTAGAGATTCTTCCTTATGCCCAACCTGTTTCCATCCTTGCTTTCCAGGGTGAAGAGGGGGACAGGATTGCTGCCACAGCCATCGCTGACCCCGAACGATTCGTGCTGAAGCCGCAGCGAGAAGGTGGAGGTAAGAGCTGGGCTGGGCCCCTGGGGGTTTGCATTGTGGTTTGTGCTGTATCCAGGAGAGGCAGGAGCTCTCTGCTGGCTCCTGGTCCTGTGCTGAGGGATAAAAGGTGGAATGGCTTGTGGCTGCTCATGGCCATGGGGACTAGGAATGGCAGTAAAGGTAGTGCTGCTCGTGGAGCAGCTCCCAAGGCCCCAGTGCTGGGTGTGGGAGCCCAGGCAGCACCTGGGGAGACAAAGGCTGGGTCATTTGGGCTACTGGGCCACAACACTGGGGACAGTGGCTTATACTGTGCTGGGAAGTACTTGATGTGCTGATTTTGTTGTCAGGGAACAACCTCTATGGTGAAGAGCTCAGGCAGGTTCTGGAGAAGATCAAAGACAGCCCTGAGAGAACCTCCTACATTTTGATGGATAAGATCAAACCACAGCCAGCACTGAATTACCTGCTGAGGGCTCACAGTCCTCTCCAAGTGTCCGAGTGCATCTCCGAGCTCGGTATCTTTGGTGTCTATGTCAGGTGAGGAATGTGCTTGTGTCTGGAGATGGTTCCCTGCTCCTGACGGGGGTCAGGAGCGATTTCCCCTCTGTGCTGCCCAGCACAGCAGCAGGACAGAGTTCTGTAGGGAGCTGTAGGTGCAGGGGACAGACATGACCATTCAGTGTGTGCCCCTGGCAGCAGCTCCCTGAGCACATGTTCAAACACTGAACTGCTGCTCTAAACCTGCTGCCAAATGAGTTGTTGAGAAACCACAGAGCTCGTGCTGGCAGTTGCTGGTGTGACAGCCACGTGGAAATGTGTGTCTCATCCCTGACTCGTGGGAGCCCTTCTGGGGTTCTGGATGTAGCCACGTGCTTTTGTGAAGGCCTGGTGACCTCTGAAATGTCTCAACAGGGTCATGTTCAACCCTAAATAGCTGCTGCTTTTGTTTAAAAGCCTCATCCTAGGCCCACAGAAACGTTTCCAGAGCATATAAATTAAATCCTTCTCACACAATTTTAGGAACAAAGGTGCTCTGGCAGCATTCAGACCCTGACAGTCTGTGTGTAAATCCAACCAGAATTGGCCAGTGGAGCCAAGGCACTGACTGTAAAGAACCCAGCATTAGCCCTGGGGCTCTTACCTACCCCATGTGGTGCCATGGCAGGTGAATCCCACTCTCCAAGATAAATGCCCTGATCTCTGAGTCTGTTTCCCTTTCCTTTGCAGGCAGGGCCAGAAGATGGTGATGAACAAGGCCGCCGGTCACCTGCTGCGCACCAAGGCCATCGAGCACGCGGACGGCGGGGTGGCCGCCGGGGTGGCCGTGCTGGACACTCCCTACCTGGTGTGAGGAGCCCCATCCACCCTCCTCACCTCCTGCCCAGAGAGCTGATCTGCCACAGGGATTTCTCCTTAGGGTGCACTTGCCAAGGGGTGCAGGTTCTGAGGAGGGACTGTGTGCACACAACTGCTCAGAGGTCCCATGTGCCAGTGCCAGCTTCTCCTCTGCCGCTGCAGGAATAAGGGGTTCCCTTGCTCTGCCTGCCATGGGGCCCCTGCCCCATGCACAGCCCAGCTGTGACCTGTCCAGACTGCCTCGGTCTGGGTGTTCCCTGGGGCCTGGCCTGGGGGCAGGGGAGTGTGCAGCAAAGGGTGAAGTGCCACAACAGGCCTTTGTGCTGCTCCCTCTTCTGTGCTCCTTAATGCTGCTGGATTTCTGGAGACACACAAAGCCTAGGGAGTGAGAGGAGAAAGGTGGATGTGCAAATAACAGCCTTCATCTTCACATAGTGCCTCAGTGCTTTCCAGGTGAAACAGGAGAGCCCCAGCTCCACATGCCATGGCCCCTCAGCCCTTCCCATGCTGCTACTGCTCTTCTACTTTTCCCTGTGCCTGAGGATCCTCAGGGTTCCTGCACAAGGTTTTGCTTTTGCTTTGCCCATCCAGCTCCTGCTTCGTTGGAGTGGGTGCTCCTCTCAAGCAGTGCCTCTGTGCCACACAAGGCAGGCACCAGTGCAGAGGCCAGGGCTGCATCTGCTCCCCCTGCCTCCTGCAGCCCTGTCCAGCAGCTGTCCACAGGCTGGCAGAAGGATCTCACCAATGGTGGCAGATCCCAAGCTGATGGTGAATTGGAGCCTTGTGTCACAGCCAGCATGTGGATAAACCCTGAATGCCCCCGGGCTGGTGCCAGTGCAGCCCACTGAAGCAAGTCCCTGATACCTTCCCAGAGAGCCCTGGCCTTGGAAACCCCTGCTGAGATGTGGGGCAGGCTGGCACTGGGAGCTTTGGGGCAAGGAAGCAAAGGAATTGCAGGAGAGGCTGGGCAGGCACAGCTCCAAGCACTTTACTCTGGGACCAGCACCAGCGGATGGAGAGGTGTCTCCCTCCGGGTTTCATGGATCAGTGGGAACAGCACAGGAGTGCAGGGACAGGGAGGAGTGTGGGCTCTCCTGCTCAAGGTCTTTTGCCTCTTCCTCCAGCCCCTCTTCCTCCTCAGCCCTAAAAAAGCTGCACCTCTGGCAGCGAAGAGCCCAGGCAGCCTCAGCCCGACCCTGTCGATGACACAGAGAAGCAGCACAAAGCCAGAATTCCTGCGGAGTGGATGTGCTGAGGGATGGTCCTGCCCCTGCCGGGCTCATCGCTGCAGCGTCAGTCCCCTATCGGTCACTTTGGGAACAGCCCCGTTCTGCCTGGGTGACTGATCCCGGGATTCCTGGGGGTTTTCCTGGGGGGGCTGATTACCCCCAGCCAGAGATTAAAAGGAATGTGCAATCTGACCACGCTGCTTGTGCCGGATTTGTCTGGGCAGAGGTGCACACCTGGCCAGATGTGCAATACCCGTGGTTGTGCCTGGGTGGAGGTGAGGCAGCCCCGAGCCCCCTCAGCTGCTCAGCCACTTCCCTGGCATTGGTACTGCATGAGCAGGTGGATGACACGTGGCTGTCACATTGTCTTCTGCTTCCCTTGAGCCTTGGGAACAACACTGGAGAGCCCAGGGAAACGGGCAGACTCCAGCCCTGCAGCCAGAGCTTCTTTCTGCCCTTGGCCCAACAGCCATTCCCAGCCTGTAAATCCCAGTCCATGGAAAAGCATCGTGGTGGCAGGAACTGCCTGTCCCCATCCCCAAAAGCCACTCCTGGTTGTGACACAGGCACTCGAACAGCCCTGAGCACTCCCATCTCACCCAGACTCAACAGCACACGAGCACCTACAAACCACACACACACTCTAAGCCTGTTGCATTTTGTTTTCTTGAATTTTATTTCATTATGCATGAAACCCTCGCTGTTTCCAGCCAAAATTAGATAACTGAAGAGAGTAACAGAGGAACAGCGAGGATGTGGGAATCCTTGTCACCAAGGTGGCACAATCCAGTGGTACAGAGCTGTGGGGGCACGTGGGACACCGGCAGGCACCGAGGGTACAGAGGACACAGGTGCTGTGCCAGTGAGAGCAGCAGGTCAGAAGTGAGACTTGGGACTTGGCCAACAGCCCAGCAGCAACACCTGCCCTGAGGCCCCTGCCCCAGAGGCAGCTGCTTCCTCCTTTCCAGCCCAAAGTCAGCTCAGGTTGCAGGTGAAGCCTGGACACTGGCACTCACCAAAACAGCAAGTTTTAAAGCCCATTTCTCCTTTGGTTTAAGTGCAAAATAAAATAGTTCACATGCAGTTTTATACAGACATTGCAAAGGAGGTATTGGCCCCAGCTCAGCCTGGGCTGGAGTTAAAGGTCCTTCACTGGAGGAAGGATGGCTTTGGCAGTACCCTGGTGGTGTTCAGGCTCTTGGACAAGAGGGTTGGGGATCTTTAGCTCTCCTCATCATACAGCCATGTCAGATTTAGGCAAACACCAACTCTAAACATCTCCCACCATTTTTTCCTGGTGAGGAAACATCTAGCACTCACATAGCCCTGCCTGCCTTGTTTCTCTGCTGTATCAGTGCTCCTGATACCTGCCCAGTGCCTGGGTCACCTGCATGGCAGAGGTGCCCCTGCCTGGCTGTTTCCCCACCATCCTTTGGTGTAACAGCCCCCAGTCCTCCTGCAGGAAGCAAAGGGAGCACTCTGGTTCAGCTGTGAGCTGCTCCATGGAGCCTGTCACACACAGCTCCCCACAGTGCCCATGGCCAGGGAAACACCCTGGATGGGGAAATCACACCAGCTGGCACCATGCAGGGAGAAAGCAGCAGATCTGGTATCAAACTGCTCTAAAATCTGTTTAAAGCCCAGAGCTCCCTCAAGCCTTGCCCCACTCCCTGGCAGGCTCAGGACCTCTGCCAGCAGCAGGCTTGGGCAGTGGATGGATGCAAGACAAGCTCAGCTGTACAGTGATGATGTGTCTGAAGTGCTCCTGCAGCTTGCAGCACCCCAAGGAGAACAGGAAGCTTAACTGGTGTGTGGGCAGTGGTGGATGCACCTCCCTGGCCTGCCTGCATTGAGTAACTCCAGCACCACTTCCCCTCCAGCCCCCAAAGTTCCTCCCCACTGTGCACAAGGTGCCAGGGCCCCTCAATTACATAAAGTTAATTAACACCCTCTACCGCCCCCAAAAAATTAAATTAAAATCAAGAACGAGGTGCTGCAAAGGGAGGAGGATGAGTCCCTCTGTGCTGAAGCTCAGATGTCTGATGTCCACAGGACAGACACCCTCCTCCAGGGCATGGACAGGGCCTGTCCAGAGCCAGACTCTCCCCGTTCCTACATTGGTACATTCAATTCAACAGGTGCAGGTTTCCTTCCCGGGCAGGCGGTGGTTGTTTGAGGGACCTGCTCATCAGGACCCTGCTGCTGCTGCCACAGTTCTGCTCAGCAGGGACAGGCCCTGCTGCTACTGCTTTGTGTCACATCTGCTGTTGAAAAGGTGTTTGATGATGCCCGGGTTTGCCAAGGTGGAGATGTCCCCCAGATCTTGGTCATTTTTGGCAATCTTCCTTAATATCCGTCTGGTGATCTTTCCTGTAAATGGCAGCAGTGAGAGGAAAAGGAATCAGAATCATGGCATGGTTTGGTCTGGAAGGGACCTTAGAAACCATCTCTTTCCAACCCTCTGCCATGGGCAGGGACACCTTCCACCAGCCCAGGTTGCTCCAAGCCCTGTCCAACCTGGCCTTGAACACTTCCAGGGATGGGGCAGCCACAGCTTCTCTGGGCAACCTGTGCCAGGGCCTGCCCACCCTCACAAGGAAGAAGTTCATTAATCTACACCTGCCCTCCATCAGTTTAAAACCATCACCCCTTGTCCTGTCACTATCTGCCAATATAACAAGTCCCTTTCTCCAGGAGTCAGGATCTCTTCACTCAGCAGGAGTGGGGAGTACCCAACCTGCACATCCTGCTTGCCCTGAGGTTTCTCCCTCCCTAATTTAAGTAGCCCTGGACAAGCAGCATAGGGGTGATCTCCTTCCACGGGCAGGAACTGCCCAGCCTCCCCCAGCACCATCACTGCCCCTTACCTGAGCGGGTTTTGGGCAGGCTGGGGGCATACTGGATGTAATCAGGTGTTGCTATCGGCCCGATTTTTTCTCTGACTGCAAAAGAAGAGATATTTTCATTGCAGGGATGAGGAGATACCACACATCCTTTCAGTTAGGATGGCCAGGTTAAGACACACAGAGCCCAGCTCGTGGGGCACCTGGCAGGGCAGTGCTTGGGGCTGCTGCCCTGAGCTTCTGCACTGGGGGAGGAGCAGCAAGGCCTGCAACGCCAACAGGGCCATAAGCACATCTTCCCAATGGCAAGAGCACTGATTTTTCTTCATTCCCTCCATCTTCCAGGGACTTCTATAATGGTTACACCAATCACTAGGAATATTTTTTGATAGAGCAAGGACTGATCTGCTGTTGGGTTCCTACAGAAGCTGCCATGGGTCCATCCTGTGTGTTAAATGCTGCAGTTTGTTGTGGCAGTGACCAAACACCCAGAGCACCACCCCAAAGCAACCCAACGATCCCCACAGCAAGCCCCAGTCTGCCAGGGAGAGCCCTGCTGCAAACAAAAGCCTGCTGAGCACCCCAGCCCCTCACAGGACTGGCAGCTCCCATGAGGCAGAGATGGCATCACATGAGCAGCCAAAGGCCAGGAGAACTAATTTTAGTCTTTGCCAGCCGTGCTCTCTAATCAAGGGGGCACCTTGTCACAGTTGTCCACGCTGCATTCCCCAGACCACAAGCCCTTAACCCCTCCATCACCTGCACAGCCTCGCAAATATTTGGCTGTTGCTACCTTGCTTTTTCAGCTCCTCCATCAGGCTCTGGGTGAACTCGTGGCCCTCCCTCAGGGTCACGAAGCAGTAGAGGCACTCTCCTTTCAGGGGGTGAGGGTGACTGACCACGGCGGCCTCCGCGACTGCCGCGTGCTCCTGCAGCGCCGACTCCACCTCCGCCGTGCTCAGCAAGTGCCCTGGAAACAAGGGGGGGCAGCACTTACTGACCTGCAGGAAGGGGTATGCAGGTGTAAAAGGCCCTAAACTACAGGTTTGAGAGCAGCAATTTGATTTGCTTGAGAACAGACAAGGGCTGGAGAGAGAAACTCGTTTCAGCAGTGCTCAGAAAGCTGCCAGGTGTCACTCACCTGCAGGGCAAGGCCACCTCCCCTGGCTGCTCCCCCTCCCACCTTTAGGTTTCTTCCTTCAGCTGATCATGGACAGTTCACAGCCACGGGATTAAACAAAGCACAGGCTGAGGAGGAGCTGGATTGGGCAAGAGACCTGCCCACATGGTCAGCTGGGAGGTGCAGAGGAGGAATAGGCTGGATCTGCAGAGTCCGGGCTCCAGCTCATCGCTGTGGGGAGGTGGGATGGCACTCCACATTTTGGGACAGAGGCACAACTCACTCCTGTGCACCTCTGCTCTGACATCCCACCCTGGGACTGCTGTCACAGAATGCCACAGGAAGGTGGTCAACTCCCAGAGCCATCAGCTGATGGGAGGATCAAGCACTGCTGGTCAGGTGAAAGGATCCAGTTTGACCCAGGGACAAGTACAGCAGCATCTCAGAGCCAGCAGGATGCTCCTGCAGGCTACAGCCTCCGGGAATGGAGGGAGAGAGCTATTAAATATAGTGTATGGAAAATGATGGGCTGAGAAGCAGCTGAATCTGAAAGACTGTGGTAGTGGAAGAACCTAAGAAGCTCTAAGCAGACTGATCCAGCTTTGAGGTTAGCCCTCCATGCAGCAGCAGGCTGGATTAGAGACCACATAATCCTGCCCAACCCCTGTGATTCCCTGTGGCCCTAAATCCCTCAGCAGAGAGGCAGTGAGGCTGGTTACAGAAGGTTCCTTCCCTCCAGGGGAAATGATGCAGAAACTCACCAAGTCACAGCCTCATCTGTCCCTGCCATAACCCTGACCCAGCAATTCCAGTCACTCCGAGGACAGGTTGCTGGGCAGAGCCACGGATGCAGAACCATCCCCCATGAACCAGTGGCTTTTGTAACCAGAAACAGATGGAGATGTGTCCCACACACACCAAGGTGTCACAAAGCACACTGGTCCCCACTGAAGACAAAACCCCTGCTTACCAGAAACATTCAACATGTCATCAATTCTCCCTGTGATCCAGTAATAACCATCTTTATCTCTCCTGCAACCTAAAAATAGCCAGAAATGACAGCGTGAGGCAGCAGTGCCAGCCCTTGGAGCAACTGATAAGGGACTCTGAGGCCAGGACACGGCAACAGTTCAGTTGCTGCCCCTGTGGCCACACAAATGGACCATCTTACCATCGCCTGTCACGTAGTACCCAGGAAACTTCTTGAAGTAGACAGTTTCGAACTGCTGGTGCTTCCCGTAGAGTGTGCGCATCATCGCTGGCCAGGGCTGCTTAAACACCTGGGGGTGGGCAAAACACAGCCCTGGCTCACTGACAGCCAAACCAAGAACCCAGTTTGCACCACAGCACGAGAGGAGCCAGAAAGTGGCATCCAGACAGCTGCTGCCCAGTGCTGATCCACTGGGAAAGTCTCAGCAGGCCTAGCAAGGCAGAAGGAGCTTGGTTGAATCGTTCCTGCACTCCTGCCCTGCCCACATGGGCATAAGGCAACAGTTTGTAAAAATTCCCAGCAATTTATGGCATTGGAGGGAGTTCCCACCACCCACAGGAGTCCCTTGTGTGGACACAGAATTAGTGGATAATCATTAAGACTGGAAAAGACCATTAAGATCATAAAGTCCAACTGTCAACCCATCACTAAACACGTTCACCACTAAACCATGTCCTCAAGTGCCACATCCACACATTTTTTGAACACTTCCAGGGGTGGTGACTCTACCCTTTCCTGGGCAAAAAGATGTGTGTCTGCTACCAGGAATGTCCCAGAGCTCATGGGGAATTTACAAAGGGAGTGTGGGGAGGATCAGCTCTTCTTCCTTACCAGATACCCTTCCGCTTCTCCTTCCAGCTCTTCCCCTGATTCGTTCAAGACGGCCGGAACCACACCAAAGAAGGGGAATGTCTGCCATGGGGACCAGAGACAGGGAGACATGGAGCTGAGGCCACACATTAAACCCCAGTGAACCAGAGGGAGGGGAAGGCAGCCCAGGGGCAGCTTTGGAGAGGCTGTAGTACATCGAGCCTGTGAGTGCAGCTGTATGGGGCCAGGCCTGGGATTTTGGGTGGTGGTCACCTCCCCACCGTCCCACCATCCCACCACCCCCCTGGCAGGCTGTAGCCACCCAGCCATTGCACAGAGAAGGCCTTGCTAAGGCTCCCAGGGAGCCCTTCCTGCCCCTGGGGAGGAGAACACAAGTACTCACAGCAGAGCCTGGTTTCATGGGGGTGGCAGCAGGAAGGGGTGTCAGCATGTGGCCTCCCTGCAAAGAGGGGCAAAACAGAGTGGGTTTGGGTGCTGCCAGTCTATCCCACAGCTGTCTGCAGCAGCTCTGGTCACATCCCAGTCAGACACAGGCTGCCTGGCAGGATATGGCAGGGGACAGGGAGCCTTTTTTTGGGCACAAAGCTTAGAGCTGCTGTGGGAGAGAAAGAGGGGAAAGAAAGCAGGGTCCAGAGCAGACCTTGGAAGAGACCCTTTGGAGGGGGTTTTCCCTTGGAGCCTGTTTGAGGTCCAGGAAAAGGAGAAGCAGAGCCAACACTTTCAGGCCATACCAAAGTCTCTGAGACAGGCCAAACAACTAGTCCCCTTGGACCCCAAAAACCACTATGGCAAACCTGCAGAGACCCTGTGGGGAGCACGAGGAGAGGTGCCAGAGACCCCTGGGTGAGGACTCACCGTCTCTGTCTGCCAGAAGGTGTCCACGATGGGACACCTCTCCTCTCCCACCACGCGGTAGTACCACAGCCAGGCCTCGGGGTTGATGGGCTCACCCACAGTCCCCAGCACCTTCAGGGACTTCCTGCTGTGCCTGCAGAGAGGAGGGGGCTGGCAGGGACTCAGCAGGCCATGGGGAGCAGCACTGTGAGCCCACTGCCAGCAGAGCCTGCAGGAACAGCAGGGCTACCCAAAATGTACGTGGGCCTTCCAGGCACAATTCAGAGCCTTCTCAGCGTTTTTCCATGGGGGACAAAAGGAGACCTTGGTCACTTTGCATCTCCCACCCAGCTCTGCTGTGGCACGGTGATCTCTGTGCCACTGGGACTCACTTTTTGACTGGCTCCTCCCCATACTTCATCAGCAGCCGGATGGCCGTGGGTGCTGTGTAGAACTTGGTCACCTTGTACTTGTCAACGATGCTCCACATTCGCCCGACGTCTGGGTAGGTGGGGACACCTTCAAACTGAGCAGGAGACAGGGCAGTGACACAGCTGTTCCTCACTGCTCCCCACCTGCAGCACCTGCCCAAGCAGGAGAAGCCAACCAGCAGGTGGACCCCAGCAGGAATGCCCACAGGAATGTCAGGGGTACCACACAGAGAAACCAGCCAAGGTCGGGGACCTCCCCTTACTGCTTCCTTGGGATGGATCTGGCATCACCCCACCCCAGGTGTCCTCGCAGATGTCCCCTGACACCCTCTTGCAGCATGGGCACTTGGCTGCCACCACACTGACACAGTCCCACTGGCACAAATGCCCACATGGCAAGAGGCCCAAACAGAGTGACAGAACCACAACCCAAAACATCAAGAACCCCAAAAAGGGCCTTGCACCAACATAACAGTGATTTTGCTGCTTGCATTTCCCTGGGGATTCTGGGGCAAAGGTCTCTGGCAAGTTACACTGCCAAGGGAGAAGCAGGCACAGGGTTTAAACAACAGGTTGTCAGATAGGCATCAGTGATGAAAACATCACTCCCTGATCCAGCTTTTGCATTGCCCACAGCAGCCCTGGCTCCACTGGTACCCAAGGCTTGTGCTTTTAAGAGAAAGAAGCAGGGGAGCATTTCAAAAATTAACCACCCAAAAGCCACACCCAAACTCACCCCCCGAGCAGTCACCATGCCCTCCTTGCCACCCTTCCTGGCAGAGCCCAGGGCACTGCCCACCATCACAGAGCAATGCAGGGATGCAGCTCAGCACCACCAGCTCCCCCCTCCTGGAGTGCAAGCCCCCAGCACTTACTAACACACTGGTTGCCCCGTTTGCCAGGGGCCCATAGGTGAGGTAGGAATGGCCCGTTATCCATCCAATGTCGGCCGTGCACCAGTACACGTCCTCAGGGTGGTAATCAAACACGTATTTAAATGAGGTGGCAACAAAAATCATGTATCCACCCACAGTGTGCAGCACACCCTGCAAGGAGAAGGCACACAACTGTCAGGGTGAGCTCCCACCCAGGCCCCCACCCTCCCAGGCCAAGCTGAGCATCACTGAGCTCCAAGAGTAGCTGAGCAGGAATGACCAGCACAGCCCCTTTCCTCCTCTTCCTACTGGGACCTCCCAATCACCACCATCTCCCCAGCTGAGGTGTTACTGTGGCTCAGCCTGTCCCGTGGCAGAGAACTGGGAGCACACCTTGGGCTTTCCAGTGGAGCCGCTCGTGTAGAGGATGAAGAGCTCGTCCTCGGCGTCACACCACTCGGGCTCACACTCTGTGCTGGCACTGCCCATCAGCTCGTGCCACCACATGTCCATGGCTGGGTCCCAGGGGGTCTGAGGAAAGCAGAAAATTAGGAACAGGCTTGCCCAAAAGTAAGAGAGGGAGCACAAGGAGTGCAGCCCCAACCTTGCCCTGCTCACGGGCTGTTGAGGGGGACGTTCACAGCACAGCCTGATGCAAACCATGCACCAGGGCCACAGCTCCCACTCCAGAAGCTCCTTTTCTCAGCCCACAGCCATGAGGAAACCTTTAAACACAGTCTGGCTGCAAGACCTGAAGCAGAGTGTCCAAACCACAGGTAACAGCGATGGATCCCTCTGGGCAGTGGCAGCAGCCAGGAGAGGAGAGGACCTGCAGCAGCAGCTGCTCTGGGCCCTCCCCACAGTCAGGCTCCTCCTGCCCTTGGGGCTGCCCTCAGCTGCAGCCCCACAGCAAAGCAGCAAGCACAGCCACACAGCCACCTGTCCCTCACACCTTGCAGGGACCCCTATGGCAGCACAGCCAAGACAAACAGGGACACAGTGGGCTCACACTGCCTTGGTCCTGCAGAACCAAAAAAATGTGTTCTCTGCATTTTAAGGTAATTATCCTGCTAAGAAGGGACTGCTCCAGTGCAGAGCCACCCAGCACTGGCTGCCTGAAGATGCCAGAGCTGTGACAGAGCCCCCAGTGCTCGTGGTTGATGGGCAGAGGTCACCCTGAGGGTTATGCTGGCTGCCCACCTCTCCAGGTGGCACAGTTCAGGGCAAGACTTAACTCCCCCTGACCTTCTCACCTTTCCTCAGAGCAGCCTGGGGGGCAGCTGAGCAGGCAACACTCCCCAGTCTGAGCTCAGACCTCCACTTCCCACATCTCTGCGAGGGCAGACACCTGCACATCTCCTCCCTGCAGAGGCAGAGCTCCCACAGCTCCCTCAGCTGGGGTGCACAGAGGCACACAGAGCAGCCACGGGGTCTCTCTGCAGCCCTAAAGATGTTCATGCGCCATTTGGGCACTGGGACCCCCCAGTCCAGCACATGTGGTGCAGGGGACACCAGGTGCTTGACAGCTTGGCACAACTCAGCCCACTTGGAAAGCTTTCTGGATACCCAGGGCTCCTGTCTTAACCTTGGGAAGCAGTTTCCACAAGCCAGTCCCTCCAGCAAGCTCCCAGCAAGGCACCAGGTAAACAAGCCCAAGGCTGGCTCACACCAGCCCATCCAACAGTTGCCTCTGCCATCTCTCCTTCAAGGATCCCTCTGATTTAGCACTCAGCTTCCTCTGCCCCACAGAGGAGGTCAGACCCATGGCACAGCCCCTGAGGCCAGGCCTGCTCTCTGCCTGCCTGCTCTGGGGGCCCTGAGGCCACGGCTCCTTGGATGAGGCAGGCAGAGCCCACATGCCAGGTCTGGAGCTCCAGGTTTGCTGCCTGGGGCCAGGAAGCTGCAGGTGATCCCCACCAGCCTCACCCCAAGGTTTGTCAGGAGAGCTGCTTTTGAAAGGCCCAGAGATGAACCCTCACCCAAATACTGCCAGTGCATCCCAAGTGGCTCTGCATTCCCCCTCAGTACCCTGACCTGCACCAGGGGGTTATGGCTGTGGATTTGTTCCTGGCAGCAGAGCTGGTGGCACTGCATTCACCCCCACACCGTGGGCAGCGCCAGCAAGCAGCGGGTGGCACCTGTCACTGACATGCACCTGCTGGTCCCCGGTTAGGAAGGCACGTGTGGCCGTGCAGTGGGAGCAGTTAGAGAGGTGGAGAGTGGAGGGGAAGCAGAGGGGAGGTGCCAAAAAAAGGAAGGCAGTGCTGTGTGTAAATACCTTGGGATGGAGTCTCTGTGAACTCTCAGTCTTTTTTTCCTGTTAAAAATCCACAAAGAGGGAGTGAAAGTTGGGAAGTGGAGGATCCACACTGGGTTTGCAGGCAGGGAGCTGGAAGCCCACAGGCCTGGGTGCTGGGAAACCATCCTGGCAGGCTGGAAAATGCTCAGATCCAGGGCCAGACCAGAAGATGCCCTCTGGAGCAAAAGCCTGCCTGTTTCCATCACTTTCCCTGGGTACCTGCTGCCTCCACGGCAGGTCCTGGAGGCCACTCCCTGCACAGGCCAGCTGGGAACAGAGGCACAGAGCCAGCATCCTGCCCACACACCATCCAACAGCCTTACACAAGCCAATGGCACAGTAGAGATGCATCCAAAAGGGAATTAATCTTTAATGAAGTGTCTGAACAGCAAGAGCCAAAGGGTAAGAGACCTCCTTCAGTCTCTTCCAGGACATTCTGCACAAAAGCTTCAACTCACCTACAGGAAGCAGCACAGACTTCCCTGCAACCACCCAAACCAGGGAAAACTCCCAGAGGAAGCCTGGTGTGTTCCAGTTTTCCCATTCCTTTGCACCTACCCTGCCCTCACAGGAGAAGGAGCAGGGGATGCCAAGGAATACAGCCAGGCTGGCAAATACCAAGCAACATTCCAACAAAATTAACACAGCTGAACAAGGAAAATTAACTCAAAGATAGAGAATCTGCTGGACTTCTTGCTCCAGGGATGTGCACAGACCATCCCTTCGGAAAGCAGAGCCCAAAGCTCAAATACTGCCCCAAACACAACTAATTTCTGAGTCAGCAGCCTGGGGATAACTCAGCGCAAATAACCATCAAACAGAGAGCGGTAGAAGGCACCAGTGCAAGACATGGAACTGTGAGGCAGCTGAAAACCACCTGCCTTTGCAGCAGGTGAAGGCAGCAGGTGGGTGCTGGGCACAGCAGGGCTGCAGAGCAGCCTCAGGAGCTCAGCAACCAGCCACAGCTCCACAACACCTTCTCCTCCTTCCACCCCCATCTCACCACATTCCTCTAGCCCACGTCCTTTCCTCTGGTTTCAGTTGCAAGGGAAAGCCCCTGCCCCACAGCTGACACAGCTGCACACACTGCCCTGTTCTCAAGGACTGCTGTCATGTCAGGGAGCTGTGCTGAACCCACACCACGAGCTCAGAGCTCCTGGCCTTCCCCTCCTGCTTCCACTGTCGCAGCAACTGTGCAGGGTGGCACTTGCTCTTTGCACAAAAGGGGAGACAGATACAGGGTTAGGCAGGAAAAGTTCTTTACTGGGCAGAGGAAAATAGCCATCTTGTCCTAGTGGTTTTAAAAGATGCACCCCTGTGCTGAGGGGTCCTGTGGGCTGGCAGCTTGTGATGGTGTTAAAGGAAGCAGCAGGGAGAGGATCTTGGTAAGGCAAAGGAACCATTTTTCAGACCACTGACAATGCAACGACAGCAAGGAGGGGAGAAAACAGGAACAGGAGTCAGAACAGGAGCAGTCAGGGAATCACTGCAGTGGTTTTGCAGCAACTGATTTCCTGGGTCAGGCCCAGAGCGATGCAACTCCCCTCTCATGTCCCCAGAAACGTACCTGTACATCCTGGCACAGCCTTTTGAGAGGGGGAGACTTGCTGCAGGCTCCATCCACTGCCACCTCTTCCCTCCCCAGGTGCTTCACCACGATGCACTTTTTCAAAGGGGATCCCCTGTAAAAGGCAGGAGATGTGAGACTGGGCTGAGCCAGCCCTTCCTGGGATTCACAGGCAGCTGCTTTGGCTGCCATGCAAACTCCATGAGCTTCCAAGGACACCAGCCACAGGAACAGAGCTTGGAGAACAGGAACAGTCTGTGCACAGCTTAGTGGGGGGGATTTATTAAGGGTGATTCCTGTGGAGAAAGGGGGCATCCCACAAGTCTCCCAGGCCACTGTTGGGGAAATTCCTTACAAACTCCCAAATTTGCCTGCCTGTGACCATGAGCTAGACCTTCCAAGTACTCAGCAGGCATTATATGGCTGCTGCCATCTAGACATGACCAACGGTCTGATTCAGAGGGAAGAAAGGCTTCCAAAGCCTGACTATACATCAAGGAAAAGAGAGGGTGTTTTTCCCCTCATGAGGGCCAACACAGCCTATAAAAAACTAAAAAAATTATCTTATTTCCCTTCAGCTGTGTCAGGGTACCAACACACTGTCTCCATCAGCTAATTCCTAACTTCAAGCAAATTCCTAACTTCAGGAACCTACTTTTACAGACATATAAACTTATGTTTTCAAATTTTAGACTTTTAGAGGCCTTTAAAGAGTTTGAATTTCTAACAAGCAGACTGCCCTGAATTTCCATGTTTGATCTAACACACATCCAAGCTACACAGATGCCGAGTCTGTGAGCTTGGCAAAGTCATTTCACCACGATTATTTCCTTTCTGTAACATGTGATGACAGTTTGTGTCTGACCTGAAAACTTCCATTTGTGCAGGAGCAGATTCCAGCAGCAAGGCTTTTGGTAGCAGGGAATCCAAACTTACTTGTCTTTACATTTCCGGACGGCTTCATCTGCAATCTGCTTCAAGGTGACCAGTTTGTCCCCTCGATAAAAGCCATCTGCAAATGGTGAGGGAAACATCAGAGGGGCTTCCCAACCAAGGCAGTCTGGGACAGCTGGAGCAACAAGCAGTTTCAGGAGGGCAGAGCAGAGTGAGGGAAAGCTGACAGGCAGCTGCTGGGAGAGCTTTCCTAATGCACCCTTTTAGCCAAGAGAACAGATGCCAAAAGAAATGGTGAATTCCTTCTCTGAGACAGGTCCCAGTTTGACCCAACAAATGTCTTGGGAATATTCTGGGGGAAATAATCCAGTGCAGCCAGAACATGGATTACAGTTTAGTGTGTCCTTTCCATGCCATGGAAATTATTAAAGACATTATTTTTTGCACTGTTGTAAAAAAACAGCTGGGGAAATGCAATGGCCTGACTTGCAAGCACTGCCACATTCTTGTTCCCTTCCTTTAAAAGGCTGGGAGTTGCAGCAAAGTGTCCTTAAAACTGGGAAGGGTGGGAATTTTTATATTGGGACTGCCTCGTGATACATCTTGCAAACATCTGGCTGATTTTGAGCAGGAACATGGATGAGAAGTGTTTAGAAACAAGGTATTAGCAGCTGGTGACATCAGACTTTACAGGACAAACTGGGAGGGCTGCTTAGAGGCTTCACTGTGTGTTCAGAGAGGGAAGCAGTGTCTGAGCACAGCCACAGCAGTGTATCCACCCTGGGAGGCTCAGCTGAGGCTCTGCCTCTTCCATTTCCATTTTAAATAAAGACCCTTCAGACAGGAAACAGCAATGGAGATGCACAGATGGCTGTTTTACCTGCCGTGATGAGGAGAGAACAACCACAGTCAAGGATCCGCTCACAGAGAGAGTCTGCAGAGAAACCTGCAAACTGACAGAGATCACACAACAAAGTCAGCAAGGACACACACAAAACCCAACCCAAACCCCAGCAGCTGCTGTGCAGCTCACCCAAGGCAAACAATAATGGCATGCCCAGAGAGGGGGTGGATTCACCACCCCTGGAGGTTTTTAAACTGAGCTTGGCCGTGGCACTGAGTGCCATGATCTGGTAAAGGGACTGGAGTTGGACCAAG
>JAWWEV010000054.1:2752836-2788456 GCA_035583235.1 Hafferia zeledoni
CCCCATCCCTGGAGGTTTTTCAACTGAGCTTGGCCGTGGCCCTGAGTGCCATGATCTGGTAAAGGGACTGGAGTTGGCCCAGGGGTTGGACTTGATGATCTCGGAGGTCCTTTCCCAATCAGTTCTATGATTCTATGATACCCCATGTACAGTATCACTCCAGAGACACTCTTTGCATGCCTCCAATGTGACCTCAGCAGGCTTTGCATCCCAAAGGGCTCAGCCACCCTTACATCCCACTGTAGCATGTGTAAGAAAGCTTCCTTAGCCTCGTAGTATAAAATCCCTGTCCTGGAAAGCTGCAGTGTGGCCTCACTTTATTGATTTCATTGTTAGTAACAAAAACATCATGTGAAAGAATAGTTTGATTTAAGGAGCAGGGATAAACCACATGGATGAAGGTGAGGTCTCCAACACAAGTCCACATCTATCCAGATGCCCAATTTTAGCACATTCCTTGTTAGAGTTTCAGCCTGGGATCACCAGTCTCTGAGCCCAGGTTTGCTCTGTGGTCATAGTACAAACACAGCCAAACCCTGACAAGTATTTCCCTCCCTCAGCCAGCACTATTGTTACCTCCAAGCTCCCTATTAGAAAAAAGAGATTTTCCTAAAAAAACCCGTCAGTTTGGTTACACAGTCTGGGCCCTCTGACATGGATATTTTTGAAGCTTTCCAGGAGCTATGGGAGTTGCACTGCTCCAGCACTGCGTTTGGATTCATGGTCTGGGCACAGCCCCATGGGTTTCAGGGTACAGTTGGCACATCATTTAACAAACCAACTGGAAATCACACTGATCCTCTCCTGAGAAGCAGGACAAACCCAACACTTTTAAATACTAACCCAGCACTAAAGTGCTTCAGAAGCCACCTCAAGCTGAAAGTTTTCTGTTACAAGTTGCCAGCCCTCAGTTTTAGCAGTTTCTGTCTCAAGGGTTTTGCATTTGCTGGTAGGGCTCAACAGCTCTCTAACAAACCCTCTGTCCCTCTGTGTTCTGGGCAGGGGCCTGTTGTTCACCCCACTGCTGGGAAAGGGCTTTGTTGCTCCTCATGGGAGCCGGTGAAGAGCTGGTTTGCAGACCTGGGAGGCACCCTGTGGTTCCCTTCTCATTGGCCCTTTGCTTTCAATGATTTGTCCAGCTGAAATTCTCCACCAGGCTCGGTGACAGAATGATTTCTCTGCAGCAACTGTTATCTCTGTGTGCAGGGCATCCCAAGCCATGAGGTCAGGACAGCACTGTGACCCACCAGCCTGACAGCTGTCCTTCATCCAGCATGGTCCAGCTTGGCTGCCACAGCCAGGGAATGTTGTGGCTGTGCTGCAGCTGCCCACAGCTGGGGCCCTCAAAGCTGCCTGATGGGGAGAGGGTGCATGTCCTCTCAGAAAGCACCTGCAAAGCAGAAAATTCCAAATACCCTCCCAGAGGGTTTTTTCCAAGCTCTCTCCTCTGTACAGGACTGCAAACTGAGAGTTGTTACCGTCAATCAGATCCCCTGTGGCACAAACACTCTTTCATTTCAATGTTCCACAGCTGAAATGCCATAGAATCACAGAGTGGTTTGGGTTGGAAGGGACCTTACAGACCATCTTGTTCCAACTCCCTGCCATGGGCAGAGACACCTTCCACTAGACCAGGTTGTTCCAAGCCCCATCCAAACTGGCCTTGACCACATGCCCAGGCTTCCCTCAGTGATTTTATGGGCTCTAGAGAAAGGGCTCCTGCTGCCTGTCCATGTCCTTCCATTCCAGGGTATCTTCATCCAGTTGGGCTCCTGCCCTGGGAGCTGGTGTATGATGGGTCTGAAAGCTGCTCTGAGCTTCACTCCCAGCTTTTCTGACTCACCAGGCAGTCCAAGAAAATCAGCTGCATTTTGGGCCCTTCATTTCCTCTTCCTATATAAAGGAATAAAAGTATATAAAGGGTACATGATAAGGTATAGTAAGGTCTCTTGTAGAGACTCAGAGGGTCAAAAAGAAATATTGCCCAGGATATGTGGAGTTTTGCTTGGATGTTCTGGAAACAGCCTTCCAGTGCAGCACCTGCAGCAGCTCAGTGGCTGTGGTGGGACTCTTCCCTGACATGAAAGATCTCAGTACTGGAGATGCTGGGGCTGGGGAAAAGAAACTGAAATGGTTTGTGCATCTCTGATCTGATCCTGGTGGGGTGAGCAGGAGGCAGCCTTGTATGGGAAACTTGTGTTGATCTGGGAAAAACACTTCTCCAGTAGAGCAGCTGACTTACCTGGGGTCACAGGACATTGTCTTATGGCTGGTTTTATTGCCAATAAATGTGTGTGAATCACATCCCTGTTTATGCAAATCACTGAGCATATCAGACAGGTGGTATCTTGAAACAAGCAGATCTCCGTCCACCCGCTCACCCTCACCCTGCTCACTTGACCCAAACTCCCTTCCACTCTAAAATACATGAGTTACAAGTGTTGTTTGGAGCCTCCATGCCCAGCTGGGGACATGCAGCCAAAGCACCTCAAAGAGTCGATCCACACTTCTCACCATGTCTGCCACCACAGGGATCCTGCTGAGACACGTCCCAGGTGTGCTGTGGGACAGCCCTCCTATGGGAGCACAGGCACCCAGTTTGCCTGGGCTGGGCTCTGTGCAGAGGATGGTTTGGGTCAGCTCTGGGGTGCTGTCACTGCCAGCTGCTCTGGGGACCAGCTCTGAGTGAAAACTGTGAAAGGGTCTCATCTCTCCTCTGTCATTCTGCAGCTGAAGGTCTGTTCTTCTTTGCCAAAATCTGTGTGTGCAGGATGCAGCATGTCAGGAAGGACGGAATCCAGGAAAGCACAGAGGCGTGTGAGCCACACCATGGGCAGTGTGATGGCTGAGGCTCCTGTCCTTGCATGGAGGAGAAGGACAGCAAGCCACCTGCTCTCCCATTACCTGTCCACTCATCCCAGACCATCTCCTGGACAGGATGGACATCTCCATCTCGCCCAGGGCCTGACTAGGCAGTTTCAGCAGCTTGGTGATGGCAATCAGAGAAGGCATCTTTTTAGCATGGACCTTACCCTTGGTGAACATGTCACAGCACAAACAAGCTTATGCTTTGCATGGACGTGCCAGAGGCAGGGGGAGGCTTCATTAGAACATCGTGCAGTGGGAAGAGAAAGTTTTCTTTAACCATAGGCAAAGGCAGAGAATTGAGGGGCAGAACAAAAGAGCAAAGGATCTGGAAGGAATCACAAGTGACACAAGCAAAAGCTCCTGGGACCTGCAGAGCAGGGGTGAAACGGAATGGGAGGCACAGAAAATGGAGTGGGAGGGCGTGATCAGGCTGTGGATCTTCCTGCTGGGGTTTTCTGGGCTAATTTTCAGCACATGGCCAGTCTGCACTGAACGAATCAGCACAGGGTTAAACACCGTGTTGCGCTGTCTCCCCACTGATGACACTCCTCCTCTCGGCTGGCTGCAGAGGAAATTTTAATCAGCACCGTGATAACAGCCCTTCAGTCCCGCTGGGAGTTATCAGCTCCTTTGTTTGTAAATGTAACTGCTCAATAGCACAGGCTTGGCTCTGGGTTCCGGCACATGCCCCACAGTCCCTGGGCTCGAGCTGCCTCCCTCCCTGCAGCCTCCTGCTCCAGCACTGCGGGAACCGGGTGTTAATTGGGGTGCTTAACAGGCCAGGTAGGGCTGAACACAAGGATCAAGCTTGAGCTGTTTCCTTTCTACTTCTGCTGGCGCTGGGAGAGAGAGACCTCTGAATTTCAGGCTGTTTAAGATTCAAAGGGTAGCTGATGAATATCAGAGCCTGGTAATTTAGCCCTCTGCAGAGTACAGACAATATATTCATAATCATTTTATATGGAGATGAGCTAGTAATGCAATCAGGCTTATAAATCAAACCCAGGAGACACGTTAGTGCTGTTTGCCTGAGCTCCATGAAAATGTCTGTCTGTCTCTTGGATGGGGCCAATTAGCTCATAAAGATGCTCCCTCCTCTCACAGTGGCTCATTTGTTTACTTGGGCTCTGCCAGCTGCTGCTATTTTCATTCTGGAAGAGGGATCCAGGTCGGTAAGAGATTTGATGGAGGAAGGGAAACTGGGCTCAGGAGAGGCAGTGTCTTCAGCAGCAGCACATAGAGGAGCTTGGATTCAATAACCAGCTTCTCCATATGAGCTGTCTCCAGGCGTCAGAGCTTGTCCTTGCACACCCATAAATGGAGCTGGTTTATTGAGCAGTGGGGATAGCTGGGGCTCTGGGGTGCTCAGTGATTGCACCACGTGGAAAAGTCATGTCCTGCAGAGGTGGCACAGGCCCATGGGTGGGCAGGTGGCAGTGGCTGTGTATTCAGATGATGAGTTGCCAACCATCCAGGGCCTGTGGTGCCAGCCATGCAGGGTTCCCAGTGTCAGTGATGTAGGGCACTCAGTGGCAGCCATGTGGGGTCTGCAGTGCCAGTGATGGCAATGCTGACAATGGGCAGTGTTGACTCTGCAGTGCCAGTGATGGCAATGCTGACAATGGGCAGTCCCAGTGATGTAGAGTCTGAGGTGACACCAATGCAGGGTCTTTGGTGGCAGTGGTGCAGGTCCTGAGGTGCCAGCAATGCCAGCTGCGAAGTGCCAGGGATGCAGGATCCAGATCTCATGGTGCAGCACTTGGGCTGGCCATGCTGGGCCTCAGCCCAGTTGTGGGTGCTGGGCACGTGTCCCCACACTGTCCCCTGGCACCACCTGCTTCTGCCCCGCCTGGAGCAGGCAGGAGCTGAGCTGCACCAGTGCCCAACAGCAAGCAAACCATCACCTACGTGCACAGGGATGCCGGAAGCTGTTGCTCCACCCCACACCTGCCACCTCACTTGGACTTGAAGCCCCAGCACGTGTGAGGGCACATGGGCACAGGAGCACATCCCACATTCCAGTAGCCTGGGGGGCAGCAGGGCTGCACAGGTGCTTGGTGGTACTGTGAGGGTTTGGGACAGCACCCAGCAAAGCCAGTCTGCTCTGCCCTTGCTTTGCTTCCTTCTGGCTTGGCCAAGTCCTGCCCCACACCATGGAGGGGTGTCCGTGTGCTGGGAGCAGGATGGGACCTGCTTCAAGTGAGCAGGATTTGGGGTGGTGGGTGCAGGGATGCACCGGCAGCCAGGCAGAGCTGGGAGCAAAGGGACAAGGCTGGAGCAGGGCCAGCACGGTGCTGAGGTCGGTGCTGACACCAGAGGGTGGTGTGGTCTCACGCAGGAAACATCCCTGCTCTGACACAATTGTAAGAAGAGGACTTGGAGACAAGCTGGTATTGATTTTTTTCATAGAGATTTTTAACGTTTATTTTTTAACAGACTTGGTTTTAATTTTTGTTTTCTACAATAATTCAATGTAAAAATCCCAGTACAATATACAACAGTTTGAACATCTGGAGTAAGAAATCCAGCTTGGGGAGACACACAAATTCAGCTAGTTCCTAACACAGGTAGCAAATTCCCTCCACCCTCCCCTAGATTTATCAGCCAAGAAGGCATTTGGGCAGGAATGTCACCCCCACCCCATCAAGACACTGGCTGCCCTGTCCCTGCCTGTACTGCAGTGGGACAGTCCCCCAGACACATCACCTTGGAAAAGGCAGGGTCCCCTCCATGGGATGGCTGGGAACCTCCAACATTGCAAGGCAAAGGCTGCAGAGAAGCGAGGTTGGCTGACCCTTGTGCGTGAGTGACACAGGGTGCTCTGAAAGGCTCTGCATGCAGGTCCTCCAGAGTATGAGGCTCCCTTGGGATGGAGAGGAGAGCTGTCCTCCCCTTGGCAGCAGTGCCAGCAGCCATGTGCCTTGGTGCAGCCATAAGGACGTTGGAAGGGCATGGCTGTGGCTCTGCATGGCCCAGCCTGACGGAAGGGAACTAAAGATGATGCAAAGATCCCTGGCTCTGGGGTCTGAGGGAATGTCAGGGGTCTCTCATTGGCTGGGGAGCTGGCAGTCTTTCAGGAAGCCACTTTGGCCTGGCCCATGGTACTCAAGCAGCCTTGGGATAGTTCTGCATGCAAAGCCGGGAATGGTCCTGCTCAAGCAACATGGGGTGGTCCTGCTTGGGCAATATTGGAAGGTTCTGCTCCAGCTACATTGGGTGATCCTGCTCAGCAGCCTGGATAGCTCCTGCTTGAGCAGCACTGGGTGTTGCTGCTCAAGCAGTGTGAGATGGTCCTACTCAACCAGCATGGGATGGTCCTACTCAATCAGCATGGGATGGTCCTACTCAATAAGCATGGGATAGTTCTGCTGGAGCAGCATTAGGGTGGTCCGGCCTGAGCAGCATGGAATGGTTCTGCTGGGGTGGTCCTGCTGGAGCGGTCCTGCTGGAGCAGCAGTGAGTGGTCCTGCTCAAGCAAGGTGGGATGCTCCTACTCAAGTAGGCTGATGGGATCCTGCTCAATATGCATAAGGTGGCTGCCATGAGCAGCATGGAGTGGTCCTGCTCAGGCAGCGTGGGATGGTCCTGCTTGAGCAGTGTGTGGTGGTTCTGCTTGAGCACCATGGAGCCACTGCAAGTGGCAGGGATAGTTCCTCATGTCCTGCAGCATCCCAAGCAATGCATTCAAAGCCATGTCTTGCCCCTCTTGGAAATCCTTCACTGCTTGGAGAAGTCTCCCAAAGATGTGCATGAATGAAGGGGTCCCAGGGGGAATCTAGTGGAGCTCCATGTTCCAAAATAGTTATTGCTAATGCTAAATCAGGACAGTGATGACTTTATCTAGCTGAGTTATTGAAACCTTCCAAGGGCAGAGATCCTCCCCTTTCCCCAGTGACCAGTTCCAGCTACTCTAGCCCTAGGGAGAAGTGTTTCCTGATGTCAGGAAGGGCCCTTCCTGCTTGCATCAGGGGTGGCTGAGCTGGTGGTGGCTTTCCTGGGTTGGTAAGGAATGGGACACGAGGCAGGGGAAGGAGGAAAAGAAGCAGAAAATTGCAGCTGCTGCCAGATGTGCTGGGAGTAAATGAGTGCAGGGAGGATGGAGGACAGGACAAATATGAGAGAGATTGGAGGATAGGATGGAGTTGGGAGAGGAAGAAGGACACGACTGTTCAAGAGGGAGCTGTGAGGTAAGGAAGGATGGTTGGAGGTCAGGGATGGGTGGAGGGGAAATCTGTGAAGTCGGGACAAGGAGGGGTGGGAATACAGGGAGAGGTGAAGTAGCATGAGGAGAAACAGGGAGACTGGGAGGCAAATGACAAGGAATGGTGAGATAGACATAGGCCAGGTGTGACAGGGCAAGAGGTGAAACAGCAGGAACAAGGATGGGGAATGATGGGAGGTGGAGGGTCACAGGAAGGATGGAGAGACTCAGCTGGAGGAAGAAAAAGTATGAGATGGAGAAGGTATGGGAGATGGTGGAAAGGATAATGAAGAGGAAAAAAGCTTGGGGAGGATGAGGAGACTGGGCAGATGGTAGGAAATGAAGGATGAGGAAGAACAGGCAAATAGTGGGTGGTGTGGGGCATGGAGAAGGATGGGGACAGTGGGAGGTGGAGCAGGCAGAAAGTAGGCAAAATAGAGGAGGAAAACAAGGAGATTAGATGGTAGGTGGTCGAGGAAAAGGAGGGAGAGAAGATGAAGAGGAAGGATGAGGAGACAGTGGGAGACAGACAAAGATGACAGGAGTGATGGAGAGACATTTGGAGGAAAGAAGAAAATAAAAGCTGAAGGGCAAGGGAGTAGGATGGATAAGGAGATGGTGGGAAATGAGGAAGCACAAGAGGGGGATTGGAAATGTGGAGGTGGAACAGGGAACTTTGGATGATATTGGCAGTTGAAGGGATGGGGAAATAGTGGGGAGTGAGGGTGGATTTTGGGATGGGGAAGTGGAGGAGGTTGAATGAGAAGATATGAAAAGATTGCAAGAGAATGAAGAAAGATGTGGAGAAGATGAGGGATGGAAGAGGTTGAAACATTGGGTTGAAGGTGGGAGCAATGGAGGGCAAGCACGGATAAGATGATGGTAAGATGTAAAGGACAGTGACGGTGGGGCTGAAGAAGAGGTGGTGAGATATTGACATGAATGTGAAACAAAAAGCTGGAGGCAAAGCAGGATGAGGATGGATTGGACAGGCTAGAGGTGAAGAAGGAACACATGAGGAGATGGGGGGGTGAATGAGGATAACAAGGAATGGGATGTGGTGGATGAAGGAGGAGCAGGTGAGAGGGATGAGTTACAAATGTGACAGGAAGACTGGAAGGTGTATAGAGAGGGCAATAGAGGAGCACAGAAAGGAGAGATGGGAGGTGTTGGGCAATGGGGAACAAGGAAGAAGATGTAGTGTAGGATGCAGGAACAGGAGAGAGCTGAAGGGGACATGGTGGGTAATGGAGGAGCATAGCATGGCAGGGAGGGATGGGACACAGCTGATGACAGCACACTCTGCAAGGAGTGTGGAAGGAGAGATGGGATGTGGAGGGGATGAGGCAGAACAGGGATAGTGACAGGGTCATGAGTGACAGTGGAGCACGAGAAGGGATAGGACCTGATGGAGGATGCAGGAGGACAGGAAGGAGGGAGAAGACATGGTGGCTGATGGAGGAGCATGGAAAGGAAAGATGGGACCTGGTGGGTGATGGAGGAGGATGGCAGGGAGGGATGGGTGGGTGACAGCACAGGCAGGAGAAATGGGTGGACAATGGAGAAGCAACACAAGGAGCAGTGGGACATAAGAGAAGGGGGTACACAGGAGAAGGGATGGGATATGATGGGGGATGGAGCATGAGGAGGAATGGGATGGTGGGTGATGGAAGAGTAGAATAAAGGAGGGATAGGAAAAGGGGGATGAAAGAGCAGGGTTGAAAGGGATGTAACATGAAGAATGATGGAGGAGCAAACGAAGGTAGGGTGAGTCATGGTAGGCATTGGAGGACCTCAGGGAGGCAGTTTAGAGTGAGCCTTTGAAGAGGCTGGGACCTGGAGGTGATTGGAGAATCACAGAATCATCAAAAAAGACCTCTGAGGTTGAGTCCCATCAAGGGGCACAAGAAGCCATGGGCAGTGATGGGAACGGGGCTGTAGGGTCTGTATGAAGGCTGGGGTGAGCTGCTGGGCAGACTCTGACAGGACAGGGGAGGCATGAGAAACACCAGCATCACAAAAACAATGCAAAGCCGAGAGGAACCTGGTGTGAGGTGACAGTGCTGGCAGTGAGGCCAGAGAGCATCCATAGGCGATGACAAGGAGCCCTGGTGGTGTGGCACAGTTGGGGTCAGCACATGGGGATGCTGTCAGGGAGAGACAGGCAGGTGAGGAGAGGATGGGACACCATGTGTGGGCTGAGAGCAGGCAGGATGGTGGGGACAGAGGGACAGGATGCATCACCCCACACCCCCCTCTGCAGCAGCACTGCCCCAGGCAGGACAGGCAGCACGGTCCCCCCAACACAGCACAGGAAGGCAGCACCAAGGGTGTGGGTGAGGGGTTGCAGGGCCTTTATTCATCACATGACAAGCAGGCATGATACAGGGGTGCAGGACAGGGTGGGCAGGGAGCCTGTCATCGGGGCAGAAGGTGCCCTTCATGTGACTTTGGCATGGGCTGGCAAGAGGAAGCAGGAGGACAGGGCAGGGATGAGTGTGGCTGTGCCGAAAACACCTTGGGCTTCACCACAGGTCAGGCACTGCCATGTGGGAAGGACAGGGGCAGAGTCCGTGCAGGGGCTGGGGTAGAATCAGCCACCTCCACACCTTGAGCAAATTTTCCCCACAAATCCCTTTCCCAGCCTCAGCTCTGCCCCCCGGGAAATGCCCAGCACTGTTATTTACAGAGTAAGACAGAACTGACCAATTACAAATAATTAAAAGGCAGTTGTAAAAATGAGAAACCACATTCCAAAAGTAGAGAGTCTTTTAAAAACAAACAAACAAACAAAACCAAAACCCCAATTATCAATGAAAATGCTAAAAACCACCCCGAAAGGATCTATGTACAGCAGGAGATTGCCCATGGCAGTGCTGTGCCTCTCCGTGGCAGGGACACCACCCAGCCTCGGCTGCTGGTGAGGGTGGGCAGCACCTGCCCTGCATGTCCCCCACCCGGGTAACGAGGGTCCCTGTGGGGCCAGGAGGAGCAAAAGGCCTTGGGTGCTGGGCCTACTGGGCCCTGGCTGATGCTGGTTGTGTCTGGAGACACAGGCAGTGAGTGGCCGTCGCGGAGATGCTGACGGAGGCTGCGACGTGGCAGTGATGCAGCCCTGCTGCCGCCGCGGGCAGCGAGCGGCTGGACGGGAGAGGGCAGCAGCCTCGGCAGCACGAGCAGGCTGTCAGGGAAGCTGCAACATGACGATGTGCAGAGGCCCTGGGAGCAGCGTAAACAGCCCCAGAGAAATGCACACAGCCCTTGGAGTGGCGTGTGGAGCACCTGGAGCAGCGTACAGAGGTCCCGGGGCAGTGTACAAAGCCCCTGGAGCAGAGTGCTCAGCCCCAGAGCAGCACACAGAGCCCTTGAAGCAGTGTACAGAGCTCCAAAAGCAGGGTACAGAGCTCCAGGGCATGCAGAGCCCTTGGAGCAGTGCACGGAGTTCCTGGAAGACTGTACAGAGCCCCAGAGCAATGCAGAGCCCTTGGAGCAGTGCATGGAGTTCCTGGAACAGTGTACACAGCCCCAGAGCAATGCAGAGCCCTTGGAGCACTGCATGGAGTTCCTGGAACAGTGTACAGAGCTCCAGAGCAATGCAGAGCCCTTGGAGCAGTGCATGGAGTTCCTGGAACAGTGTACAGAGCCCCAGAGCAATGCAGAGCCCTCAGAGCAGTGCATGTAGCCCTTGGAGCAGTGTACACAGCCCCAGAGCAATGCACAGAGCCCTTGGACCAACCTACAGAGCCCGCAGAACAAGGCACACAGCCCCAGAGCAATGCACAGAGCCCCAGGATCCACAGGCACCTGCAGGCAGCTCCATCTGGGTGAATCCCTGCCTGGCCCCTGTCAGGCAGCTCAGAAATAGGTCAGGCAGCTGCCTCAGAAATCTGTTCTCTCCTGGAGCTGCACAGAGGCATCAACACTGCTCTGTGTGGGGCTGGGTCACAGCCCCCCAAGTCCCAGGAGCTCTGCACTGCTGTGGGGGCTGTGGCTGCTGTCCCCTCCCTCCTTGGGTAAGGCTTTTTCTGGTGGTGACAGAGGGATGGGCGGTGCAGACCACGGGCCACGCTGCAGCCTCCCAGCCCACAATCTCTTAATCCAATTGGTGCCTCTCCAATGCAGCTGATTTCGGTATTTTTAAAATGCACTTGGTTTTACATTGCAGGCTGTCCGGAGTTGGGCAGAGCCAGAAGTGGAGGAAAAAGAAAAACCAAAACAAAACAAGAAAAGAGAAAAATAAAAAAAAAGAGAAATATGTATATTCAGCACTTGGAGGAGAAATAACTACAAGTGGCCCCAAGCAGGGAGGTGGGTGCAAGGCAGGGGCACCACGGCCGTGGCCCCTGGGCACAGGGGTGTGCACACACACACACACACAGAGGCACACGCTGCCTCTCCCCACGCTGTGCCCTCAGTGACCCCATCTCTGCAGCTGGAGGAGCCCGGGGGACCACCCGGACCCTTCCCAGCAGCGAAGGGCCTCAGCAGCTCCCCCAGAGCAGGAGGGCGGCCAGGGAGGGCCCCCCAGCCAGCCCAGCCCGGGTGACCGCAGGGAGCAGCCTCCCTCCCTCCTCCTTCCTGCCCGGGGAAGCACGTGCAGACCCGCCGGCTGATGCAACCGCGCCGCAATCGGGGCTGGCGGGGCGAGCTGGAGCCCGGGCAGGGCGGGCAGCACTGGCAGCCCCACAGCCAGCACCTCCATCCGGCACCACACCTCCAGCCAGCGCTTCCATACGGCCACGCTTCCCCCCAGCCCTCCCTATCCACGCGAGCAGCACCCCCTGGCTGCTCTCCCCTTCTCAGGGCCCCACAAGCCCTTGGCACGGTGGGGTCTCAGCTGACATTCCCGGGGCGGTGGGCACCGGCGAGGACCCCCCAGTGCCAGTGGGATGTCCCCACGCACCCCGGGGGCCACCGGCAGCCTCTGGCCCCACATCTGCTTCGTAAGCGTCCCCGGGGGCGAGGGGATGCTTAGGAGACAGATGCGCCTCCGAGAGGGGCCCCCGCGGGCATCAGCGCGGGCGCTCTTCCGGCAGGACTCTGGATAGCAGGCACGCTGCGTCCCCCGGCCCCCCGTCCTCACTCACTCGAGGCCCCCGGCTTCTCCTCCGCCCTGGGGGGCTCCGCGGGGTGCAGTTTGCACTTGGAGGGGGAGTGGCGGACGGCGGAGCGGGACGGCCGGGCGAAGCAGGAGGTGAGGGACTGGGAACTGCAGTCGCACGCCGTGTCCTGCAAAGATAGACAGGGCACAGCGGGGTTAGGGGGGTCAGGCAGCGCCAGCCCCGCCACGGCGGGACACCCCGGGGGGCACCGTGCCTCGTTACCTCGCTGGCTAAGGCCGAGATGAGGTCGGGGTCCCGCAGGGCTGTGTCCTTACTGCCCTGCCCTGGGGACGAGGGCTTGGGGTCCTCGCAGCTGCTCTGCTTGAGGACTTTCTTGTTCAAGACACGGGAGATGTTTTCGGCTGGGTGGTGGGTGGTGGGGCCGGGGTGCTCGGCTCTCTTGCTGCCCTCCTCCCCGGTGGCATCCTTCTTCTCCTGGAGAGCAGTGGGACTCTGTGCCCGCCCGCAGACGTTCCTGAAGAACTCCTGCACAAGGCCATACTTGGGTGCTTCGGGCTTGGCACGGCTGCTCTCGGGGCAGCCTGGCTTCCAGATGGACTCGGTGCTACCTGCGTGCTCCACCACGCTGAACAAGCTGGACAAGCCGTCATTGATGTTGCTGAGAACGGGGCTGTCGCGGGTGGTGGTGGAGCGGGCCCAGGCAGAGCCGTTCTGCTTGCTCTGGTGCAAGTTCCAAAGGCTTCTGTCCTTGGAGGCATCCAGCTTGGAGGAAGACCTCCTCTGGAGCTTTGGAGAGCCATATTTTGGGGAGCAGCACGGCCGCTCGATCCTGGAGTGGACCTTGTCCAGAGAGGAGGAGATCTGCTTGCTGCGCACGGACATGAGCGAGGAGCTGCGGGGGGACCAGCTCTTGCCATGCACGCCGGTGCCGCGCGGGAGGTCGGTCTGGAGGCCGACGCTCACCGTCTGGATGGTCTGTGTGCCCACGTGGGCCAGCCCCACAGTCTGGCTGGAGGTGCTTTTCACCTTCCTCTCGAGCGAGCTGGAGCGGATGGCCTGCCGCACGCAGTTGGTGATCTCCTTCATGTCATCGCTCATGTTGCCCGAGATCTCCAGGTCGTGCAGCGATGGGGGAAAATGTGGCACCGGTGGCACCGCGCCCTCCACTGTGCCACCATCCAGCAGCTCCCGCTGCTGCTTGGAGAAGTTGCACAGCCACTGGCTGTAGGTGCCCTCAGCGCTGGCCGACTCCTCTGGCTCTTTTGGCTTGGCCATGGTGAACAAGAACCCAGGTTCGATCATGATCTTCCCCTCCTTGTTGTGCACCAGAGGCGCCTCCAGCCGCCGCACCACCGGTGGGCTGTAGTAGATGCGGATCCCCGTCTTGTCTGGCGCTGTGTAGCTCCTCTGTATCTGTTTGTGGGCTGGGTCGTGCCCAGAGAGGCTGCTTGCCTGTGAGTAGTCCCAGGAGGAGATGCCCAGCTTCTCCTTGGCCAGGCTGTCAGGGGCGGGTTGTTCAATATTCACATATGTACAGTTGGAGGGAGGAACGCTGGCACTGTCCCGGATCCCGTTGGGCAGCAGCTGGGTGGCTGAGGATGACTTTTTGCCCCGGGCATGGTCACCCAGCCCTGGCACAGTCTTTCCAGGGAGGTAGGGAGAACAGTCAAGCAAGCTTTCAAACTCTGACATAGAGGAAACAGACTTGGTCCTGTAGGGAGAGGATGGGGATCAAAAGGCGACAGGGCAGTGGGTTGGGGGACAGCTAGAGACGCTGCTTCTAACCCAGTGGGACCTTTCTGGACACCCAGTCCTACTTCCCACGGGGAGCCCTTGGTCTCCAGGACTACCCTGGACCATGGCTGCATCTCCCCCTGCTTGTTAGGAATGTCAAGCCCAGGGGCCTCCTCTGTGTCTTGAGCACCATGCAAGCTCACCTTTTGAGGTTGGTTCCCTTGGCTTCTGCTTCAGAGATTGTCTCCTTGTCTGTGATCTTCTCATTGAGAGCCTAGAGGAAACAGGAGAAAGCTCCAGAGTCAGCCAGGACAAGACCAAAGCACAGAGATGGGCTGGAGTAGGGGCTGCACCCTGCTTCCTTCCAGCACCACCAGCTTTCCACACAATCCCAGGAGGTTCCCACACACTCCCAGGCCCAGCATCCCATTGCCAGGGTTGCATGGGGCTTATTGCATCCACACCTATTTTAAATCAGCTTTTTGTAATCCCACGGAAGCCCTTGGTGTTCAGCTATGCCCTCCACCCTCTCATTTTCCCAATTCCTGCTCCTCCCATCTGCAGCTTCATTTGCTGTTTAAGGGAGTATTAATTGGGGTTAACACAATCTCCCATCTAACTCTTAGCATAGACCTGACCCAATGAGCACCCTGAGAGCCCTCCATGTTCTCTTACCCACCTCTTTCCAGTTGCTGCCGTGCTTCTCCATTTCAGAGTGCTTCAATGCCCATGGGTTGGATCCTTTCTGCAACTGAAGAATATGTCAGTCACTCAACAGCTGCAATATGTGCTCCTCTGGCCAAGTGGCAGAGGCGGGAGGACACGTCCAGGATGGGGGACACCATACCTGGTTGAGTTTGTTCTGCAGGTCCTTTGCTTGCTGCTCTGCCTGCTGCTGCTCCTCCTTGAAGCGAGCCAGCAGCTCCACCTTCTCCTGGTTCCAGTTCTTCTCACTGATCTGCAGTTGCTTGGTGAGGTCCATGACAGCGCTGTAGGACTCAGCCAGGAGATGTTGGTGCTCCTCACGCTCCCTCTTCAGTGCCACCTTCCAGTCCGGCAGCGCACGCTCCGCGATCCCTTTGCCTGCCTTTGACTCCAGCTGCAGGGACACATTGGTGGCTGTGGGGGATCCATGGCTCCAGCCTGGTGCTGGACATCTCCAGGAGAGGGGCAAGGCTGTGTGCCTCCTGCTTCCCAGTGCCGGTGCCATGCTGGGCAATAAACCTGTCCCCAAGGCTGTGTGCTGTGGGTGCAGGCGAGCCATGGCCACATTGGGCCAGCTGGCCTGGCAGATGGTCACCCAGTGGGACACAGGCTGAATGTCCTGCCTGCCTGGCTGTGCTCTGCCCACTCTCCTCCATGTGGGACCTGGCTCCTGGAGAGGGGCAGCATCACCTGCAGGGCTGGCAGAGCAGACCCCAAGGATGCTGCTGCCACTGGGGTGCTGCCTCTGCTCTCTTTTGAGGGGGAGTGGGAAGTGGGCACCACTGCTAAGTTTTGCCTGGAGAAATCCTGCCTGGGAAGTGCTGGCACCTGCTCTAGGGAGCAGAGCTGATGTACAGCCATGGCTGCTGCCAACAGTGTGAGGGAGTGGAAACCCCTCATCCCTGGAAGGGCAGGGTTGGAGGATCAATGGGACTGATTCTGCAGGCAGGAGCCCAGGCTGCCCTTCTTCCACGTCCTGCCTCCACCACAGCCTTTTGCAGCATCCACAAAGATGCAGAGCCCCCACCTGTGCTGTAACTTGGAAGAAGAGAGGAGGGCTCTGAAGCTCAGGATGCCTGTCCTGGGGAGGGATGCTGAGCCCGTCCCATCCCATCCTCCCCAGACAAACCCAGCAGAGGAATAAAAAGCATCCTCTGCTGCTCCACAGTCAGATCTCCATGCCAGCTCCGTTGCTATAGAAACTCGCCTGCCTGAGCGGCTGCTAATTAAGATTCCCACAGTGCCACCCTGCTCCCACCCCTGCCCAACAGCCAGCGCTTGGCACAGGGCACAGGCAGCGCCCCAGCCCCCAACCAGGCCAGGGGGGGCTCTGCCAGCCCACAGGGCGCCCAGGGCTCCCACCTGAGCAATGTGGCACTTGAGCTCGGCACGCTCCATCTCCCAGGCAGCCTTGGCCTTGGTGAACTGCTGCTGCAGCTCGCTGGCCCCACGCCGCTCCTCCCGCAGCTCCATGCACAGCTCCTTCAGGGTCACCTTCATGTCCGCCAGCGTCTTGATGCACTCGTTGGGCTGCCGAGGGATCAGGGGTGAGCACAGGGAGCTGGGACCCCACCAGAGTGGACGCAACAGGGTGAGACTCTGTGGGAGCTGCCCTCTGCATCCCAGCCCTGCAGGCTGTTCCCAAGGTGAGGGACCACTCCTGGGGGTGATGTGCCTGCAGGGAGCATCCCCACCTAGACATGCACCCAGAGAGGAACCACCACCCCATGCCACACAGCCACAATGGGGGCTGATCCTGCCCTGATCCACCCCCTGGGCTTGTGGGGACCCCACTCACTGTGTTGGGGGTCCAGGTGTCCCCAGCACACATCTTGTTGTCTGCCTGTTGCTGCGGGGCGAGCTCCTCCTCCTCCAGCAGCAGGTAGAGCTCCTTCATGCTGTTCACCTGTAGGAGACATCACAGTTGGGGTGATGAGGGGACCCACAGCCCACAGCCAGGGATGGGGGACACCCAAACAGCCCTGGGTGGGACATGTAGGCAAAAGGGACAGCCCTGGGGTGCCCAACAGCCTGTTCCCCCCTCCATGGCACTGAGGTGGGAGACCCTCAGCCCACTGTACCTCCAAAAAGTCTTCACCCTCACTGTGCACCATCTTGCCCTGGCGCCAGCGTTTGAGGAACCACTTGAGCTTCATGAAGAGCAGGAGGAAGCTCTGCCTGAACTGCTGTGACTCCTGCACCAGGAGGTTCTTCTCCTGGCTCCAGAACTTCTGCTCCAGCCGCCTCTGCAGGTTCAGGCTCTGCAGCTCGAACTCCCGTCGCAGCAGTGCTTTCTGGTGGTCCTCCTTCAGCTGTGGAGAGATGTGTGGGCTCCAGGACAGGGACTGGTGGCAGTGATGTCATGCCTCTGCCCCAGGGTCTGGGCTGAGCCTGGTGTTAGCCCCGTATTTAACACTCCTGGGGAGCTGCAAAGCCCTGGCAGTGTGCTGTGGATATCAAGGCTATCAAGGCTGCAGTATGCAGGAAGCTCTGCGTGGCTGCACACCCATGTACAAGGAGAAGTGAGCTCAGCCTGTGTTTCCCTTGAAGATGGGACAGACTGTGTGTGGTCCCAGGTGACACCCAGGTCCCAAAGTGGGTCACTGGGCTGGGGCTGGAGATGACACATCCATGAGTGTGGGGACACCTCTCTCCCAGGGGTAGGGGCTGCTGCCTACTCACCTGGCAGATCTTCTGTGAGAAGTTGTCCACCTCGTCCTTCCTCAGCTGCCTCTCCTGTGAGAGCTGCTCCTGCAGCCCCCGCAGGCTCTCGTTGGCCTCTGACAGCACCAGCTGCAGCTCCTTCATCTGCAACAGCCCAGAGAGGACATGGGCATGGTGGGCTGTGTCTGGCTGCAGCTCCCCGTGACCCTCCCCAGAGGGGCTCTGCAGCTTCTCTTGTCCCTTGTCCCCAGCTCTCAAGAGGGACCTCCCTGTCCCCCAGCCCTGTCCCCAGCCCCGCTGGCAGAGGGGACATGGCTCCCTGCCCGTGCCATACCTCGGTGGCGTAGGAGTCGTTCTCCTCAGGCCGGCAGGTTTTGTAGCTCCGGGGGTGTGCGGGGTCCGTGTCCTTGGCGTGGGGCACGCGGTAGGGGTCGGCGTCCCTAAAATCAGGCTGCTGCATGCGTGGGCAAGTTAATGAGAACAAACCAAAAGAGCGGGAAGAAAAAAAAGCCAGAAAACAAAACAATGGGTCTCCGAAACAGTAAAGAACTACAAGACAACAAAAAGGATGAGGAGGAGAAGGAGCTTCATCACCATGGCGGGAGACAATGCGGAAACCAAAAGGAAACACAGGATGAGGAGACACATGGTCTGGATTGTTTGGGGAAAGGGGAAAAAAGAGAGAAAGAGGGAAAAAATGTGCAAACACCAGTTACGGTGCCATGCAGTGACTGGAGGAGACTGGGACCTGGGACTGGTGGGACAACATGCAGAGAAATAGGACTCTGAACAAGAGAGTGTGCTCCACAAAAGGGGTTGTGCCCCAGCCCCAACCACCACTGACATCCCTGATCCCCCAGCATGAGCTGGGACCCTCAAGAGGAGTGCGACAGCACAACATGAGCTGCTCTCCACTGGACACAGATTTGTCCTGGAGCCTTTGCTTTCCAAATTATCCTGCCTGGACACCCCTGGGGGTGAGGCTTCCTGCAAGTGGGGTCCCCACAATTTGGGCTGATTTCAGGGACTGCAGGTTGGTCTCCTCCCACCCAACTCACCCCCAACAAGAGTGAAGTTCCAAGTCGGGGATGTTGGGTTGAACAGCTAAAACATCAGCCCCTGCTAAGGTGGGATTGCACCTGAGAACCCCTGGCCATGGGCAGGGCAGCCTCAGCACAAGCAGCCTGTGCTGGGATGTGCCAGGATGCCCACTGCCTCCTGCCCTGGGCACACTCCGTTGGAACAGAGTCCTACCTTGTCCCTGGTGCCACTGACATGCAGTGAGGTGTTAGTCTGGATTTTGCTCTGGAGAGGCAGGAGGGAGGTTACACTGGGGATCAGGGTTTGCTCCATTAAAGCAGGAGGAAATGGGGCAGCAAATAAAGCAGCAGCTGCTGTGAGGGATGTGGGAAGAAGCCATACCTGGAAGTCGGAGGCATGCTCCTTCTGCAGCCCCTCTTTGGTGACATCATGGCTGCTGGGGCTGGAGAAGGGGAAAGAGTCTGTGTGCTCCTTGAGGCCGCCGGTGAGGTGGTCCACCTTCCTCACGAGGCAGCCCAGGTCCTGCTGGAGCACTCCCAGCCGCATGAGGAGCACGTTCATCAGCTTGGCATCGCTGGGGCTCTCACCACCACTGCCCACCGCCTCGCCCAGCAGCACCCCCGCGCACTCGTTGTCCAAGCAGGCCTTCAGCCCGGAGGTGAAGCCGTTGGCATCCGAAATCAAGACATCGATCGCTTTGCTGACGAGCGTTGCCTGGTCCCGGATGCCCAGCAAGGTTTCCAGGTCCTTGGGCTTTAGCAGCTTGGCAGGGCCATCGAGCACCTTCCCACCACCGGGCACCCTGTCCTGCCCATCGGCTTCACCGCCCACGCCATCCCTCCAGCCGGTGGTGGGGACACACTGTGCCGAGTCGCCAGCCTCGGCGTCGGTCTCCAGCATGGGCCGGGTGGTCTGGCAGGAGGCCAGGTCGCAGCGCTGCAGGTTGGAGAGCAGCACGCGGTTCTCGTACTGCAGCTTCTTCACCTTGCCGCTGAGCTCGCTGATCTGCACCTTGGCCGTGGCCAGCTCCTCCTGCGAGGGCTCGCTGACCACCGAGCAGCTGTCCTCTGACAGCGTCACGTCCAGCTCATGGTCCGACTTGTACTTGCTCAGCTCGTTCAGGAGAAGCTTGTTCTGGTCCTCCAGCTCCAGCAGCGAGCGCCTCAGCAGCTCGGCCTCCTCCTCCACGAACTGCAGGTGCCGGCGCAGCTCTGCCACCGTGTCCCCCATGTCCCCGCAGCTGGAGACGCCCACCAGGAACCGCGCGTCCTGCCCCGGCAGCTCCCTGTCCCCCTGGCCCTTCATGTCATCCATCTCCGCCCGCAGCCCGCGGTTCTCCACCTCCAGCTCCACGATCCTCCTGCTCAGGATGTTGGCTTCCTCCTCCACCAGCTTGAGGTGGACCTTCAGCTCGGCCTCGCGGGAATGGGGAGAGTCGGCCAACTCCTCCACGGACAGGGAGCTGTCGAGATCCCCGTACAGGGACCGGTACTTCAGCAGCTCCTCCTTCATGCCGTCGTTCTCCTTGGCCAGCTTGGTCAGCTTCTTGCACATCAGGGCCGACTCCTCCTTGGCAAAATGCAGCTGGCACTTCAGGTCTGCGCTGTCCTCCTGGGGACAGAGAGGGTGTGGATGTTAGAAAGGTGCTCCCAGGGGCCCCTGTGGACCTGGAAGAGCCCTGGGGATATGGTCCCCTCCCACCCCAGTCATTCCAGGGAAGCTGCAGAGGGGGAAAAGCTTTGAGATCTATCCTGGAGGCTTTCAGGGACAGCCAGGAGATGGGGCAGGATGCCTGGACAAGGAGACCTGTGGCTCTGGCCCCAGGAAAGACATCAAGCCACCACTAGGGATGCGTTGACCAACCCAGCCTGATCCACTACAGGGCAGAGGGGGAGGGAAAGCTGTCAAGACTCCACAGGGCAAAATAAAAGTCACCAAGGTTTCCTCCCAAAAACTGGCAAGTGCTGATAAAACTGCCACTGCTGCCACTGCACTGCATCCTCACTGGGACTCTGCTCCTCCCACTCAGCCCCAAACACTCCATCACAGAGCAGAGAAGCAGCAGTTTCAGCTGGAAACCTCCCCAAGCCCAGCCCCTGGCCTCACTGCCACCACCTTGCCAGGGGACACAAAAACCAGGCAAAGCCTTGGCATCACCTCTCTAGTCCCTTCCCCTCCATGTGTTTTGCTTTTTTTTTTTTAATTTAGCAGTTAGGATCTTGGCTATTTGCCCAGACAGACCGTTTCTAAGCTCTGGGAAGCTTTTTGGATGGAGGACCAGGATTTCCTGACGTCCAGCTCGCAGCTTCCCGTGCCGTGGGGTCACTTGAGTGCTCCAAGCTCTGGCGTGGTGACTGCCAGGAGGGGGACCTGCCTGGCTGTGACCCTCACCCTACTGCACCCACTGCAGCTGGGTGGGTGCTGGAGGTGGCCAAGCCCTTTGGCTGGGTGGCTGGTGGCCCTGGCAGCTCTTTGCCTGGCTGAACTCATTCCCTTTCCTCTTCCCTTGACTGGCAGAAACATGCTGTCCCCTTCTTTGGATGCTCCAGACCCCCAGCCCCTTCAGCCCACCCTCACACCCCCAAACCCCACAGCAGGTATTTATTCTGCAGACTTCCTGGATTGCTCATAACAAGGTCAGGGATGATGGGAAGCAGGGGATGCCATGAGTTTGGGGTGCCATTTTATTCCCCAAATATCCTGTTGTGACCACAGGAACCACCCTGCTGTAATTCCGTGCTCATGCACAGAGACACGGCCTTGTTAAGGCGCATTAAACTGCACCCCCCTAATTAGCTGAGGAGATTAGGGGAGGGCTGGCCCGGGCAGCTTTCCCCGCCGGGGCAGACATGACCTCAGTTCCTGTTTTTCCAGGGGAAAAAAAAAGCCGCAGCCTGGCATGTCCCTCTACCCCTTGGCATCACCAGAGGGACACGCAGGTCCCCAAGACCACCTCGAGTGCCCCTGGGCTCTGGGCAGACCTTGGTGTTGAGTCTGTCCCCCCCAGCTCCAATTTTGGTGAGCACCAATGCACACCCAGCTCAGCCAGGCAGGAAAGGGGCCCAGGAAGGCACTGATGAGTCACAAACATCTGTGCCCGCAGGGCCACCAGCCACGGCAGAGGGAGCGGATGCAGGGACCACATCCAAGGGCATTTGCACCCGGGGAAACCCAGGGTTGGCTCCTTCCTGGAGCATCAGTCCCACCCCAGAGCTGGGGCTGCATCCAGCCCTTTATCCCCAGGCTGAGGGGTCTGGGCTCTGCAGGGGCGTGGGAAGCAGAAGGGGGAATTTACTGCAGCCGAGGGCTCGTGGTTGTTTCCTGTCCCAGGAGGAGACAGAGGAGGGGCTTCAGCCTCGAGAAAAAGGTGATGGAGGGGCCCCTCAGCTCAGGGCAGAACAGACTGTAGTGTAAAGCCACAGTCTGCTGTCTGGGGAAATGGGGGGAAGGACGCTTGGACCATCAGCTGGCAGGAAAGGGCTCTCAAGGAGGGAGTTAAAGGGAAATAATAAATAAAAGACTGAAAGTCTTTGAGGGACTGGGGATCCCGGTCCTGTGGCTGCTCAGAGTGGGCTGTGCCAGCAAGGACATAGGTCACCCAGAACCCTTGGGGTGCTCAGGGTCCCCACCACGAGATGCTCTCAGCAGCATGTCAGGAGTAGCTTTACAAGGTCTCCCTCCCTGCTCCAGCTTTTGGGGAGTAGATCTGCTCCCCAAAATAAACCTTTCAAGTCTTTCTGTCTTTGAAAGAGGATTTTTCCTCTTGCTTTTCTATCCCAGCAACAGCAGCTCTGCCTTTCCGAGCCCTGGTAACAGCATTAGCGAGTCACAGCAGCTCAGCCCAACAGCAAGTGACAGCTGAAATCCTGCTGCCACCAGCAAATCCCCCATCCCCTTCTCTGCCTCAGCAGCCTGCGAGGGGCAGGGACAGCGTGTGGCTTCCACTCATCCCCCAAGGGGACCCTCTGCTCTCTCAGACCCCATGAGGTTCCCGGGCCACCCTCAAGCACAGCTGTTGACAGGCAGGAAGGAACAGCCACAATCCAAGGGCAGAAGCAGCTTTGCAACATAAAAGCCTAAGTCCTTCAGCTCCTTATACAGGGAAAGGGTTAAAGCCACCGCCTGGCCACTGCTGCTCCATTGATAAATGAGACAAGGGAGCGGCTGAGGACAAAGAGGATGGCCCAGCACATCAATCCCTCCCTTATGCAGGGGCTTTGAGAGGCAGGAAAGCTCTGCAAAGCCCTGCAAGGAGGGGTTGGCACTGCCATGCCCAGATTTACTCCTGGGCTGGGCGTAGTGTCCAGCTGGCACCATGACCTGGGTGTTGGTGGGTCACTGTGGCATGTCCTGGAGGCAGCGGTGCCAATACCTGCACTGACGGCTTCTTCTCGGTCTTCCCGAGGGAGCGAGAGCCTCGTTTCTTCAGGGAATTCTGCAGGCAGAAGAGAGAGCTGTTACCCACAGCAATGGCACAGCATCCCAGTGCAGACAGACAGACAGACCCAGCATGGATGGGCTGCTTTTCCAGCTGCCTGTGAACCCCAGGAAAACACCCGAGCCCCAGTGGGCTGAGGGACGCCCTTTGCTTTGAGGGAGCTGGGCTGGCAAGCATCACATCATGAGGTTTGGCCAGAAATTCCCCCTGCAGGCAAGTGAGCAATGAAAGAGCAGGAGTGAGCAGGAAATGAGCCATGGAGAGTGGAGAGGCTGAGTCAGTCCCTGTCAGAGCTGGATGGAGCAGGGAATCCAACCCTCAGGCCAAGGGGCAGTTCTCAGGGCATTCCAGTGTGGGAGCAGCAGATGATGACATTCCCCATCGCCTTTTCCCCAAGCAAGTGACATGTCCTGGTCACTCAGCTATGGGGAGGTCTCTTCAGCAGGACAATGCTGACTCTGCTCTCAGGGTCTCTGGGGACACAAGGGACAACGTCCAGGCTAGTGAGGACAGCTGGGAGATGGGGAAGGCAGACAGAGCAATAAGAGACCAAAACTGGGTGAAAAAAGCAGGTTCCTAGAGCACCCTGGGGAGGAGAAGTGGGGGAAAACCTTCAAGAACATCCACACAGCCCCTCATGAGCACTGGCCAATCTATGCAGCTGCCCTGGACCTATTTCCAAGCTGGTGCTGAGGCCCAACAGCCAAAGAAAGCAGCTGTGAAATGTAAGCTGCTGCCTGTGCCAAGGTGCCGGGCTCCAGGCTTTCCTATTAAGGCCACGACCATCACTGGAGCTGCTGGAGCTGCAGAGCCTCTCCCAGGGGCTGGCTGTGCCACGTCAACATCTCTCACCCCCACTGCGCTGGGGACTGAGCCTGGCAAAGGGCATCACCCGCCTCAAACAGCCCTGAGCAGCGCCAGGCACAGCACCCTGGGTCAGATGTTATGGCTCCACCTTGGAAGTGGCCATGCCCATGAGGGTCTCATTGCAGCATGCCAAACCTCATGGCAGGTTTGGCATGGGGTGCCCAGATTGGTCCTACTTTTTTCCTGCTCCCCAGGAGATGCCATGGAGAGATAGAGCAGAGGGGAAAATAAAACGCCTGTGCCTTTGGGGATGATCCCCAGACAATTACCCAATTATGGGAGAAACCTCTTGAAAGGGAGAAATAATCAGCCCTGAGGGGTAAGCCCAGCCCTGCGCAGCCTCTTGGCTTGGCTGCTAACAAGCTCTGCCAGGCTCTGCGCCCTCCAGCAGCAGGGAGGAGGCGCAGGAGGGCTGTTAGCTCACTTTGTCTAATGTTTGCCTAATTAGCGCTCTGCAATCAGTGAGTAACCCCAACGCCCTTGCTAGCCTGGGGACACACCATCCCGAGCTTGGGGACCATCTCTGAGTGCTTGTGCCAGGCGGCAGGGTCCCCTCTGGGCTCAGGCAGCTGCAGAGAGGGGCCGCATCCTGTCCCACGCTCTTTAGCCAGGGCAAGGCAGCAGCTGCTTCTCGGAGCTCCCCACACACTGACCACGCAACCATTTTCTCTGCCTGTTTCCCGAGCGCGGGAGCGCTCCAGCCCAGCTCCCACTGCTGCCATTTGTTATGCAGCCCGCGCTCCCTCCCGGCTGCAGGGAATCCCGTTCCATGGCTGGGAGCGGAGCCTGCGCAGCCCAGGGACAGCACACCCCGCGCGGGGGACACTGCCCCGTGTCACCGGCGGGAGGATGCTGAGCGGGGATGGCTGTGATCGCGGCCGGGCTCTGCGGCTTCCCAGGAGCTGGTTCCGGCATGAAACAGGGCTATCCCAAGCCGTGTGCAGGAGGAACGGTGGGAGAAGTGAGAGCCTTCGCCTCCTCCCCCACACTGCCCTGATGGCTCAGCCAGCGATGCTTCCCGAGGCTCCCCGGGGACCAAAGGCATCCCGGGCAGTAGGGAAGTGGGTTACAAGTGCTGCAATGGATCACAAGTCCATGCTGTCATCAGGATGCCTTTCGTATCACCAAGGATAACATCCTGGCCAGGAGCAGGTCCCAAACACGGCATGGAGTGCCCTGGACCTGTGCATATGGGTATATGTGTGGCTGCCCAGGAGACAGAGGGGACTGTGCACCCACTCAGCTCTGCAGCACCACCAGGACACCACTGGGGCATCACTGCCACGAAGTCCCACGGCTGAGCCCAGTTGGAACCAGCAGCATGTGGTCAGGGTACAGCCAGCACCAGGCACTGTGCCAGGGACACACAGATCCCACACATATCACACAGGGTTTTGCCCAGGGGGAGTTGGGCATGTCCCAGGTGGCTGGGCTGAGCAAGTGGCTGAGAACATATAGAGTGTCTCTAGCAGAGGGGGGAAGTCCTGTACCCCCCAGATGGGGTAGCGCCAGCCCGTGCCCGCAGGGTGGGATGAAGCGTGCTGTGCCGAGGGCAGGCACTGCTCGGGTTTCACAAGCATCTGCAGCACGGTTTGGGTTTCAGTGATTCAAGCAGGGTTGGGGGATCCCATGATTCAGGGCCAGGACACCTGCTATGAGCAGAGCCTTGGGGATGCTTCTCAGTGCCCCCTGCCATGTCCCCCTCACCTCTCGGAGCTTGTCCATCTCGTTCTGCACCACCTGCTTGGCCAGCTCAGTCTCGATGAGCCGCTGGCGCAGGTCCTCATTCTCCTCCTCCAGCCTGATCCTCTTCTTCTCCACCACCTCCAGCTCATTGTGGAGTCGCACAGAGACGTCCTTGGCCACCTGGGGACACAACAGGGCTCTCATCAGACTGGGCACAATATGCAGAGGATTGACTCTGCAGCTCCTGGGCACCCACAATCCTCATGCAAAGATGCTTGGGCTGTTACTGAGACCCTTTAGAGCAGACACTGTGGTGGGTGACACCCTGACCCCTCTGTGCTGTGACGGCTGTTCCCCCTTCATCAGCTACAAGGCTGCCCTGTGCGCCACCATCCCTTGGCCAACTTGCCTTCTCCAACTCTAATCCAATGCTGTGGGATGCTTGTTGCCTTTTACTGACTTTTTCCCACACTGTGAGGCTGGAAAAGCCCCCAGAAGGATGGAAAATCCATTGGGCAGCACCAGAGCAGGCATTCTCTCACTGTGGGCAGCAGCTGTGCCGCTCAGGAGAAAGACGAGCTGCTGCATCACATTACAGAAAAACCAGCAGCTGCCCTGAAGCAAAGGGTGCCTACACCCACCCCAGAGCCTCCCCTCTCCCCACATCCCTGCAAGGGAGCAGCCCCTGGCATAAAGGGAGCTTAATAGCACAAAACATTTGCTCCTGCATCTCTAGGAAGGAAAGAGATGCCCCAGTGCCCCTGATCCCCTGCACAGCCCAAGGATACCAGTGCTGTGAAGGCAGTAGCAAGACCCTCTGTAAGGCTGGTGGTGCTCAGGCCAGGGGGTCAGGCTCCTGCTCCCCCAAGGATGGGCTGTGCTTTCTTTCCCAGAAAGGGAGAAGCCAGAGGAGGCGTTTCTGGCATCAGCAGCCCAAATTCAGGGCTGATGGGTGGTTTGGGAAGAAGATCAGCCCCAGCAGGGACGGGCAGTGCAAGGCAGGTTCACAGCCCCACACTTGAGGCATGTCTTGGCTCCAGGACCAGCTATTTTCTGCTCAAAAAACAAAGTTAATCCTTGAGCTGCTGCCCATCCATCCAGAGCTGTCTCTGATTGCCACGGCACCCCCATCTTGGCAGCAGCTGTGCCAGCAAGAGCCCTCAGCAAACACTCACGGGCACCAGCGGCTCCTCAAGGGCATAGCCACGTCACCCTGCAGAAATCCCCTTGTCCCTGCCCCAGCCTGGCATGCTGTGATTTCTGGGACTCTGCAAGGTTTTCCTGATGGCCAAGAGGAGCAGCTCCCATGTCTCCAGGGTCCTGGTCCCCACATTCCCTCCCTGCACAGTGATGGCCTCAGTGGTGTCCCCATCATATCCCCACTGATGCACATGGCATAGCTGGGCTGGCCTCCAGCCTGCACAGGATGAACCTCACATATGGCACTGCAAGACATCCATCCTTGGGCAAATGCTGGCCCTCTCCACCCCTGGGATCTCCTCAGACCACTCCTGAGCTCAAAGCACTGCTCCCCACTTCTCACATCACCACTGCCAGAGGGGAATCGTGACATCCCCATTCACAGCCCCACAAACAGCACAACCCTACGGAGCTCCCTGCACCCCAACATCCCCAACTCATCAAAACACACTTTGGGGAGCCTGGGGACTGCCTGGACAGGAATTTCCCCTCCCAGGCTCACCTTGACGTCCTGCTCGAGGCTGTGGATGAGCTCCCCGTCCACCTGGCCGGTCTGTGCCACGCGCAGGCTGCGGCGCTCGGCCTTGCGCAGCCGGTACTGCAGGATGCGGCATGTCTTGCTGGCCTGGTCCAGCTGCTGCCGGAGCTCCTGCAGCTGGTACACATCCTCCTCCATGTAGACATCCCTCATCTCCAGCATCTCGGCACGCAGCTCCTCGATCTCATCCTGGGGGGAAAGGAGTGTTAGAGGGGGCAGACCTGGGGAACATCTCCCCACCATGGCTGCCTTGCCCTCCTCCATCCCATGAGCCCTTTTCACAGACCTTCAACCCTCTGGGTAAAGCCCAATCCTTGCAGGAAAGGGCTCAGAGCCAGCTGGGCACCATCACCCACAGGCAAGCCAGACACCCGTGGAAGGGAACAGTCAACACAGGAGCCTGAGAGTATTTGTGTAAAAGAAAGAGGAAGGTGGGGGAGGGAGAGGAGCTGCAGGAGCAGTACAGGCAGCAGCCACGGGGAGAAAAATTAGGTTATCTTTGGAAAAGATGTGTCAGGGAGGCAAGGGAGGGAAGGAGGAGATGGCAGGCGAGGACAGGGGAGGCAACGCAGGGACATGAATGAGATGCCACCAGCGCAGGGAACCAAAGGTTGCCCCTTGTTTTGTCACCAAGCAGCAGTCACTGGGCTGGGTACCCCCTTCCACCCCTTCCCAGTCCCATCAGCTCTCCCAGGGACAAACTTCCTCCAGCACAGCCTGTGGCATGAAGTGTTTGCATCTCTGTCACAGCAGGGCCAGGGGTGACATCCTGCTGGCACCAGTGCCAACCCAAAGCCTCCTCCAGGGTTACAGAGGAGTCTCCAGGGCTGTGTCCACTTGAAAAACGCAAAGACTGTCCCCTCTGGTCCCCACAGATCCACACAGGCTGCACTGCCCAAAGCTCTTTCCCATCACCATGAACATGGTGCATTTCAACCCAAATCCTCCAAGCAAACGCTCCAGCCATCACACTGGCTGTTCCCCTCCTCCACAAGACCTGGGGACCTGGCACGCTCCTAGGAAGGGATCAAGCATCTGCTTTCCTGCCAAAAATCCCACCACCAAACCCCACTCACGACTGCCAAATGCAACTGCCACTTGACAGGTGAGGGGCTCACGCTGCTGCCTTCACCATGGCATGGCCAGGGAAGGGACAAGAGGATCCAGCACAGGCAGTGGGGATGCTCAGACCTGAATAACCCTGGGCAGAGGGGGACAGCACCTTTCTGCTCCCCACACTGCCTGTGACAGTGTCCCAGAGCCTGAGACCACAGCTCTGTGATGGCTCTGCCAGGCGCTGGCACAGCGGCTGCCGCGTTCGCCCAGCCCAGACAAAGCCCCAGCTGCAAGAACTCCCCAAAAGGCAAAGCTGAGCCCGGGGAGGGGGCTGGCAGCTGCAGGGACAAGTCACAGTCACTCACTGTTGGCTTTAAACACTTCATGACAAAGAAGGAACGTCAACTAGACAATCCCGGATTATCTCCTGGCCTGGGCTGGTGGAGCCCAGTGGCACCACGGCCACCAGTGTCCGGCCACCCTCTGCTGCTCTGCTTCTTGCTAGGGGGTAATGAGAACAACAGCAAAGCAGAAACAGCCCTGAGGCTCCCAGATGGGCTGTGGGAGGTCCCAGGGACACCTGGCCAGGCTGTTCCAGGAACAGCCACAGACTGTCCTGTGAAGGGGCATCACTGCAGACACGTTTTGGAAACCCCCTTGAGACACCTCAGGTGTGAAACCCCCCCAGAGACAAACTGCATGTGCTGGCAGACAGCCCTGCAATGGCTGTGATGCACCCTGGGGTGACAAACACGATGGGAACACACCACCAACACCATCATCCCTCACAGCAGTGCCACAGCCCTGGGGACACCAGTAAAACCCCTGTAAGCCAAACCAGCCCAGGGAGCTGGTTTATGGCATCTATTCCTTGGGAGCTTTCATAGGAAAAACAGCCTCATGGATTGCAGGTGAGCAGGCGCATTACAACGAGTGGTGGAAAACAGCCTTTCACCACCAAAGTCGGGTGAATCGTGGCTTGAATACAATTACCAGCACTGACCGTTCCGGCTCCCGTTTGCTGTGCGGCTTCCCCAGGCAGCAGCTGAGCAGGGCAGGGAGCAGGGACCTTGGAAAAAACCCAACCAAACCTTGGAAGGAAGCCTGGGCTTGCCCTGCTAAGAGCTCCAGCTTGTTTATGCCTCGGGTTGTAGCAACCGTTATTTTAGGGGTGACCATGTGCAGTGTGACCCACGGCCTGGGCAAAGCCTGGATGGAGGCACAGCCCTGAGCTGCTCCTTCTCAGGGTGCTCCCCTGTGGAATGGGGCTGGGCGTTTGCAGCAGGGCTGGCACTGGGAGGGCTGGGAAAGCACTGCCTCCCTTTGCTCCAGCTGCAGGAACTCACCCACATCCTATATCACCAATAATCCTTGGAGCAGCTGAAGCCTCAGCTTGCCCCACGGAGGCAAGTCGTGCCACTAAGCCACAGTAAAGGGATTAGGACTGGAGACTGGAAAAATGCCAGCTAACTGGAAGAGAGCTTAGGAGAGCAGAGCTCACCCCCTTCATGGCCAGGCCATGGCAGAAGAGGAGTTCTGTGTGGTCTGGAGGCAGCATGTGGGGTGCACAGGGGGCTCCTTATGGCTTCAGGGGTGTGTGACAGCCACTGAGCCTCACCCTTTGCATTGCACATCTTCTGGAGTTGATGCCCAACTCAGCTAAAATCCATTTGGATTAAGGTGAGAGCAGACCCAAGAGGAGGGAGGAACCCCACAGAAACACCTCAGATTCAGGAGGTGGCATTGCAAGCCTGGAGCACTGTAAGCAATGCTAAATGGAGTGTGAAATGGAGACGAGGTGGGCAACACTGCGGATGAGATAAATGACTTCTCTCCAACACAACTGCCCATGAGAGCTGCCTCCCTATGTGCAGTCACAGTCTCCAAACACTCATGGAGTGCTCACCCCCTTCATCCTCCAGGCTTGCCCACTGCTGCATCCTGCTCATCCTGTCTCCACAGCAGCAAAGATTTCGTGGTGTTTTTACACTAGAAATCACTTGTCTTGGAAAAGATGCTGGGAATCTGCAGTCCAGGGAGACTCATTTGAATGCCCAAGGGATGGTGTGCAGGAGCAAACAGCCCATTTTGTGTCTGCAGGAGCCAGGTTACCCTCGATGGAGGAGCCCAAGAGACAACCTACCTTCAGCCTCCTCCGCACAAACCTCGGAGACACTGTCTCTCCCTGGGGAGATGATAAAGGAAACTAAGAAGCGGAAAGGTAGGATGCAAACTGCCTGGTTCCAGTTCAGGAAAAAGGAACCATGCGTTTTCAGAGCAGGAGAAGGTAACAGCTGTGTCCACACACTCACACGCAGGGCATCAGCTCTCCAGCAAGGGCAAGACCTGGAAAGGGCTGAGTTTCAGAGTGATGGCCCTGAGACACGTCAGGGCAGGAGAGGGACCAGCAGAGAACACCTCAAAATGCAGACCAGGCTCATCAAAGGTTGAAGAAAAAGATTGGAAACCCTTGAACCTCCTGCCTAAAGGGAGTTACACGCTGGCTTAAGTGAGTGCAAGAATGTAGAGCAGGGGAGTCTGTGCCACACCAACAGCTCCTCAGCAGGACCCGCTATCTCTGGGAAGCAGAAAGCAGCAAGGGATACAAAACAGGCTGATGCAAATGCCGCCATGGCTGGCTGTGGAACCGCTGCCAGCACACACCCCCTCCCTCTGGCAGCCCCAGGCTCTGGGGCACAGCCAAGCAGCAGCTGCCTGCCCGTGGGGCACAGGCAGCCCTTTGGGGGGCAGAGCCCTTCAGGGGGCACAGCCCTTCGGGGGGGCACAGCCCTTCGGGGGGCACAGGCAGCCCTTTGGGGGGCACAGCCTTTTGGGGGGCACAGCCCTTCGGGGGAGCACAGCCCTTCGGGGGAGCACAGCCCTTCGAGGGGCACAGGCAGCCCTTTGGGGGGCACAGCCCTTCAGGGGGCACAGCCCTTCGGGGGAGCACAGGCAGCCCTTTGGGGGGCACAGCCTTTTGGAGGGGCACAGCCCTTCGGGGGGCACAGCCCTTTGGGGGGCACAGCCTTTTGGGGGGGCACAGCCCTGCCCGCACCCTCCTGCTGCACCCGCAAACCTCGACGCAGGGTGCAGAGGAGGAGAAAGGCTGGAAGAAGCTACCTGGATGTTTTGCAGTGATGCCTTTGTGCAAATCCCTGGGCCCTGCTGGCAGCAGGCTCACTCGTGCAAAGACAGGGATTACCGTGCAGGAGCAACAAGCACCGCTGCCTCCCGGATTACAGGACAAAAGCAGCAGCTTTCAATTAACTCGGAGCACCCGTCAGGCAGGAGAGGGAATTATGCTAGAATCTGCTCGAGAGAAAATAAAATCAGGGGGGATTTTTAAAGGAAACTGCCCGGGATGCTCAGGCATGTCCCTCGCCAGCCAGGGGACCCCAGCAAATGCAGCTCAGCCCTGCAGTGGGTGGAAGGATGGGCAAGGCACACCCATATCACACACAGGGATTTCTTTAGGTGCATTCACAGCAGCTCTAGCCCATCTCTGGCAGCAAACACTGGCCATCCTTCCCTCCATGTCATGCTGGATGGAGCTCAGTGCAGCAGCCTGTGCACCGATTCCTGCCCCTGGCCAGCACACCAGCTCCTGCTTGGCACTGGGAGCGAGGGAAAAATCAACATTTCTCAGCTTTACACCTGCCCCCATAAATTAACAAGCAAACAGCGGGGGGCTCTCTGCATGCAACCCGTGTCATGCACCATCTGAAAAGGCAAGAGGTTGCAAAGCCCCTTCCTGGGTGGCTGTTGGGGGGTAACACACAGCAGAGCCCCACACTCTGGCTCTGTTGGGGGGTAACACACAGCAGAGCCCCACACTCTGGCTCTGCAGGTGGTTACCAGGATCCCTGGGTATAGTCCCTGCCCCTGTGGCTGGGCAGAATCTGAGCAGTAGCAGAGCAGGGACCCAGAGCCAACCAGGCTGCCTGGGCACAGCCCCCAGTGCCCCTTCGGGATGCTCTGTGTGAGCCCTCACTGGTGGCGTGTGCCGGTCCCTGATTGCTATGGGGGAAACAAGGCACTCACGTGTTTCTCCACAGGGCTGGGAAATGCATGCAAACCCCAGGGGATGAGGGATGACTCAGGGCAGGGAGCAGGAGGGGGACAAGCAGCAGGAAGGCGCAGGCAGAACTGTGCTCCCAGTGTTAGATGGCTCTTGCCTAAACCCCCTCCCGCAGAGAGGGGAGGAAGGGGTTTGCAGGCATCCCCTCCCCTCGCTTCAAACCCTCTCCCGTGCCCACTCTTTGTCTGCCTGTCCCTCTGCAGCTGCTGCCATATCACATCTCACATTTTCCAGCCCGCTGAGCAGGGCTGGGAGCTGCTCTCCATCGCACGGCTCAGCGACAGTGAGACGGGGCAAGGACACCCAAGACACCTCCTCCCTCACCAGGCTGCCAACCTGCATGTGGGAAACAGCCCCTTTTTGGGGCAACACTTGGAATAACCCATTTAGGGAGGGTCACAGCAGGTGCAGCAGCCTGAGAGCAGGAGCAAGAGGAGACACCAGCCCGTCTGGTACTCCCAGAGGGGGAGGAGGAAGGCAGAGCCTTGCACAAATCTGGGTTGCAAAGGGAAATGGGTGAAGTGTGTTTAAACATGTATGTTTTATTATGGCAGCCGAGGAAAGCTGGGACGTGAGCTGGCACTGCTGGGGAGCTGCAATGAGCTGTGCTGGGAAGCTCCCAAACCCAGCGTGCAGCACACGGGTGTAGTAGCACCACACACGCCTGGCTCGTGCCAAAACGTCACCAAAACCCTCCCACCCCCAAAAATCCTCATCTCGCTTTAAATACGCACTGGGTTTTAGCTGGCTTTGATGAATACATTAAAAAAAATATTCATTTGCAGCTATTTGGGTGAAATAAGTCACCTTGGGTAAGTCTGATTCATCCATACCCGAGGGGAAGGGAGCTGCATGGCAAGACTGGCAATGCCAATTGCTTGGGTTAGGGCTTTATTTTTGCCCTAAGACCTCAAATCCCTGAATTTTTAGCACAGACAGCACAAGCCAACACTCTGCTGCAGCCCAGCCCAGTTTTCTGCTCCTTGCTGGAGAAACTAGGCAAATCTTCCAACATTTTTTGGAGCACAAGGGGAGTATGCTCTGGGCTTCTGCCCAGCTGGAGCCAGGGTACCACCCCAGCCATCTCCTGCTCGAGTGTCAGGAGAGGCAAGCTACAACCAGGAAACATGGATATAAGCAGGATGCACATGGCAGGGAGGAGACACACACACTGGCACAGGAGGGAGGATGCCACCAGCACTCCCATGGTCATTCCTGGTGCACGCCTCCAGCAGCTCTCTGCTTTTCCACTGCTCCTGGCCAGGGGATTTGAGCTGCCACTCCTCATGGCAGGTAAAACACTCACACCCCACATGCCTGCAGCTTGCCAGGAAGGAGATCCTGTGGAAACAGAGGAAGCAATCGCTCTGTCCACAGGAATGGCAGCGCTCGCACGCCTGTTCTTGGAAACCAGAGGGGCCTCATCTGTATTTTTCCAGCTCCCAGTAAATCAAAGCCCTTAAGCTGTTGCTGCTAATTCTGGCAGGAGTTGGGACACCAGCTGTGAACTGGGGCGTTGCTAACGGACAAAGGGCCTGATTGAGCATCTTCCAGCGTGTCACCAGTGCCCAGCTCCCACCTCGGAGCTGCAATCCTGACACACTGGCAAACTTGGGCACCAGCAGATGAGAGCTGGCCTGACTTCCAACCTGTGGCATCTGAAAAGCAGCCAGGGAGACCCTGGTACCCATCCCTGACCCCTGCAGCAGGTGACTGCACGAGCATCTTGTCCACAGCTCCATCCTGAAGGAGGGCAGAGGGTGCAAAATGCCTGCAACCCTCCAGGATGTGGCACCTGGGGGGTGCTGGTGCCCACCCTGCAGCAGGCAGTGTGCCAGGGTGCATCAGGCCAATGTGTGACCAGAGGCAGAATGGCTCTGTGCCCCTGTCCCCTCACAGCATGTCTGCCCTGGCTTCATCACGCACCCATGAACCAGCCAGCCCCTCTGTACGCCTGGAAAAAGGCCCCAGGGAGCACAGGAACCAGCAGGAAGAAGAGCTGGAAAATCTCCCCAGGGTCTGGCAGCGGGCAGGGAGAGCAGCAGGGAACATCCTACCCTGTGCCAGGCCAGACTGTGCCCAGCTGTATGGGGTCAGGTTATGCCATACTGTGTCCCAGGATACCAAACCAGGCTGAGCCAAACCGTGCCACACTGAGCTGTGCCTTGCTAACCTCTGCCAGCTCGGGCTGTGCTGAGCTTCTCCACACTGAGCTGAGGCCATGCTAGGCTTGGCCATGCTACACCCATCTGTGCTGTGCCAGGACAAGCCATGCCCAGCTGGGTAATGCCAGGCTAAGCTGGCCCATGTTGTGCCAGTTCCTGCCCTGTGCCAAGCCATGCCCAGCCATGCCACACCACGCTGGACCATGCCCAGCTGGGCCATGCTGTGCCACAGCCACAGAGCTCTGCCCTATATCCAGTGGGCCATGCCAGGCTTAGGCAAGCCAGGCCCTACATCCAGTCTTGCCATGCTGTGCCAAGTCAAGCCAAGCCAGGCCCAGCCACAGCATGCCAGGTAATCCCTGGCTGTGCCATATTCAGTGTGCCATGCTGGGCTAAGCCATGCCAAGTCCTGCACCCAGCCATGCCGTGCTGGGCTGCTCAGCTGACTCAGGCCAGGCTGTGCTGGGTGATGTCATGCCAGGGTGAGCCCGGCCACCCTGGGCTGAGTCGAGCTGTGCCCTGTGCCCAGCCATGCCCTGGAGTAAACTGCACCACACTGTACCTAAGGATGCTGTGCCACGCTGAGCTACACTTTGGGATGCCATGCCATGCCATGCCATTCCCAGAGGGATGCTGTGCCACGCTGAGCCGTGCACAGGGATGCCATGCTATGCCATGCCATTCCCAGAGGGATGCTGTGCCATGCTGAGCCGTGCACAGGGATGCCATGCCATGCCATGCTATGGCCAGGGATGCTGTGACATGCTGAGCCATGCCCTCAGATGCCCTGCAAAGCTCCAGGACGTTGAGCCACGCTAAGGGCAGGGATGCTGACCCTGGCTGACCCACGCCCTGGGATGCCACACTTTGCCCAGAGATACCATATCGCACCGAGCCATGCCCGGGGATGTCCCGCCGTGCCCACCTTGAGATAGTCGTTCTCGGAGCGCAGGTCCTCCAGTTCGCGGAGCAGCCCGTCGGTGCCGGCGTCCAGCAGCTCCTCGGTGAGGTCGGAGAAGGCGAGCGAGGTGCTGAGGTGCAGGCGGCTGCTGGCCACGGAGGCGGCCGAGGGTTCCTCGGGCAGCGGCGACGCCTCCCCGGCCGAGGGCGGCGGCGGCGGGGCGCTGCCCGGGGACTCGCCATCGCTGGCGCTCAGCCCCAGCTCCAGCGAGAGCAGCTTCGCCTCCTCCGAGGCGCTGCAGTCCGACACCTCGGAGCTGCTGTCGGTCAGCCCGGCCCCCGGCGGGGCGGCCGGCACGGATGCCGGTGCCGAGCCGGTCCTGCGCGCCGCGGGGGCCGCCGTGTCCGCTCCGAAC
>JAWWEV010000054.1:2807972-2820196 GCA_035583235.1 Hafferia zeledoni
TGGAGTTGGCCCAAGGGTTGGACTTGATGATCTCGGAGGTCTTTTCCAACCCAATCAATTCTATGATTCTATGATTCTATAAACACAGGTCAGAGTGACCCAGAAGTCAGAACTAGATGAACTCCAAGAGACCTTTGTGTGCTTGAGGAAGAGGAGCTGATGAAGACAGAGGGTCTTGACAACTCCCCAGACCCAATTCTGGGAGGTTGGGCCAGGGGTGGGACTGGGGCTGGACTGAGAAATGTGTAAAGCAATGATTGGAGGGATCTTATTATAAAAGCCCTGAAAACTAGAACTAGAGACACATGCATGTCATCATGTGTTCCTGTGGGCCATAGGCCTGGGATATTAAAGGACCTTTACTTTTTATCTTACCCTACACTAACTTGGCTCAGAGTCCTGCTCTGGGGGGGGCACTCACAGCATCATGTTGAATTGCTTCAGATTCAACTAAAATATGCAGCTGCCACCAGGCAACCAACACAGGAAAAAGGGAGTAAAAACCTGTGTATTGTTGTTCTCAAATCATGTAGGTGCTGTGCAAAATCCTGTTGGTGCTGTGGAAAATCACTGGAGGGGAAAACCTGGAGCAAACCTGGAGCTGTTCATCGCTGGTTTTGAGACATGACAAAGTGTGGGTAATGTCTCCTGGCAAGGATAAAACAAAAATAATCCACTTTCAAACAGGGTTAAGGAAGCTCCGTGTACAGACCAGCAGTTGAAATTTTCCTGCCAGCAAAACATTGGAGCAAATCATGGAAATGTTAGCACAGAACAAGGAGGTCAGCAGCGTCCCATGGGCTTTGTCTGGAACAAATGGCTTTCAAAACATTTTGATTTTTCTCCTGTGACAAAATAATCCATTTTTATGGGCAAAAGAAAAGCAGTGAGTATTGTATAACTTGACATTAATAAAGCTTTTTGATTTTCTCCAATTATGTTTTCATAATCAAGGTGAAGGAACCTTATTAGAAGAAAATTTTCACTTGCCAGCTGCCAAACCCATTGGAAAGCCACGCTAGAAAGTTGTTTCTTGTCAAAAGAGAAGATTTGGCAAAGTGAGGTTCTGCAAAGTTTGGTCTTGAGTTTGCTTCCCATCAGTGTTTTCATTAATTATCTCAACAACCAGATATTGTTCTTACTAAATTTGCAAATGAGGCCAAACAGAAGGTCTCAGATGCAAATATGTCAGAGAAGGATTAGAATACAAAACTATTTTGAACAAAAGGGTGAGGAATAAAATTCTCTCTGTGCCCACTGTTCATGGGAAGAGAAGTCATGAGTTTAAGTGCAGATATTTAGACCATTGAGTGCAACTTCCCAACAGGAAGGACAAACCAGGACTGGCATCACTGGTCTCAGGGCACTGTGAAAGCTTCAGCACAAGCAGGATGTAGGGAAAGGAAATGAAGGTAAGGTTTGTCTGAAGGTGAATCTCCCCCAGTGCAGAGGGTTGGCCTGTTCAGGTCTCCTCCCTCCTTGTTCCTGCTCTGTAAGGCAGGAGAAGGTTCCTGGGATGCTGCCTGGGATCACTCCCACCCTCAGGAACCAGCCCTGTCTGTGGGTGCAGGAAGAAAATAACGTGCATGTTCTCCTGGCCCTGCATTTCAGATCTTTCCTTCTTTTTGCAGAGCATCTTGCAGACCACCAGAGTATTTAAAACTGCTTTTGCTGCTTCTCCAAATTTCTTTGGTTGAGGGGGTGAATGTGGGAATTCATAATGTGTTTTATCAACTACACGAGTTAATAATGTGGATCTTGTGTAATTTGGAACACTACCAAAGGATGAATCAGTGATGCACAGATCTAAGTTCACTGAATTCCCAGAAGTAAAACTCCTTCAAAATTTATCTGTATCTGGAATAGCGTTGTCTTATCATTTGTGTTTCTATTTCTGAACTGATACAGCTCATGCAACACTTCTTTTCATTTCCAGTTTTGAACTTGAAATACATCAAGATGAAAAACTGATTTTGGTAAACAGGGATTTTAATTTTGGCTTCTGTGGAGAGAACACAATTTGCTGTGTGTGGAAGTCCTTGCTGCTCTGAAGTGGTTAATTTGCCTTTATCTTCAATACACAGGACAGCAGGTTGGATCCAAGTGTGTCCTTAAGTGGAGATGGATCAAGACCTGACACCCCCAGCTCTGGATTCATGCACAGCTGGGTTAGACTCCTGCAGTAGGAGTCACTTCTCCCTAGAGCCAAGCAAGACCCGCAGGGCTTTCCCAAACCCTTGGCTTAGGTGTTTTTTTTTTTTAAAATAGGACCTGATCTGGATCCTCATTTTGCATTTCTTCCCCCTGAATGAAGGGGATGTATAGGCAAGGAACATACTGTGCTCATAGCAATAAGCCTGGAGTTGCATCAATATTCAGCACTGGTACATGCTGGGTGGTGTTGGGGACTGAGCAGCAGCTGCTGCTTGATGGCACTTTCTCATGCTGAACAGTAGGAGACTAAACTATGGCATCATGCAAAATGGAAAGCTCTCACGAGCTGAGACCAGGAAATGCAGGGAAATTAATTGCTGGTGAAAGGGTGTTTGTGGTTGTCCCAGGCAGGAGCAGTTTGGTGGGCAGGGGCTGTTTCCCTGCTGTGCTGTCACAGGGTCTGTGCCACCCTGGGCATGTCTCTAAGGCATAATTATTTTGGGATATTGAGGTGCACAGAAGCCTTTACTTTAAGGTTGACTAATGCATTATAATGTCTTTTAAAACTCTGGCCCTCAGGCTTCTTGAGGATGAGTCATCTGACTAAAAGCATCTGTCCATGTCCCATTCCCTCACCCTGTGGGGAGGGTCTTTGGTTCTCTGTGCCTTCAGCTGGTGACAAAGAGCTCCCCAGGGCCTTGTCACAGTGTGTATCAGTCCTCCTGCCCAACCTGCCTTCCATGCCTCTCCACACCCTCCTTTGTTTTTCTTAATTCTCAGTCTTCTGCTTTGCAAAATGACCTTGTAGGTCTTTTTGTCCTTTTTGCAGCTGCTTTGAAAAATAATCTGGCAGGTCTTCTTGACTTAGATGACCCCCAAAACCCCAATAAAGTCTTCAGGGATGGCAAGTGCTGAAGGTGGAAGCTGTACTTTCCTCAGCCAAAAACCTTGTGGGCCACCACCAGGAAAGGCGGGTCCAATGACACCAGAATATTCCATAATTCTGTTGGCAATTTCTTGAATGACCTCGGTTTAACCATCCAGCCCCTCCAGGTCTCAGTATATTGTTCTGTAAAGCAACAGTTGTCATTTTATCACTCACCTTCTGCCCTGAGCACTCAAATTGAGATGTCCAGATGTGGATGTTCTTTATTCTTTCAGTGACTGATCTCTGGGGAACCTCAAATCTTGGTGGCACTCGGTGCAATTTTAGAGCTACTGGGGAAAAAGTGCTGGGACTGTTTGGAGAAGAGGCTTTTGGTCCTCTAAAATCCAAGCACAGATGTTAATTCTCTTTCAAATTTGTATTTACAAAGGATATATCATAACCTTAGGAAATACTCTTTAGACTAGGAGGAGTTGTAGATGTTGCTCTGAGTTTGGAATCTTCTTTGGCTGTAACTCTGTAGTGTGTGATTAGAAATCTCATTCTTGAATCATTAAGACACGTTCCCCAACACCCCATTATTATTGCTAATGGAAACTTCTTGCCATGATACAGATTTTCAATTTATGAACATTTTTTTTGAGAGCAGGTCTCCACATTGAATACCTTCAGGCTAATTGAACTGAGGCTTCAAATTACAATTAAATCAGAGCTCAAAAATGCTTGTAATTAGGGCTTCTTAAGAATTATTATTACTATTTTTTGTAAATCACAATGTCAGAGTGCCTGCTGCTGTAACGTTTAGTTTTACTGTTGATTTTCCTTTAGTGAGAGACTGACTTGAACACCATTGGGTTTTATTTCTGATTTGCAAGAGCGAGGGAGGTGGCATCAAACAGCAATTTGCATCCTGTCTGGTCAGATGGCAAGATGGTGCCTCTGCAGGGACAGGAACACAGTGGGTGATGTGCCATTTGCCAGGGGAGGAAGCAATTTCCTGTGGAGACAAAAGGCCTCCGTTCCCCAAGCAAGGTCAGCAGAAGCATTTGCTGCCTTTGGCTACATCATAATTGCATTAATAAAGACAGCAGCTCCCATGGGGCAAGGGCTGCAATTAGAAGCAGTATCAGAGGTTTCATCACTGCCTCTGCAGTGTTCCCCTGCAAGCACAGAGGCTCTGGCTGAATTTATTGATGCCATTGCCTGCCTTTGAATAAGCAGCTCCCACTGCGATTCCACCACCCAGCAGATCTCTCTGCAGCTGGAAATGGGCTCTGGGAGTGCCAATGTGGAAATCAGGTCTGGTCTCTGCAGGCCTCAGCTGAGGAAGGTGGTGGGAGCTACCCCCAGTCCAGCACTGAAAATCAAATGTTTTGGAGGATCATTTAGTTCCTGTCAGGAAGGGGATGATCATGGTCGCCAGGTTGTGGTTGTGTGACTCTGTGGGGTGTCTTGGTGTAACTTCTGGCTGCTCTGCCTGCTCTGCCTGCTCTGCCTGCCTTTCCAGTGTAAGGTGGGTCAGGAATGACAATGTGCACAGGCTATCCTGCAAGAGATACAGAATCCTGCTGTGGTTTGGGTTGGAAGGGACCTTAAAGCCCATCTCACTCCAACCCCCTGCCATGGGCAGGGACACCTCCCACCAGCCCAGGTTGCTCCAAGCCCTGTCCAACCTGGCCTTGGATACTTCCAGGGATGGGGCAGCCACAGCTTCTCTGCCCAACCTGTGCCAGGGCCTGCCCACCCTCACAGGGAAGAATTTTCCCCTAATATCCCATCTAACCCTACTCCTTGTGAGTTTGAATCCATTCCCACTTGTCCTGTCACTTCAGGCTCTTGTCCAAAGTATTCAGTCTCTTCAGCTCTCTTGGAGGCCCTTCAGGCACTGAAAGATGCTCCAAGGTCTTTCCAGAGCCTTCTCTTCTCACACCTGTGCCTTCCCAGCACCCATTTAGGAGACTTGGCAAATCCTGACTGGACTGACTGTCCTTCATTTTATTGCAACACTATTGAATACGAGGTCTAAACACCCATAACCCACAACAATGACTGAGTTTTCTGACTCTGTGCCTGTATAGGCACACACATAGAGCTGCACAGACTCCTAGAGAGAGAGAAAGGCACAATTCCAACTGAGCTCTCGTGCTGGGACTGTGGGTGACCTGCCCTGGCTCCTGCCATTGAGCTCTCCAGGGGAGCTCCTGCCTGGCAGAGCAAGGCAGAGCTGCCACTGAGCTTTTCTCTCCTGAAAACTCCCTGCTATGTGCTCCTGCCTGCTGAGTAGCTTTTTAATTCTCTCCAAAAGCTGAAGATACTGGAAAGGTCTTAAATATCTTCTTGACTATCTTCTTGACCTCCTCATTGCACTTCATGGAGTTGTTGCCCTTCAACATTTCAACTTCAGTAAAATTCCTTTTAAAGAAAAAGAATAGGAGTAAAGTAGTGTGGTAGTTTACTCACTCTTTCCATGTGGGAAGTGTGGGTAGAGTGGAGCAACATGGTTTGTTGGCACTCTCCTCGTAGCTCCAATGAGGAGGGACACAGGAGGGATGTGTAGGAGACTTGGACTTGACCCATAGCTGGAGCAAATCAGCCAGATCCTTTGCTGGATTCAGTGGAACAGAAGATGAAAATGTTTCTATCCAATAACAGGGATATGTTCATGTCCAAGACTAACTCTGCAATGCTGTTTCATTCTACGTCACACCCCACAAACGTAGGGAAATGCTCCTGGTTCCTCTCCCTTCCACACCACCACCCACCAACCTGCTGCAACACACCACTCCTCTCTCCCTTTTCCTCTTGCCAGTCTGAGGAACTTTACATGGGAAAAAAAAAAAAAAAATCATAATCCACCATCTGGTTGCCACAAACAGGATCAGATCTGGGGCCATTTCCTCAGCACAGGCTGGCACAGTTCCATCCTCTGCAGCAGATCAACTTGCCTTGCCGTGGCTTTGCGTCTGCTCCCATATGGTCAGTGCCCAAATTATTTATATTATCTATACTACTGTTGTGCCTCAGGTCCAGGACCTTTTTTGTGCTGATTAACATGAAAAAAATCCAACAAAACTTGTCCCTGCACTGGGAACTAACACAGTAATGCCAGTTATGCTCAATACCTGGCTGTATTTTTATAAAATAATGTCCCAGGAGCTTCACACTCTTCCTCTAGTCAATCCCTGTGGCTCATGGCTTTTCTTCTGCAGCATTGGATCATTTTATTCAAGTCCCAGGTGGAGTCTTGTGCTTATATGAAAATCGTTGCTTTTAAAAAGGGAAATTGAAGTTTATATCACTATAATTATTGTTATGAAAACTTAACATCCTAAAGATTCAAACCTCAGGGGGTCAAGCAAACTGAATGGATTCCTTGCAAGATTTAGTTAGGGAGACATTGACTTTGTCAGTCTCAGGCTAAAATGAGAATTGGGACTAATAATCACACTTCTGTTCCAAGAAAGTCTGGTAATAATGGAGTCATACACAATTTTTAAACTGTTTTCTTATTTACTAATAATTGGGGAGGGGGGAAGTCTAAATTATGTTCATCAAATGAAATATCTGGAGATTTCTCCTACAATAGTGAATGAGTAAGCAACTGAAAATTAATTCTAACAGGTGATCAGGTTTGGGTCTGTTCTTTCAAGATGTCAGCAATAAAGTCATCTGGACTGGTGGAAATTAAATGGGAGTGAGTTTCTACCCTTTTGATGGAAGCCTGGGTGTTTCAGACACAGCCTACTAACATAGAAAACAAAATAAAAGGAGCTGTTTCACCTCTAGGAACCACGTTAGGAGAAGCTGGATGTTTTCACTGTGGAGATACTTCTGAAAGATCTTGCTGACCATCTCTAGAGCTTGAAACCAGGGTTGTCTTCTACACTGGAAAGCTGGAAGGCATTAATGAGTAGTATCCATGTTAATGAAGCAATTAAGCCAAGTAGATGCTGCTCTAGAGTTTAAGAGAAGTCTCCACAGGCATTTGGATATGGAGACATGAAGCCTGGAGTGAGAGCAAGAAGAGAGGATTCCTAGAAGAGAAGCTTCTCAAAAGTTTCTTTGCTTTGGTGAAATGATCATATTTAGGGAAGTCAAAGAGAATCTATGGCCCCTGCAAGCAGCAAAATAACTCTAAATGAAACAACCTTTGATTTTTAAACAAACACTAATAATGATGGATCAGTGTGAGAAAGTCCATCATGGTTCAGTGCCCTTTAAAACCTCCCAGAGCTGCTCTGCTGTTCCCTCCAGTGACACACCACAGCTCCCAGCTCTGCTCAGACAGACTGGGAACTTCCAACAAACTGCACTTACCTCTTGCAAAGCAATAAAAATACAGTCCTGAGTGCCTTTTTTATTTTATCTTCTGAGAGAGGAGAGCACTCCTTAACATCTGCAGAATTGCCAAGGAGAGGAGTAACAAAAGACACCCCTGCCCATCTGCACTGAATGCCTTGGCACGACCTCCTGCCACTTCCCACAGGTATTTCTCTTTGTGACAGCCACTTCCACCTTTAGAAATGAAACACAGTCACTGACAGTGCACAGGACACAATAATGCAGAAGAAAGATAAAGAAGACAATAAAATTAGTACATTTATGACCATGGCTCTGCTGTATGACCTCAGATTCTACTTTTTATCCTTGTTTCTTTACTCCATGTTTCAAGCCATATTTTGAGGTTGTGTTTGAAGCTTTTCAGTGGTAGCCACATCTTTCCCTCCTGATGGAAGGCAGAAATACCTCCTGGGGATGCAACTGAGTATGTGGATGTGAAGGGGAATGAAATGGTTGATATCAAGATATCCCCAACAAACTTAGAAATCAAAATGAAATAGTCTTTGTAGACCTTTTAGGCATTTTTTCCATGTTTAATTGTATTAGAAATCAGCCTTATAGCTCACACACTGAGGAGCCAAAACAGAAGGAGAGAACCCAGTGAGCCTCCAAATTAAAAACTGGTGCTGGCTCTGTGGAACCCTGAATTTACCAAGTGCACACCGAAGTGTTTCATGGTGCAACAGAAAGCACCAAAGGTAGATTTTCTTTGTGCCACTGAAGCATCAGGCAATGAGTTCTGTTGCACGTAGGGCAGCTCAGGGGTGGTGGGAGGAAAGGGGCACCTACAGCTTCCCCCAGCACTCCTGCTGCCCACCCCAAGTGTGGGGCTTCCATTTCATCCTCGTGAGCCATGAAAATCCTTTTTCTCTAAGTGTTGAGACTTACAGAAGAATTCTGTGTCTGTTTAAGGAGACATCAGAGTTGGGGGACAATTACAGTGAGTTTTGCACTAATCCAGTTGCTGAATTTCATCAGCTGGGGGGAATGACTTTATGTTTGGGCTCATTAAAGGATTATTTTTCAGTGTGTCAGTGTCCCAGGCTGGATTTGCTGGGAGCAAAGAAGCCTCTATGAAGGCTGCCTCGGGTGAGATGGAGGCTTTATGTGCAGGAGGGGCTGCTCTTTGTGACCCCCTCTGATGCCTTTCATGATAACGAAAAGAGAAGAAAGATTTGTCTCTGACTCAGAAAGAGTTAATCCATTAACATCCTTTAATTATGCTGCTGCCAACCAGCATTTCTGTGCACCTGACCAAGTGAACCTGGGATGCTTTTCATGTAGCAGAAAAAGAATCTCATGGAAAATGTATCTACTCAGGTTTTCCAATTACTGCTGCCCTTTTCGTGCTTTGTTCATTTTGCATTAATTTAGATGAGTTCAGAGATATCAGGTTAGCCAGGATGATAAATAAATTAACCTTTATTAATTAGACTCTTTAGAACTGATTCATTTATTTCGTTTCAGTATTTGTGATTCACCACAAACGAATCTGCTCTGCCTCCCAATCTGTTTGTCTTGAATTTCAGTTTATTGTTGCAGCTGTTTGGGATCTTTCAGTACGAGAGAGAGAGCTATGATTTAAAGATTATAAACATGTATAAACAGTGTAGGAATAAACTGAGAGGCTTGGCATGTTCCTTTGGGCTCTGTGCCTTGCTAACAGGACTGTTGGGATTATCTGGGCTCCAGTTGTCTCATGTCTGTCTGCTTTGGAGAAGGGATGGTGGTAACAGGCAGCTGTCTCTGTCCATGCTGATGGACTGGAGTGTGACACCATCCCTGACCCCACTTTGGGTCCTGGGGTACCTTGCTGAGTGATTCCTACCTGCCCAAACCAGGAGCACTCCCTGCTGAAGCACCAAGAGCACAGGATACAGGACAGAGTTGCCCTCCAGGGAGCAGATTCTGACCCTGGTTTTGGTTTGACAGACACACATCAAGCAGTTTGTGTGTTGGACACACCTGACACTGAGCAGAACTTTCCTGCCTCTCAGTTTTGCAGAATTGGACTCTGGCTGGACCGAGCACTCTGGCAGATGGAAACAATGATGATGTTACAGCTCTCACCTCTCCTCACCCAGCCTTGGTGGCCAGTAGAAGAAAGCTGAGGCTTTGAGAGTTTTTTGGCATTTCTCTCAACTCTAAATTTGTGCTTTTTAAAATTTTCCTTTCTCACAAGTTACAAGAATAGCAGAAGTTGATACGTTTCTAGGAGAGTGCTTACCCATGCCCTGAAATGCTTCATTTAATTGTAGAAAAACTATTTGGGAGAGGAACTTATAGGACCAAAAAGCAGCAACTTGCTCTCTGTAGGGCAGTGGTGTTTCCAGGGGGGTTGTGTGCATTTCCCCTTGGAAGTGAAGAGGAGAATCACTTCTTCTCAGGAGTCTGGCTTAGTGTTGGCCATGCTTCTGGCTGAATTCTGAAGATTCTTACTCCTCCAGAGTGGGGACAGCTCTGTGGGTGCACCTCTCCCCTGTGCTGAAATGCCCTGGAGATGTTTCATGAGAGCAAGTCAGGTAAGATGGGGTTGGTGCATAAAGGCAAAATTAAAGCTGGAGGAATTCATGGACATTTCAAATCCCAGCTGAGGTGCTGCTTTGAGAGCTGAAACTCCTGCCTTCCCTGCTAAGGACACACCCAGAGCAGTGGCCCCACCAGAGGGGCTGTGCTGCCCAATTTATCTCCCTGCTGGGGCTGAGCCTCTCACTGCACAGAGGTCCTTTATCACAGACACTGAGTGGTGTCTTCAGCGTGGGACCAGGTTTGTGCCTTGACAACCCCTAATAAAGCCATTTTTCTTTCACAGCCTCGACCAGGCAGTTCTGCTCTGGATGCTGAACAACAATTTAGCTTTACTTGGATGACTTGGAACAATCCTGACTCCTTCAAGGCTGAGTGGAAAAATGTCCCCAGCATGTCTAAGGGAAGACCTGGAAGATTTGTCTGTAGTTCTTATGGCTGGTGCATCCCACTGTGCATTTGATTCCCACGTTTAAATTCTGAGCAGATAGCACTTAGTCTTCACCAGAATCCTTTTTTTTTTTCTTTTGCAACTCCATCAGCATATCAGAGAGCAATATTAATGCTTTAAAGTGCAAGTCCCTGACACCCCAGCTCTGCCTGGAGCAAACAGCAGGATAAAGCATCCACTGGCAGAGAAATTTAGCAGATTCTTGGTAGAAAGTAAGAAAAGGGTTACGTTGGAATGAAACACCAGAATGTTTGTGCATCCATTTGTCTTTGTAAATTTGCTAGAAAGGAAGGTGATTTCCACATAGCACCTTTTGCTTGTAATTTGTGTGTCTCCAGCTTTCTAATTCACTTATATCAATGTTGGTTTGTCGAACAGAAGATGTATTATACCTTGCCAAAAATTGCCTCACTCTTCAGGCAGCAATGGTGGTACTGTATCACTGTAACCCAAGTTGTCATTCAGGCTTTGTGTGTAGTTCCTCTTTCTTAATGTCTGTCTTTATGCATTCCTCTAAATAAACAGATCTAAAATATCACAGGTTACCTTTATATAGGGAGCCAGTGGGCATATAATGCAAATTTCTCAAATTGCTGCTGGGATGGGCATCCCTATTTCCTCTGAAAGTGGATAGGATTAATTAATTTTGGGTAGCAATAGCTGCTGGGCTTTAACTCAAACAATGCCTCTATCTCAGGCTTTGAAGTGTCCCTTTCTTATTAAAAAACATCATTAGGATACAGTGAAAGTGAAGTTCTCAGAAACCTAACCTTGGAAATGGATTGCTTTCTTTCCTGGGGAACACAATGAATTCACAGTTGTTTTCTTTTAAATGGATAACCTAAAAATACTTGGTTTTTTTTTTTTTTAAAAACTCCCAATCTTAGCTCTAAACAATTTTTAAAATTACTTGCAGGATGTCAAGGCTGCTTATTGTCAAGGCAGGCTGGAGAGACATGAGCTTGTACCAGCCAGGCTTTGTAGTTTTGCGTGCTGAGTAGGTGAGAGGGTAAAAAATACATATAATAGAGGTAGTTTGGGGCAGATTAGTTAATGGTAACTTCCATCCACCCACTCACCCCCTCCCTACAGGCTCTTGCAGGCAGAACTCACAACAGCAAGAATTTTTCTCTTTCTGCCTGTCCTTTACAACTTACCTGGAGCTGTGAAACCATCTGGAGTCATAAAACAAAGAGCAAATCCTCATTGGGGCTCCTTTCCTTCTGTACATGCCGGTTTTATGGGCAAATAATTAATTCCATGTGGGATTTGAAAACAAAGGTGATAGTTGCAAAAATATTTGCGGGCAGGTTTGGTTTGTTGCAGCAGCCTTTGCTTTATGCCCCAGGACTGCAGTGACAGAGGTTGCTCCTCTCCTGAAACAGCCAGAGGTGTCTGAGGTGGTTCAGCAGAGATACTGAGGAGGAATTGATAATGTATTGTTTCATCTTGAGGGCGAGTGGCCTCTGCTCTGTGTGTGTCTTGCAATTAAAAGGGAAAGGGAGACCTTGTATGAGATTGGCATCCTGTCTGGGTTTGGTCTAGTTCTTTTACCAACCCTGAACTGGCCTCCTCCCTCCTCCCAAAGTCTTCCCAGCGAAGGGAAAAAAAACAAAAAAACCTGAAAAGAAAAGCAAGAACTCAAAAGAAACTGAACTGAATTCATAGAATCATAGAATCATAGAATCGATTGGGTTGTAAAAGACCTCTGAGATCATCGAGTCCAACCCTTGGGCCAGCTCTAGTCCATTTACTAGATCATGGCACTCAGTGCCACGTCCAATCTGCATTTAAAAACCTCCAGGGATGGGGAATCCACCCTCTCTCTGGGCAGCCCATTCCAATGCCTGATTACTCTTTCTGTAA
>JAWWEV010000054.1:2827230-2837268 GCA_035583235.1 Hafferia zeledoni
CCAGGTTGCTCCAAGCCCTGTCCAACCTGGCCTTGGACACTTCCAGGGATGGGGCAGCCACAGCTTCTCTGGGCATCGTATGCCAGGGCCTGCCCACCCTCACAGGAAAGAGTTTCTTCCCAATATCCCATCTAACCCTGCCCTCTGTCAGTTTAAAGCCATTCCCCCCTGTGCTGTCACCCAAAGCCCTCATACAAAAAATAAAATTTTGGAAGTGAAAGCAACAAAAAGTGCATCCAAATACTGCACCACCCAAAACACCCCCATGAGTGACAGCACTGCAGGGTGAGGTGACACCTCCAATGTGCCAATCACAGAGAGGTGTTCTGGGGGCTCAGCTGAGCTGCTGGGTCTGCACCCTCAGCCCTGCAGAGCATCTGCCCTGCTCACTGTGGACATCCCCCAGCACAATCCAGGTGTGCAATCCCTCACCACTGAATGAAACCCTTTGTGCTCCTGAATGCTCTTTGCTTACTGAAGGAGTTCCTGACTGGGAGGGGGTGAGACCGTGAGGGTATAATTAGAAGAGCATTCATCACTCCTGCTGGTAATTATTTTCTAAGAACACGTAAAAAGAGGATCAATGGTTTTCTGGAGTGTCTCTTCCTGCTGCAGGTACTTGTCACTGTGCACATGGAGCTGGTGAGCCCAGCCCAGGCCCTGTGGTGTCCATCGCTCTGGTGACATCTCCGTGTCCACAAGGAATGTGGGAGCAATGGCAGGAACAGTGAAACACCATGGAGAGGGTTCTGGGTCAGCCTTCCAGAACCTAAAGAGGGCCTGCAGGAAGGCTGGAGAGAGACTTTTTGCTAGGACAAGCAGTGATGGGACAAGGGGGAATGGGTTTAGGCTGAAAGAAGGTAGATTTAGGTTGGATATTAGGAAGAAACTCTTCCCTGCGAGGGTGGGCAGGCCCTGGCACTCGTTGCCCAGAGAAGCTGTGGCTGCCCCAGCCCTGGAAGTGTCCAAGGCCAGGTTGGACAGGGTTTGGAGCAACCTGGGCTGGTGGAAGGTGTTCCTGCCCATGGCAGGGGTGGGACTGGATGATCTTTAAGGTTTCTTCCAACCCAAACCTGTCTATGATTCCAACCCAAACCAGTCTGTGACCCCATGGCACCGGGAGGAAAATGCCCATGACAGCAGCCTGGCCCCAGCACTTCTCCTACTGCTGAAACTTGGGATGAAGTGGAAAAGAAAGGGAAAAAAACAGAAAATAAACGAAATTACCTTATTCACATTTGTGATTCAGCCTCCACCATTGTTGTGAGATCTTGCATCAAACTTTTAGATAACTCTGATTGCAAATGATGCATTTTATGATCTGGCAGGGAAGGGTTTAAAAGCCTCCCTGTAAAAATGAGGCCAGTTGATCTGTGCCTTGGCTGTTTATTGCACAAAATCAAAGTGTGTACAAAATGCTACTGAATCAAAATGGCAATACTTGCTACCAGCTGCAGAGCTCTTCTGATCAGTGCCCTGATGCTCATGTCTGTGCTGAAGTTTATCTTCTGCTGGGTGGTCCCAAGTGGGCTGCAAATAGGTCTGATGATGACCAGAAAGGGAAAAGTTCTTCCTTTGATTTGCTCCTGTGGCCACAGCAGGGACACCCAGCAAGGGCTCTTACAGGGGTTTTTCAAGTCAATAATAAATAAATTAAATGGAGAAAAGTTTTGCCCCAGCCATCCCCTTTCCATCCTCCCCTATGTGATAGGGCTGCCCTGACACTCCTCTGCCCACTGGCTGCAAAAAGCTCTGGGAGCCACCAGGAATAATTAAAAGTACCAATCTGGATTTGAGATCAAACCCTCTCCCAGCTATAAACAAACATACATGCCCCCACCCCATAAATAGAAAAATAATCTACTGCCCCCCAAGCAAATCAGAACAAAAAATCAAACTAAGAATAGAATAGCAGATAACAGAACAAACAAATTAATCACCACCTTCTCCCCAAAATTGCTTGGGATCCCCTGCCCTGCAAAGCTGATGTCATGCACTAAAGACCCACAAAGAAGCCGTCAAATAAGTGAAACTATTGTCAAAAGTAGTTAGAAGTCATTGCTCATGGATTTTTTTCCCAAATGGGGAAGGCTTCAGCCTGACTCTGCTTGGGCTCACTTTGCCACCCTGGGGGTGGGTGTTGGTGGGGGAGGACAAACAGCCTCCATGTCCTGGTGACCACCACCCTGCTCCTGCCTGGCAAACCACAGAGAATCCCAGACTGGTTTGGGTTGAAAGAACCTTTAGAGTCAACCCAATTCCACCCCCTGTCATGGGCAGGGACACCTTCCACTAGACCAGGTTGCTCCAAGCCCTGTCCAGCCTGGCCTTGGACACTTGAGCAACCTGTGTCAGGGTCTCACCACCCTCTGGGAACTTCAGAACCTCTTCTTGTCTTCGTCCTGCTCCTGTGCTTTGGAGAAAGGTTGAGTTTTCTGGAAAATTGCATTATCTGTGGAAAATACCTGGGAAGGAGCAGCTATAGCAAGCAAGTGCTTCTGCTCCTGAGCTCAGGGCAGGTCACTCTGCACAGTCTGCTGATGACAGACCCAAGCCTCAGGCCATGGGCTTCATACACTACTTTTATAAAACCTCTTTTGCCTGCAGCTGACATAGTACAGGATAATTCTTTCCTTCTCTGCTGCAGCTCAAATGAGTTGCTTCAACAAAAATGCAAGCCTATGTTTTGTTTCATGATCCTTTTAATCAATTGCACAGTCCATTGTGTGTATTATTGTACCCTGGAAATTAAGTTTATTGTGGTGTTCCACCATGTGTGATTCAGAGGGCTCACTGTGCCCCTCTAAGTGCTGAGTTTTGCTCATGGTGTAAGTGCTGAAGAGAAAAATCCATTTCTCCGTGAGCTTTCCTTATTAGCAACCTCTAATAAGCTATTGACCAACACTCAGTGCAACAGTCAAGAAACCTGCCTGTGGAACAACCCCTTTATTGAGTCCCAGACGTGTCAGGAACAGACAATACTGCCAAGCACGGCAGTAGATGGTGCTCTTGGTTTGCTTTTGCTGCCTGCACACACAGCACGAGCCCATTCCCTGCTCCCAGCCCTGTTCCCAGTGAAACGATCCTGCAGAAAGCGACTCCTGCGATGCCTGAGCATTTTATTAGCCTTGGTGAGTCTCCTGATGGCCACAGGCCCCAGATCACCATGTGTGCAGAGCACTGACATGTCCTTCATGAAGATGTCATGGCTAAATGTGTATTTGTGTTACCCAGAGAAGCTGTGGCTGCCACATCCCTTGAAGTGTTCAAGGTTGGCTGGGGCTTGGGGTGACCTGGTCTAGTGGAAGGTGTTGTCCACGGCAGGGGGGTTGGACTAAACGAGCTTTAAAGTGTCTTCCAAACCAAACCATTCTGTGATTCTGCAATGCAGGCAACAAGTCAGCTCTTCCATGGCTCCTTGCAATCCTAGAAAGCACCATCTCCTGGAGAGGTCCCTCTGCAGAAGGGATTAATTCTTTCCAGAGAGAGTGCTCAGGCATTGGAATGGGCTGCCCAGAGAGGGGGTGGATTCCCCATCCCTGGAGGTTTTTCAACTGAGATTGGCCGTGGCACTGAGTGCCACGATCTGGTAAAGGGACTGGAGTTGGACCAAGGGTTGGACTTGATGGTCTTTTCCAACCCAATCAATTCTATGATTCTATGAAACAGAAACCTCAAGAGGACACAGCAGTGCTTGGATGTGTCAGGGGGCTGGTTTGGCATCTCCCATGGGTGAAGGAGCTCTCCTGGGTCAACCAGCATAGTAGCTGCAGCTCTGCAAATCTCTGCTCGGCTCCAGCCAGTTCATCCTGTTGACAGAAAGAACAAAACAAGATTTCTGGTTTACTGTGTCCTCCTTGTAGGAAGTGGAAAGCCTGTAGAGATGAGTCTGGGCAAGCTGGATGTGGGGGTGAAACACATACCCACCACTGAGGCAGCGCAGCCCCAGCATGGGCAGCAGGTGCAAGGACCAGTTCTCCACCAGTTCTGGGGCAGGTGGCAGTTCTGCCCCTCTGCTTTGTCCAGCCACATATTTTAAATCCCAGCAATCACAGTTTCCATGTTTAGGTTTTGCTTTCACAAAGGGCTGAGTGGTGGCTCATAACACTTCATACCTGAGAGGATCCATCAGCAGTAGGCAAGGTAAAGCCTCAAAAATGCTTTCCAAAAGGATAAACACCTGTGTGAAGTCTCCTCTGGGGATTTACAGTTCAGGGTGAGAGTTTGATAAGGCCTTAAAATGCAAGGCCTGCTGTAAAAAGCTTGGGTGCCCAGCACTCATTTAAACAACTCCTTTTCAGTCCAAACATGTACTTCAAACCAAAATGTGCTCTGTGAGAGTTATTGATTTATATAAACTATATTCACCCACTATAGCCCATGGTTGAGCACCACCAGTTTAAGATTATACATAATCCATAAAAATATTTCTACTCCAACAAGTGGTGCTCCATCATCAAAGAGAGCAGCTGTGCCTGGGTACAAAGGGAAGGATGGCAGTGATTATACACACACAGATGTGTGTGGCCTGGATGTGCCTTCATGCCTGTGCACAGGCACAACTGGCATCTTTTAAATAAGCCTCGTTGCCTGGACATTAAAAAAAAAAAAAAAAAAAAAAAAAAAAACGGAAAAATGAATGCTTCTGCAGCTTCCTGGGCACTAATTGAATTTCTGTCCATAACATTTATAGACTTTAAGAAGAGCCTGCTTATTTACCTTTTCTCTTGGATTTTTTTTCTCCTCTCCATTTAAAACTCATTGTATTGTGTCATTTTATAGGCGCCAGGAATAAATCTTTTGTCAGCTCTATTGCATTATTATGCAAAGTACACAAAAAGTATAGGAATAAAACAGCCCGAGAGGAGGCAAATGTTGCTCCTTTCAGCCCTCCCTCTCTGCCCCAGCAGCAAGTTTGCTAACACAATCATTTTCTCAGGAAAACTTCCTCACCCTCGACCATTGATCGTAAAGGGTTCACTTGACCATGCTAATGCTGCCTGTGAGGAAGTGAATTAACTGAGGGAAGAAAGACTCCATGAAGGAGCCATCAATTCCATCTGCAGAATTGATCCTGGGGGGTGAAGTTGGTGGGCACCAGGAGGATTTCTTGGCAGGAGGACAGAAATCGGCTGCAATGAACTCCATTCTCCCCCAGAGATGGGGACGTGGCCCAAGAAGGATCATTTTAGGAAAACCCAAAATCATTGATGTTCAAAAATATTCCAGAAGACAAAGCTCTTTCAGCTCCTTCAGGTGGTCTTGTCAGCTTGTGTTTTGTGTCAGGAGCTTAGATGGTTGAGGTGTGGGAAGAGGGACCCTAACCTGGGGCTGACCCTGCCCTGTCCCACCATCACCAAAATACACATTAGTGGGAGCTTTAACTTCTAACCCGGCTCGTTAACATTGTTGGAACAGAGCTTTGCTGCCACAGTGTATCCACCAAATGGAATTAAGTAACTTAATCAGCCTGGGTGAAACACAAAGAGGGATTGAAGAGCGAGGGGACTTGGCTGCTCTCTGCAAGGTGACGTCAGGGGCTGCTGGAAAAGCTCATCCACATGGCTTTGACCCTGGAAATTTCCTCCACTGGAAAAGCAGTGCAGTAGGATGTTTGCTCATGATTTGTTTTGGTTTGTGTTTTTTTCTGTCCTACTATAAAACACTGCAGAGAGTTAGACTTATAGTATGGGAAAGTCCTGCCACCCATTTCTCTTCCCCTTCTTGTTTATATAAATAATGGCCCTTTGCTTAGGAGAAGAAAAGTACAGTGGCTGCCTGTGGAAAAAAAGAAAAATGAAAGGAAGAAAAGAGTCAGGAGGGAGCCAAAAGTAAACTTGTACTTCCTGGGCGGTAAATAATTAATCTGTGGTCACTTGGGGAGCTGGCACCAGTGGGTTATCCAAATTTATCCACTCTCATCTAGCTGTTTGTGCCTACTTTTTTCAGAGATTGCAATGGTGGGAGAAACAGCCCCTTGTCAAACTGAAAGGCCTAAAATACTTTATTTACTTTGCTTTTAAGTGAAAGGTTGAGGGCTCCACACATACCTCCTGGAGCCATCCCCTGGCATGGGCTGGAGGGGAGCAACTCTTTGGTGGACCACATGCCCCACCATCAGGAGATCCTTCGTTGTGCATGGAGCTGGATCTGAGCAGGCAGGGATGGGGTCCTGGGAGCCTGGAGCAGCCATGGCGTGTGGGTGACTGTGCCATGACTTATCTGTCCCTCACAGGCGCCAAAGCACTGTGGGAAAGGTGGAGGAGCTGCCAAGAGAAATGTCTCGCTCTATGTCTTGGACAAATTCAATGCTCCTGGAAATTCAGATGGAGACATGCAGCCCTGGGAAACATTTGCCATGGTTGATGGCATTAATCTCCCAGAGACATGTTGGAGAGTGTGGTGGTTGAGTTGACTTTCCTTGCCCTGGCACAAGCTGAGCATTTCTCCCAGTCCCACAGGGATCTTTGCCAGGAGTCCAACTTGCTCCTCTCCTGCCTCAACTCCAGGGAGCCACATATCCACTGACCCAGCTGGCTCCACTCCTCCTGCAGAGCCTCCTGCCCCCAGGAGCTGCTTTATTCACTCTCTCTTTAAATACCAGAATGCCTCTATGGATATTTTTGTCACCTCTGTGGCTTAACTGAAGATTTTTCATTATTTTCTTTCATCATCTCCAGCTACTCTTGCCTTCGGTCAAGCCCCTTATAAACAATAAATATCAATTCTCTCCTCACCTGTGGCTCAGGTATCCTGGCATCCCAAGCTGTACTAATAAAACACACATCCCACCTGCAGAGCTGAAAAAAACAAGAGAAACCACCAAATTTTGAAGCAAGCTGATGAACTTAAATTCATCAATCCCCATGACATTACCTCAAGCTGTATGACTTGAACAGGGAGATCACCACACTGCAAGTCCCGAGCCCTCACACTGATCTCTCTTTCATCTAAAACACTAATGAGATTGGACTAATCACATTTCTTTGGGATGGGAAGACATTTATTGCTGTGCTGGATCTTGCCTCTGGTTCCAACTATTTGCTCTGATTTTATGCTGCTGTTTGCAAATAGGGATGGACAAGGGGATGGGAACATCATTGCACCAACAGGTTTCTGTTTGTGGAGCTGCTTGAGAACAGCCATGCACAGACCCCAGGACAACCAGAAACCAGTATTTATGAATTATTTACATTTCTTTAGTTGCTCTTCATAATTTGTTATTTTTCTGTTCAAACAGTTTGTCCTCCTCTGTTCTGTGAGCAGAAGGAAAGCCAAAATGACTTCAGTGACAGCTCAGATATCCCACAGAATGACTAGGAAGTAATCAAAGTAAACAACTTGTGATGAAAGTGCAGCCTGAAAAATTATTCATTCCATCCACACAATAAATTGGTCAGAAAAAAAAAAAAGAATTTCTGTTTTACAGGAAACGAATGAAAAAGCAAAGAGAAGAAAAACTGTTTACCTTTTCCATAGAATAAGAATGTTACAAAAACCAAAATAAAATATTTAATATTATCGTGGTTCTTTGTTTCTAAAATGTGAGAATGTCAGAATCATGAAGAAAAGTAAAGAACTGAATTGAGTCAGCTAAGGACATGATTTTTTTTCCTTAAAAAATAATAGAGAAGTGCTTTATTTTGACTTTTCCCCATGAAAATTGTTATGGAAATCAGTGATTTCCTGTGCAACAATTTGCTGAAAAGGGAAACCATGTTTGCTAATGAAATACCACCCTGGCATTGGCTGTAGTGGCTGCCTGCAAGCCATGGGCCTGCTCCTGGTACCAGTTTCTCCTCAGCAGAGGGACACCAACATACTCTGGGTCTCCACAAGGCTCCATCAGCTTGGAGACACCTCACAGAGTCTTCCTGCTCATCCCTCATTTATTCTCCACGAGTAATTCAACCACATCTTGCCATTGCTTTGTCATTTCTGTCCTACATCCTGTTTGGTTTGATCATTGACACCTCCAAACAGAGATGGAAAGAGGAGAACACGAATTCCCAACCTGTCCTGAAACATTCCCTGTGCTGTGTCGGGGTGGGGTGGGAACGAGCTGACCCTGCTGGCATTACATCTGCTCAATCCCCCAAAACCAAGCAGGCAAACGGGGGTTGTGGAGAACTGTAACGTGCTTGGGTTGGAATATTTGCATTTCTGTCGAGGGCTTTACTGCCAAAAATAAATAAATAACTTGTTTCTGAACATAGGCAAGATATAGATAAAATTGCATTTTTATGTAAATAAAAATTGCAAGGAAAAAAATGTTCTTCCTGTGCCCAGCTTATATTTGAGGACATACTCTGGGGTTTATTTTCCAGGTGAGCTGCTGGAGCTTTGGCTCTATAAATAAGCCTGGCTCCACTGATCTCAGTGGCACGATGCTGATTGACACCTGCTGAGGATACATGCATAAGTATTTCTCATAATGAGCTCCTTCTGAGCCCACAATTGCCAATTGATGTGGCAATTACACATTAATATGTGTGACTGTGCACAATCAAACTGGGCGAGAAGGGATGCAACCTTTTGTTTTTTAAAATTAATAAAATATTTATTGCAATCAGCTCATAGCTCCCAATTTGTTGCCAATTAACTAAAGTGTTTAGCGTGAAGCTGATCGAGGCTGCAGCCACAGGGCTGTACCAGGGGAATAAATTGGAGGCGCCTTGGCCTGAATTTCTCTGTTTCCTTCTCTCCAGGTAGGAACAGAACAGCAGGAGCCAGGAAATGGCAAGGACTTTCCTCTCCAGGGAAAGACATCTCCAGTCATCAAGAGGAGACAAAGCCTGCAGACAGCCAGAACATCCCACAGATTAAACCTCTCAAGTGCATCAGGCTAAACTCCTGTTGATGGGATTTCAACCAATAAGTTGAAACTGAATTTTTAAACATGCTTCCCCCCCCCCACCCCAGGAATATGGATTAAATGGGAGGAAGGTGAAGAGAGCTGCAAAGCAAAGGACTCCAAGTTTTGAAATATGTTTGCCATGGGAATGTAAATCTTGGGAATGGGACCTCGAGGCATGGCAGAATATTTACATATCTATACAGAGGCCAAAAAAGGACAGGAGAAGTAGCAGAGATGAAGTCTTTGGCTAGCAGAGATTTCCCAGGTTCTGTGGGCTGCTCTAATGCTGCTGGGAAGATGATTGAGCCGCCTGGATGGCAAGTGGTGTAGAATTTCTTCTGGACGTCAGTGGCAACAGAACTGCCCTGAGCAGGAGCCTCAAATGAACAGCCACCCTGTCCCACCCACCCTGTCCTCTGATTTCCTCCTTCTCCTTTCTAAGTGTGTCTTTCTCCTGGCACAGCACAACTGATGTCCCAAAACCCACCAAAGCCCAAGTTCTCCAACACATGAATTCTCACTTTTGTCCCACAGAACTTTGTTATTTAAATTACATTTACAGCCTTAATGCCTTGTTGATTCCTTCTCAGAGCATTTTCTTTGTATGTGTTTATTTTTAATTTAAACTGATGGGCTGTTACTGCATTCCTTCCTCCACACCAGAGAGCAGGACAGATTTGTTAGAACTGCAGTGAATTCTGGAAATGAGTTTATAAAACCTTTCCTTGGGATGTTTCAGATGAGCACACGTCGTGCCGGAGGAAGAGGCAGGTTCTGTGCCAAGAGAAAGAGCAGGACCTGGGTTTTATTTATGGACTTTGTTCAGCTTGTTCAAAGTCTCTAATGAGGGGCGGTCTCTTCATCAAATCTGTCTAATGGGATCTTTGATCTGCATTAGGAACTGGAGCTCAGCGAGGACAGAATCAGCATCAGTAACACGTTTCGTCTGAACCTCCTCACTGATACAGAAAAGGTGATTCAGGTCCAAACTGGGCCATTTTTTAACAATGAGCTTGCCATGCGTGGGAATTAGGTCTAGTCCTTGCTGCTGGAGTTCACATAATTATTAATAAATACAACATCTGCATCTAAAACAAAATCAAATGGGGAGAGGCTGAGGGAGCTGGGGGTGTTTAGCCTGGAGAAGAGGAGGCTCAGAGGTGACCTCAGCACTGTCCAGA
>JAWWEV010000054.1:2849850-2876988 GCA_035583235.1 Hafferia zeledoni
TGGGCTGCCCAGAGAGGGGGTGGATTCCCCATCCCTGGAGGTTTTTCAAGTGAGCTTGGCCGTGGCCCTGAGTGCCATGATCTGGTAAAGGGACTGGAGTTGGACCAAGGGTTGGACTCGATGATCTTGGAGGTCTTTTCCAACACAATCCATTCTATGATTCCCTGAGCCTACAGACTGGTCTGTTGATTATAGGGGGTTTTAATTACAATTTATGCTGGTTTGATTTGTTCCTATGGTTCATTGAATCATAGAATTTTTCTGGTTGGGAAAGACCTCATTGAGTCCAATCACCCACCCAGCACTGCCAAGGCCAGCACTCAGCCTTGGCCCCAAGTGCCACATCTCAGCCTTGTCCCCAAGTGCCACATCTACACAGCTTTTATGTCATAGATACATAGAAATGCATGTTCTTAGGGGTCCAACTATGACACTCCTCCCTCAGGGTTTACCATATCCACCTCTTGCTGAGGAAGACACTGCAGAAGACCTTCCCAGTTTACCAGATTTTTCTCTCTCCCACTGAGCATTTTTGCTGTTTGCTTGCAGAGCTTTGCTGGGGCAGGTTTTGCACAGCAGCCACGTTTCCCTCTGTGCTTCTATCCCAGAAAATACCCCCATTCCAGTAACTCTGTTGGATTTCAACCTTGGGAAAACTGCTGATGAGTTTTCTGCGTAGTGTTTCACTGCTGTTATTCTTAATGCTGGAGGTTTATTTGCAGAGCCAACAGTTTCATGACATTTCTGTCTGGCTGCTGCTTTTTAAAAGTGGTTTGTCCACTTACCTTTTGCTGTTAAAATTCTTCCTTTGTTAATCTCTAAGAGGGGCTCCAGCTGCTCTAACCTGACCATACAAACCTTGGTGAGTGGATGAATTGTTTCCCTGTCACTTCTAGGAAGCTGTTTTGGCTTCCTGATCCATCTCCTTCCTCTTGGCTTGACTCTCATGGCATTTTTGCAGCATCATTTATTCTTTTATGATGAACTTCTCCTGCTTCTGTGAGGACATTTTGGAGAAGCTGATTTTGCTGTTTCAACCCTTCCACACATTCTCCAGGTGACCTCAGCTGCCCTGACTGGAGGTTCACCTGCCTGTAAACTGGCAGTGGCTGGTGCTGCTTGATAACATCCTGCAGGAAGATGTGTGACCTGTAAATCAAAGCCTTGTTGCACCTGATTTATTCTGCAGTTCAAATTGAAATTGATTCTGTGCTTGTCTTACAGCCTTTCACTCTCAGTTTTGTTAATGAATTAGGATTTTATTTGCTTTTTTACTTTAATCCTCTACACCTTTCCATGCAAATTATGATTCTTTCTAGCCTCACTCAGTCTGTACCAGTGGTCATTCTGCAGCAGTGATGGCAGGGTAAATGTCACCAATCATTTACTATTTTGATTTTCATCATCAAGACTGTTATTTGATTGCTTTTCCTCACAGGGGCTGATTTTTCCCAGCTGAAATCCCCTGTTGTTTAAAGGAAGTCATGCCTGGATTTTCATTAGAGTCTGGATACAACTACAGCCCTGACCCTTCCTCTCCTCCCCGTGGCTCTTTGTCGGTGTGGGATGTTGGATAAATTACAATCAGCTACCTGGATCCCTGTGCATAAGCAATTCTTCTGACATGCAAATTACTGAAAATTACTGGTTGTGTAGGCACTGTACTAAAACCAAATCATCCACACAACCTAAATATTTAAATCTCAATGCAAACTGGTGCAGAGGTATTGCTGCTCCCAGCAGGACTTCACTGCTAGGAGGAAGAGCAGCTCTGGAGAAGCACACCAGCTGATGCTTTTATTGTTTATTTTTATGTGTATTTATTGTTTTATGGATCCTCGAGTTCATCATGGATCCTGTAGGTTGATCCAGTGCAGCTTCCTTGGTATTTGTCTGCACACTGGGAGCACAGGAATTCTGCCTCTCCCTGGGTGTGTCTCAGCTTCTGTTCTTGATGGTGTCTCCAGAGTAACCCCAAATCTGGGAGCTTTGGTTTGCCTCCCCAGTTTCAAGGGCTTAGCCCATAGGCTGATAAAATAAACCCATGAAATTCTCTGAAATCAAATACAACCTTTTTATTACTTCACAAATGCTCGGGAAGAATTGCTGCCTGAAATAATCCAGTGGCATCCAGCCAGAAGCAAGTAGGACAAATCAAGTCTCATTGCCTCAAATTAGAGGCATAGAATGAATCATTGAATGGTTTGGGTTGGAAGGGACATTAAAGATCATCCAGTTCCACCCCCTGCCATGGGCAGGGACACCTTCCACTATCCCAGTTGCTCCAACCTGGCCTGAGACACTTCCAGGGATGGGGCAGCCACAGCTTCTCTGGGCACCTGTGCCAGGACCTGCCCACCCTCACAGGGAAGAATTTCTTCCTAACATCTAATCTAAATCTCCCCTCTTTTCATTTAAGGCCATTCCCCCTTGTCCTATTACTATCCAACCATGTAAAAAGTCACTTTCCCTCTTTATGGCGTGCAGAGAAACTCTCAGTAGTGTAAAATGACTTATAAAGCAGAAGGAATGTGCAAAAATTAAGTCATAGAGAAGGGTGAAAGGTGGAGGTTGTGTTGGGGTTGATACTCAGACTTCATAACTTGTGTTTTCCTGTGAGAGTGAAGTTCCACACTCCACTGATGACGTTGTTGGATTTCCTGCATCCTGCAAATCTCCACAGGGTAAAACAGCATCACTTCCAGCCTCCTCCCCCAGACCACTGGATGAGAGACCAAGAGAGGACCAGCTGCTGAACCTCAGTGTTGGATGCTTGAAATAACAGCCTGTGTAGCAGCAGAAAGGCTTTCCCTGGTCACCTCTGCTGTCCTTATTCTTTCCCAGTGCTTTGGGAGTGCCCCCTTCCCCCATCCCTAAATCCTGCCCCCTTCCCCCATCCCTAAATCCTGCCATTCCAGTGGAAGCTGCGTGAGCAGCATCTGCTCTGCTCCCCCTTGGATCACATGCACAGCCTCTATTTATAGCAGACACCAATCTCTGTTCTTATGCATCATTCCATCCAGCAGAAAGCAAAACAGAAGGAGAAACTGATGCAGGAAAATGCTCCCTCAAGTCAGATTTTCAAGGGAGAAATGAGGACCAACCTCCTGCCCCTTGCAGTGCCCTCACAGCCCACAGCCTGGAGCCAGAACCCTCCACTGGCCACTGAGCCATGGCCAAGAACCACCAAACCACAATCATGAGCACATTCCAATTGAGCCAAGTGTATTTAGTTTTTAGAAGACTGGCATAAGTCATCTTTATTGAATATAATTTAGTTTTAACATATTGCTCTGTGCTTGAGTTATTATCTTCACTGTGCTTGGAGAAATAAATTACATTGAAGCCTTTATTTTTGACCTGTGACATCAATACATGCCATGGACAGATTCCAAAATCTTATCAGCTTTGGCATGGCTATTAAATTACTGTGGTGAACAAACCTCTTTAGAAATGAAAAATGCTTTTGGAGCTTTGACCTTTTACATTTCAATTCGTAAAGAGCCCAGTGCAAATGGGAAATGCTGATCAAAATCCAGTTACTTTAATCTTCCAGGGTGTCCTTTCTGCAGAAGAAAAGAACAAAATGTATCTTGCTTTGTAGCCCTTCAGATCTTGACACCAAACTTTGCCTGGAACTGTGAGATTTGGTGGTAGAAGCAAGTACAGAACATGGTAAATTAGCCAGGCACAGAATTTCTACAAAGAAACCTACTCAAGATAAAGATATTAATTAAACTTGCACAAAGGCACCCAACTATTCTTCTGCCTGTGGTCTGTGTTAATTGGTGTTCCAAGAATATGTGTGAGGATCTGCAATATTTTAAGCTCTGCTCCTCTTTCCTGAGAATGCACTGAGGCTTTGTCTGTCTGAAAGATGGGAAGTTGTACCAAAATTGGTATTTTATATATTCTTAACTCAAGTATTTCAATATTCTTAAGGCAGTATGGTGAGATTTGGGTCGTTTTCTCACTTCTCCCACTGTCTTCACAAAACCATTTTCCCTTTTCCAAAAATTCTGCTTTTCCCCTTGTGCAGAACATGGTGATGTGATGTAAAGTCAGAGGGGGAATGATGGTGGGGTCAAAGGACAAAGGACAGAGTTCAGAGACAGCATTGCAGAGCTCTGGGTGTCCCCTGGGTGACTAACTGTAGGTACAGGTCTCTGCAGCAACACCAACCAGGTTACTGCAATATTATTCTACATTGCCTGTGGGTTTTCCCTTCCTTTGCACTTTTAATCCACATGAAGCAAATGGTTTATGTGCCTGTATCCTGGGGGCAGGCTGAGGGTGTTCCCAAACCTCCCCAGGCAGCTGGAGACACCACAGGCTGCACAGCCCCTGCAGCACCTTCGGAGTGGGGCTGCAAATTAATTCCTTTCTCATCATTCCTCTGGCTTTCAACATTATTTAATAGTGCTTTATGTATTTCTGACAACTTTTGGAGAGAGACCTTTTTTCTACTGCTGATGGGAACAAAAGGCACAAGCTCCACTGAAATTAATGAATACAGCTGGACAAAGACCCAGTTGTTCCTTATTAAGCTTTAATTAAACTGTAGCACAACGGAGAGGCAGAGGAGTTTCTGGTTTGTTTGTGATTTTTCAAGAGAGTAATTCCACCCTAGGACATCCATCAGCAGTTCTCATTTATATTCCACTTTGATCCCATATTACCTTTTGAGAGACAGTGAAAACCTTGACATTCCAGAGGAGGAACGAGCCAGTTTCCTTTGCAGAATCAGAAAACAGGGATGACTACAACAGCCTGGGGCACAGCAAGGTCCCTACAGTTGGGAATGCAGAAGATAATTGAGTTTACTGATGCACCAAATGGGATCTACATTCCCAAATGAGCAATTATGGTCAATAAACTCCCCAAGAACAAGTTTGGAGTTAATTTCGGGGGGATTTTTTTCATTCTAGGTACCACATTGGACCTAAATGATGAACACCAAGTGGTTAAGGAGTGTGGTCTCTTGGCCAGACAGCTGAAATAAAGCACCGTGCTGCAGGAAAAGCCTAATGTATGTTAATTGAATGCCAATTGATTAAACATATTCATTGAGGTTTCACATCTAGGTCATAAGTAATCTATCTATTACACACTTGTTAAACCTCATTAAATAATTGCCTAGTGGTATTTAACATGCAATAAGTATCCCCTGAAATTCAGCTAAAACGCATTCCTGTATTTGCTTAGGAATTCGCTTAAATGAGGCAGATGAAGATTTAAATAAAAGGGATCTGCTGTACAGTAGTGAGAGGGATCCCAGTAAGTCTGCTCAAAGACATAGAGTATTAGCAAATTATCCAAGTAATTCCATGCAGAGGGAAAGGATTAGTCCTACAGAGCTGTGCTCGGGCATGGGCAGCTGGAATCTGCAGGACGGAAGGAGAGCTGGAGAGACAGAGACCCTGGAAGGCATTTCCAAGGTGGAGAGACTCGGAGTTGCAAATTTTCCTTTTATTTTCATGGGTGAAAAATGCCTGCTACAAATCTAAGCGTTTCTCCCCAGGTACAAGGCTCATTCATGCCACTTGTTGCCGTTGAATTATTAGCAACGTCCTGCAGTTCCAGACTCGGGAGCGGAGCAGCTCCAGCACCTCAGAGACATAAATTAAAGGTTCGTGGGGTCTGTGGGAGGCAGCCACTTTATATCATCCATTGCTCAGCGAAGGCATGAGTAAACTCAGGCACTGAGTTTAAATTATTTGCCTGGGCTGTCTCAGGAAAATCAATGGAGAACATCAGCAGGAAAATTCAGACATATCTCCCTCTCCCCTTCGGCTCCACCAGGTAATTCCCAGCAAGGGCTTCAGCCTGGCTTGGGAACTGCTGCTGCTCCTCCCGCACAGACACTGCAGCACAACTTGGAAACTTTCCACTCCTGTTATCTGAATGCACGTGGGTTCCTCTGAAGCCAAAATTAATAACGAGCAGCAAACAAACAAACAAAAATAAAATTAAAAAAAAGTTTATCAGCTATGGCTTAATTTTTGATGGATCACTGAGACAATGGGTTGTGGCACAAATGATCAGCCTGGGCAATTGATGATGCTTTCTTTGCTGCTGCTCAGCATGTTGGACCAGGTCCTTGGCAGGAAGGTTTTTATTCTTCACAGGATCTTCCCTGCGAGCCCCAAGGCAAGGCTGAAATGCCCCTTGTGCCCTCACTCCTCTGGGCTCTTTCCAGTCACCAGGGAGTCCTGGGGGCATTGAGCTGGAGATGACAACCCCATTCCCACCTCTCCCATCCCACACAGACCTGATGTTGAATTAAACCACATCAATCATCCCATGGAGCAATTCAGGCTGATGCCTGAAAGACCAGAGAGACAGAAGTGTGACCATGACTAAGAACCCTAAATACCTAGGGGGCTTTTTATAGTGTGTTGGTATTTAATAAAGATGAGTTAGAAATGTTGCTGAAACCTGCTGATTTCCCCCCTCCAGCTTTATTTTCTTTTCTTTTTAGCTTGTAGGGAATTTCTGGCCAAAATCACAGCAAGAAGATGAGAGCAAACACACGGGGGAGCACTTAGACTGTCACAGCAGGAGCCAAGGACTCGGTACAAACAGCTGAAGGTGCTTGCACAGTGCACCTGAAATGACCACTTCTCTTCTCAAAAAACCCATTTGCCCTGAAGAGTTCACCATTTCCCAGAAACCAAAAATGCCACGTGGTGTTTTCTAAATTCCAGGATCACAGGGTGACCCGCTCTGTGTGCTGGAAAAGAGGAGCACTTTCAGCAAGTCTCAGTATCCTCAACAACAAAGAAATGCTGAATTTTGAAGGTGTGTTTTTGAAGCCTGTTTCTATTAAATGCCTTTTTTTTTTATTTTACTCCCAGCTCTACATTTGGAAATTTATTTCAACGAGCCTTTGCATTTATATTGTTTGTTTGCCTAATCTTTGAGGACCAGCTCAGCAAACTTTCCTGTTTGCAAAGGTACCTCCTGAAATACAGTTTTGAGACTTAAAAGAGAGTATTTAGTGTGTCCACCCTAACTTGGCCCCCATAATAAATTCTCTGTATTTGCAGAGTTTTTGTCATGTTTGCACAGTAAACATTTGTGAAATCGATTAAATGGTTTAATTTTTCCTGTACTTGCAAAGATAGGTACTTCAGAACATTGCTTAATACACAGCCAAAACATAAACCCAGCCATTAAACAGTTTTATATAATTAAATTCCTACTTAATGGTGTTTATACTTCTGTTTTTCAGCTGGAAACGTGATATATGCCCACACTCCCTAACAGGTGTGCTGTAATGTTATTAGCAGGCAATGATGCTGATGCTTCCTTTAATCTGTGCATTATTAAAGAATCCTTTCCTCATTCTCACAGAGCAGACTCCAGAATTACCTTCACACCCCCCCCAATGCTGTGCCAGGAACAGCTCCTGCCTTTTGGCACCACCAGCTCTGCCCCAGAGGTCTTTGGCAGCCCCAGCAGCTCTCCAGCCTTGCCCACAACTCAGGCCGTGTTCAATAAGACTCAAGAGGGGTCAGAGAAGGAGAAAAAGGGTTTTTATGCTCATACCCATACACAGGGTAAGGAAATAGCACAGCAGTTTGCACTTTGCTGGAGCAAAGAAGGGATTCACAGGTGAGGCTGAGGAAGAGTGTGGGTGAAGGGAGAGGAAGGCAGGCATTTTATTACCTGTTAAAGTGAAGAGTAAATTGAAATGAGTAACACATTTCACTTATTTACGTAACTGGTTATTTTTAATGTTAATCTGTGATGCTCCAGAAATGAGATTACACTGAGCAGCCTCAATATCAGATATTGGCTTACACAGGCCATGAATCCTGGGGCCTTTGGCATCACAGAATCATCAAACATTTTGGTGGGAAAAGCTCCCTAAGACCATTGAGTCCAACTGTTAACCCAGAACTGCCAAGTTGTCACTAAACCCTGTCCCCAAGTGCCACATCTGCACAGTTTTTGAACACTTCCTTGGCAGTCTCTTGAATGCCAACAGGTCTGTGTTTATTAAATTTTCCAAATGGAAAATAAAATTATGTGTCCTTCTATCACTGATTTTTATTTAGTCAGCAGGGCTAATGGGAAATTGGTCCCATGATGATTTAAAAATGGATTTTATGGAAAACCAGAAAGATTTGGTACCACTTGTAGTTAGAGAAGAAGATCTTTGTATCAGATTTGCTGTGAATGGGTTTAGTGTAATTAAAAAAAAAAGGTCCATAGCATGATGTGCATTATCCAAACATGAAAACAGAGCCAAAATGTGCTATTTTTTGGGGTTAGATCATGAGTCAGTGGCAAGTACACAATGAAGTGTCAGGCATGTAATGTGTCAGGTACATCACAGGTATGAATTCCTCATCAGGAAATACCTGGAAAACAAAGAGAAAAGATACTCACTTTAATCAAATAAACGAGCTAAAAATATGGAAGTTATAAAATGCTGCTTTAATGTTATCCCATGGACAAAACTGCACTGTGCTGTAAAAAATAATCATCATTTCTCTCCATTCTATTACACTTCTTTGTGTTCCTGCGGCAGAGCGGAGAAAGCAGGAGCTTTCAAAAATTTCCATCTGCAATGAGGTTTTAAATAGTCTCATACAAACATTTCTTGGGGGAATAACCAGCTGCACAGGCCTGGGTTCCAGAGGAAGGGAAGGGTGGCAGTGCCAGGGCAAGGGGAGTGGTGGGATGCTCCAGCACCAGCCCTATTGTGGAGCCAAATGAAGGATTTGGGCTGCCAAAAGCATCAGGAAAGCTGTAAATCACTTCAGGAGTCTCTTAAAGAGTATTTCAGGGAACAGCTCAGGTCAAGGAAGCATAAGGTGAGACACAGTGAAAGGAAAAGGAAACAATTTAAAGTGCTCATCTGTGGAGCTGGTGTTAAATTAACTGTAGGTAGTCAGGAGAGGAACAAGGAGGCATTGCCAACAAGACGTGTATTCAGTGAGAAAGAGTGGCCAGAAAAGCAACCAAAATGATCATTTGCATTAAGAAAAAGCTCCAGGAAAGCACAGAATTATGATGTCTCTTTAATATGAAGTGACACCACACCATGGATACTGTGCTCAGCCTGGCTCTCAGTCTTGCAGGAGGAGAGAGCAGAAATAAAAAGGTCTGGGGAAGGCAGTGAAAATGATTAAGGGAATAGAAAGCTGCAGTGAGTGGAGAGATTAAAAGATTAGAACTATATATCTTAGACGTTAGAGGAATAAGGGATGATGATAGAGACATTAAAAAATAGCAAAGTTTTTAAAGAAGGTAAGTCAAGAACTATTCTTTGAGCAGGAGGCACATAAAATGATATTAAAAAGGAACTTGTTTCAACCTTTTATGTATACTTACAGCAGAGTAATGATGCTCAACAGGAGGTTGGTGTCTGTATAAATGTGTCCAGGTGTTCATCAGCAAAAGCAACCTGCAACAGGTGAAAACCATCACAGGCCTGAGCTCAGCCCAGCCTCAGTACTTGATGTCTGAACCATCATAAGGTATCTTAGTTCATTAATGGATTTACTGCCTCTGCTCCTGAAGCAGCAGGAAGAATGACTTTCAGAGAAAAACACAATTTTATGTATTTCTGCACAGAAAGTTCAGAGTTGCTTTTTTCTCTCTTTATTTCTTTGGGATTAATGAAGTAGAAAGTTCTCTGTGTGGAATGTGCAGCAACAAGAATTATCCTCAGTGTGTGTGTCAGGAGATATCGGGGATAGTTCAGGACAGACACCACATCTTTGCCAGGAGATGTTGTAGGTGCTACAGGATGATGAAGAGCAGCTTTCCAAAGCACTCCCAGCAAAATCCAATGGTCCACGAGGAGCAGTTCAGCCAGTGCTGGAGGGGTGAGCTGTTGTCACAGCAGGTACCACAGTCCAGCTCCCAGGAGAAGTCTGGGCTCCACGGTCTCAATAGAAATCTTGTGCCCAGCCTCATCACCAGGCCCTGGGCAGCTCCTCTGACTCTTTTTCATGTCTAAAGAGAGGTGGGAGACGGATGGGAGGTGCTGCCATCAGCTCAGAGATGAGATGTAAAGCTGGTCCTACCCTTTGGTGTTTATTGAAGTACATTCCACTGCACCAGCAGCACTCCTGGCTGGGCATTTCCAGGGAACTGTTACACTTCTCCAATGGTTAATCCCTTGGTCTTTGGCCTCCTGCCTTGTAACTCGGTTTGACATGTCCTGTAATTACTACTTGGAGAGTTTTATTCCTTAATTATTCTACCAGCTATCGTGATTTCACATGCCATCAATCCCTCCCCCCAGCCCCACTTACCCCCCAACCAAACTTGCCCTTTCAATCACACTTGTGTGCAGATCTCCACAAAACAAAGAACTGCTGAATTCGTACTTGGATCAACAAGCTGTAAAATTTTCTAACACACAAAACCCTCACCCATTTTCTCTGCCTCTCCCACTCCTCCACTCCCCAGCCCTTTGATTTCAGGCTGGGATAATAAATGTAGTCACATTTACCAGTGCTGGCATAAAGCAGCCAAATCACCTCATCCTTTTTACTACACCTCCTAAAAACAGATTAAGGCTCCACCAGACAAGCTGTTGGCTGGTGTGAACATCTGCTTGCAGAGCACTCTGAACCCCTGGACCGTTTCCTCCCACGGACTGATGGCCCAGACCCTTCCACCCAGTGCACTTTGCTCAGGGAATGAAACATTCAGAACACTTTAAGCCCAGCTTTACTCTTGTTGTGTCACTGGAGGAAGGTGACCAGAGCAAGGCTATGCCATTTGGGAGGGTTTGGTTTTGGGGAAGAGCTCTCAGCCACCATATATTTATCCCGTGGTCCTTCCTTTAGGAGAAGTGGGAGGTTGAGGTTCTGCAATGGTTCCTGAAGGCAAAAAAACACAGTGAAAAATAATTTTAAGCCAACTTGGTTGGCTTGGTCTCCAATGCAAGGGTGCACTGATTTATGACAACCTCCCAAAGCTGCCCACAGACGGTTTGACAGCCCAGACAGACAGAGATTCTTAATAGTGTTCAGTGCAGCCCCATCCCCTTCCACCTCCAGCATCTCCCCTGCACCAGGACCAGAGCTCAGCATAAATCTGCCATCCTTGTGCCAGGGGAATTGTCTCCCTGCCTCCTGCAGCTTGTAAGGGCTGTTTCAGGAGATAGAATTAGTACCTTGATGCTCAGTATTGATCTCTGTTTGATTTATATTGCCTTGATCTGATTTTCTGCTCGGCATCATGAGCATAAATCAAAAGTAATGCCCACAAGAGTCAGAAGTTACGCTGGCTTTAAACTTGTGTAAGTGAGATTGAGGTTCTTAACTCCAGGATTTTCCGGTGAAAAAGGAGAGCAGATTTTAAAGAGTTCAGCTGCCTGACTCAGAGGAGTACAAAATGGCCAGTCATTGTAGGAGGCAGCCTTCAGCCATTCCATTAAATGATTTCCTGAAGCTGGATTTCAGGGGAATAAATTCCCAGATTCTCTCTCTTAGAGTTAGGTTTGAAACATCCTTGTCTGCAATGGCCAGCAATCCTCCCCTTTGGACGTCCATTGTGGGAGCTGAATTAAATTTTCCCTGTGGGATGTGAGGAGGAAAGTTAGCAGGGACAAGAAAAATACTTTTGCAGTGTGATTTCCAATGCTTGACCATTTTCTGTTGAGGCATTTGGATAAAAGCCCACAAAGACACCAAAACTCTGCAATCAGTTTTCATTTCCAAGGGAGTCTTCAGTGGCCATTCAGGGTTGTATTCAAGGGATTGATATGGCCTGGAGATGTTCTTTACAAAATTTGGTGCATCTTTCAAAGACCACTCTTCAGATGTCCTAAAATATCCATTAATTTATCCTGAAACCCTCTGTTATGTGTTGAAGAGCTGCTGAGTAATGGGAAAAGGGGGAAGATGGTCTGCATGCACTGTAATTCTTCATCGTGGCAGATGCACTGAGGGTTGAGAAGGGTCTGGAGGGATCAGGCTCCATCCTCATGGAGTGAGAGTCCACTCCAGGTAATAGAACTGGTGTGAAATATTTATAAAGGAGAAAGCTTCCAGGGGGTCCCCTGGCAGCAAGCAGGAGGTAGAGCTGTGACTGATGGAAAGTGTAAGTGTATCTGAGCAAAGGCCACGGACCATAAAAGGCTTTGTAGAGAAAATGGACCCACTTAATTAAGTTTTCTGGGGTTTTTTGCATTGCCAGGAGGGAGAACTGCTGGACTGTCAGGGAGAAGACATACAACCTGCTCCTCTTTATTTCTCCTTTGTGCCCAGGTATTCTTCAGCATCTCCCTCTCGGCACTCCCTGACAAGGCACAGAGGGAAATTTTTATAAAATCATTGAAAGATTTTAAAAAAATATTATTTATTTTTAAATCAAACATTTAAAAAGCAGGTACCTGTGGGTGTAGAGCCAATTATTCATATAATATTAGTATTGCCATAACTTGTTTAAATTTAATTTGAATATAAATGGTCTGCATTTACAACACTGGCTTGGGGAATAATCTCAGCCTCTTTTAGCCCTTTACCTTTAAATTATTGACTGCCTTGCTTAGCCCTCAAGTAAAGGAATAAGGCTGTTAAAAGAAATTCATTTGCATGCCAATGGTCTGAGACCATATCAAACCCAGCTCATTAGATTATTTTGAAGTTGTGTCTGATTTTATATTTGTTACACCAGGCTTTGAGAGAGCCCTGGGGGAAGGGTGTCCACACTCCAAGACCAACCTGGGGTCAGGTGGCAGCACGTACAGGAGATCCTTGCAATGTTGTCCATTAAGTATCATCCCATGGCCTTGGGGAAGGAGGAGGGAATCAATGCAGGCAAAGCAATGGCTTTTCAATTTGTTGTCAACACACTGTCAGCTCTTCCTTGCATTCAGCGCTTTCTGCCACTGACAAAGGGAAGGGGAACGATGAGAGGTTGGTTTCTCAGGTCTGAGCCTTGCTGCATCTCACCTGAGCAAATATTTCACACACAGGAATGGAGCCTTTTATTTCCACACTGGCTCATTTTGGGGGTAAATAATAAGCACATCTGGTGAAATTCCAAAGAGGTCTCGCATTAGTTATAGTCTCAGCTGGCAAACCAATTACTCTGAAGTTCAAATGCTCTTTCACATTGTGACACTTTGCTAAATTGGGTTCAGAAAGCACTGGGTGGACAAAAAGGCTCATGTTTTGATTATTCTTTATCGCAGTGTTTGTGTGTGTGCTCAGACAAAGGGGGGAGGATAGAAAAAACCCCATTTCCCTCCAAACACCAGCCTCCATTTCCAAGGGACATCAGACAGAACAGAAAGAGATCCAGGGACAAGAAGAGATTTGAGCTGAGTTTTGCTCATCGCTGCAGGATACAGGATGGAAATACGAACAGCTCCCTTTGATTAATGTATGCCCAAGGTCACACATGCGACTGTAACAGTCAATAGCAATCAGATTAGTGTAATGTATTATTCAGTGTTTATGATGGTGAATTTGTATAGTGCCCCTGAGGCAGCTTTGATCCCCTTGAAATGTTTTCTGAATGCCATTTGGGATTGCCACAGAGCCCAGGCAGTGGTGCAGCAGCCCCAGCTCACGTTCCTCCTGTCAGCAATGCATAATTACCCACCTCTGCTGCTGCTGTGTGGACACACACTTGGATTTAATTGTTCTCTTACCAGCCTGGCTTTTTTTTTTTTTTTCCCCCTCAGGTGTTGTAATATGGAAAATAATAAAAAGTAATAGTTTTAATTGAAGGTCCCAAGTGCTTTACAAACACTGCTTCATTAGGCTTTGCTGTAAATTGGTGATAGCTTCATCTACATGCTGTCTTGGCCCATGGATGAGCATGCAGTGCCCTGTAGGATGCAGGAAGGAGGATGTCTCACACTCTGTGTGATAGGTAGATAATAGTGCATAATTTATACTTTATTTTAAAATCTTACTCTACAGAGCTTTAAAGAAATTTCCAGCTCCCTTCATATTTTGAAAGGATTTTCCTGAACAGTCCTCCAAATAATTTCTAGGTTGTTCTGGTTTTTTTTTTTTCACAGTTCTTTGCAGAAAGAGTGAGGGACTAAGGAGAATTTATTCACATAAAGCATAATTCTTGGAAAATGAACAAAACTACACAATGCAAAGGTTTTAGACATAGCTCTGCATTAGAAGTTTTAAATTTGGAAAAAAAGAAGTATTTTTAATGAGCAGTTTGTTGGGGAGTGGGATGTAAGGTTCATTCTATATTCAGTATTATTGCACACAATGTCTGAACCAAATTGGATGGTGGGGATGCTCGGGGGACCACGGGGTGGGTTTGGCACATGATGTGCTTTGCTCTCAGGGACCACAGGCTCGAGGTGGTGGGTCTGAAGGAGAAACCCATCACTGCCCTTTAGCCACAAATGCTGTTGCTCCCAGATAGGCTCTGGCAGGGCAGGATGCAGCCACGAATGAGAAACCTGGAAAAGAAAGTTGACATTGCCCCCTGGCAGGGGTTTGGAACTAGATGATCTTTAAGGTCTCTTCCAACCCAACCCATTCTGCAATTCATTCAGGTTGATTATTTACTGTGCATAAGGGGACTTGTACAATCCCAGGGGACAGGAGGGATATGAAAGGCAGGTTGGGTGTTATTTCTTACTGAAAGGAACTTGCTGGGTTAGTTGCTGTCTTAAATTTGGTGATTCAGACATGTCAGACTCTCACCGTATTTGGTCACTTTGTGCTCCAGTAAATACTTCTATACAGTGACTCACAAACCCTTACAGCAAACTGTCTCACTAATTCCTTGGAGGTAAGTCATTCCCTAGGCATGGAGCAGTACTTGGGAAGCTGTTGGCTGTGCCACAGCAGAGTGCAGTGCCTGGTTAGGGGAAGCTGCACTGGGATTACCTCAGGGACTTCTGTTGTGTCCAATCTTGCTCTGAATCCTCGTTAATGACCTGGAAAAGCAGGTAAAAAAGCACATTGATTCAATTCCCAGCTGATTCCTAAACTGGAAGGCACAGCAAACAACTGTGGGAAAACCATTCTGGAAAAAGTACTAATGGACCACAAGAGAGAAGAAATGAGGCAAGACACCATGAGATGAAACCAATGGATGGGTAGGTTGGGAGGTGGTATTGATTGGTATTGGTAGGTGGGACATACCCAGCAGGGAGAGGCAATATAGAAAGACCTAAATATCTGATATTTTAGAATATATTTATGGCAATGCAGCAGGGCTGCAAGTAAATCTATCAAGCAGTTATATCTGAAAAAGCTGAGGCATAGGAGGGAGAAAGGATGTGAATATTGGCCATAAACCAGCAGCTGAGCACATGTAGAAAATTGCATTCAGTTATGACCACTTCAGCACCAGGAAGAAGCTCACAAATGAAAAGCAATTAAGAAGGAGCGGCAGAGAGTTATCTGATAAATTAAAGCTGTATTATGGCAGTTTTGCTGAGCTAAAATTTGAATGGAGGAAGGAGAACTGTAGTAGGCATCAACAAGTATTGAAGATGTAGTAGAAGCATTAACATGTAGATAGAAAAAGAGGCAGGGATTCCTGGTGGCAGCCAGAAAGTGCTCACTGGGGAGGATAGGAAAATATTGGCTGAACATCAGCATCAGTTTCCCATTATCCGAGCAATTAGTCCTGTGGAATGAGCTCTCAAGGAAAGTGCTGAGTGGTTTTAAACTGGTACAGGCTGAGAACTGGGGAACAAACCATACAGCAGAAAACAGCCTTCCACTGCCACAGGGATCCAAAAAATCCCTCCTTTTCTGGAAGCTTTGTTTATAGTTCTTGACAGTGAAGTCATCCTGACATTCAATATTGTGTCTGTTAGAAGGACTTTGCTGTTTACCACTTTTATTTTTACACATAGGAGGGCAGCAGTTAATAAGGAAAAAGCCTCTCAGAGTGGATAAAGGACCTCTCTTAGTCATTCCTTGTAAAATGTGTGAGCTGAAGAAGACTCCACCAACTCCCATCAAACTTTTTGATGCTCTCAGTTGGTGGGAACCTTTTTGCAGCTCCCTGGTGTCCCTCTGCCCTCCCATGTGGCCCAGGCACCCTTGTGCTCGCTTCTGGAAAGCTGTAGGACAAAGCAAGACATATTTCCTCTAACTTTTCTTAGCCTTTGGTTAAAATGATGTAAAATCTGTGCCTACTTGCTATGCAGAGCAAAACTATGGCATAAGATATTCCTTTGTGAACAGGGAGAAATCAGGTAAGTGGAGCCTTTGGGTTTTTCTAGCTTTCCTTTTTGTTTCCTCCCAGGAATTAGGAACAACTGAGCACTTAAAGCAAACCCTGTGTCCTGTTTCTGCAGGAGGAGACATTGGGTGCTGAAAATGGGGACTTCAAACAGTGAGATAATTGTGTGGAAAGAGTCAGCCAGGAATGAATGCAACACCCACTTCCACAGCTGCAGGAGGGAAAAGCGTGGTTGGATATAGGAATGGCTTTCCTATAGTCTGGGACTGAACAGAGACAGATAATAAGCTCCTGAAGCTCATGCAAATTTGCTTCTTTTTGAATGGATGCTACTTTGAAGCTCAGAGCACTGGGTTGGACTGGCTCTTCCAACCTGAATTATTCTGCTTTTGTGATCATAATTCTGCCCTTTCATTTTGCAAAGACATGTGTGGTTGCCCAAGGGAGATCAGGACAGCTCCCAGACCATGTCCTGCTGACCACCTAGTACTCAGGGAAAGGACCAAGCTGCTCCTGGGACTTCCAGACATCCTTAGGAAACTCTTTATGTTCTAGATAAATCCCCAGCATTTGGCTCTCACCAGTGCAAACTCTAAAGTTTGGATCATGAGGAGTGTTTGGCCTTCCAGGACTGTGTCAAACTGTGAGTGTCACATGTGCTGCTCAGGAGACCATTCCAAAAGGACTGCTAAGGTCTGACCAGATTTCCCATCAGGACTCCTGCCCCAATGCCTGGATCAGGGCACTGAACCACAGCCTGGTGCCTTCAACCACCCACAACCCACAACCCACATGGGACTGCCTCGCAGAGGGCAGGGTGTACCCCCAGCCTCTGCCCATCCTCTCCTTCCCCACCGTGTCCCACCCCATCTGCCATTCTGTGCCATGTTCTGTCACCATCCAGGGCTGCTCCATCCTCCCCTGGAGAGGGCACACAGCCCTGGGGCCACAGGCTGGCACTGCACTAAGTGGCAGTGGGCAGGCAGAGGGGAGAAGTGCTCCTGCAATCATATTATTTCTTACACAATGATTGTACTGCACTGCAGGATAAAAAGGTTCTTTCATATCCAGTGCAGGAGCCAACCTCAATCCCTATTGTACCTTCTCACTCACTTTATTAAGTTTACTTCATTTCTGCTCTGCCTCTGTACCTCTGTGCCCTCTGCTGTGTGTACCAAATCTTATTGACATTTTAATATTAAATTATTATGACAAGAAGATATTCCACTTGCTAAGTAATTTGTTTTATTCGGGGGAAAATTGGAAGCTGCAGAAAAACCATTATGAAAGATTAAGACAATGGAGTGGTACTGACTGATACAATATAAATTATTATTTTGTCGGCAGCACACCCAAAACCTCCACTAAAATTTTAAGCAATAAAGCCAACAAGTTAGAAAATTAAATTTGGGGGATGAAAAGAATATTATGCACACAGGAAAAAAAATAACATCAGACAGACATTACAGAAAAACACATCCCAGAGAAATCTGCAGGAACCAAAGGGGAATCACTGGATGAGTGTCTGGCCCCAACTGGGCTTGTTCAGGGTGGGGTTGATCAAATTGTCATTGGCTTTGGGACACAATTAGTTGTTGTAAAAACGGATTAATAAGCAGGAGGAATTTTTTTAAGGGACTCTTGAGAGGTGTTTCCTTATTCTGTCATCTTACCTTCTCTTTCTGAAGGCCTGAGCATCAGCCCTCATGGAGAAGGAGCAGTTCCTGTCCCTTCGCTCTGCTTTCCATCTCCAAAAGCTCTTGGGATGCTCCAAGAGCTAAAATGAGCTTCAGCATCCTGCCTTGGGACAATGAAACCTCAAAAACTGAAAAGGAGGTGACTTGCAAACTGCCATGTCATCGTTCACAGGCAGCCTGGGGAGTGCAGCACGTGCCTTTGCTGTTCCTGTGCTCCCTCCTCAGCCAGGGAAGCAGCTGGGAGGGATAATGCTCCGGCAGTCAGCAAAGCTCCTGAGCTTTGGAAATGCCTTCCCACTTCTGGGGTGGTCTGGGAAACAAGGAACCAGTGGACATGGCTGTTAAAGAAAGGATCATTTTCCATGCTACCTGTGGTTCTGGAGGGCCACAGGCAGCTCGTGCAGTTGGGATGTCATTGAAAGAACAAATAGCCAAAATATGGCTCCCACCAGGTAATTAACCTAGAAAGGAACAGAACCATAATTTAAACAAATGTAACAGTTTTTGTCAGCACATTTCCAAGAGTGAGGCTGGGCAGGAACAGGCATCAGCATCACTCCTGATGTGAAAGTCCTGTGTGCTCAGCTCAGGTACAATGTCCTTTGTTCTTGATGACACTCAGGGGAGCAGCTATTTTATACAACTGTATTAAAGCTGTGCATTGCAAATACACTCAGCAATGAAATGCCAGGATTCTTCCCATCTGTCCATAGTCTGAGCTGGGTAAAACTGGCAAATGCCCCTGAACTTGCACAGAAGACAAGGATCCACATCCTCTTGGTCTGACTCTGGTCAAGGAAGCTTAAATGTTGTAATTTTTCAGGGTAGTAGGTGGAGTAAGGTGGGGAGAAACCAACAATCCAGTCAGGCTTGTATTGGAAATCAGAATAAACTGCAAAGGCTGTAGATGGAGGGCTCTCAAGCCCTGGAGAACAGTAGTTGGTGGTACCTTCCCCTAGGGAAGAAGAACCAGCCAACATCTGGAGCTGCCTCCTTCCAGCTCTGCTTTTCAAGGACACTGTTGCACTAGGGGTAACGTGGCATTTTCACAATGAGTCACTTTAGCATTCTGTCCCTCTTTGATCAACCTGGAGGAGTCATGTCCTCCCTTCCTTCACTGCCAAAGGCAGAAGGAGAGAAGATAATTTTGTGATTTGTTGAGAAATATAAACTACAGCAGCTGTAAAGCAGGGGGAAAATCTGGTCCCTGGGCACTTGCCTCTGCTTGTTGTATGTAATCCAAGACACTGAGCATGTGAAGTATTTGACTGACATTTTTTTAAAATTTCATTAACAAACAGAAAGTTGATATATTTCTTGTAGATCTTTCCAAAATTCTTATTCTAAGGACATCTCCACATTTTCCTGTACTAGACAGGGAGTCCCAAGACACTGAACAGACGGAATTAGATCGCAGTCTCTTTTTAATCTTGGCATGATGACCTCAATTGCAAAGGTATTGCTTCTCATCTTGTCCTGGCACTGATCTGGCTCCTCCCAGCACTTCACACTTGATGCTCAACAGTACTGAATATAAGTTGGATAGAAAATAGACAATTAAAAGTGTTAGGTTGTTGTTTTAAGACTCTCATGAACACCATCATTGCCTATAGGAGACAGCCAGGGAATTCTGGAATCACTGTGTTCATCAAGGATTGTTACCATATTGAAGTCTAACTTTTGTAGGTCTATGATGATCAGGTTTTGAAGATGAAAGATCGGCCTGTAGAAATGACATTATAGAACAACCATTAAATATTAATCTTTGGGTACCAGAGAGATCTCGGATTAAAATTTATGATCTAGAAACATTTTCGTGCTCCCTTCACATAAAAACACCGATTGCCTTGGTAAATGCAACTGTATTTGAGCAGAGAGAACAATCCAAGTCCAACATCTTCATGTGGAAACAGGGATTTTTAGTAAAGGATCAGAGTGACTGCAGTCATGGCATGGCCACGGGAGGGCAGCAAGGAAACACCATCGTGTCCTGCCTGGACCTTCACTGAGATCCCACCGCTCTCCAGAGACCCCACGGTGAAGGCTGTGGCTGTCCCCGTGTGGGGACAGCAGGCTGGGGAGCAGGAGGGGACTCAGCAAACCTGGCTCTGCTCTTCAGGTGCTCTGAGATTGTTATAAAAAACAAAGCCTGGATAAGGAGATGATTTCTTGGCTGAGTTTGCAAAGTGGAGCAGAATAATCATCTGGGGTGAAACTGAAATTAAAGGTGTGCCAATGTTCTCAGTGAATGAGAGTGGAGAAAAAACCCCCACCACTTTGGGCTGGAAGATGAATTTAAGTGCCAAGTTTCCCTTCATATTTTGAAATAAAATTGAAATTAATCTGGAGATTAAATGTCATTTTGAGTGTATGTTTAAAAACTGCTAAACCTGTCACTACTAATGTCTAACTGAACCAGTACTTTGTTTTTCTTTTTCTTTTTCCTTTTGTTTTTGTTTGTTTGTTTGCTTGCTTTGTTTTGTTTTGTTTGTTTCTGGTTAGGCTTTGTTTTTGTTTTTGTTTTTGTTTTTGTTTTATTCTGGCCAATTTTCCAATGTAAAACCCAAATTCATGGGATGTTTCAAGGCATCTGTGAATTTTCCATGCAGTAAGAGCTTGGAAGCACCTGTAAGCACCAAACCCCAGCCCAGCCTTTGCTGGTGGTTGTCTCCAAGCCTTGCCCGGGTCAGCACCTGCCCATGGCACAGTTGTCCCCAATCCTGTGGCAGCCAACCCTGTGGAAAGCCCTTTTCCATGTCCTGGGACATGGCACTGCTGCCTGGCAGCCAATGGCATGTCCTGTGTCCAACAGACTCTTCCAGTCAACATCGTTGAGGAGAAATGAAAGAGCATAAAAGGTTTCAAGAAGTGACGTGCTTAGGAGACAGTAATTAGGCACCAGTGAAGAGCAGATGTTTAATGGGGCTCCAGTGTCACTGAAACCATGGGCTAGATTAATATTTGTTTCATTTTCTATCGATCTCCAAAGCTTCCACCCAGCAAAAGAAAAAAAAATTGACACTGCAGACTGAACAAAATACACTGAGCCTTATCTTAATTGAACATTAGGAGATGTTCCTGTGGCCAGCTCGGGGTTTTGCTGGTTCAGCATTCAGGAGGGGATCTTCCAATTATTGCCATTAGTGCTGTACTTAAGGGAAATGTTCTATCCTTTTCCAGGGAGCCTGAGCACCTGGAGGTGTCGAGCCTGGTGCAGACCTGCAATTTGTTACCTCCTCTCTTGGAAGTGCCCTTGGGTCTGCTTTTAACCTCTCTTAAATGCAAGGGAGCTCACCTTTTTTTATTTAACTGTTGAGTAATATGTCTGAAATTACTTCGGGGAAAACCATGGGATTAGAGTGGTTTTCTCTTCCCTGTGAGGGTGGGCAGGCCCTGGCACAGGTTGCCCAGAGAAGCTGTGGCTGCCCCATCCCTGGAAGTGCCCAAGGCCAGGTTGGGTGGGGCTTGGAGCAACCTCGGCTGGTGGAAGGTGTCCCTGCCCATGGCAGAGGGTGGAACAGGATGGGCTATAAGATCCTTTCCAACTCAAACTTATTTTATAATTCTGTGTGTGCAGGCAAATTCTTAAGCAACCACAGAGAAGACAGCAAAGTGTAAATTCCCATCCCAGTGTAAACTGCACTCACTCCACCCCCCTAACCCTTCCCACCCCTCACTCCAGTGCTGCAGACTGGGAGCTGCCATGGTGAGAACCAGCAGACTCAAGAATGATTTGTCTGTAGGCAGTTTCTGGCTATTCACACACAGGAGTTTTGCTCCTTTATTGCTTTACCTATTTCTTCCAGCCAGATTCATTCCAATACCAGAAATCCAGTTTGTCACATTACAATTTTCCCTTTGGAAATGATTTGTGACTAGAGCACTGCAAAAGTGTGTATTGGCTGCAGTGTTATAAAATCATAGAATGGTTTGGATTTGAAAGGACCTTAAAGCTCCTCTTGTTCAACTCCCTGCCATGGGCAGGGCCACCTTCCACTAGACCAGATTGCTCAATGCCCCATCCAACCTAGCTTGGACACTGCCAAGGAAACATCTATTTAAAAATACGTGTTTTTTCACCCTCCAGAGCTTAGGGAGATGATTTTTCATTCATCCACTCCTTTTCCTGCTGGGTGGAAGTGCTGTGATACTGGAAACGTCTTACATTATGCACAGACTTGAAGAAAGCAGATATTTTCCTGGTAACTTCACTCTTTTTTTCAGGGTTTTGGGGATGTTCCAGTGTATAGTAACTCTCCCCAGATTTGTTTTCACAGTGCAGGCTGCTCCAGATGAAGTTTGGAGCCTGTTATATGGAATTTCTGCTGCCAGGTTATGCTGTGCAGAACTGCAGAGATTTTGTTTATTGTGTGGTGTCTTTACCAAAATACCAAAGCTTGTGTTTTCTCACTTCTCTCCCGAAGGCATCACAAAGTGAGAGATGATTGTCACTTTGCATAACTGATTGCTATCCAGGGGCCTGACGTGATTGCTCAAGCTTTCTGGAGAGCTTTGCCACTCAGCACTGCCTGGGCAGGAGAGTGGCATGAAGGTTGCACATGGCAGAGCAGACAATGCTCTCATGGTCCTTCCAGAAAGGACATGAGGTGTAGGAAGCAAAATTATTCCTTTTTTTTCTTTTTTTGTTTTTTTTTTTTTTTTTTTTTTTTTTTTTTTTTTTTTTTGTAGGTTTCTACAACAACCAGGAATGGGCAGTGCAGGCCAGGGCTGGCAGAAGAGATTCCAAGGGAGGGAGCACTTTCCTCTGTCAAATATTCCAAGGGCAGTTGCCAACCTGATGCTAATTATATAGTGTTCATCTACCACCAGGGCCAAAAGTGACCCAAGGAGACTTTTTATCCTTTTTTTCAGCTTTAATTGTCTGTGCTTAGCTGAAATTTGCCTTTGGAAGTCTCTCCATACTTCCAGTATCTTGGAAACAGAACCTTTTCAAGGGAAAAGCCTAATAATACATCTTTGTTTTCCCAGCCAGAACTTTGCTTAGCAAATAAAAAGGATTAAACTCCAAGTCATTATGATCAGTCAAAATGTGGAAGCTCTTCCAACACTAAGTTTTGTGTGTCTTGCATTTCTACAAATTCCCTCTGTTCTCTCTCCAGACTTTGAAGCTTTAAACATTCAAGTTCCCAGTTTTCTCTTAATGCTCCACATCTGACCCATCAATAAGTCTGGATCAGGTTTTCCAAGGAAGTGTGTCGAAGAATATAAATATATTTAATCTTATTTCATTCAAACAAAAAGGGCTGAGTTGTTTAAGGAAGAGGAATGGAAACAATCCATCCTGTGTTTCCACCATACATTGACATGGCCCATGCTTATGGAGGATGGGACAACTCTTGTGTCCCTTTACAACATTTCTGGTCCTGCTTTTAGTTTTCTTTTACAGCTGAAAACACGTGGCAGGACAAAAACCAGGAAACTCTTACACTTGGAGTTTGTAAGGACTTGTTCCTGTCAGAAATGTGCACTCTGCTTTCCCTTCCACTTACAGCATTCCTCACACTTTTGAAGAGCTACACAAATCCCTTCTAGTTCTCTTATTTTCAAATGATTTCAGCTCTGCTGGAACTTTTCTGAGGCTCCTGTCTTCCATCTGGGATTTTTTCTTTAATTTCTCTTCACACCTGGTGGTGTGCACTATTCAATAACCTCTCAGGGTCCCAAACACTTAAAACATATTGTCTATATGCACTGTCACACTTGCAACTGCTTGTGTTTAAATGAGCATGAATTTCTTCCATGTCATGCTCCAAATCCCTGTTTCTGAGAACCTTTCTTAGTTACAGTCCCCAGTGCTGTAATTATTGCCTTTAATAATTGCTTTTTTCCATTTTTATGATGGTGAGATCTTCTTAAGGGTCTCCTGGGGGGAACAAAAAGCCATAAAATTCTTTAGTCTCAGGGTCATTTCAGCTCAGGTACAAATTTTGTAGGCACCAGACTGGTGCCTCATCCCTCCATCCACAGAGGTTCACTGAGGTAATGGGAATTGCTCAGTCTATCCTAGATAAATCAGCTGAATGTCCTGCTGAACTGTGTGTGACACTTCCAGGAGCAGCTGGGCAGGAGATGTTGGCCATGGGGTGGCCAAGCTGCAAATCTCCATTGCATTGGTGCCCTCCTGGGCTGCCTTGGTGCAGAGGAGCTGCAGGTCCATTCTCAGCAGCTTCCCTGGGGCTTGCTGTGATTCCCAGGACGACTCAGAGGGCTGGAATACATAACAGGCAGTGAGAAGTGCTGCTCAACAGCTGGCTGTTCTGGACAAGGGCTCAGGGCACAGACCCCTTGTGCCTCCTCCCCTCTGCAGCTTCCTGAGAGGGACAGACCCTCCCCATGGAGCTGCACTGCTCCTCAAGGGCAACCAGAGCACTGCTGGGAATGGGGCTGTGCCACTCAGAGGATCAGAGAATAGGCTCAGCTGGAAGGAGCCCACAAGGATCATCAGTCCAGCTCCTGGCCCTGCATAGGAACCCCAGCAATCCCACCCTGTCCCTGAGAGTGTTGTCCAAACACTCCTGGAGCTCTGGCAGCCTTGGGGCTGTGCCCACTGCCCTGGGGAGCCTGTTCAGTGCCCACCACCCTCTGGGAAAAGAAGCTTTTTCTAATATCCAGCCAGAACTTCCTCTGACACAATGTCAGGCCATTTCTTCAGGTCCTGTCACTGGTCACCACAAAGAAGAGATTATTGATCAGGTTTGAGATCCTGGGGTGAAACCCAACTGAATTACACCATAACTTCTACACCTGTGCACTGGGAGGGAGCAGCATGTAGTTGCCATGGGGCTGGTGAATCCAGGCAGAGGGTGGAGGGACCAGATTCAGAGATTCACAGAATGGTTTAAATTGGGGGGGACCTTAAAGTTCATCTCTTTCCAACACTACCATGGGCAGGGATGTCTTCTGCTAGACCAGGTGGCTCCAAGCCCCATCCAGCCTGGCCTTGGACACTCCTAGGGATGAAGACAATGTTCTCTCCATCTCAGCTACCTTGTTTGTGCCTTACCAAACCTTCACCCCTGGCAATTGTGTCCTCCTCCAAATCCTCACAAAGCTCTGGTTCCATGTGCTGTTTTATCCAGCAGAGCTGGAGAGTCAGACAGTCTCTTGCTTTGCTCTGCATGGGCTTGGGAGTAAAAGAGTGAGTCATCAGCAGGGAGCTCAAAATTATGATGTGTGCCACTGCTCTGAAAACCTAAAGAGATTAATATTAAAAAAGAGCAGCTCCAGTCGACTCAGTGGTGTAATGAAGAGGTATTATACACACCAGGCACCTGTGGGAAGGTATACCTGTAACTATCTATTACCATTTGAATGCAGGCAGATTAAATACACCCCAAAAACCAAGCACAGGGGGATTTACACCCTGTTTTCTTCAGGATTGCACTATGGGAGAAAAGAAGCAGCAAGAAGAAATGGTGGAAACCCCCCCCCCCCCAAATACTTAAAAGGATAGTGCTGCCCTATATTTAGTGTGTCCTTGCTGCTCTCAGCATTATGTATTTTTGTGTAAAGACAAAATGCATATGTCAGGTCCACTGTCTTCCTTGCATATGCAGGGACTGGTTCTAGAGATCCTTAATGAAGATGCTCCCAAAAGAATTTCCCAAATCCTTATGTGTGTCACTGACAGTCATGTTTCGTTGGAAATAGCTCTCAGAAGAAGGTAGTTCTCTAATAAAAGGCTGCCAAACTCCAAAAAACTAATATTTCACACACAATGTCATCTTACCACACACTTTCAAGCAAGTACTTCCCTTGCATTTTCCTTCCCATCATTGCTGATAAATAAAATAACATTACTTTTATCTGGTGCCTTTGTGAAGTGCTACACATGTTATTTGTGCAAGGAGAATGCCAATGACTCATTCTTTCTTCCTTTACTAGCACAAGAATAAAGCCCAATTTCTCACTAGAGGCAGCATCAGATCTCCAATATCTAGATGGGGCAAGCCAGATTGTTTTTCTATTTTTTACTTGAAATTTAGCAGTGCTGAGTCTTCTAACACCGAAACAACAAAGGTTTTGGAGTAGATCACTGACCCAAGGAAGTGCTGCCAAGTCATCAGGTGCCCTGCAGATCCCACCCAGCCCGATATCACCCAATATATTGACGTCCCAAAGTATCCTTCAGCTCAGAATAGGTTTTATTAGTTGTCCTTTTAGTGCTGCTTTTGTGGATGATGTGCCTGACCCACCAGAAGGTGAGTTCTTCTTCTTGTGTTTGGCCCATTTGATGCCTCTCTGACTGTGAAATTATGGAGTGGAAAAACCAGATCATTTTGCCACATCTCTCTCTTTGCTTCTCTTAGAGCTGTGGGTGTCAATCCAAGCTGAACTGTGGCACTAGATGACACATAATCTTGGGCTCATAGCCCTGTTCACATTATTTTACCCTTTATATACTTATATTTCTTTTATACCCCCCTTATCCCAAGTTGTCTCTGTACAGCAGAGTTTTATCAGGCTATCCCCAAGCTATCCTGCACAATTTGATTTGTTGCTTTATTTTCATTGAGCAAGATGGGTGGGTGAGGAGGGAGGATGTTGATTTTTCCTGCATTAAAGCCAGCAAAGAAAAGAAGAAAGGATCTGAAACCTAAGAAAATTGCACTACTAATCATATTTTCGTAAGCTGTCCTCTGTAGCATTACAGTCACAGAGTATATTTATAATTTGGTTTATATGAGCAACAGTTTAAGTTAAGGGAAATTGGTTTCCTTTTCAAAATGTCATGTTTCTCATTTCCTTGCAGAATCTTGGGCTGCTTCGAGCTTGTATCACACTCTAAATCATTCAAAACCACACTCCATAATTAAAGTGCTGTAAATCCTCATTAATCAATTTAGAGGGGTTTGATTCGTTCTAAAACACATTAAAATAAAGCTGAAAGCTCCCTAAAATTCCAGGTGACACACACACAGGTGCAAAGCAAAGGGAAGATAACTCCATCTCGGGAAGGCTGTGCAGGGGTGGGGTGGGACTGGAGGAACATGATTTATGCTGAACACAGGGGCCATAGTTCTGGGCTGCCCAAAACAGCAGTGAGACAACTCTCCGTTTGTGCTGGTTTAAAGGTAAACTGGCAGGAGAAATGAACCCAACACGAAAGAGATTGTAAATCAGAGTTACAATTTAATAACAATATTACAAGAAATGCAACGACACAAAGAGAAATTGGGTTTAACCCCCAAACCCAGCAGTGTAACCCAGCCCCCTGGGGCACAAACACAGGGGGGTTTGGTGGCCCCTGTGCTGAGCCCCACGT
>JAWWEV010000054.1:2877088-2896109 GCA_035583235.1 Hafferia zeledoni
GGACACTGTTCAAGTACTTGTGCTCTGATGGCTTTTGAATTTGTTGCTGCTTTGTCTTTGGCTTCTGCTCCTGTGAGGATCTTGTAACATGGTCATTTTTCTCCACTGAAGGCACAGTGGATCTATTTGCCTCTAGACCCTCCTTGCCTGTGCCAGTGGAGTCTCAGAGTTGTAAACTGTCCCCAGCTCCTTCCATTGTACACACATATAAAGGAAATAAATTAGCCATAAGTAACTACGTGTTTCCTATCTTGCTTCAGCAGCAGTTCCATTCCCAGGCTTGCATTTTTTTGTGCTTTGTCACTGACCAATCTGTGTCATGGGTTAAAGGCTTCAGTTTTCATCTTTGGGGGTTTTGTTTTGCTTTGGAATTCACCTCTTCTTTCTCGAGTATTCAATGCTCTCTATAGCACCCACAGTATCTGAGCACTCTCTTGGCTCCTCAGACTCTCCTCTGGACCATATTTTATCCCATATTCCAACCAAGATCTCTGTCTTGTTGGGTGAGGGCTCTGAGATGCCTTGTTGGGGTGGAAGGGGCTTCCGTTCTGCCACAGTTCACAGATAAGAAACAAATCACTGATTAACACAAGAATCTTGCACAATCTTGTGGCATTTGGTCTGGGGTTTGGACTTGTCCCGTTAGTAATTATAAAAATGTGATAAAATCACAGCATATGAAAAGACAGGGAGACAAAATCTGTTGATTCATGGATCAGAAATTCTGAGCTTCCCAATGCAGTGTTGGGCAGCTGTGCCTTCCTTAAACCTGCTTTATGTAGCATGAAAATAGGTGGGTTTGTAGTGTTCCAGAAGTCCATGAAAAGGCTGTATTGGTAATGGTATTTAGATTTATTCAACCTGAGTGGCTGCCGTCAGATCTCCATAAGTGATAGAATAAAGGAAAATAAATGAAAATTAAACCAAAGAAAAATGAAATTGAAAAGAACTGACCCTTGGGCCCCAAGACCATCTTTGCTCACTGCAATCCTGGTTGCAGAGGCAGGTACAATAACAAACTGGTTATATAAGAAACAGCAAAAAAAGGTGCCACCCTAGAGGGAACAACATTAACATTTCAGCAAGGATATCTCCAGAAAAAAAAATATATAGGCCCTTTTTTGTTCAGACTTTTCAAGCCTGTTGTTAGGGCAGGTAAAGCCAAAGCCAGTAATTACACCTTCTGAAAAGATTTAATGCTTTTTTTAATAGAAATTTACCTTCAAGAAAATGTGACAAGGGAAAAACAGGTTGTTGAGGATAAGGACTATTAATGCGACACTTCCTGGGAAAGAAAAATGAAGTTCTTGGAAAGGCAGGGAGATCAGGATCCTTCTATGTTTCTATTAAAGGCTGATAAAGCCCTGCTCTCCCAGGTTGGGGGATGTTGGCACACTCCCTGCATATAGATTTCTCTCTTCCTGCCAGCACCAGGCTGGAGGAAAGCCCAGCAGTGCATTCCGTTAAGGAGCTTATTCATACAATTAAGTTTAATTGTCAGCAGTTTTGATACTTCTGCCTAAAATGAAACCTGGCTCCATTTGTGCAGCTTAGATTCACCTGCAGCCTGGGAGAATTCTGATGGTATTAAAATTAGAGTCCTGGATTGCTAAAATACCAGCCAGTTGCAAGGATAAATTCTGCATAAACAGGTTGTTTCCTTCCAGGTCTGGGCAACAGAGCAGCAAGTCCTCAATAGGGTCTATTTATTTCTCTTAAACAATAGTTTCTCCAGTGCTGGAGCACAGGGAGAGTGTCTTCCCAGCTCATGTTGGCTGTGTGGTCCTTGGTCCTTCCACAGCTCCATGGGCTTCAGGACAGGTTTTGAAAGAAAGATGTACCCGCCACACTTCATATTTACATTAGGCTTTAATTTTGCAATTATCACCAGACTTATACACAATGTGTTAATGAATTTTAACCTCAGTGTTGCCCCCAGTATTAGAACAGAAACTTTGAGAAATGCTCTACTTTTGCTGTTGCTTTCTCTGATGCTTAAACTTCATGTTCTCTGACTCCAGAGTTCCTGTGCTTTTCTTCCCTGGAAGTGGCCAAGGCCAGGCTGGACAGGGCTTGGAGTAACCTGGTCCAATGGAAGGTGTCCCTGCCCATGGCAGGGGGTGGAACAAGATGGCCTTTAAGGTCCCTTCCAACCCAAACCATTCTAGGACTCTATGATTAATTTTAAATCAGGATCACAAGAAATCAGCATCTGCAGTCCTCCAAACCCAGTTTTGTTCCAGGACTCTTGGTGCTCTGTGCACATTCTCACCTGGCTGGAATGAGATAACATAGTTAACAACAGTTGTGGCTCCCACACCAAAACAGCAGGGTCTGCAAACATCAACTAAGCTTTGCTTTCATGGAAGCATCAGAGTGGGGAGCTGGGAATTCATCATCTCTCTTGCTCTGTGTCTTTGCATGAGGTTATGACCATGACTAGACTCTGGCCTGGAGGATAAAAGCTGAGTTAGATGTTCTTTGGTTGAACAGAGATCAAACCAACTCTCAGTACATGAGTGCCCAGCCCCCAAGCAGGAGACATGGATGGCAAGAGGCGCAGAACTGTGGCAGAAGGTTTGCCAGTCTCATGACTGAGGTACTGTCAGAAAAAGCAGGAGTATTTTGGTGAAATTGCCACCCTGAGTTGATGCGATGGAGGATTTGTACCTGAATTTCCATAATATTGGATGAGCCTTTAACACTTGTTATATAAGACCAGAAGAGTTGCATTCTGCCTCTCCTGCTGCTTTGTAAATGGTGGCAAAGTCCTTTTCTAGATCCAGCACTCTCCTATTGATCCTTCACTTTTTAGAGTACCAAAATCAAAGCACCATGTTTTGTTTAATTGAAACTGTGCTTTCACATATTCATAGATTTTGCTTTAGATGCTGTTTCCAGGAGATCTTAATGGACTGTTCCTTTTTCCCCCAGATCTCTTATTATAGTCACCCATCACATCCGTGATCATTTACTTGTGCTTTACTCAACATCAACACAAGAACTTTCAGGAGCAAGAGTTTATTGCACAGCCCAGCTCATGTTTCTGTGACACCACCAGTGATTTGCAGCAGCAGGACAGCCACGACTAATCACATTTTGTAAATCATGGAAATTGCAACATTACTTAATCAGGTGCTGCTGTAAACACCAAAACCTTTGTCCTCCTTTAGAAACCAAATTACATGAGAGAGACAATTTCATGCGAGCTCTACCTGTCTATTATAGTACTGCTGGCTCATTAAGTAGAGTAATTAAATGTCGAGCAGAAATAATTATTATAATTATAGGACATTTGAGATTTCATTTGCCTTTATGACATATGAGTTACATAAACTAATCCCTTTTGTAAGGTCCACTCATAATAGCAAGGAATATCAAAACAGTTACACTCTTTGCCTACTGATTTTGGCAGTTATTGGGCCAGCCTTACAGTAGCCATTAAAAACTCAAAAATTACCAACTATTATGACAGCAGCATATCCCAATAGCCTCTGTGTAGTTAGAAAATAGGAAATTACCACAGTAATTGTATTTGTTCTTTCTGTTCCTACTTCCAGAGTGAAAAGCTATGGGAATAGCTCAGTATTTACCACACTGATGTCTTGGGTAATGGATTTGGGTGTTGGGATTCCCTCATCAGGGTACTGAGGCAGTTCAGCATCCTCTGCTCTGTCTCCCCAGGAGCCATTGGCTTCAGTCTCTACCTGAGCATCTTTGCCAGCATGACTGAGGCAACTAAAGCCATCCAAACTCAGCAGAATGCAGCCCCATGGAAATATTTCACAGGGAAATGCTCTTCCCTAGTGAAGCTGTAAAGAGGAGGGAGCTGTCCCATGGGGAGGTTCCCAAGGGACATTAATGAGCGTGTTCTTCTGCAGTTAATCATGACTTGTGTACAGAAAAATACCAATTTTGCTAAAAGACTACATTAGGTTTGGACACTCAGGCTTATGCATATTATTTGCCTCCTTATTTACCTCCCAGAGTAGATGACAAAGTGCTGTACAAACTGTCTCATCCACAGAGCCTTTCACTATGAAGGCACTGCTTGTGCAACAGCAAAAGGTGTGTATAGGAAGGAAAAAAAGAAAAAAATAATATGAATATCAAAACCATCATTATAATACTGTCTTATAATTGAATTTCTCCAAAAAAGGGCTGGTGTCAGGCTAGTGGGGATCCAAGGCAAAGGACACAAATGAATCCAGACAGATGGTATTTATAGAAAAAACTTCAAATAGTGGCTGTGACTTGACTAAACAAATACTATAGATGTGCATTCAGAGCACTTGTAAACAGGTGCTGTTACTATTGCTTTTAAACCCCTGGATCACTTGTGACTGGAAAATGCTTTACCTGCAGTGAGGAGGGAGAAGGATAGAGACTGGAAAATATGTCTGGAAAATGCCATCAGCAACAGGGCAAAGTGACTTCATATTGTTTAATTTCTGCTGGAGACATCACCAGCAAATGGCCCCAACTTCAGCAGGATTTGCTTGCTTATCCTGCAGCAGCAGCAAAGCAGAGCTCCAGGGCGGTGGGACAGGTCTCTCCCAGGGTGGTGGGACAGTTTTCCCCCAGGGCGGTGGGACAGGTTTCTCCCAGGGTAGGGGGACAGCTTTCTCTCAGGGCAGGGGGATAGGTTTCTCTCAGAGTGATGGGACAGGTTTCTCCCAGGGTAGAGGGACAGGTTTCTCCCAGGGTGATGGGACAGGTTTCTCCCAGGGTGATGGGACAGTTTTCCCCCAGGGCGGTGGGACAGGTTTCTCCCAGGGTGATGGGACAGGTTTCTCCCAGGATAATGGGACAGGTTTCCCCCAGGGTGATGGGACACGTCTCTCCCAGGGTGATGGTGCAGGTTTCTCCCAGGCTGATGGGACAGGTTTCCCCCAGGGCAGTGGGGCAGGTTTCTCCCAGGGTGATGGGACAGGTTTCTCCCAGGATAATGGGACAGGTTTCCCCCAGGGTGGTGGGACAGGTCTCTCCCAGGGGGTTGTGGCCAGCTGGCCAGGGCAAGGTGGTGCCAGTGGGCACAGCTCAGAAGAGGGGGGTTCTCTCTTCACTCTTCACCAGCCTGGATACCTGGTATGCACTTTTAGCCTGACACAAACCCTCCCATCTCTTTCCTTTGTGCCCTTTCAGGCTGGCAGCTCAGAGCAGCCCCGGCCACCCCACCGAGCTGCCCCACAGGGCTGGCACCACCTGCCCCTTCACATGGAAGTAAGTCCAGACCAGCCTGTGAATAGAGACTCCTCACAAGGTTTCCAGGATATCAAAGCAGGCTCTTTGGGCACAAAGATTGAAAAGAAAGCCACAGCCCAAGTTTCCCCAGGTTTCCAGGGAGCAAACTCACAAAGGAGCATGACTAAAACCCAAGGAGAAGCCACAACTCCTATTTATTCATTTGTTTACTCGGCCCCCAGAGAAGCTCCTGCCACATTATCCTGCAAAGGAGGCTCAGGTGGCTTTTTATTTGCTTATTTAAACGCCGTCCTCTCCTTGTGCTCAGTCCTGGTGTGTTTCTGAATGTGTCAGGCTGACTCTGTGACTGTAACTCCCTTGACTGTCTGAGTTTATTCAGTTCTCCGTGGGGTTATCAGGCAAGGAAGATGAGAACAAAGAGCTCCATTGTCTACAGGTAGGAGAATAAACACATTTGAAATGAGTGCAGCATCCCCCCAGAAGTATTTAGCTCTGGCTAAATGTATTCCTTCTCTCCACATAATGAAACAGGAATTAGAAATCATCATTGAGATGCCAAATTAATGCAACAAGTTGCTGTTAATGCATAAGCTCAGCAACCTTTTTTTTACATTTTCTTCTATTCGGTTTTAAATGTACATAAATATTTATTGCATTTTAATATCTGGTCTGGGCCAGCACTTGATGGTGTCAAAACTCATATCAGCCTAAGACAAAGAAATATTTAGATTTTTGTTGTACAATTTCTAGGCCTCTTTGGTGTAGCCAGACTAGTAATTAGGACATAATTGGAAATAAATTAATTGATAGAAGTTATTAGCATCACCATCGATTAAGTATAATCAAAATCAGTGTCTCCAGGAGCTATTGATTGTCACTTGCTTTTGTAAGTGTAATTGTAGCATGAATTGTCTGTGCATGGCTGGGCCTTTTATTGTTGCAAATATCCCACTGAAGCAAGAGATTAAATTCTGTACAAGCTCCAAAGTGTCTGAAATAAGTGTGAAGCCCTTGCCTTGGTTTATTGCAGTGAAGATTTAAATAGAGTATGAAGGAATATTTTTCAGTTCCCTCGACTGCATTACAGCCCTTGTCATATTTGTATGAGGATAACAATCTCTAGACTGTGAGGCAGCTCCATAACTGGACCAAAAACGGGTCTGCAGTCCCTCAGGTCATACCTGGCAGTGTCCACCAGCCTGCTCTGCTTCAGAAGAGGCCAATTCTGCATGACAGATGGGCATCTGCATATGCACAGTTTAACTTCTTGCATAAATTCTCCAAGTTGACCACAGGATTTATCCAACACAGCAGCATCTCAGTTCCAGTTCATTTGGAAGAGCTCCAAGTGCAAAATTGCTGCGTTTGATTGTTGCTTATGGCACGTTTTGGCAGCTGTGATCAGAATTGAGCATTTTCAGTCTTGTTACTTGAAAATCTGACTCTGTGTCCCATCTGGGGTATTTATGCCATAAGAAAAAGAAAGACCTGGTTGTGCTGATTCACCCTTTTGAAGATAATACCAAGAATTACAATATAAATAGAAAAATCCAGTAGGTGGTCATGATAGTTGATTAGAAAAGTTGCCTAATTACACTTTTGTTTTTAAACTTATTTAAAATCTCCTTTTTCTTTGCATACAATGTGGGGTCTTGCTTTGCTTTCCCTTTGCCAATCCATGCAGGGCAGACTTGGGGGCTGGCAAACTTGGGGGGTCACTCTCACACAATAATTCTTTCAGTGTTGATGCAGTTTGCCCAAAGTCTCCATGATTCTGTGCCTGAGCTGCTCCCCTTCATCCAACCACTGAGTCACACTCTGCAGTGGGAGAGTTAGGACCAAATATCAGTTCTCAAGACAGCCAGCATCACCCCCAGGTGGCTTATTAGAAGAAGATACTTTTGAAACCTTTTCTCTTCAATATTGTTTTTCAAACCACAGACGAAGCACATTGGGGAGGCAAGGGGAGGAAATCTGCCCAACTCCTGTGAGTGCTGCTCTGCACTTGGGAGATGTCATTCTCCAGCTCCACCACTGCTCAGTCCTTCTGCTTTGTTTCAATTAAACAAAACACAGGTATTTATTTCCCTTGATGACAGTGCCGTTACCCATAGCTAATATCAGAGCTGCAATCAGTTAGGCTGGAACAGGATGGACACTTGCTCTGAACTTATTTACGGCTCTGGATCCTGTCAGTCCCAGCTGGACTGAACTCCACATGCAAAGAACAAATGTAGGTTGTCTGAGAAGGGCTTCCAAAGCTGTTTCTTCACCCTCATCAGCAAATTTAGAAAGAAATTTGAACTGAATGTGCTCAGCTCTGGGAGTTGCCATGGTTGCAACACAGACGATCTAAATGTGGCAGATTATATAATCAGACAGAATTACTATTTATACAAAGAGTTTAATTTAAACAAAAAAGGGAGAGAAAAGCAAATGTGCCACACAATACCTGACTTTGTCCCTTTCCACTCCTGCATGGCAGAGCTGCCAGAGCACTGATGGTTTTAAATCTCCGTGCTCACACCCCCCTTCTTTGCATGGTATTTGTAACAAGCACCAAATCTAAAATAAAAATTAAAAAAAGATTAAGTAAAAAGTAGTGTAGGTTATGAAAATGAAGATCCATCCAGGCAAGGAAGAGACTGTTTATTATACCTGGATCAGCACCAGTATCTTCTCTATGGAAGATATATCAGCTTTTCTATAGTTTTTGTTGTTGTTTTACAATCCTGTAGACTTTTAAAATGCAATATTGTAGCTCTCCTTCTTTGCAAGGATCATCCTGTGTAATACTATCACAGGGGCTAATTTGTCTTCCCTTGAAGTGATTAAACATATGGGAGCAGATTCTCTGGCCCATAAGATGTTACATATACATGGTAATTTCATTCTTTCTGGTCCAGCAAAACCAGCCAGCTCTAACTCTGCTGCCTCAAGGCTGGTTCTCTGCATCTCCTCCTCCTCCTCCTCCACAGCATCAGTCAGAGCTGGCTGGAGTGGGATTTCCCCCCTGCAGATTTCCCTTTAAATAGGCACTGAGGGTCTATAAAAGTGATAGAGCTCAGAAGGGATTTCCCCACAAGGTGCTGTTACCAAGATGTGGCAGTGCAATAATAAACACTCACAACAGGCACTGCAGGCAAAGAGATGTGGCCCAGATGTAAAGGGGGTTGTTTTCCTGGAGTTTGGTCTCACCTTTGGTGCTTACAGGTTAGACAGATGTGAACAGATTGCTTTCATATTTTATCATGGCATGACTAGTGCTCCCATGAGAACCCCTTAGTGCCCACTGGTGGGAAGCTGGAAGGAATGTGCATTTATTTGGAGTGGGGGAACTTTCTGCCCAGTCACAGCAAACACTGAAGCAACCAAACTAAGCTGATGCTGCAGTCTGGCATCCATCAGCTGAGCCCTTCCTTTGAACAGTGGGTTTTTCTCATCCTTGCCTTTTCTGTGATGACAGACTTTCCATGGAGACTTTTCCATATGGTTCTGCTCAAATGACAATGAGAAATGGGCAAGGGAAGTGCAGGGAGCAAGGACAGAAGAAAATCTCTATTGCAGACACAAAAACATTAAGGTTGTGCAGGTATATCCAGATAGAGGAGAGAAATACACAGCAGAATCTCTGTCCATCAGACAATGGAGGGAAGCATGTGCCTTGTTTCATCCTTTACTGATTTCCCAGGATTTTTAATTGACTTGTAGCACAGTGTGAATACATCAAGACTGTGGTTTGAGTACAAATAAGAATGGGGAGGCCACACTTTGAGTGTTGTGTTCAGTTCTGGGCCCCTCAGTTCAGGAAAGATCTTGAGAGGCTGGAGCGGGGCCAGAGAAGAGCAATGAGGCTGGAGAAGGGACTGGAGCACAAGTGCTGTGGGGAGAGGCTGAGGGAGCTGGGGGTGTTTAGCCTGGAGAAGAGGAGGCTCAGAGGTGACCTCAGCACTGTCTGGAAGTGCCTGAAGGGAAGTTCTGCCCAGGTGGGGGTTGGTCTCTTCTCTCAGGCAACTAACAGTAGGACAAGAGGACATTGGCTTAAACTCTGTCAGGGGAGGTTTAGGTTGGATATCAGAAAGAAATTCTTAGCAGAGAGAGTAATCAGGCATTGGAATGGGCTGCCCAGAGAGGGGGTTGATTCTCTGACCCTGGAGGTTTTTAAGGTGAGACTGGACATGGCACTGAGTGCCATGATCTGGTAACCACAGTGGGGTTGGGTAAGGGTTGGACTTGATGATCTCGGAGGCCTCTTCCAACCCAACTGATTCTATGATTCTATGATTCTTTTCATTTTTGCAGGAGCTTGGCCCAAGAACTGATGGTTGGCACCTGACCCCAAGAGCCAGTGGTGGGATTCCATAACTTCCCACGATGGGAATGCGAGCCAGTGCTAAGCTCTGGTTTGCAAGGGGAGGGTTGAGCTGCCCATGGGTGCAAGGAAGATCAGAACTGCTGTCCCTGAGGGCTGTCCTGGGAGGTGGCTCTGGGGGGAACAGTCAAGGAAACACTGCAAGGAAAACAAAGTTTTCTCTCATGACTTGGGCTGTTGTGGGAGTTGGATCCTGTCTCACTGCTGAGAGAGAGATTTTGGATGGCTGCAGACTGCAGAACACACATAGTTCGTTTGGTACAACACCCTAATTTTTTAATTTTCACTTCAAATCCTATCATATATGTCTCTGACCAAGGCAGAGTTCACCTCCTCTAAATGTTGGCTCTCTCTTCATTTTAAGGGAGTACAGAGAGAAAGCCTATATTTATAATTCCAGCAGGAAGGCAGATTCTGCTCTGTGTTTCTCAGCCAGAAGCACTGTGTGAGAGAGGCCTTGCAGCAGCCCAAAGCAGGTTCCTGCTGCTCTGCTCTGTCTCAGCAAACAGGGAAGTGCAGCCACAGCTCTGCATTTGCACAAAATGTTGTCACATGAACATACAAGGATATTTTTTAAAGGTGATTAATGTTGCTCTCCCTCACCCAGAGCAGCCACACATTCACAGTCTGCAGGGCTTGTTTCAAAGGAGGGGCTGTAGGAGAGCAGGAGAAGAGGTTTCTAAGGGAGTGAACACAGAGCATCTCCCTGTGGCAGAGAGCTGGAGGTGTCCCAGTCAAATATCTGATGGCTTCTTCTCCTGCTGAGACAGTCAGCTAAGAGCTTTAAATGCTGTTGCTGCTGCAGGCAGACTGCTCTGTCTGCCCTTCTGCCACATCCCTCTGGGTAGGAACTCATCAGTCACAATAAATATGACAAGTGATCCTTCAGAGAGGTTACTGGATGTGGGAAGCGTTTCCCATACACTTGTGGTCTGTTGGGCTTTCTTAACTGTCAGTCTGGACACGGAGAAGATGGTCCTACCTGCATGTGCTTTCTAATCAAAGTCTAAATGGAGACAGTTCTCTGCTGTTGTATCTGATGCACATCCTGAAGCACATCTCAGCCCCTGTTTTACAGGAGGATGGCTCTGGTTTGGCTCCTCTGTCTTTCCAAGCCCCTTTCAACAACAGTTATGGATGTAGAAAGATGAAAACTAAAGTACTGGTAAGACAGTTTGAAAACTCAGAGTGGCTTATTTAACCTCTTCCACCTCCTGTTCAGCTTCTCCTGGACCAGCCTTTGGCAACAGTGGAATGGTCATTTGAGGAGGGTTCCTCAGAGAGAGCTTTAGAGGACCATGGTGTAGGCTGGACTGAGTGACCTGTAGAGGGGTGAGTGCTTTTAGATTCACCTCTCTGCTGTGCTAACACAGTGAGAAACTCACCCTAAAAATACTTATTTATTTCCCTTGGCATTAAGGTGACTGGCTGAAGTGGAGACATTTACTTTTGGGCAAAGAGTCTGATCCTGGTGAATCAACATATCTCTGAGTCTGCTCTCTGCATGTCAGAAGTTTACATGGTGAGATTGTGAATTCAGTCATTTGAAGGTGTTTTGGTATGTTTTGTATTGAGGTCTAAGGCAGTATGCCAGGAATTGATTTAATTTCAGACTTTCCTTTTCGTTGGGAATCTTCCCTACAAGCTGTCATGTTTATTTTACCACCACCCAAATCCTGTTCACTTATACATGTTTCCTTAGTGGCATTTCTGGGATGACATGGGATTGTACTGAGGTCTTAAGAGGTCCTTTTTCATCTAGTCTTTTATCTTTCTAAAGCTTCATGTTATCTGAGAAGTATTTCAAACTGAGTCTCGCTGTCCTCTCATGTCTTCTAAGTAAAAAGTATGAAATAAGCTTAGTCCAAATCTCTGGAGGAATTTGTCCTGATTGGCAAGTCCTTGCAAACATGTCCTGGGACCTGTCTGTTCTGCCTAATAAATCATCATTAACTCTCAGCAGATGAAGAGAGATTCTCTTCATCTGACAGGGTATCAATTCACTTGCCTTAATGTATATAAGGCTTTGGGTCTCTCCACCAGTGCTCTCCAAGAGAGCTTTCTGTCAAGTGAAAAAATGGAATTCAGGCAGCAGAACTCGGCTGCCAGAAGTGCCAGTGATGGACGATGCAGGTGGGAATGCAGCTCTTTCCTCCCCTGCTTTATTGATCCTGTGGCTCTGGCCAGTGTAGCAATGTGTCCATGTCAGTCAAAGCAGGCAGGAAGGAATAAGGGGGAGGTGATGGCTCAGAGTGGGTGTCAAAGCCTGGTTGCTCTCAGGGAGCATTTTGGGAAGGTCAAGCCCTGCCAGTTCTGCCCTGGGTCACTGCCTGACCCCCCAGGGCAGGAAGGTACAGATTGGCACCAACTCACTGATGCCAAACCAAAGGGGAGGTAGTTTTTCCTTTTCTTGATCATAATCTTATTTAGGCACATCATCAAAGAGCTCATCATGAGCAAATCAAGAAACCAACATACAACAGGCAAGCCACAGTTTCAATGTTCCTTCTGGGCCAGAACCACCCCATGCTGGAAATGAGAGGTGAGCTCTGGACCTTCATCTTATCTGTCCTTTTGTTCTGGAGTTCCTCACTTCTATTATTCTAAGTCTCAAAACCAAACCCCCAATGCACCCCCTCACCCTCCTCTGCCCAGGCCATGATTCTGAAGGAGACTTTCCAACATGTTAATAAAGTAGAAGTAACCCCCAAAACGTGCTGTTAAAATAATTCACCTTATACAACAATAAACCCCACAATGGTAACATAGTCCACAAATTCTTATTAACATTAAATTCAATCCAGATATTTCACTAACACCTCAGTTTTCATTCATTCTCTTTCTTAAGCTTTTTAAAAATGTATTTGTAGATAAAAAAAATATTGGTATGTATAACTGCAACTTACACCCTTTTGCATTTCCCCCCATAAACATCAGGATTTAACATTAAAAAAAGGATTTAAGGGGTTTTTTTTAATTAATCCTTTCCCTGCCAGAGCTGAGCTATGAAGAAATGCACCAGCCCAAAGTGTTTAAATGCACTCCGAGAAATGGCAGTACTGAAATCTCTGCAGTATTTCAGTCACTGTGTTTAAGTATCAGGATCCTGCTTAGAAAAATCTATGAGTTGGTACCCAAAGTAGTTTATTGTCTATTTGTTAGCTCAGTTGCTGTGGCACAGAGTTCAAAGTGAGTGACTCCATGGGGAGGCAAATACCTTCTTATATTTGAAATTGGGCTGTAGAGGAGCACAACAGAATTTGTGGTGCCCATCAAAGGACATGTACAGGGAATAGGCTGAGAAGTTGTGGCCTTGGAGGAGTCCAGGACTTTTCTGGGATGCTGATGTCCCAGCAGGAGATTTGTGCTTCCAGTGGTACCAGGGGAAGTCAGATAAATAAACTGAATTGGTTGAAATTAATTGTCTTGAATCAAATAGACATGGTTGTCTTTGCCCAGCTGGGGCAAATTCTAAAGGAGCAAGTTGGGGCATGGAGCAAAATGCCAGAGAAACATGTAGAAGATGCCACTAACCAGGAGAAGGAACAATGAAGAAAGGAAAATTCATGTGGTTGAGCTGTTACAAACACACTCTGGGTGTCCAGAGAAAGGTGTCATTCTACTGAAAAGTGAAAATCACTGAATGGTTTGGGTTGGAAGGGACCATAAAGACAAGTTCCAACCCCACTTCCGTGGGCAGGGACATCTTCTGCTAGGCCAGGCTGCTCAAAGCCTTGTCCAGCCTGGCCAGTTTAGTTCTGTTACCATCACTAGAGTTTGTGTCATGGAGTGCAAACAGGATTAAAATGTCCACTCAATATTTCCTTTCTGAACGTGCAACAATTTGAATAGTCATCCTCTTACACCTGTACTAGAGATAATCCAGGTGCTCTTCAATGTATCTACACAGCTTGCTTTTCAGCCCTTCTTTCCTCAGGAAAGGTGAACTTTTGAGTCTGTTCTCCTTTGCAGCCTTGACTCTATGAAAAATAAAGATTGTTTCTATTGTGTCATCCAATTCTTTAAGCTTTTGAAGAGGCTTTTGAAAGAAGTTGCTTGAAATCCATGCTAAGACAGAAAATAACAACAAAACACCCTATTCCTCAGGACAGTGCCCAGGAGTTTGGTTGTGAGAGCATAACCATGCAGTGAGGATGTAAAGGTGACATTCAGGGAAGAAGGCACCTCTAGGGATTGAAGGAAAAACAAGGCTTGGGGCATGGAGCAAGAGACCAAAGGAAAGTGGAGAAGATACCAACCAACCAGCAGAAGAAAAGATGAAAGAAGGAAAATTCAGCTAATCATGTGGTTGAAAGTGTGCTATAAACAGTCTGGGTGCCCAGATAAAGGTGCCATCTCCTGGAAAGTGAAAATAAGTAGTTAGAATTTGTAAGGTCATCACTGTCAAGAGTCACCAAACAAGAGTCCTCCTATTCTTTCTCACGTCTGGCAAATGAAGGAGGTGTTGGCTTATGACAAAAAGGAAACTTCTTCCAGTGCCTCCCAGCACTCAGCCCCAAACCACTCAGTGCCTGGAACTTCTGCAGAGCCTCTGATGTGGGAAAACATTGAGTGAGAGGCCTGGTAGCACTTTGGTGGTGCAAAGTAAATCATATCATCCTGAACATCATGAGCTTGGCCCTCATGTTGGATGGACTCCGAGGCCCTGGAGTGCCAGAGGACTGTGGCTTATCCAATTTCTCAATGAAAGAAACAACCCTGTGGACTAGGGAGCCGTGAGTTGTGCTCTTTTTTGTTATGGCATGTGTCATAAACTTCCAAAGGGTTCCCCACAGCAGCAATACTGTCAGGCTGGTTACAGCAGCACGACTTGTTTATGGCTTGGTTAACTGCACACACACACATAAAAGTCTACCAAGGTCGAGCGGAATTCACAGCAGAAACTACCACCACTTACTTGGTAAGTATTGGTTTATCAGGATCACCAAGTTAGGCCTCTTTCTGTAGCTTAACTAGTATTTTGTAATTTTCGGTGTTCTGAGAGAGGTTAAACAAGTGATGGTTTCTTATTTTCTCCTGGCCTGTGACTGAAACAATGCATCTGTTACCTTTCTGTTGATGGCAGCTTCAGAAAACCTGGCCAGCTGCCAGAGCAGTACCTTTTTTTCATCACTGTCAGCTTCTGTCAGTTCATCTCTCAGTCATAAAAATTTTAAAACAAAGTCTACTGTCTGTTGTCTAATATTCCTTCCATTAGCCATGCCCTGCACTTTCATTGCAGGCATCTGACATTAAATTTTGGCACAGATAGTGGTTTACAAATCTAAAATACCTTGCTGACAGTACCTGACCCTCCCTTCACGCTTAGGAAATTGCCATAACTATCTCTATTTTACAGAAAAGCTTAAAAGGACACTCAGACAGAAGTGATACCCCAATTTTCGTCCAGGGCAGGTAATTTAGGTGTCTTGTTAGTTGTGCTCTCAGCACTTCAGCCTGAATTTCACTGCTGTTAAATAATCAACCCTAACAGAAGATGGGTGTGCTTTATTCTCCTGGAAATGAGGCATTGCAGGAAGGATGCCCCAAAAGGATGTGCCAACAACAGCAATTTTAGCCCATTTCAAAACTGAAGCTTCTGTCTTGGACAATGGACAAGGATTTATCCTTGCAGACCCTCTGGAGGAATTTCAATGTGCTTACAACTTTTTTATTATCTGGCCTTCCTCAGGTTTTTTTTATCCTTATCTGTGCTGTTTTCCTGCAGTAATTTCCCGACCTTCTGCTGAGGTCTGCTGTGTCCCAGCTAGCAGAGGGCTTGTTCCTTGGTATTGACTGTGCTGTATTATTGGAAACCTGTGGTTCAGTTTATAACCCATCATATTTTCCCTGGTTCTCTCCAGAGGAATAGTAGTTCTGATTAATTGTATTAGTGGGTTTATTTCAGTTCAAAATGAGGCGTGGGTTTCCAAGTGACAGAAAAGAGTCCTTTTCTCAGAGTATAACAATGTGGTTCAGAGATGTATTATCCAGAGAAAATGAGGAGATTTTAAAGGTTTCTGCAAAGGAAGAAAATTTCAGGCTTGATTAAAAACAGAACTAAAGGGGGGAAAAAAGGGTTCAGCACTAATTCCAAAACAGGAATTGCAAAGATTTCTTCCATGAGCTGCCACCCTCACAGCAAACACTGTGCTGAACACTGGGTGGTATAAATGTCTTTATCACAGTGTTCAGAATTCAGAAATTTCCAGAGAGAAGGAAGGGGAGGGAGAGGCATCTGCAGGGACCAAACCTCAAGACAAGAAGAAAAGGGAGGAACCACAAATTCTGTGTCAGCCTCTGGATCCAAGGGCACCAGATGGAGTGGTTTTCACCACCCTGCTTTGAGTAAGATTATTCATCTTAATTTCTTCCCCTGGCCTTGAAAATACCTGATGCAATTGGCTCTCTAATAACCAATACTGGAATTCTTTCTTGTTCTCCTAGACAGGTAGTGTTTCTACCTGTTCCTCATGAAACACTTGCTCATTCTTATTCCATCTTCCCACCTTTACAGCTGAGCTCCTTTCTCATCTGTGAATCATCTGCCTTGCCTCTTGACACCAGAAGTGATGTGCCTACTATATTTTGCTTAAATTCAATGATCTTCTTTTCCAGCCCATCTCTTTTTAAAGCATTCATCAAGCAAATTATGGAGTCTCAAGAGTGTGAAGTCTTCCTGTTCAGCCGTTTTCAGCAGTTTAAAGTTGGGAAGACAGAACTGAATGTAACTTTTGTCTGTGCCTTGGCTCCCAAAGAGCTCTTAAAACAGAGTATTTCCTCTCAGCGTTCTCCAAGGTGGTGCTGCCTTGCTCAGGGTTTGCTGTGTGCATTTATCTTCCTTAACACTTCATTAATCACTCAGGGGAGGTCTGTTGTGCAGGATCCTCGCTGAAATTCTGCCTGTTCTCTGGTTTGGTTTAAAATGGGAGTTAATTGTTTGATCCCTTTGTAGAAGAAGCCCCTGTGGAGCAGGGAGAGCTCTGGGAAGGCTGGAAGGACTGGGAGCTCAGCTCCGCTTTGGCTTATTGACTCTGCTCAGCCCTTCACACTGGGACTTTCATTTAAGTTTTGCAGTGTTATGAAGTTCAGCATTGCTTGGTTCTAATATCCTTCCCTGTTCCTACAGAAGTGACTTACTTTTCCATGGCTGACGTTTATGGTGCTTTTCCAAATGAACGATCGCATTGTTTGGCTCCTGGTTATGCAGTTGTTGACAGCTACATGTATTTAACTTCATTTTCATGAGTTATTTACAAGGGCAGAGTTAATTACAGCTACCCAGTTTGCATACAGGGTACATACACAGTTCTTATGAAATATTTCAGATATCTGTGATTTCTTTCTAAAGTTGCAAAGGTTGAACGACTGCAGAAAATTAAAACCAAACAAGTAACCCCTTCCCCCAAGAGCCCTAATTTAGAATAAGTTTCCAGCCCAGCAGTTACAAATCAAATAAAGATTTATAGTGACAGTGTTTGGCACTTCCAGGTGCCTATATATTCCTGATATGCACATCTCCCATGTGTAAGATATTCAATTGTCAACTTCTACATCAAGGCAATTTTGCTTCATGTCACTCGTGGTAGCACAGAGTAGATCCACACAGGTAGGTTGTTTTTAGCTCGTACAGCTGAACTACAAGACTGAATTTATCTACCATCTGATAGTTTATCAAATTCATTTATCATTTAAGTTTCCTCAGTAGGTCATTGGTGAATCCAGTATTGTGGAGTCATGGAATGGTTTGGGTTGGGAGGTCCTTAAGGATCACCCAGTCCCACCCCCTGCCATGGGCAGGGACATCTCCCACCAGCCCAGCCTGGCCTTGAACACTTCCAGGGATGGGGCAGCCACAGCTTCTCTGGGCACCTGTGCCAGGGCCTGCCCACCCTCTCAGGGAAGAATTTCTTCATTATATCTAATCTAAATCTGCTCTCTGTCAGTTTGAAGCCATTCCCACCATATCAATGCACACCTTGAAAAACCAGAAGGAGTCACTCTAAGAAGGAAAGTGTGATGGAATTCCAGACCAAGCACCCTGCTGCACCTTCCCCCACTACCCAAGGAAAGGAATAATGTCAATCTTCAGTGCTGAAAAAAATACTTTGAGTCGAGGCTCAAACTGCCAGAACTCTGAGCTCATCATGAGACATTCTGTGTTCTCATTTCTCTTTCATTTTAAATTTTAGCATTCAGAACACCAGCCATTTTAACACAGGCTAATAGACAGAAATTTTACTTGGTAACTTCAGCTTAAGTTTAATTGTAGGTTGGTGGGAGTAGCCCAATAATTTTCCTTGAAAAGAGGGCTGAAATAAGGATGTCAGCATGACCCTGCTGGTGTTGCACAGTAACTAGTTAAATAAACTGTTGGGATTTGAATTAATAGACTCCAGGCTGCTTAATCCCATGGCAACAATCAGCCTTAAAGATCTTTTTAACCTGTCATTAGAGATACAGGAAAAGAAAAAAAAAATAGTTAAAAGAATTGAAGATGTTAGGCATTAAGGAGGGTTTTAATTTTAACAATATCCCTTAATCCTTTGTCCTTTAGCTATTGAGAAATGTTTTTCTAAGGAAAACTCAGGTTTGGATACTTTCTGGTGGTGAGGAAAAAAATATTTGGGAGAAAAGAGCAGTTAGTAGAGATAGTGGAGCTGATGTTACTGCTGTTGCTTCTGTTCCTGTTGAAATCTAATTCTGATGCCTGGAGGGAAAAAAAAAAGAAGAAAGAAAAAAACCCAAGACACTCACAACAGGAGGAAGAAGAGATTAGCAAAGGAAAGATGCATCCTCTGCCTTCTGTGGGACACTTTTCCTGGCAGTCATACGAGTAGAGCAGCAGAGAGAGCCTGTGATCTGATCAGCACTCAGGTGGGGAGACTGAAACTTTGCTTTTAGCTTCACTTGCAGCAGCAAACACAGCAGTGCTGCAAAGAGATAGTGAAGTCTTGCCTGGCTGACCTCGTCTTTTTTTGTTCTAATGGAAGAAGATAGAACAGGAGAACAGAAGATATAAGTAGATCTATGAGAGCAAAAATTGCTGAAGCCTTGTTTTCTATGGATGTGTGTCCACTGGCTGACTGAATTTCCTGCCTGGGATTACAGTGCAAATCCTTGCATGTTTAAGACCCTTCTCTTGGGGCTTGGAGCAACCTGGTCTAGTAGAAAGTGTCCCATGTGGAGCCAGATGGTCTTTAAGGTCCCTTCTAACCAAAATAATTCTGTGACCTTAAAACTCCCTTGTGGCCACTGTAATTAACTCATACTGCTGCCCTTCACCCCATGTTGGGCACTCCTGGGGCATTAATGTGTTTCTGTTTCTCCTTCCCCTTCTCCAGCTGCCCATCACCACCTGTGAGGATCACAGAATCATAGAATCAGTTGGGTTGGAAGAGACCTCTGAGATCATCAAGTCCAACCCTTGATCCAACCCCACTG
>JAWWEV010000054.1:2959654-2973610 GCA_035583235.1 Hafferia zeledoni
TTTTTTTTTCTTTTTTTGGTTGTCTCTCTCTTTTTTTTTTTGTTGGTTGGTTGTCTCTCTCTTTTTTTTTTTGTTGGTTGGTTGGGGTTTTTTTTGTGTGCGTGTGTAATATGCCTTACAGACTTTTAGCTTCCAAATTAGGATTCTGCACTTTCTTGGAGGGATTAAGACAGACTGAGGCAGTGAAAGAAGTGGCTGTGATTTTTCATACTGAGCTTGATGTATCAGGGGGAAAAATGACTTTCAGATATGGTAGCTAGAATTAAACTTGTCATAGTTGTTGATTCTTCCTTCTACTACTGGAAATCAAGAGATCTCCCGAAACTTTTAGAATTTTTCACTTATTCGTAATACTGTCTGTTCCAAAACTGGGCTTGGAGTAGCCTTTACCTGGAATTGTAATTATTTGGCCTCCCTTCTTTATAGCTGATGGGTTTGGTAGCTGCCTCTGAATCCCAATAGATTGAAAACTATAAAGATAGAATATCACTTTCAGAGTTTTTTTTCTGAGGCCTCCTATTGCAATTGGAATCTGTGAGCTGTCTGAGGGAGGTATTAACAAATTTGTCTCCTACCTGGAGGAGTTGTTCCTATTTCTTGTGACTGATGAAACATGTGCTTCCTTATCTAATGGCAGTTTCTCTGGGAAGTTGTGCAGGACACCTGCTTGATGATACATATTTAATCCATATTCCCATTTCATAGTGTTAATTCAAGATAATTTTATATCAAGCAAAACTTGCAGGGAAGCTTCTCATGAGAAAAGTGAGCAGTATCAAGAACTAGTGCTTGAAATAGTAATATCTCACAAGAAAGTGATGGAACCCTGGGTAAAACATGAGTTTGAAACAGCAAAATTAATAGTGGGACAACACTGCATGCAGAGGAACCTGCTCAGGGTCCGTGTGAGTCAGAAGGTGGCAGTGCTGGCACGGACATCCTTTGCTGCTCTGCTCTGCCCTGACAGTGAGTTCCAGTGGCACTGTTAGAATGTGCCGACTTTCAAAAACAATAAAAGCTCTGAGGGAGCTGAAAAATATCGAATAAAAATAAAAGGTTGGCTAAGCAATGTCCCTGTGCCCAGCCTGTTCCTTCAGAGTCAGCCTCGTCCTTCCATCGAACGCTGCAGTGACTTCCTGCAAACTCTGCACCGTCTATTCTGGGTGCCCAGAAAAGCCTCTCTGTCCCCTCCCAGGCCTGGCTGTGGCTCTGCTCCTGCTCTGCTTTGCCTCCTCTGCAGCAATTTGGGCTCCCTTTTGGCTGGCTCTGATTTCTGTCCCTGTCACACAGCCTGCTTTCTCCACTGAGTGTGTTCAGAGATTTCCTGAAGGGAATAACTCCCCTGCCAGAACAGAGTTCCATCCACCCTGAGCAGCCAGCACAGAGACCTGGGTCCTGCCTCTTCTGCTATGTGTAATAAAGTAGAGGCAGGCAAACTAAAAAAAAAAAAGGTGTATTACAGCTGTCTCTGCAGTTTCATTTATTTTTATCTAGAAATGGAGCTACACCCATGAAAAATGGTGCTTTGTTTTAGAGAGACGCTTATCAGGGAACTCTGACCCTTATTCTATTATATATATTCTATTATACAGGAAGAAAAACAGTTTAAGTTCAACATTTGCTGCTAATGGAGAAGAACTGTTGGGCTGTTTGACATTTTCAGACTATTTGGATGTTGCCTCCTGGCTGTCCCTTTCTACCTTCCTGTCTGCCTCTGGTATTAATATATTGCTTTTCCATGATCCAGCATTGTTGAGATAAACTGGTAGTTCCAGGCCTTTTTGGCATTTCCCAGAAGGTGTCATTGTGTTCATGTCTAAAGGTGAACTTGTATTTCTGAATAATTGATGGCTGGTAGTTAATTTCTTTATCTTCAGAATGGAAGAAACTTATTAATGAGGGTAATGCATGAGGGATCAATGCCAATGTGTGTGACATCGATTAATGATTTCCATCTTGCAACCAGATTTAAAAAAGCAGCTGATCTCTGTATTTGAGCACATAATCATCTGTAATTGTGCTGATAACTTGGTGGGAGTGGAAAAACAGATAAGGTACCATTTAAAGTGTACAGGTAACCTGGCAGAGGTCTCCTCCCTGATCCTCACTGAGCTGTTAGTTAAGGTGATGCACAGCTGTGGGATGAGTTTATTTTTTTTCCTCTATAAAAATGACCTGTCTGTATGTGCACATATTTATAAATATGGGTGGGCCCATGAAGAGAAGTGCAGCCAATGCTGGAGAGATGGTTTCAGTTTTAATAATAAAAATTGGAATTGGGAAGGCAGATGGTGAAGTTGCAAGTGCTATCAGGAGAATGGCACAAGGTATTAAGTTTCTTTTCTTTAACACCCCCACCCACCCATGGCAACAAAAGCTCATCAGATTGTGTTCTAGCCCCAAACTTTCAGTGCACAACATAAGGAAGTGGAAACTTTAATCTACTTTTTGAAACTTCCCTCAAACTTTCCCCCATCAATCCTGCTGGCTGGTTTTTAACGAGGATGCTGCTTAATAGGAGGCTCTGCCATGAAAGCTGCAAAATTGTGTGTGTATTTACTTGTAAGAACACATTTACTGCTTGCCTTGGGGGAGAAAAACTAGTTTACCATATTGAGCAGACTGATGTTGATGTGTACTAAACTTTTTCAAGCTGAGGCTCTTCGAGCACCAGTTGGTGTGTGATGCTGGAACAAAGTTCCTGCTGTATCTCTAGGAATCTGCCTATACCCAGAGACCTGAGTGGCAATCATGTTGTGGTGATCTCTGCACCAGGACTGCAAAAAGATGCTTTCCTTTCCTCTAAGAGAAGCACAAAGGTTGTGGAGTGCTCCTGTTTAGAGAGGAGCTGTGATGTCTGTAGTGAGCAGAGGCAGCCTGGCCATGGGCTGTGAGTCAGCTCTGCTGGAGCTACAAGAGATGCTGTACACACTGCAGGGGATTGGAGGAGTTCCTCCACCTGCCTTTCCAGCCTGGTTTATATTTATAAATATCTAAGCTTAATATTTACAGAGTGACTTGTTTGTTAAATACTTCAAAAAGATACATATTGATTCAATTTCCTGAGCTGATCTGGTTTAATATGTTTTCTTGATTAAATGCATCTCGTGTCATAACGTGACAGTGCCTTCAGTTGTTTAGCACTTGGTTTTCCTCACCCACAAATGGCACAGCTTGTCCCTGGAAAACAAAGAATTAAATTTTTCTCTCATCTGACACAGTGAGGGAACAGTTTTACAGAGTCAAGAAGCCTTGAGCGACAGGCTCAAGGAAACTTCAGAACTTATGTTAATGTTTTCTTTTTTAAGCCACTCGATAGCTATTAGTAACAGCAAAATAAGCTGTGATGTTCTACACTAGGATGGAATCAGACTTCAAATTTTGCCTTTTTAAGAAAATAATGTCATATAGGACGTACCAGCCCTGAAAGGTAGAGGTTAGCAAGACTGTTTTGTAGGGGTTTTAGTTCTCTGTGCTGCCTTAAAAGCAACATTATAAAAATCTGTATAACCACGTGTGTCATTGCTTGGTGAGAACCAGAGTTCTGGAGCACAGCTTGTTCCTGTCTTGCTTGCTGGTTTATCACTGAACCAACAGTCTGGTCCTCTTTGAATTTCAGGAGTTCCCTTGGCTCTGAATGTGTTATACTGATTTTATATCTGTTCATTTTTGTTACATTCCTGATCTGCAGCATGTTTTCTCATTGCCTTTCTTCAGTGATATAAAATTTTTTAATAGTTGGATTTCATCCCACTGCAGTACATCCAGTCCTCAGAGATGCTGTTGTTGTCTGGAAGATTATTTCAGTCCTCTTGAGTTACAAATACCCATTGACTTTGTTGTCAGTGTATTGCATTATAAGCCAATTGGTAGCATTAATGTGAAAATTGAACTTTAACAAGATGCTAAAGGTTACCTGATCATTAACTCCACACTCCTGTGATCTCTGCTTGCAGCACAGCCTTTTTGCCTTTCTTGCAGGGAAGTTTCCTTTTTCCTGTGCTGTTCAATTGGATGCTTTGGTAAAACATGAATAAATTTAACCTGATCTTACTTGTATCATTTACAAAATTACTTGTGTGTTGTGAAGGCTTGATTTTTAAAAATTTTTTTTAATTAAAAAAAAAAAGGGATGTGCCTGGTTGCCCATTTTGTATTTGAATATCCACATTGTGTATTAGGTTGTTCTTTTCCTATTAGACCTAAAATGTTGTTCTTTCCTATTGTCTTATACTCAAGACCTTGTACGCTGTGAGGAAATCAGTGGTTCCAAAGTTGATACTGTTTGTTGGTCAGCAGTTAAATTATTACCAGCTTGGTGGCCTCATTAACTGAAATAATTATTTAGGCTGTGGCTGCCCCATCCCTGGAAGTGTTCAGAGCGAGGCTGGATGGGTCTTGGAGCAACATGGTCCTAGTGGAAGGTGTCCCTGGTGAACTGGATGATCTGGAAGGGCCCTTCGTACTCAAACCATTCCATGGTGGGATACAGGGACCTCTCAAACTCTGCCCTGGGTAAGGATGCTGAATAGTGCTGAGGGAGCAGTGTTACATGCAAATTGATATTGTTTCCATTGGCTCCCAGGGTAGTGCTCTCTCTTGACCAGACAATGGTTGCAACGTGAAGTTCTTCAGTAGTGACTTCAGTCATTTAGGTTGGAAAGGACCTTTAAGGTCATTGTGTCCACCTGTTCCCCTACCACTGAACCATGTCCCCAGGTGTCACATCCCTATGCCTTTCAAATCCCTCCAAGACAGCCTGTCCTGGAGCTTGACAACCCTTTTGGTGACAAAACTTTTCCTAAAACCCCAAATCAGGCTGAGTCCTGAGGACACTCAGCACTGTGTGAGACATCTGTACTTTGTGTTGGAATTTTAAGTCTCGGGACCTCTTCGGTGGTTGGTATGAAACACAAACGAATAGTTTTAAACCCAAATCACCGTTCATGGCCCAAACCTCTCCTGGTTTGGAGCGAGGCCGAAAGAAGAGCAGAACAGGAGCGCGGGGAGAGACCGAGCGATCCCCAACGGGGCCCCTCCCGGAGCCGCCGCCGGTGCAACATCGCCCTCTGCGGGCCGGCGGCGGCATCGCCCGGGGCTGGATCGCGGCGGGGAGCGGGGCTGGGATGGATCCCCAGCGGAGGGAGCGGGGCTGGATCCCAGCGGGAGCAGCGCGGCATTCGGCGACGGAACAGTGCTCTGTGGCGTCTAAAGCGCCGGCAACAACGGTGTGCCCGGCACCGCTGGGATTGCCGCTGGCAGCCGAGTGACTGCCCGAAGCATCCCCGCCCAGGTGTGGTGCCGGTGTGGCCGCCCAGGTGTGGCGCCAGCAGCCCCCCGCAGGTGTTCTGTCCAGGCGGTCATTGCTCTCCATTTTACTGCCCTAATTCCAGATCAGGTGGTTGAATCACAGTGATCTGTTCGCTATTCAGTGCCTTTCCCTCTCGCCTACTGAGGGCCGTGATCTTTGGGTCAAGAAGTCACCTGCGGAGAGCAGTTTTTAGGGTAGTGCCCAGGACTGTGTCCCCCGGCAGTGCCCATTGCTCCGTGTCACTCGGTGTTTACCTGCGAACTCTCCAAAGTAAAGTGAATAATGATGGAAATGGCTATTTTCAGCTGTAGGTGCCTGTTCGAACGAGCCGCCCCATCAAGCCGCGCCCCTGCCGCGTCTCCCCCTGCCTGTGGCAGAGGGGCGCTCCCTCCACCCCATCCCCGCTCCGCTCCATCCCCAATCCCACCCCCAATCCCAGCCCTCCGCCCAGCGCCATCCCCTGCACTGACTCTCCATCCCCGCTGGAAACGCAGGGCAGGAGGAACCTGCGAGATGCTGCTCTCCAGCCGCTCCCGCGCGGGGGACGCGAGTGCGCGCAGCTGGGCTTGAGCAGCGGGATTGAACCCCCCGACCCTCTCCTCCTCCCCCGCCCCGGGGGAGGGCGGCGGGGCCGGCGCTGGGCTCGGGGGGCACCTGCGGAGGCTCCGCTGCCGGAGCCCCGGCGCGCTCGGCCGCCAATGCGGGGCAGGGCGGCGGGCAGGAGGCAGCGGCTCCGCGGCGCCTGAGGAACTCTCGGGGGAAGGATGACCGGCGTCGCCGCGATCGTCTTCCTCCTGCAGCTCCTGCCCAGGGCGGAGGGACAGGTCTTCCCAGGTGGGTGCTGCCTGCGCGTTGCTCCATCCCTCCGGCGGCACGAACTATTCGCTTCATCCCTTCATCCTTCGTGCGGCCTCGCGGGGAGCTCCCGGTGCCAGCCGGGGAGCGGGTGGGGATGGAGGCACCTCGGAAGCCTCGGGGCCAGTGGGAGCCAGAATCCTGGGGTACCACCGGGAGCCGGAATCCTCGGCTCCAGCGGAGCCAGAATTCTGGGTACCACCAGGAGTCAGAATCCTGGGTACCGGGCGGCCCCGGAGCTGCCGGGGGATGCGGGGGGCTCTGCCGCTTGTTCGGGGTCCCGCCGCGCTGGGGGCTCTCTCCTCCCGAAGTTGCGTGTGGCAGGAGGTGAAAGCATCGTTTTTATTCTGGGATTCACGATATTCAAGGCTTTTTTTTGGTGGTGAACAGTGTTTGCCGGCTGTAAGGAGGGATGGGGAGCCGCTGCCTTTCCCCCCGGGCAGGAGAAGGGCTTTGGGCTCGGTCTGGGAAGTTCGGTGGCAGCTGTTTCTCCCCTTGGATCTCACGGCTCCGGGAACTTTCTGGGGGGCTCAGCCACTCGCACCGGCTCCTTCCCAGCTGTCACTTTTGCTGCCACACTCGGATGTTAAGGAGTACTTTGCTCCCTGGCATGTGTACAGTAATAGTAGCCGGCTATTTTCTCCCTCCTACGAGTGCCTTTAGGCATAGTTTGAATTACTTGAAGATGACAGGTGCTTATAGAGCTGGTTTTCTCCTCTTGTGCTATTTTCTGGGTAAACCAAAGATGTATTGGTGTTGTTTTTCTTTTGGATCTTGTAATACGACAATTATTTTCACTACAGTGTCTTTATGGCAGAAAATAGAGAGTCATAACTTTCTTCTCTCCTGACTTAATTTTAAAATATTTTTCTCCTTATCCGTATGTTTAACACAAGTAAAATTTCCCTGTGTAACTTTGCTTAGCATGGGGATAAATCTCGGTGCTTGTGACTTGGGCGTGTTGGAGGCACAAAACTAAGTTGGGTTCATCTCAGCCAGTGGCAGATTTTTGTCAGCGAAGACCAAGAGCTTGAATGACTCTGCCTTGTTGCTTTGAAGCAGAAAGAGTGGAGTGTCACTGTGTGCACCTTCCCCCGAGCCCTTGGGTGGCTCCCAGACCAGGCTGGGTGCGAAGGGCCAGGAGATGCAGGAGATGTCATCCATCCGGCTCCCTTTGACACCACCAGGATCTTGTTTACATTGCTAGGCAACTGCACAGAGCGAGATTTATTAGAGAGGCTGGGAAATCTAACCTAGTTAAATAGCTGCTGCCTTGACTAAGCAATACGTGGAGCTATTTTCTTCCCCCCTTTTTCTCTCTCTCTTCCAACTGTTTTTGTGTTCTCGACACTTGTCATGTCAAATGAGATTAGTTCCTGAGCTTTTGATGAATCATTTAGCCAGATGCTTGGATAGAAGAGCGTTCTGGGAAAATAGCAAAGTTTTAAGGGGGCAGAAAACACTTTGTGTTTGAGAGAGATAATGTACTATGAGCTAAACACATGCCAATTTAAGGATTAGCCAGATATTTTCAGTTATTTTTAGGAAAGCCGTGAAATATCTCGTTTTAATTATCAGTTCAGTGGAAATAGTGACTGTGAGGTTTTCTAGTTATTAGTATCACCTTTCTGCTTTTATTTGAGAGCTTGTCATTCGAAGTCAGAGGAGGTGATTTTAATGTTTTCTGAGCTGCTTTTAGTGTTGAAATTAAAATAAAGTTTTCTCCTTCGAAAGTAAATATCTGATGTGAAGTGTAGTGGTATGGACCGTGTCCATATAGCTGATATTTTTATGGTGAAAAGCGGAGTTTTTCAGATGGACTTGGTCTCTGAAATTGCAGTGAAGTTTGGAGCGGCTCTGCCTTTCCCCATCCTCCATCAGGTGGTGCTCTCTCCATAACTATTAGGATGCAAATACCTCCCGTCTCCGATTATTTTTCAAAGCCTAATGCGTTTATTCAGCAGCCTTTTGTTAAACATCCCGAAAAATCACTGTGCAAGTCGTTGGCTGGGTTGTTTTGGTTTATTTTATTAAATGATAGTTGGGCTAAGGAGCAGGAAAGGCGCAAGTCAAGGCAAAATGTACTCAGTTCTACCAAATTTCTGCTGCTGCTTTGTGTTATCCACAACATAAAATTAGGAATACTACAAGGAGGCAGCGGAATGCTCATGGCTTCTCTCTGGAATACCTCATTTCATACCGAGGGAGCTGGCTAACACTCATTTCTTTATGTAATTTCTGTTTTGCTCTATTTATAACTCTTCTCCCTGGCAATGACTTCCAGTTCCCTGAAATCTCTGTATTTATTTGCAACTCCAGGGATGCTTTTGAGGTCCTAAACTTTTTGTTAGCTTTAGGATCAGCTATTAATTTATTTCCTTTACTTTCCCATGGAAGCACCAGAAGCAGCACCAGGTAATTCTCATAGTTCCCAATTCTTTTCAGGGTTACAGAACTCTGCTTACAGGGAAGTTTTCTCTCCTGAAAGCACATGTGCAATTTTTCTCCCACCAGACATGTGGGGTGTTCCTGCAGTTGCTGTGCTCTTTGCTGCTGTCTGCTCTGTGAGCATTTTTAAGCAACAGGATGACAAAATAGAGAGATTAAAGAAATTTGCAGCTGTGAAAAAGCATTCGGGGCAAAGTAGGACAGTGGGTTTACCTTGGGGCTGTTGAGCTGAACACCAGATTATGTGACACTTGTTTTTCTTCTGATTTCAGTGGCTGCTTTCATTTTTCCCCCCTGTGCTTGTTTCACGATGGCAGAGCTCGTGAATGTGTTTGGATGTGTAGCTGCTTTCAAAGGCTGCTCTCACATTGGAAAGTTATGGCAACTGAGAGTTCATTACACTGGGTTCATCCAGGGAGGAGAGAAGATGAAAAGGGAGCAAACTGGAAGGAAATTTGGGGGGAAGCTCTAATTTAGTAGGAGTTCATTTACTCAGGTTTTCCTGTCAGTAAATTGGCAATGAAAAACGGGTCTTTCTGAGCGAGCTGCTCTGTGTGGCAATTGTTAACAATGCAGCCATTTAACTCAATAATCACTTTTCTCCCCCTCTGGGGAGCTGTTAGAGCCGCAATTCCACTTTATTTTTATCCCTGACTGGCTCGATTTGTTTTCTAATACATAAACAATTAATACTGAGAAGGTGATGTTGTGAAACACTCTGTTTCGACAGTGGCAACGAAAGGTCACTGTGTGTATAAAGACATTTGTGAATCTCTGCGGGACAATCCTTCTCTTTTACAAATGCAGAGCCCTTTTTTACCATCCACCCTCCTGAAAGTCCCTCAGCTCTGCTTTCCTTGTTTAATTGGACTTTTAAAGTGTGTTGTGCTCTGTGTGCAGGCCCACGTGCTCCAGTTTGCATTAATATTATGGCAACGATTTGAGGCTCTCGCTGTAGAATATCATAGTATATTATTTTAGAAGGCACCATCATCTGTTGCTATGGAAACCCGAATAGTGGTAAAGATGCAGGTCTGAGGCTTTGAACCTCGAAAGCCATGGACAAGGGGAGTTTCTTTATAGGAACAATTACTTTTGTATATAAAATCCAGTTAAGTGGAGAGAAGAAAGGGACGTAAATCGATCTGTTCAGCATTGCACTGACAATCCTTTTGAATAACGTTCAGCACAGAAGGATCAGTGTCTCTGATTCTCTCTGTATTTGTATGATGGGTTTTTTTTTAAGGCTTATTATTTATCATAATAGTTGTTTTATGCCTCTGGTAATTTTCATTGTAATTTTGTAAGTGAGGTGAACGAATGTGTATTGGCAGGTATTGTTCTTTGCCTGAATGGGAAGAGCTGAATGTACAATGGAGAGGTGTGCAATGGTAGCACTGGAGCTTAAATATTTTGGCAACGAGCAATTTCGAGAGTGACTTAACATGGCCCTAATTAAAAAAGTAATAAAAATAGCAGATGTTGTCTGAATTCACCTGCTGAAATCTGATTGATGTGTCTGTGGGTTTGCTCAGTGATGTGAGCAATAATACTGTGTTTTGCCACAGCAGTGCTGCAGCCTGGCCAACACTCACCCAAACTCTGGTGGTGTTTGGGTGACGAGCAGCAGGATGTGTGTGTGCATCGCTATATAAAGCCCTGTGTCTTTTTACAGAGAGAGAGAGATGCCTTAATTTTTTATGGAAACTGCTTCAGTCTGTTTCCTCGGTGTCTTGTAAATCACAGATTAAATATGTAACAAAGCTTCTAAAACATGCTTGTAGGTACATTCATGGCTGAGGCTTTTCTTGCATGTATTTAAACAGCAGCAGCAGCCAGAGATCACCTGCTGCTAAGAACAGACACAAGTTATAGTCCAGTTTTCCATCTGGGATGGAAGAAACCTTCTGTGCCTCCCACTGCCTTGGGACCAGAGGGCTCCACTTCAGGGAAGAACTGCATGTGGATTGATATTTCTTGGCTGTGTGTTTATGTTCTCAATAAGGTATACTTGGCTCTTCTGGTATTTCTGGAGCATTTTATGGAGCAGTATTACCTGGCTCATTTAAGCCTCTGTATTTGGCCAAGAGTCACTTTTTTTTGGTACTACTCAGTTTTCCTAGTTCTCTTTTTTTTCTTTTCTTTTTTTTTTTTTTTTTTTTTTTTTTTTTTGTGAGCTGATCCTCTCTGTGTTGGTGCTTGGATGTCATTTCACTTAGATAGTATCTGCTTTTTATAGGTAACTCCTTACCCAACTCATACTTTAACCCATCACCTTCCTGGCCCTGTGTTGTCTCTTACTTTTGAGTGCCACTTGCTTCCCACCACCCTGCTCTTTCCAGGCAAAGTCAGAGGAAAAGAATGGACACACAAAGGGTGGTGAATGTTCTGATGGCATCAGTAAGGATTTCTTACAGCCTGGTCCTGTCTTTTTGTGCACTTGGAATTACACAAGAAGCAATTTCTTCTAGGGTTTGTTATTGCAGGCTCTAAAGATCATGCGTCTTCATGGTGAAGGAGACAGTTGCTATGTCTTAATTGGACTATGCATCACTTAATCAGACCCACTTGTTTTTTAATATCCATTAAATACATCCCATCTATCACTGTGGTTCAGGGATGTCAGATGCTCTGCAGACTGGATGACAGGGCATTGCACATTCCAGAAGAAAATGCTGAGAAGTCAGTTAAAGCAAACAAGGACCTTTGGAGGAAGAAGACTGTTAGTGTTGTTTAGTGCCACAGTTAGAGATGATGTAATCCTGGGAAGTGTCTCTGCCTGGTAAACAGGACAAGAAACCCCAGGAAGAAAAAACCTACTTAGTGCTTGGTCTCCTCTGGCTTTCTTGTTTTCTTTTAACTGGTGCTTGTAAATCAATGCAAGGCCAGCTCCTGATTTCTTTACTCCAGCTGGATCCCTCGGGGACTGGAATTGGGAATCCAGGCCAGCTCGGTGGATTCTGCTGCAGCTCATGGATTTACAGAATGATGGAGCTGCTTGTGAATGTTGGGAGGATGGGCCCTGGCTCTTGTTCCTTGGTATTTTTGAGTTCATCTCGCAGTGAGGCTGTGGGGTTTGACAGCTGATGATGCTGTGTGGGCACAGATGGTGCTGCAGCCAGGGTTGTGCAGAGCTCTTTATTGGGCTGTGCTGCTCCCTCTCTTTGTGCTGGGAACGCTCACACTGTCCCGTACCTCATGTTGGGTTCCTTGAAATGCCTTTAGATCTGACTCAAGAGGAAACAGGAGTTTACCACTTCTTTTTCCCCCGCATCTATCCCTGTCAATCTCAGCTTCATTGCTGGGTGGTGACTGTGGAATCACTGGGAAGCAGCTCTTGGCTGTGAATTCAGCTGCACGTCAAGGAAAGTAGGGCTGTGTCACTCTTGTCCTCTGCAGTGTTGTTAGGAACAACCAAATCAGGAATGTTACAACTTAAACCTGAGTTTATCCATTTTTGCATTGAGGATCAATCCTTCTCTCTTTGAATCGGAGGGAAATATCATTACCTGCCTGAGTAGAAATAGGGCTTCCTGTTGTGCTGTGCTGGGGATATTGTTGAAGGGTTTTGCTTTTGACTTCAGTGTTGCTGAATTTGTTGCCTTTACTGGAATTACCTTGATCTGCACATGTGTAAAACTTTCATTCCTTTAGTACTGACTCAAAGATCAGCCCTCAATAGTGGTGGGGGAAAAGTCCTGAACAGGTAAATAGAGTAATTTGATGCAGTGGGCTCTCAGGTCCTGTTTTTAATGGAAAAGCATGGAGTGGAGGATGGTATTGGTGCCATGCCACGTGGCTTTGCTTATGTAAGAAGATAATGATGTTTTGTAGGAGTGTTGCTCAGCGGAAAGCACGTGTGGTTGTGACCACCTAATAGAAGTAGGGCATGAAGATGAGGCAGGGGAGGAAGAAGGGAATTAAAGCAATCTGGCTGCTGTATAGATGGGTCTGCCTTGCTTTAGAAACACTTACTGGAATTGCAGCAGCATTTGCTGGGTAAGCAAAGAGCCCTTCTGTCAGCAAGATGGGAAGCTGCTGTGCTTGATGGTTCATTTCTCCAGAACAGGGATTTGCTGTCAATGTGCACCCATTTATGTGCAGGCAGCTCAAATCTTATTCTATATTTCTAGGTGTGAATTTAGTGCTCTAATGGAAACAGTTGTTGCTGAAACTGTAAAGTGTAATGTATTTCTACCACAGTCAGTTACTTCTCAGGGAAGTATTTCAGTTTTGATATTTCTGAAGAGGTGTGTGCCTGAGAGGGTTTAATTAAAAAACAAAACAACAAACCCAAACAACTAAGCCTGTGTATATATAAGTCTACACTTGACTGCTTTGGATTGGTACCAAGAATTTTTACTACTTTGTTCTCTCTTTGTTCCCAAGAACAGAAAAGCATGGAGATAAATATTGATGAGTTTTTCTAGTGTTTTCCACGCTTGTCCACCTGTTTGCAAGGGATGTATCTACCTGCATGTCTGTTCCAGCAGCTGGACCTGCTTTCTCTGGTCTTGTGCTTGGGTGTGTTTGTGAAGTGGCTGAGCAGAAGTGCCTGATATTTTCCTTTTCATCCTGGACTTGAGAGACAATTCCTGGTTTATAGTGGTACCAAAGCATCTCTAATGAGCATCTTTCATAGAAAGTCCCTTTTCCAGTTTTTAATTGTTTATTAAACTTAGAGAAAGATACAATTTCATTGTATGGTAACTTTGGAACATTTGAAGAGCCAACTGTGGCAAATGCTTCAGAGGCACAAATTTTTTTTATTTTTTTTTTTCCCAGTTGTACAAGAAATGGGAGCAGCACCCCAAGAGGGTGGCAGCTGACAGGGTGCTGGTGTGTTTGGGTGGGTGAGATGCCCCACCCTTAGGGGGGAGGAAGCACCTGGAGAGGACAGAGTTAGTTTTGGAGAAGGTGATGGCAAGGTCAGGATGGTGAGATGACAGCAGTGGGAAGAGGAAGGCACAGGTAGAACAGAAATAGAAGAGGTCACGGGAATGTGACAGAACAGAAACAGTGAGGAAGCAGCCTTGGACCAAAGCTCAGAAGTGAGCTGCTGTTGGAGGCTTGCAGGGTGGGAGGAAGGCACTGCCATCATCTCCTCTGTAAGCTAAATGCCCACTTGAGTTAGTGTGAGAGAGCTTCTTGCTGCAGAGTTTGGTCCTTAGGCCAAAACCTGGGCTGCAGGACCGACTTCGTGTCCTTCCTTAACTTGACAGTGATAGCCAAGAAGGCCAATGGGATCCTCTCCTTTATTAAAACTGGCGTGGCCAGCAGGCCCAGGGCAGTGACCCTTCCCCTGGACTCTGCCTTGGGGAGGCCACACCTTGAGTGTTGTG
>JAWWEV010000054.1:2973848-2987321 GCA_035583235.1 Hafferia zeledoni
GGACTGGAGTTGGCCCAAGGGTTGGACTTGATCTCGGAGGTCTTTTCCAACCCAATCAATTCTATGATTCTATGATTTTCTCAAATTCTCTGAGCATGTCCCTTCACAAACCGGACTGAGAGGAATATTTGCCATTCCAGGGTTGCTTAAAAAAGCATATATTTATCTGTTATATTTGCCAGTTGCTAATATTTTAAGATCCTTAAATATACCAGAAGCAGTTCTCCCTGTTTTTTTCTGTAGCTCAGCTGGTGTTTCATAGCTCTGCTCATGTGTTCACACTACAGTTGCACACTGTTTATTTTAGTAATGAAGAAGAATAAGTGTGTGAAAGGGAGAGACTTTGATATATTTCCCTTTTGAAAACGTTGCTCTCCATCCCTGCCTGCACCAGAGCAGCTCCTGGGGACAGGGACTGCAGCTCTGCCTGGTAACTCAGTGCATCACTGGGCTCGGGTTGGGGCTTGTTCCAGGCTGCCCAGATGTGACTCAGTTTTGTGCAGCAGCCAAACCAAATTGAACACCCAGAGTTCACTCAGCCACCTGAAACCAGCTGCCCATCTTTGCTCCTGCCCATCAAAAACCTCCCTGTTGATTGAGGCAGACCTTTTGTTGCACACAGCATCAATTTGACTTTCAAGTGGGTGCCTTGCAGCTCTGTGTGCCCCCAGGTCTGGCTGTGCCAGCACTGACTCATTCCCTCCAGGGCAGGTGGGTTTCTCTGCAGGTTTTTCTCTGTTTGTGTCCTGCCTGGAAAGGCAGGAAAGAGGCAGACAGGGCTGGTTTGCTGCCAGCAGTCCAGGGATTTTGTGTTCCTCCTGTGTGCCAACACGTGCCTTTAGTCAGTTGTTGCCAGGGGTGCTGCTGCCTGCTTGAATTGCACCCACTGTTCAATTTGGGGATGCAGGAATTTCATTGAAGACCAGTTGGAAACTTTCCACAAATATGATCAGAAAAATGGGTTTATAGGACGAGCTGTTCTAAAACAATCAGTTCCATGCAATTCTTGAGATTCAAATGTTGCAGCGTGAATCAGGGAAAATAAACCCACAAGATCTGGTGCAGAATAACAGGTTTTAAAATACTTTGTAGTGTAGCTTTCAAAAGGATTTTTTCTGTGGTTAAAACACTGCTTCAGCTTCCTGAATAAATGATTGTTGTTAGTGGTGGTGTGTCTCCTATGCAGACAGTAAATATTTTTATGATTAAAACATGGGAGATGGTGTATGTACTAACAGTTACCAGCACGTGGTAGGAATGATCAGAGAAGTGGAAAGCTTGGGAATAAACACACAGTCTCTGTTGGCACAAGGATATAACCCTGGAGACTGCCAAGGCCAGAGCCTGCAAAAATAAGAAAGTATAATTAATTGTCCTTAGATGAACTTAGCCAGCAAAAATAACCCTTTGAAAGTAAACACTCAACTTTGCATCTTTTATGATAAAGCTTTTCCAAGTGCTGAAGGTTTTAATGTTCTGTAATGTGCTTATTAACATTTCTGTGCATGTGTAGTGAAAAAAAAATTAATATAGTATGGCTGCTCTAGACATCTGTTTTCCCTTGTACTTTGATGCTTTTCTAGTACTAATAGAAGATTATTTCTGAAGATGAGTGGGAAGTAATATTTTGGAAGGTTACTTAGTGGTTTTTGAAGGTCATTTGGCAGTTGTCTATATTAAATAATTTCGGGGGGGGGGGTTGTTTGTTTGGGGGTTTTTTTGTTTGATTGTTTGGGGTTTTTTAGGAGATTTTTCTTCCTTCCAGTGGTTCCTTTGCCTGTGTTGGTATGAAGAGCTTTCATGGCAAGAAGGCAGAGAATTATTTCCCCCCACCCTCCCCAAGAGCTCTTTGCTGATGACCACACAGAAAACTAAATAAATTAGTGTATTCCATTGAAAAAAATACAAATTTTCCTTGTGTTCTCCTGTGTGATTCCCAGTGGGTACTGATTTCAGGGTGACTTGCAGGTGTTTAAAACTGAAGCAACAGCAACATTATTAATACACACCCTCCAAACTTGTATCATCCTGCTTGATTCTTGTTAAAATTGCTGAAGGAAGTACCAAATGATTGGATTATCTCCTGTGTGTAAAAATTTACCCATAACATGTTTCCTCTTAGCAGGGGGTAGCAGAAATACTACTCATCAGACACAGACTTCAGCAGATTTCCACTAAAATTGGGGAGAAATTTGGAAGTAGTTCCTTTATAAGCTTTTCTTAGTGCTGATAAACTTTAAGAACCGAAAATTTGAACAATAAGACCAGAATTGGATCTTGGGCAGAAATTTAGCCTGAATCTTACACAGTGTTTCAATATAGATCCAGAGTTAAGGTGTACAAAGTGATTCTGAGTGAATGAGAGAAATCTGGGAGTAATTAGTGGTGAGAGGATTGACTGGCAGTTGATGATGTATTTGCATAAACCCAAGTACATTAAGGGCAGAATCTGCCACTTGCTGTGTTTGTATTTAAAAAAAAAAAAAAAAGTGTATGTCAGGATGTGTTTTTGGTCTGGAATATTCCCCTTGGTCCTGAGCATCATCTTATTTGTGAGAGTGACAAATTAAAATACTGAGAATACCCACAAGTGACAGCAGGTTCTTCTTTTTTGAACAAAGATTTAAAATATCTAAATACATTTAACTTCTGGACCTGTACATGAGAATGGAGCTGGGAAGGGGAGAGCATCTCGGAGGGAAGGAGGGCAAGAAGGGAGAATTATTTAATGTACACTGAAAGGAATAGAATGAGATTAAAACAAGAGGAGAATTATTTTGAGCATTCAGAAAAATCTTAGAGCAGATCCATGAGGCTGAGGAACTGTGTCCCAGAGGGAATGACAGAAACTCTGTTGCCTGAGTAATTTTAATTTAGGACAAAATAATTGACTGTATTTTGTAGAGAGGAAGAAAGTATTGCAGTCTGTAAGAAAAGAAATGGAATGATCCACTGCAGTTTTGTTTGTTTTTTTTTTGGTTTTTTTTTTTTTATTCCTTTCCTCTTTAGATTTCTAACCTTCTTATAATGTGTTGAAGAGGGAAAAGAGGAGGAGGTTGAGCAATGGAGAAAAACCCACAAGCAGGATGCTGTATTTAGCATATAATAGGTGTAAGTAATAACACATATTAATGCTTCTCCACTGGTTTTTAATTAATTTATCTGTTGCATATTTATTAAATACCAACAGCCTTCTAGTGAAGGCAAGATTGCCCCTCCAAGCCCCTCTTTCTCCTCCATCCCCAAATCTGTGTTCAGGCTCAGCCCAGCCTGGGGGCAAATAGACACTAAAACCAGAACTAACTTGAACACACCACAAACAAACTCCTAAAATCTCAGACAAAAGAATCAACCAAACAGAAAAGCAGCCCAAACAAAGCAACAAACCCCAATTATTAGTGCAATGTACGATTTGTAGGTGCTAAAGTACATAATGTACCAGTCAGAGTGGGGAGGAGTGTTAAGCATGTGATGTTTTATTTCTGCATCAAAGCTCCTGAGTGGTGGTGGGTGAGTTGTTGAAGGGCTTGGCCAGGAGAACATCAGTTGTCAGCACAGGGGGGATGAGCTGGGGGCTGCATGTGACACCCACAGGGGTTTTAGGTGTCATACCTGCAGCTGAAATCAGTGCTGGGTTTTCTCTGTAGGGTTGGGGCAGCTTCCTGAGGACCCTCAAAGTCCTGGAGCCCCCATGGTGTGAACATGGGGCTCTTCCCTGATGTCTCTTGGGGGGGTCCCTGCAGTGAAAGGGTTGAACACAGAGCTGTGAGCTGGGTGGGGGGGTGAGTGTTTCTGAAGGCCCAGGAATTCTAGAGCTGCAGAGAAACCTGAGAGGGAATTAATAATTCTCTCTGTGGAGCTCAGTTTGCATAGCATGCAGTAAATAATGCATGGGGCACGGAGCCAACAATGGGAATAAACCAAATTATTGAACAGTGCTCCTCCAGTCAGGGCCATCCATCTTTGGCATAAACAACAAAAAGTCCCATGGCAGAAAAGTGTCATCAGGTGATTTTTTTTTTTTTTTTTTAAATTAAAATCAGATCTGCAGGAGGATTGACACAATTCTGTGTCACTGACTTATATACAGGTTTTTTTTTTCTGTAAGCTGAGACTTTAAGGCCTCTTGGACAACTTATTTGGTTCTTTTGCAGATCTGAAAATTCTTCTAGTGCTTGGACCTCTTTTAAATCTGGAGATACCCCTGCTGTCTTGGTGGCTTGGACAGCAGGACTGAACTTAGTTTAGAAGTAAACTTAGGGTGTGTTTGCATTTTGGAAACTGAAAAAACAGTCATTTTTTTTCTCTTGTGATACATTGAACAAGTTGGTGCTGTTTGTAGTTTAAGTTACTCAACCCTTTTATAGGGAGTGGTGCCACCATGTGTAGTGTTGGACACCATTCTGTTGGTGCAATTAGAAAGCTTTATTATTTATTGATGTTAATATTATTTATTGATGTTAATATTATTTATTGATGTTAATATTATTTATTGATGTTAATATTGTTTTTTCAGTCTCCCTTTGTCATAGGGAAGTCCATCACTAGAGCTGGTCAGGAATTTGGGGGCTTCTCTTTTTGGCTGCATGAAAGTGCTGTGGGGGTGTTGCTGCTGCTGCTTTGCAATGCTGAGCTGGTCTGTGTGTAACTGCAATACCCTGCCCTGTTTTTTTTTGTTTGTTTGTTTTTTGTTTGTTTGGTGTTTTTTTGTTTGTTTGGTGTTTTTTTGTTTGTTTGTGTTTTTTTTGTTTGTTTGTTTGTTTTTTTAATCTAGCATCACCCCAGAATTGATAAAGGAGGGATATGAACAAAGTTGGGCTATTTGGGCAGAGTAAAGTGCTTTTCCAGCCTAAATGATTCTCTCATTCTGTGTTGTGAAAGAAGCTTATGACAAGTCACAAATTTGGGAGAAGTGTGGTGGAATTAATAACTTTGCTTTTTACTGCCAGGGCTGCAGATTCCATTGACATTTAATACATGCAGGAGTGCAGGGCTGTCACCTCTGAGGCTTTGTGTCAGAAAGGTGACTTAGTTAATTGTTCAGAGCTAGATGGAAATTAGAACATTTCTTTAATGGCAACTGAGATAAAAACAGAGGTCTGGGAACTTAAACTGTAGTTTATTGATACATGTCCATAGAGCAGGACAGAGAACCCTTTTATAAGGTGATTGTGGAGGGTTGCCAGGGACTGGGTTGTGGTTCAGACTTGACTTGCAAAGAGGCAGTTGGACTGTAATTAATTGGGATTTGAGGTTTTATGATTGTTTACTACACGAGGCTTTGTGGTACACTCTTTGTTTGAATCAAAATCAGTACCTTGTATGCAATTAAGGTCAGCCTGTGCTTTGCTCACTTTAACTGGAATAGTTGAAAGCTGGGTGGGGAAACCAGTGCTGTTGCAATTATATTGAATAATTTGAATCCCATTAAAGGAAAAAGGAGGAGAGAAAATGCTGTTGTTTATCAGTCAACTTGAGGGAATTCATGTCTTCTGAAAATTAGCTTCAATGCTATTCTTTTTCTATTGTTTTTAGCTTTTATATTGTTGCAGTGTTAGAGAACAAATTATAATGAGTTTCTTTAAAACTTTTTCCTTTTTCCTTATACCCTCAGGCTTCCAAGCCATTTTCCTTACTCTGCTCTTTCCTTTTGCAAGCCATTTAGTGGCCAGTCACTGCTGCTGTGTCTGTTGTGTTCCTGCAGTGCCCATCAGTGCTGCCAGGTGATGTTCTAGGAATTTATTGTGGCACAGCAGCAGGTGAGGGGGTGTGTGCTCACAACATGTGCCCAATAAATCTGCAGATCAATTCCTGTTCTGAGGCTGTAAAGGTGCCTGGATTTATTTAGGAATCCTCTAAATTCCCCTCTGTAACAGCTTTCTGTTAAGAAGAGTAAAAAGGTAAAAAAAAAGCAGTGATTAAAAGTGTTTTAAAAGGAGGTCTTTTTCTAAGAGGATTTTTCTTAGTCTTTGGTTTTAAAGTTTAAGTTCTTGCATGTTTTATAGAGGGAAGACAGAACCATGGTGGCTTATGCCATGCTGTTGATACAGGGAGGAGAGCCCATGGGAAGGGCATCTTCTCATGGTGTTGGGCTGCCAGCAGCTCATGGGCTTTGTTTTGCCAAGGCTGGTCCTTCAGCTCATCCCAACCAGCCATGGGGGGCATCACCACAGGCTGCCAGGGGACAAGGGGCAGGAGGAGAGAAAAAGGCCTCAAGTTGTGCCAGCAGAGGGTCAGGTTGGGCACCAAGAGGAATTTCATCATGGAAAGGGTTGTCCAGCCCTGGCACAGCTGTCCAGGGCAGTGGTGGAGTCACCATCCCTGCAGGGATTTAAAGTGTGTGGATGTGGCACTTTGGGGACATGGTTTAGAGGTGGCTTTGTCAGTGTTTTATTAATAGTTGGACTCAGTCTTGGAGGTCTTCTCCAAACTAAGGGATTCTGTGGTTTGATGTTGTGGAACAAGCTTGTGACAAGTTGCAAAAGTGTGGGAGAAACATGATGGGATTAACAAACTCATTTTTGCTGTCATGGGTTTAGATTCCTCTGGCATCCAATTCCTGCAGGAAGACAAGAGGGTCACATTTTGAGCTCTGGTCTGTATCAGAATAGAATTGTAGTTCACTGTTCAGAAATAGATGGACCTTGGAAATTTTTTTTTTTTGTGGGAGTTTAGTACCAAGGCAAAGTTTTTGGAAACTGAAATTGCAGTTTCCTGGCAGTGCATGTCCCCAGGAATGAAATGGCACAAAGTAATGGGAGCAGGAATTGCATATTCAGGCTGAATATTGATGTATGAATTGACCTTGGCTCCTTCTACTCCCTTGCCTTTTAATGCTTAAAAGTAAATACCCTTGAAAAATTATTTGTTGTATTGAATACCATTCCCCTGGATACCTCTCTTCAGATAATAACTTTGATTCCAAAGATATTAAGGAGGAGGGAAATGTTTACATTGCTGTTTTTATAGCAAGGCAAATCGAGTACAGGAACATTATCTGTAATATATGTGTGATTGCACAAGGAAATGATTTAAAGAAAGTGTATTTGAAGATGAACATGAATCAAAGCCTTCCCCTCCCCCAGCCTTTTATGATACTTTGCTGCTAATTAATTCTTTCAGAACTAAGGATGCTGCAAGCCCTCTCTGTGCTCCTGGTTCTCCAGTGAAATCCAGGAGCTCTGACTCACCACAGTTGCATTTTGTGGTGTTGCAGGTGAGAATGAAACCTTGCCCTTTTCAACAGCTTTAGCTTTCCTTGGTGCCCAAGCAGCCTATTGAATGTTGTGCTGAGATCACACACATCCTGAGAGCAGCTCATTCCCCTCACAGTACTTTGCTTGCTCACAGGAATTTCTGGATTGTGAGATGCTCCATCAGGGAGCAGATGACTCTTCTTAGACCTGTGCTTGGACAAGGATCTGGGGGCTCAGGCCCTCTGTTCCAAGCTCTGTCCCCTTCCTGTGGTGCAACCCTGGGCAAGTTAATTCCTTTCCATGTCCCAGTTCAGTCTGCTGTAAGTGGCATATGTGTTTCTTTTCCATCTCCCAGGAGTCTGGGGGAGACTAATGAGCACTTGTGAAATACTGCAAGATCTCTTGATGAAAGGTGATGAGTGCAGTGGGTTTGCAGGCTGGCTCCCCTCTCTCAGTGGTGATGTAAGAGCAAATATCCAAAAGATGGGAACTGCAAGAGGTTTGTTGTTTTGTTGTTGAGGTTGTTAAGAACTGATTTGGAGGTGAGACCATCTTTTTCACTCAAGATGGATTTATGCCTGTGCTGTAGTAGAGGAGAGACTTTAATGCATTTCTTTTGGGCATTGGGGTCACTTATAATGGACCCAGGTCACTGTGTTTTGTCATACAGTGACAAGTTTGAGAGGTGAAGCTCAAAGCTGTTCAGATGGGCTGCTGATTTTTCCTCCTGAGTGAAAACACAGCACTTAAATTAGACTTGTGAGTTCTCTCACCACCCCAAATCAGCCAGGAACTCCTATTCTCTTTTTCAAGTGTGTCTTACATGAAGACTGAAGATGCTTCCAGTTAAAAATGGCCTAATGGTACCTTTTCCTTTCTTGCTCTGCAATTGCTCAAGTGTATGCAGAGGGCAGTGCAAATGTCACCTTAAATGGCATCATGGAGTTGAAATGCAGAATTGCAGAACCTCTGGAGGTGGTTCAGGCCAACCCTCTGCTTTGTGCAGGTTCACCACCTCCAGCAGGTTGCTCAGAGCTCAGCCCAAATGGGTTTGAATATATCCAGAGATTTAGATCTGCATTCTGTCTGGGCAACCTGTGCCATTGTCTGATCACCTTTACAGTAGAAAAGCTCTTACTTTTAATGTTTAAATGGAATGTCTTGTATTTCAATTAATTTGAAACACAAGAAATACTTTGCCTTGTGTCCTTTCATTGGATCCCACTGAGTCTGGTTCCATCTTCTTGATTCCATCCCATGAGGTATTTATAGATGCCTGTGAGGTCCCCATGAACCTCCCTGAGGTTGAGCTTTCCCAGCCCCTCCTTGTGTGGCAGGTGCTCCAATCCCCTCCTGCACCCTCTTTGCCTTTTGCTGGGTTTGCACCAGGACATCCACATTTTAATTCTCCCTGTGCAGACCAACCCCAGTGCAAACTGTTTGTACTGTCACATTCCTGTCTGGGTATTTTTACACATGGATATTTTAGGGGTTTATTTGGAGAGAGCTGCTGTGTAGGGCAGGATTTCCCAGGTGGTTCTTGCTTGATTAAATTTCAGTGTGTGCTTCATCAAATGTTTGGCTTTGCTGAATAAATTGGTATATTATGCTCATGCTGATTCACTGTCTCAGTGCTGTCCACTAAGTACAGAAAGATAATAATCAGTGTGTCAGTAGCTGTTATATTTTCATTTAAGGGAAAACACACTAATTTTTTTAGAGACAGTGTAAGAGGGGAGAATTTTTTTTATGAAACACTGACTTATCTACAATTTTTTTTTTGCTGTAAGCTGAGACTTTCTTTTTAAGGCCTCTTGAACAACTTATTTGACTCTTTTGCAGATCTGAAAATTCTTCCAGTGCTTGGACCTCTTTGAAGTCAGGAGATACCCCTGCTGTCCTGGTGGCTTGGACATCAGGACTAAACTTAGTTTAGAACTAAACTTAGTGTGTTTGAATTTTTCTGTTTGAAAAAACACAGTCAATTTTTTTCTCTTGTGATATATTGAACAAGTTGGTGCTGTTTGTAGTTTAAGTTACTCAACTCTTTTATAGGGAGTGGTGCTACCAAGTGTAGTGTTGTATATTTGACACCTCCAAAATGCTTTTTCTGCCATCACTCTCTTTTTAAACTGGCTTTTGCATTTTTTCACATCTTAAAACAGCTCAGCAGTCTTGGTAGGGAGAAGAGAAGGGCTTTTTCATTGATGGAGCTAAACTAGATTAGAGACAGCTCTTGGTGGAAGTCGATCTGCTGAATTGTGGATAAGGGCTGTCTGCCCAAACCATCCTGGTTAATCTGGCCTAGAGTGGTTTGCTCCTGCTATATGTCCATGTGTAACTCCTTTGGTACCTCTAGTCCCCACTCCAGGTCTGCCAGTGCTGCTCTTGGCCTGCTCAGACCAATCTCATTCAATTTAATGACTTGCCAAATACTCCTTTGGCTTCCTGCCTTCAGTGGTCTGCAAACTGCAAGTGCTGCAGGTAGTCCTGGGTTTAAAAGTGTTCTAAATATGTGCATTATACAGAATAAGAGAGTTCCCCAGGGCAGGGCTCTGCTCTGAGCTCCTGGTGCTTTAGTGAGGAAGGACTTGGGAATTTATGTGGAATTGTGCATGAGCTCAGTAGCCTGCCAGGTGTAGTTCTCATCTTCCCTGAGCCCAAAATTCTGGTTTAGGGTGGTTCTGATCTGGATGAGCTGATTGCTGAGGCTAAACAGGCTTCTCTCTGGCTGTAGAGAGACTTTGGTTCCTGTCAGGGTTCCACTACCAGCCCAGGGGCAGCCTCAGTGTGCCTGTCACAGACATCAATGTTCTCAGGTGATGGATGTTCCCCATCCTAATGTCCCATCTTCTGCCCGTCGCTGGAGAACAATCACCTGAGTATCCCCAGCCCTGGGGGCTTTGTGCCACCCTGGGCAGAGGAAGGAGGAGATGCCTTATGGCAGTGTAGGGTGTGATCCTCCTCGTGTGGAAATCTCAGCGTCTGCATCTCATTCCTTGCTTATGGTTGATGGTGCCCTGGAGAGCAGTGCCCTGTCAGTGCAGGGCTGGTGGGCAGGCACTGCTCTCTGTGAGCAGAGACAGGTCCTGAGGGGTGGCATGGAGCTGTGTCAGGGTGGGTATCAGGACCACCAGAGGGTGGTGGGCACTGACCAGTCTCCCCAGGACAGTGGGCACAGCCCCAAAGCTGCCAGAGCTCCAGGAGTGTTTGAACAATGCTCTGAGGGACAGGGTGGGATTGTCGGGGTGTCTGTGCAGGGCCAGGGGTTGAACTGATGATCTTTGTGGGTTCCTACAACTCAGAATATTCCATTATTCTGTTGATGCCAGCAACAGACCTTGTGCCTGACACCTGGTTTGCTTTAGGGCCACGATGTGTGCAGCCCCCCTGAGCTGTGGGGCAGGGGCAGGCTGGGCCACCCCAAAATCTGGCTGGGCAGCTGTGGCACTTCACATCTGGTCCCTGGATGGGGCAAACATCTTAAGTCTGAGCCACAGGCTGAATTTTTCTCTATGAGCACACCTGCAAAAACGTCTGTGGTGTTATTCTTGCATTAAATTAGTAATCCTGGCCATTAGTCTTGCTTGGGAGGGATGAAACAGGAGAGTGGCAGAGAAGTCCAAGTTTTAAAGTGAAAGAGAAATTGAGGAACTCAGAAGAAGGAAAGAGAGAGCAGTGAGAGAGAAAAGGGCTGTGCTGAGCTCAGGCACTGTGCAAGAGGATGTAAAAATGGGTCATTTGTCTCTTTTTCAGAAGGGGGTGGGAAGACAGGAAGAAACTGTGACAGTTTTCACTGTATTCTTCTGGCATTGCTTATTTATTTTTGAGGGGGAAGCTTTCAAGTTTTATACTACAGGATGTAGAAATTAAATTTTACTGATGAGTAAAACCTTAATACCCAATAAACACTTGTTGAGTTACCTTTAGCAGAAAGCACAGAATTCCACTTGTTGCTTCAGTTCAGAACAAGACATTACTTTGGACTGAGCAATTAAAATCTATTGATTTTTAACTTGGAGGTATTAAAGTAAGGAAGTTGAATGTCAGCTGCTAAATTACTTTCTCTTAGCACTGTTTTGTCACACAGATAAAGCCTTGCATGTAGAGCCAACTACTTTTTATTTTCCTAAGCACTTTCCTCCAGATCTCTTCCAGTGTCTGTGCTGAGCTGTGGATAAAACCTCCCATAAAACCTGCAAATAACCACTTCGGAATAAAAAAAAAATCATATGAATGGATTCACATTTTCCCCTATTTTTAGGGTTTAAAACTTAAAATGCTGTTTCTTCCTGTAATTCCAGCAGTTTGCTCTGCACTCCTGTATTTTACTCTTAGTGCTGCAGATTTTTTTGTATCTTTATTTTGCAGCTACAAAGGTTCAAGAGTGTTCGTGTGTGTACATATGAATATATTCTCATGCAGAAGAAGGGACAGAGGCTTATGGAGTGGGGTCTTAAAAAGAATTCTGTTAATTCTAGCAAAGTTAGAAAGTTGAATAGCAATCCCATCATTAAATGCTGTGATTTTTGGTTTGGATTTCTCTGCTTTTAATTACTAAATGTAAATTGCTGTCTTGAAAAAAATTTTGTGGAAAGATTTTAATTTGCACATGTGGGTCAAAGTAATTTCAGGTGTGGTAATTTCCAGTAAAGCAAGAAGGATGCTTAAGAAAAGGCTTTGGTGGGGTGATTAATTTTGAGATTAAAAGAAGAAAAAATAAGAATCTGGTTTTCTGATGTATTTTGCTTTCATTGATGCTGTTCCCAAATAAAACATAAGCAGCTGAATTTTTTTGGCTGTGACTTCAGCTGCACAGAGGAGATGCTAAGGTGTTTTTTGGGTTTATGTGAAGGTTTGTGCAGTAGGAGTTGAGCAGTTGTGCTCCAGGTTTGCTTCAAAGCCCCCCAGGAGCTGTTGCCTGGTTGGACTGACCCCACCCAGCCCCAGCTCTGGTCAACCAGAGGAGCCCCAGTGGGTTTTAATCCATCTTTCTTCTCCTGTTTGCAGATCTCTGACAGGGTTATTACCAACATCTCAGCTCACTTGGAGGGGGGAAGGTGCTCAGCTCCTGCCCCAGCAGGGACAGGGACCTTGTGCCACTCTGATTGTGAATCCTCACGCTCCGTCAATATTTGGTGGTCCCACTTCTCATCTCTTGGCATATTGCCCTTCTCAGCAAAGCAAACATTTGCTCTTCCCTCCTCTCAATATTGGGCTGTGAGAGAAAGGTGGTGATTCCTGCTTCAAACCAAGGGCCTCAAAGCATCTGACTGCTGCTGGTTTGTTTTCTTAAATGCCAACTTGTTTTTCTGCTTGAATTGCTGAAAATACTCTGTGTGTGTAACTACTCTGTAGCATGTGCAGATGGAGGCCCTGACTAACTGTGAGGGTTTGGGAGTATCTTGGCCCCAAATTAAGAGGATTTTAATCATATGTGGGAAGTTATGCCTGTAGTTTGACTTTTGCCAAATGTAAAGCTGCTCTGGCACCTACAGTATCATATTTGGGCTGATGTCCAAACATAAAAAATGGCCCATAATTATTGCCAGCTACCCTGGCAAGGACCCAATTCTCCCATTCTGTTTCCATCCCTCTGTGCACATGTCAATAAATAATCACTCACCCGTGCTCCTAATCAACTCTCTGATTAAACATGTGTCCTGAAAGCTTCGAAACTGTAAGTGGTAGCAAACATCAAAATGCCTTTACTCATTTGTATTTCTTTCCATCTGTTAAAATACCGATTGAGGCTTTAAATTGTTTGATTACACTTAAAGTTGAGTATGGAAAATCAGTTACACGTTGCATGCACTGATCCATATTGACACAAATACCCATGCACTGTATGGGCTGTGTAACAGCACTGGGAAAGTGTCTCAGCACTGAATAATGGGATTTCTGTCAGAATTAGAGCTGTGTTTGAAAGTTGGACGAAGTGACTTTGTGATTGTCCTTGTTTGCAAGAAGATTGTTATAAGCTCTTGTGCATATCAATTATGCACCAAGACTTTCCCATAAATCCAAGAATTGTTTTATAAACAGTCCATACAGATATAGGAGATGTTGATAGAGATGGTTTTGAGATTGGTGTGGTTTTAATGGTAGTTGTGTAGGCAGCCTGTTCCCAAGTTGCCTGTGGATCCTCCAAAATAATGCTGAGCTCAGCACTTTGGTGCATCCCAGCTGCAGTATCAGATGAGTCCCTGAGCTCTGGAAAAGAGGTGCTTGGCTGCAGGACTTCCAGGCAAAGGTGCTGTTTATCTCTGCCTGTGCA
>JAWWEV010000054.1:2991404-3007067 GCA_035583235.1 Hafferia zeledoni
CTTGGCCGTGGCACTGAGTGCCATGATCTGGTAAAGGGACTGGAGTTGGATCAAGGGTTGGACTTGATGATCTCAGATGTCTTTTCCAACCCAATCCATTCTATGATTCTATGAGAGCACTCTTCATATGCCATAGATTACACTATATAAGGCTTGGATTTACATTAAACTAAGCTACATGGGGTTTGTGTGTGATGTAGGTATGTGCAAATGTGAGTTAGAAACTATAATTTTCCTGCTCTGAACACCTGAAGTCATCAGGTATTGAGACCCATGTGACACAGCATGCCCCAGAACTGCTCAGAATTGAATATTTTGCAGGGTTTGTGGCAGTTCTCATTTCAGGTGGGCAGTGGCAATGAATTATAAAGAACTATACATGCAGTTGTGGTGCTTAAGATCATTAAAGTTTCTTTCTTTCATTTGTGGTTTTTGAAAGTGGAGCTTTGTCATCCCCAGTGCCCATCTGTGTGTTGACCTGAGTGTTCTTCACTCACCTTAGGGAAAAATTACAGTATTAGTGAGAATGAAAAGCTGCCACTTCAGTTGTTTTTGCAGGTGGGGTGGAGAGAATAGCTGTCTTTGAAAGAGCAGATTTTGACAATTTTTTATATAAAGTTAAAAAGCTTTTCTGTCCAGCCATGGAAGACCAGCCCATTTTAGGCTTAGAAGCTGCACAATTATAAGTACTGTCCTTATGGCTGTAACTGAACAAGCAAAGCCCCACGTGGAGCTGCTGAGTTGGGCTCCTCTCTGCAGACAGAGATGATTTCCTAACCCTTTGAAAAGGTGGTAAACAGCCTGTTGCTGAAGTCTTGCAAAACAAATATTTGTGTGAAACCTTCGTGAGAATTACCCAAACAGAAACTGTCCTTGAGGCTTTGGAACACTCTCTACCTCTGTTGGTATGATTGGGAAAGCCTAAAACAAAATAATTCCTCCAAAACATCTTCCAAACAAGTGGGTTTAGTTATGCATTCTTGCTGTGCATCTAAATGATGTGTTGTCAAAGATAATGTTGGTGAGAGATGTTGGAATATTATAAAAATGTTATTGAATTAAAATGCAAGCAAGATCCAGCCCAAGCCATCCTATAAATATCTTATTATGAAAGGCTCAGAGATGTTTCTCTTAGCAAATTTAAAATAATCATTAGAATCCTTCAGCAGATTGCTGTTAATTGGATTGAGAATTAAACAGCTTTGTATGAGTGCAAAGTTAATTAATAGCTCATTACTTTTTAATAAGGCAAATTCATTTGGAAATAAAAGAGATGCCATGGAGTTTACCACAGATTCGAGATGAGATTGGGAATATGAGCCATTCTCTTTGTGGGAGAAAAGATTTATAATTAAGTTGCCAAGGTTGGCTGGTGATGAGGGGAATGGAAAGGAGTAGAATTGATTTCTCTCAGAGCTGGGGGTCCCTGGGGGTGCCCTGGGCTATGGTGGAGCAGCAGGTCCATCTCCTGACCCTGCACTGATGGGATGCTCAGGGCTCTGCAAGGTGAGGCTCTGAGGAGCAATAGTGGGGCTCAAGATGCCCCAAAGCTTTGTGTAGTCAAGTTAAATGTTTGAAATAAAATACCCTTTGTCAAAGGTGCCTCCTACATATCAACATGTTTGTAGCTTTTTTCCTTTCCTTGGCAAGTATTGACCTCTCTCAAGCTTGTCACCAGAAATGGCTCTTGACTTTATTGCTCCCTCCCTTCTCATCTCCTACATCCTTTGCCTGCTTCCATCTGCAGGCTGACTTGTGCTTTTATCCCTTTTCCTGGTCCCTTAAACTCTCCACAGACCTCTCATGCCTCAAATGTGCTGGTTTATCTTCCTGCCAGCAAATGGGAGGATAAAGGAGCTGCATGTCCATGGTTGTGTCTCCAGCTCCTTTGGGTTCTGCCTTGGAATCTGTACCAAGTAGACCCTGAGATCAGCTCAGTTGGTTAAAACTTGGTTATAATAATGCCAAGGTCATGGGTTTAATCCCCCGTGTGGGCCATTGACTTAAGAGTTGGACTCAATGATCCTTGTGGGTCCCTTCCAACTCAGAATAGTCTGTGATTCTGTGAGGGAATGTTCTGTGTCAGTGATGCAGAAGGAGGACTGGAGAGCAGTCAGGGGGCCCTGGTGCTGGATTTTGGGGGGTGAGAGGGTGTCTCCACCATGTAGGACCTGTGGTGGGTGGTCCCTGCCCTGCTGATGTTGTTCCAGCAGATGCAGAACTGAGCAGGTGTCACCTCGTGCCAAGGGAATTGCCCTGAGCAAGTTTGAGGTAACTTTGCCAACACCTCCCCTGACTGGTATTTAACAAGTTTTTGTGGAAGGTTTCCTGTTAATCTCTCAAGGGCTGTTCTTTCAGTCAACATGGATTTATGGATGAATTGTATTAGTTTAATTCTTTACTAATTGATTTCTGCATCAGCCATTCAATTATTTTACCTGGGAATGATGCCAAGCTGATAACTCTGTAGTTGCTCAGGTCATCTAGTTTGTCCTTTAAAAACATACAACTATATACAACCCTCTGTATCTCCTCTAGGCTAAGTCATGGTGTGTTTTTAACTTAGTGCAGAGAAGGAAATCACATAACTTTATTTCTCTTCCTCTCCAAACAGAGGAGATTTTTGAAACTTATGTTTCTCCCCTATTTCTCCATCTGCAGGGGTGACAGTGTGTGCCAGGGATCTTCCCATGCAGGGGATGAATTTAAAAATGTCACTTTTCTGGATGTATAAATCCAGAAATCTGTTTCTTTTCACCTTCCTCTTCATTTTATTCTTTGGCTGCAGTCAGGAAAGTGGTTTCCAGTCATGCTGAAATACGAGTGAGGTTTTCTGTCATTTATTAAACCTGCTTGTTTTGGAAAATCAGTTTTGTTTTTCCCCTCCCAAGTGAAGTCAGGATATGATCTGCATCCCTCTTGCACTCTTTTCTCCCCTATAAAATAAACCTTGGCCAAGTGAGAGTCCATTGTGATGGCTATAAAGAAATCTTCATTGTTTCTTGATCCTTTGAGGGAAGGAGATGCCTCTTGTGTTGCTGTGCCATGGCCAGACCTCTGGGCTCCTGCTGAGCAGGGTCTGGTCACACCAAGCCCCTTGGTTAACAAGTTGCTTTTACAAGGAATAACTGGAAACAAATAAAGAATTGAAGCTGATTAATTTATGGCTGTTGAGTTATGACTTTTGGGAAGAGGTAGGAGATTTGACCTGGATTAAAAAAACCCAAAAACTGTACCAAGTGTGAGGTGGCCTCACCCAGAGTTTTTAGGGAGTGTTAAAGCTCCTGATAAAAGCTGAGCATTAACAGGAGCTATTCTTAGTGTGAGGACAAGGAAAGTAATTTAAAATATTAAGATGCAGTTTTGTTCCTGAATTAGAACTTCAGTAGAATCCCCCTGTGAACTGGTGTGTCAGTAAAGGAGTTCTACAAGCTGATAAACACCTGGCTGTGTTTTTGACTGATCCCATCCTTTCCAGTCCTCAGGACTTGCTGTGCCAGGGGATGTTTCTTGCAGAGGGGCCCATCTGTGCACTGACCTCAGAGGTTCTCCAGCCATCACTGATTTGTCATTTGAAACCTCTACTTAAAAAAAAACCCCCCAAAAAAAAACCAACAACAAACCCCAACAACTCAGAGAACACTTAAAGATACTTTTCATCCCATCCCCCAGTTTCTCTGTTAATGATATTTTGAGAAGTGTTATTGAAATCACTGGCTTAGAAATGTAGCTGAGGATTTCCAGTATTACCTGGAGAGAGGGGAGGGGGAGTTACCCCAAGCCCCTGTGGGCTCATTTAGGAGTAATTAGGTCAGAACAAATGCCTGAACCACACAGCTGATTTTTTCAGCTGTTTCTGGGTTATGGGCACTTATTTCCAGGACAGAGCACCCTGTTCTGGGGGGTTTCCACACTGATTGGGAGTGCAGGTAAAGGGATGGTTGCTGGGGTGGTGATCAAGTGTCCAAGGCCAGGTTGGACAGGGCTTGGAGCAACCTGGGCTGGTGGAAGGTGTCCCTGCCCATGGCAGGAGGTGGAATAAGATCTTGAAGATCCCTTCCAACCCAAACCATTCTGTGACTGTGATTCCAGCCCAAACTTTGTGGTAATAAATACTTTGAGTGGAGAACTTCTCCTGTTGAACCTCCATCTTTGTAGTCAAACAGTGAGCTTGGCTTGGGAGGCAGCAGGATTGGGGATTTTGCCTTTAATATTGGAGTTCCACCAATCTGTGCTTGATCTTTGTTGTCTGTGCAGGGTAAATACCGTGTGCCTTCCACTAACACTTCCCATTCATCTCTGCCCACTTCCCAGCCAGGAAAATGACACTTTGAAACCCTGATGTGATAATCCTCAGGTTTGCAATTGCCATCTCAAGCAGTCCCTTTTTTTAATGTCTATTAACAAGCTGTTTTGCTCCAGTGGTGGGAAGGGATGATAGTTCAAAGATCCAGGATGCACCTTCAGGTATGATGGTCTAATTAGTGCAAGGAGGAGTCACATCTTGGGATTAAAGCAGCAAACACAACCCTGATTGCTGCTGCAGGCACTGAGAAGGTGCTTAATGCAGCTCTTAATCAAGAAAAAGACACTGTCTGGGCATCAGCATCACTTTGGGGCTCTCTGAGGTATCAGATCTGGGCTTTCTCTAAGCACTGTATTTTTTAATTTGAAGATATTTTTTAAATAAGCTGAATTGAACTGATGCTTTTAATTCAGAGGTTCCATTCCAAGCTTTGGTCAAGGAGTGGATTTAAAAGAGCTTGGGGATAATAATGTGTTTACTCCTGTAGTATGGCAAATTAAACCACTGGATCCTCAGGAGTACTGAAAAAAGGGGCCTTAAACAGCCAGGGATTTCCTAAATGGAAGAAACCTATTTACTAAATAAAACTCCATGCAAACTATTAATTTCCAAAGCTGTTTGTTTTCAGTTATTTCTGACTCTTCAGAGCAAGGTCTTTTTTTGAGTGCTAAGTCATTGCAAGGACTTTTGCAGTTTTGTGACTTGTGATGAATGTCAAAGTAACGTGAAGTTGGGCTCATTTTTGTGCTTCTCAACCTCTGCATTGCAATTCCCACCAATTACAGTAGGAGATTAATCCATGCAAGCCCTCTGAAGAAATCCAATTGTAATTTTTATTGTAAATTAATAAATTGATCATCCTACAAGCAGAGGAATGGGAATTGGAATAACTGACTCTGACCTGTCTTTGGAAGAAGATAACCAAGAGTTGATTTTATTTTTTTTATAAGCCTCTTGTTTTATAAGCCAATGTATCTTTTGTTACATTTTTAATATATATACAAACCCCTGAGTTGTGCATGCAAGATGTATTTTGCATTGCTGTGCAGATAACAACACTGGTTTTATTTGTTTTATTTCCCAGTAACAAAGTTATCCTGAAATGTTTTTCAGGAGGAATCAGTAACAAATTTGTGATGTGTCTCTGCCCAAAGCAAGTGTCTTTTAAGGTGATGAATAGCTGGGAAGATGAAATGTGCACCCTCTGCAGGCTGTTTTGTCCCACTTACCTCCAGACATGTATCAATCTCCCAGTATTTTCCCCTCCAGCGTTGCTGGGAGATGGCTCAGTTTTTATCTGGCATCTCCTTTATGTCCCAGGAATGTCTGAGAACAATTCTGTTCTATATTGGTGGGTGTAGCCAGAAGATGGGCTTGGTCACTGCCTGCTCTGTGTTTCTGATCTCCATCAAATGCCCAGCTTTCATTCATTTTCAGGCATTTAAATCTGTATTAAGGAAAATCTGCTTTCATAGGTCCAGTGTCACAAACTTCTGCCTTTATTGTCCCTGGTCAGCCCCAAACTGAGCCACTAATTGCAAGCCTCATTTATCCCTAAGGATGAAGATGATGCTGGGGATGAGTTGGATTTGTCTGTGGTTTTGGTGGGGTTTGTGACATGGTGTTCACTTTATGCTTAATTTCCTACAACATTTGTTCAGCTTAAAGAAGGTAAAAAATCATCATTAGTAACGAGGAATAATAATGATTGAAGTTGGCACTTTGCAAAAGAGGGAAATGGGATGAATGTCCCTTGCAAAGAGAAGGATGGTACAGGGAGGAGATGTTTTGCCTCAAGGGAATACATTTGAATAGGTGCTGGTCTAACTGAGTAATTTGTTTTGAGGATAAGGCATAATTTTGTGTGTTTCAGGTGTATAATTTTGGTTTCTTATTTACTTGAGCAGTCATAAATTTGGGGATTTTAAGGAATTAAAGGCAATCTTAAATTCTTGTCTCTCAGGTAGTGATAGTTGTCAGAAGGTTTAATTCATTTCTACTCTGTATTTATTAGCTAAAATTGTTTTCAAACATGGACATTTAAGGAAAAAAATACACAGCCTATGTATGTAGATGCAGTATCAGATTTCAATCCCTGACACAGCCATCTGGCCCAGCCAGAGTGACCTTCCTGGCTGGAGTGGTGCTTTCTCCAGCCACATTTACCCAAAAACCTTCATGTGATTGTCCCCCAACAGCCACCACTGCTGGGCTGCCCTGAGAGTCTGATTTTGGGGGGGAAAACACCCTGGTTTTTGCTGTCAATATTCTGACTGTAGCTTTTAAATTGCTTTTTTTCTTCTTTATGTATCAGACACCTGTACTTGTGTGAAATCTTGGTGTGTTTATTTTGGTTTTTTTTTAAGATTGTGCTTTTTAAATAAACTGACAGTTCTGTTGTAGCTTTTGGTGTATTTTGGGCAGCAGAACTGCAAGTCACTTGAAGGCTGTACCCAGAATCAAGAAGCAAAATCCAGACAATCAGAGTTAAAATTGCTGTTTCTTGAGATCTGAGGTTTTGCATCAGGCATGGTCAGTGCTTGTTCATTCCTGTAGGACAGGGAAGATGTTTTAAGTCTCAAGCTGAACATTTTGTGAACTAAATTGTGTACAAAAAAACGTCTTTTGTGCTGCTTGTAACTGCCGCAGGTGCATTTGAATTCCAGCAGGAAGAGACACAGATTTGAGGTGACAATTCTAGTTATAAATGAACCTTCCCTGAGTGCCTGTGGAGCTGCTCCTGTGCTGGGTGAGGCTTCTCCCCCTTCCCTTCTGGAATATTGTGCTTTACAGCACCAGCACCTTGGGATACACGGATGCTTCAGACCAAGCAGCTGTTATTTTGTGTTTTATTTTGCTAGGAAGGGCAGAGAATTGGCAACTCATGGATCAGAAACATTGCCTTCAAATTTTAAAGCAGAAAGGAGTCGAGAGACTTGTTAAGTTTTGCTCCCTGATTTAATTGATGGTTTACAATGAACTTGCATAACAAAGAAATTGGTGTGATAAGAACCAAAGGGGTTTGGATTCAAAATGTCCAAGGACAAGTCAGGGGCTTTGTTCAAATTGTGTGTTTGTGTTGCCCACATATGTGCTGTCTGATTCCACAAATCCTTCCTTCTCTGTCTCATCCTCTGCGTAGTGACTTTTTTTTTTTTTTTTTTTTTTTTTTTTTTTTTTTTTTTTTTTTTTTTTTAAGATGCATTTGAGCATTTAAGGCTGAGAACAAAACAGCTGCTGAATTTCTCCCATCTGGAAGGGGAGCAGCCTCCCTCCTCCTCCTCCTCCCTGGCTGAGCAACCCACAGTGCTGTCTCTGCCTGGCTGAACATGTCCATTTATCCCTATTTAGCACCACTGAGGAGAGAGCTAACCTGAATTTGATGGATTTTTGGCACTCCCCACTCCACAGCATCCTTTTTCTTCTCTGTTGAAGCCTTTGACTGTTTGAAGGATTTGATGTACCTTTCTCTCCACGCTGAGCAACTTTTCTCTCAGTTCAGATCGTGGGCACAGCTGGTGCTCTCTGTGTTCCTGCAGGTGGGAGCTGTGGTGCCATTTGGCACAATTAAGGCAGGGGTGACCCTGGTGGGTTAGATTTGAGAACAGCATCTTCCAGAAACGCTGGGCCTGTAGCAGCAGGTTTGAAATCATGATTATTAAATGGCACATCCTGGATGTTCTGCTGCTGGGAATCCTCTGGGTCAGCTTTGTAGCCCCCTTGGTGAGGGGAGGAGAGTCCTTTAGTCCAGCACTTACCTTGTTTTGCAACCCCCTCAGATGCTCTGGTGTTGGTGGGAGAACCCCAAGGATCAGGATAGATGGGCTGGGCTGCTGGTTTCAGCTGTCTGGGGGCAAGGACCACTCTCCTCTCCATCTTAGCCTTGAATTCTTCCTGGGAACAACCCAAAAACTGCCAAAAGAAACATCCCATCACCATTTGCTGTGGATAATTCAGGAGGGATACCCTGCTGAAACACCCCATCACCATTTGCTGTGGATAATTCAGGAGGGATACCCTGCTGAAACACCCCATCACCATTTGCTGTGGATAATTCAGGAGGGATACCCTGCTGAAACATCCCATCACCATTTGCTATGGATAATTCAAGAGGGATACCCTGCTGAAAGGGCTTGTAATGTTCCTTCCCAAATGGCATTTAGTGGCTTTGCTTGCACTGGGTAAAAGAACCATGAAAAGGTTTACCATAAAGCTTGCTGGTGTGTTTTGGGGGGTGGGGATTAAATTAATGATCCTGAATTTAAGGATGCTACTTATCTTTCTACTTCTATTGCAGTCCTCAAATAAATGAAATTCATGAGGTTTATTGGCTCATAGTTATAAAGCATCAATAACGTTCCCCTTGGCAGGCTTTTATATGTGTGTGTGTGTGGTGAATAGAGGGATATGTAATCTCCAAGTTATCAAACTGTTTTACAGTGTTCTTCTGAACTGCAGGAACCCTTGGGAATATTTATGCCTCTCCTGGGTCTTATTACCACAAAAATTATATGTGTGTTTTATGGGATAGGAAATATATTGTACTCCTTTCTGACAATAAACAAAACAGAAATATGAGCTCTTGCACAGAAAAAATGTAGTGGGTGCTTTTGGACTTGTTTCTGTTGTTACATCTCTTTGTGATGCTTTTCCTTTGATTCTTGACATGCCTGGGATGGTTCCTGGGATCATTTGCTTTCTTCCCTTTTAGTAGCATGGTGTGAGCAGGATGCTCCTTCTGCCCAGGACCCTCAAAGGAACCTCCTGGCTGAAGGGATAGACAAGACCCAATGCTGACCTGAACATTTTTCCCCTTTTAAGTTGGTGCAGCACCGTGGGAAGGGTCTGCAGATCCCCTGGACCTCTCTGAGAGGTGAACAGCTTATTGGAATGCAGGATCAAGCACTTCTGCCTGTAACTTTGCTCTCTGATTCCTTGTTGTATTCACTGCCGGTGAAAGGATTGCTCAGTGATGAGGCTGAACTGTGGGCTGGGTTCATGTGCCTTTTTGCCCCAGACCAGTTGCCTGCTCTTGGCTAACTGAGGGCTTGGAGCTATTGGAGATGCCTCTGTGTTGAGGCACCTGCTTATCTTGACAAATCTGAGCTGTGGGTCCTGTGATTTATTTACATGTGTCCCCTCAGGATAGAAGCTCTCTCATGTCCAAGGATCCAGGCAAATTAATAAGAAGGCTTGATGTGCCCAGATGCTGCAGTAATGGCTCTGCATAATTAGTGCAGATGTAACATCCCCTTGATGAGTGTCTGTACAGCAGGAAATGTGTTTCCATCCCAGGCAGTCCTTAGGCACAGAGGTGACTCCAAGCACCAGGGTTTGGGAATTTCAGTGGTGCCAATATCTTTGAAGTTTTTACCCCCATGAGAGAGTTAAATCAAGTGTGAGGAGTGAGGGTGGTGTGGAAAAAACCTGCTCAAGTGGTTCCTCTTGATCTGCTGCAGGCCTTGTTAGGTGTGACCATATGGAGCAGTCAAATTGCTTTTTAAGTGACAAATATCAGCATGTGAGAGGAGCCTTCAAAAACAATAGCCTTTTTTTCCCCACTGTATTTGATCTGAAATCTGCCTGCTCAGAAAGTTACAGAAGTGTTCTCTGTTGAGATTGTAATTAGCACTTGCTTTCAAGACTGTAACACTCACTTGAAGATTGGGAGGAGAAGGAATCCTCCCTTACTACACTGTTAATATTTGAGGGCACAAAGTTGGAGAAGGAGATGTTGTGGTTGTAGGTGTGAGGATGACCTCTTGTGTTTTGCTTTCTCTGTAATGCCTGACTTAAACATGAAAGGAAGAGCTCTGTGTCCTTTCTTTAAAAATGAAAGCTGCTGTGTGTCAGCCCAGAGAACAGAGTGTGTTCCTCTGCTGGGTGTGCTCATGAGTAAGTCTCACTGTACTCACCTCACTGATGGTGTTCTCCCCAATTGACTCTATATTTTTAAACTTTTTTTGCAAATACTGAAATCAAAAGGAAGGGGAAAAAGCCCCAACCCAACAAACCCAACAGCACATGCTGTTATGTTTGCTGGAGTGATGCTGGTGAGGAGGTTGGGATGAGCCCTTGTAGGACGAGGCAAGCTGGCTTCAGATCTTTTCTTCAGAAGTTCCCTTGGTTTTTGCTATAATACAGCACTATCACCAGGGCTTAAAGGACTGTCAGGCAGTAAGGGCTGCTCTTTGGGTTTATTTTCCATCTCAGTTTCTCTATAAATATTGTTCAAAGTCCTTTCTTCCCAAGAGATCCTAGTTATTTTTAGAAGTTGCTCAATATTTTCTGTACTGCTTTTACCATGGAAGTGCAGCTTCCCAGAGTGTGAAATACAGTTCTTGCTGTCAGTGAGGAGCTGCACTTGTTCCCACTGGTGTCAGGCTCTGGAGCCAGCTCTGGGTTGCTCCCTCTGAAGCTGAAGGAGCTGTGCCAGCAATCCTAATTAGGAGTGCCACAAACCACGGGGTAGAACAGAGCAGTAACTAGGACAGACATGGGCAGGAGACAACAGGATGGAAGTTGCAGGGGAGGGGAGCAGGAGAAGTTTGCAAATGGCAAGGAGAAATTCAACAAGGGCACAGGGGAGAACTTTTAGAATCTGCAGTGGGAGCTTTCCCACTCCCCACTGGCAAGCAGGACCTCTGCCTGAGCCTTCCATCCCTTTTTACTCAGCTGGTCCCTTCTGCTGGATCCTGCATCCTCTTCCATGAGTCCTGAGCTGTCCCAGGTGCTGTCCTGGCTGTGCTGACCCTCTGCTGTCCCCAGATGTCCCCATGGCTCCTCTTGCACAGTCCCAGGAGCTGCATGGCCTGTCGGTGGTTGTTGGTGTGGGTGAGGTGGATGCAAGTTTGGGAATTCAGTGCTAATTAAGTTCCTGGACATGAATTGCTTCACCAGCTCCACTTACAGGATTTGTTTAATTGACTGAGGAAATGGTTTGAAGTGGAAGAACATTTCTTTCCATTAATGTTCAAATGAACTGCAAATTACAGAACTTTGAAGCCCCCTTGTTTCCTTAAGATAAAAGCTTTTTAAGAAACAGGAATTGAACTTTGTTTCAAATCAGAAACAAATGCATTTGTATGGGGGGGAGTTCTAAGTAATTTTCTGCATGAATAATTTGAAAGCTGCTCATGACTAGTGAAGATGGGCTGTAACATTTCTCTGTCTTAGACTGGGGAATATATATGATTTTTGACTTTTTATAGAATGAGAACTGATGAGAGAGAGCACAGAAATTCCCTAGACTTGGCAAATGTCTCAGCATCTGAGCTGACTCTGGTGCAGACTTATTCCCTTTATGTAGTTGCTGATATTAAGTGTATCTGAGTGTACCTTGAGCAGAATTAAGGTGGGAATTGCAGAACCCCTCTGTGTTCCTTATGGGATGCAATATTGGATGGGGGGATATGAAGGGGTGCTACAAAGCTCAAAGTGGGAAGGGAAGAAACCAGAGAGGAGTTTGCTGTGAAAGAGCAGAGGCAGGTGGGTGCTGGAGGGCTCTGGTCATGGCCTGATGCAGGAGGAACCCACCTTCAGAATGGACCCACTTTCTGTTCTATGACCTTGTTCCATGTTAATGGAACTCTTGAAGAAGCCCCCAAAATACTCTTTTACTGTATTCCCTTTTTCTGTTAATTCAGAGTGTGTATGGAACACTACAAGGGTGGATGTTGCTGTTCTGTTGAGAAGGATATTTAAGATAAATTCTGTGGAATCTTTAAATTTCCATAGGCTGCAGTATGCTCAAGAATTTGCTCCTTCTCCTGGTGTAATTATATAAGGAACAGAACTGCTCTGTGTAATATGAGTCTGTCCTAATAATACCCTTGTATTGTTTCCCCCATCTGTTCTGCAGCCATTACATTTCTGTGTGGAGTCTTTACAGGCAGCTAATGTGGGTACTCTCAGGGGACATAAATATCATGACACTTCCTCTGGAAAGGGGAACAGATGGCACCCAGCCACATACACACTTGGATTTTCTGCAAGCTGTTTTGATGTTATCTCAGGGAGAAAAAAAAAAATTTGATTATTCAGCCATCCTTGCTGCTCTCAGCAGGCTGAGTTTTGGGTGAGCTGACTGACCTCTGGGGAGCAGTGCCAGGTGGGCAGCAAAGATGACAGGGAGGTCTCTGCACAGGCTTTTATCTTGGGGAAGGAAGGTGCCCTCAGAGCTCTGGTCCTCTGATGGAAAAGGCTGATGGACTCTCACAATTAGCTCAGCTCATCCCCAGCCTTAAAACAAAGATGAAAGGTGTTTCCCAGGGAGAACAATGATGCGATATTTACTCAGAAGATGGAGAGGCAGATAAAAGGAGCCTCTTTGTTCTTTCCCTGCACTGTGATGCTGCTTTGTCTTGAAGAATGTTAGAGGAAGCTGGCTGTTCAAAACACAGCCTAAAGGAAAAGAGATAATAGGGACTGACTTCCATGGGGTTTATTCAGCTTCATAGCTCTGCATCTCCTCTTACTATGGAGAAATAATCCCTGGTTTGTATTAAACTAATGTAGATCTGCACTGTTAACTTAATTCTAATTTATAGCCTGTGTTTTATCCACCTTTCAAAGTGTTTCAGTCCCTGTGGTGCTGGTTTAGGTTTATAACTTCTTAGTCCTGGGCCTGGATGTGATCATGAGACTCTGACCTGAGTGTTGGGGTGTGAACTGTCCCAGCTCTGGGGCAGTTGGGATGGGAGGAATTCCTGTGTGCCTTCACTCAGGGAGATTATTGTGTTTCCAGGGCAGTACAGGCTGTGTACATAAACACATAAACTATATTGCACATTTTAAAGAAATTCTGCACATACTAAAGAAATTCACTCTCTTATTTTGAGTATTCTGAGCATCAAGTAATTCCAGGTAATTGCCATTAGTTTAGTTAATCCTTTTATTTCTTTTTTCTTTTCCCCAGTGGCCTTTTGACCATTTCATCCAACAGGCTCTGCCTTCATGCTCAACTTTTGTTCAGTTATGCAGCAGGTACAATTTCTGAAAGTCTTTGCCAGACTCTGTAATGAGAACCTGGGAGCTCAGAGCCACGGGAGAAGCACAGATTTTATGTGTACAGAGGGTTTAGCAGAGGTAGTTTTAGAGACTTGTATCATTTGTCAGGGAAGAGTTAGGAAGGAGAAATCAAAATGAGGGGATACTGTCAGAAATTTCTCTGGCTCTGTGTAGTGAGTACATTCAGTATTGCCTGCAGTGTAAGTTCAACACTATCTGGAATGTTTCTCCTCAGGGCAAAGCCAATCCCAGGATTATGTGGGAGTCTGAGATGTTGGCTGTAGCATGTGGGGGATGAGCTGTGTGTGCATTTCCTTGCCAAACTGAGCTCCTGAACAGATCCCAGATCAGGGATCCTGGTGGGATGGGGCCAACTCTGGGCACTGGAGCGGCTTTGGGAGCTCCCTGTGCTCTGAACAGGTGAGTCCTGAATGCAAACCGGTTCCTGACTCTGCTGAAGACTTTGGAGTTCTGTTTTTTATTAAGGGCATCTCTGAGCTGTTCTGCCAGTGCTGCTTCCCTGTCAGGGAGTCACTGGGTGAAGAAGGGATGGGCAAATGGTTTGATGGTGGGAGCTGGGAGTAGAAGTCATTGTATGGTGGGGTTTGCAAGGTGGGCACTGTGTATCAGCAGGGAAGATGGTGAGATCCAGGAGCCAGAACCAGAGAGATTCAGCTTGAGGGGATCCTGCCCTTGCTCTCCAGGCTGGGGCTGAAGTAGAAGAACTGCTGAGACACCTTCAGAGGGTAATCCCTTTGTTAGAGGTGGAAGATCCCAATCACAGTGTGTGAGGTGCCACCAGCCAGGTGTGGAGACTTCTCTGAAAGGCTTTTGGGCAGTTCCTGCAGCTCCAAAGTTGAGCCATCCAGCTGGAACAAAATGTATAGGTAGCATCCTGTGGAAAATTAGTTTTCTTCATGTCTAATGTCACCAGTTCATTCATCTGTTGAAAGGAAATGATTATAATAGCAGCTCTAAACGCCTCTAAGAGACTTTTTGTAGTTCCTGTGCAGTCACACACATCTCTCATTTTCCCCTCAAGGCTGCTGAGGAAAAGCTTAAATGATAAATCTGTGAAGACAACTAAAGGGAAATTACATTGATTGTTCTCTCTGAGTGTAACTTTCTCTGCCAACTCTGTGTCAGCTGCTCCTGTGTGGATGGGGGGGATATTTTTTACACAAGTTCTGCTGAGGGGCCTTAGGGATGTTTGGAGCAGTGGCAGGTGGTGCAGGGAGCTGGGAGGACCTTGTTTTAATTGCCTTTAAATGCTGGGTTTCTGAGAAATAACAGATGAGATGCAATTCCTGAGTGTCTCATTTCTGTCTATAAAGTATCCCCAGTGTAAGGGCTTTTTCCAGCCCTATGAGGACAACAGTTTAGCACTCTTGATTTCAGCCTTTGTGTTGAGGGAAGGAATATTTTCTGACAAACAGCTCCTGCACAGACAGAGCTGTGGTGTCTGTTTGGTGTCTGTCCAAACAGAACAACTGCAGGGTAGATTCTGTAGAAAAATGGCATGTTTTCTTGCTGTCACTGTGGCCCTTGCATGACACTGACTCCAGCAGGTTGGATCCAGGACTCCCTGGGAAATTCAGCCTTTGTCAGTATTCCACAGTTCTCAGCTGGTTTCCAGAATAAGTGTCAAAGCTGCAAGTTTGGTCGTAACAGTAGCAATTTTCTGGCTTATGTGTTTGCTAAGGAATGAAAATAAAAGCGTATTATGACTTAATAAACCCACTAAATGTCTCCTTAGGGTTTTGCAGCTGTCACAGCCAGTTTGCACTGAACCATCATGAGCTGTGGGGTGTGTTTCTTGTGACAGCAAGCAACTAAGAGTGACATCAAGGCTGCCTCTTGCATTGTCCTTACAGCCTCACCTGGTGTCTCTAAACCAGCTGGGTATTGCCCTCCCCTACATTTGTGTTCAGCCTTGATCTGCTTTGGATGCAACCACAGCATGAATAGGAAATGATCCTCTGCTGTGGTTTTGTTACTGCCAATGCCTCAGAAAATCCTTGATTTTTTTTTTTTTTTTTTTAATTCAGGTCTTTATCAGAGAGTTTTCTAAACTGCTCAAGAAACTAATTGTGCAACAGCACAACGTTATGAATATATAGAGATCTCCTGGAATATAAATACTATGTCTACTTTCAGTAGAATAAAAATGATTAAGTTTATTTGTTATGGGCTGCCCGAAAAGAATAAATCTCTTACCACGACTCCTGAGAAGAGATTTTATAGCACTTTTTTTGTCTCCTTGAAGTGGGTTGTTTAGCCTGGAGAAGAGGAGGCTCAGAGGTGACCTCAGCACTGTCTGGAACTGCCTGAAGGGAAGTTGTGGCCAG